>CM062817.1:501970241-502630241 GCA_031772625.1 Pinus tabuliformis
AACCTGTTGATCATGGGTTATTAGTTGGAAACAGTGGTAATGTACCATTGAGTATAGGTGAAGTTTATATGATGTCAGGTTCAACTCCCATTAACCAACCTCAAGGTGGCCAATTACCGCCTGGGGGGGCAACCTTCGTTAATGCCTGGGGGGCAACCTCAAGGTACTTCATTTGTGACTGGGGGGCAACCTCAAGGGTATCAACCCCAAGGGTATCAACCCCAGCCTCAATACGTACCCCAAAGTCAACCTCAGTATCAGTATCAACCTCAAGGATGGCAACCCCAAGGGTATCAACCCCAAGGGTATCAACCTCAAGGATACCAACCTCAAGGTCAAGGTCAACCCCAGTATTCGTATTTACCTCAAGGTTATCAACCTACGGGTCAATACCCTGGTCAAGGTTATCAACCACCTCAAGGGCAATCATATGGGACTACACCTTACAGTTATCAACCCTATCCTCAATACGGCTATGGATCTCAGTATCCTCAACCTGTTACGAGTCAATACCCTGGAATGTTAACATGGGATCCGTCACAGGGTCAACAGATGTCGCAACCAAGTATACAGTCGGTACCTCAAGCAGGACAACCTGCAGTTCCTGGTCCACCCCAGCAACCGCAACCTGTCCAGTCAAGTGTTCAGACCCCTGTAACTTCTGTAGTTACTCAGCCGCCAATTGCACCGAGTACTCCACCTCACACGGCTGCAGCAGCTACCGCTTCATCTACCATGCTTACATCTGGAGTATCGGCAGCTCCGGTTTCTACTGTCCCTGTAACCGCTCCTCAGACATCTGTACCGTTGTCTGGACCCACGGTTCAAACCACAGTCCAGATGCCTGCAGGTCAACCTGGTACAAGTACGGTTGTTACTACTCAACCTCAATTTGTTCAACCTCCGTACCAGGGACAGTATCAACCTGGTCAAGCTGCCCAACAACCGGTTTACCAGTATCAACCGTATCCTGGGTACAATTATCAACCACCTCAACAACCCCAGTACGGTCCGGTTAATCCTGGTTTTCCAGGAGGATATAATATCCCCAATGCGAATCCTGTTCCTAGTTATCCTGGATATCCTCCTCCTGGGGCTGGTATTGTGACTCAGAGTTTCAGAGATCCTAACCGGCAGTTACCATTTATTGCGACTTTAGATTTACCCGACTTGACGCGCCTAACGAACGATCCAATTCAATATCTTCCGTTCTGGCCGCCAATGCCAAATAAGTTGCCCAGCGATATACCCAAGTTCGAAGGTAAGTCTGGAGAGGATCCGTCTAATCACGTGATGACTTACCACCTCTGGTGTGCATCAAATTCCATCTCAGATGATTCTATCCGCTTACGTCTTTTCCAGCGTACACTCATTGGTCTCGCAGCCAAGTGGTACATTGAGTTGCCACGGGCTTCTTTTTACAACTTTAGCCAGTTAGCTACTTCATTCTTAACTCATTTTCAGTTACCAGTCAGATACGATAATGGTACGGAATTATTAACTTCGCTAAAACAATCGACATCCACGTACATTTCTGATCACATGATGAGTGGAGACGTCGAAGGAGATTAGTGAAAGTTTTTATCCCGGACCAAATTTTAGCTGAATGGTTTGTAAAATCATTATTACCAAGAATTACTGAAGATGTAGCTAAGGCCGGCGTAGTTACTGAGGAGCAAGTCATTGCTCAGGCACAATACCTTGACTTAGTTTACACTCAGTCGGGTACGTTACACGAGAAAATTCCGGATCTTCCAAAGTCAAACCAAATCGCTGCTGCTCCTTCGGGATCTCATGCCGCTGATGGTATGATCGGTATCGTGACTACGAAGAGTAAGAAGAAGTCTTCCAAGACCTCCAATACTCCAATTATCACTTTGCCTGATTCTCCGACAGGAGAGTCTTCTCCTCCTGAACTTACCGCCGACATTCACACTGTAGAGTCATCTACGGCCAAATCCAAAAACGGTGGAAAGAAGAAAGGAAAGAAGAAGGCTAAAGCAGACAAGGCTCCAAAGGAGAAAACGGAAAAGTCGGAAACTAATGACGAAAAGCGCAAACCTCGTTATCCTTGTCTCATTTGTGAAGAAGATCATTTTACGAGAGACTGCCCTCATCGGGCCGAGGTAGTGAAAATAGTTAAAGGTTCTCCGACTCCTGCTGTGTTAAAGAATCCATTCCCCGAGCAGGAAAATAAGATGATAGGTTCTTCTTCGAATGCCAGTGAAGAACCCATTTTGATGATGTCTCATGTCAGGATTGCGACTCGATCGCAAGATTATGGTAGTAAGGCTCCTGTTGATGGTAAAGAAGCAGAATCTTCTAACTCTAACCCATCAACCTCAGCTCCTGGTTCCGATCCACTACAGATCGAAAAACCTAACCCAGACTTAGTGATTAAGCCGCCCGCCAAGGGTGTACTTCGAAGGTCTGCTTTCAATCCACATGCGAGAGCAGCCCAGAATTACAACATTGTTGAAGACTTAGCTGTTTCACCTTCAGCAATGTCGGCACTCGAAGTGCTGCAATCATGTCCAGCGCAACGAAAATTGCTTTTGTCGGCTATTGGAGCTGTCGATGTTCAGGACCCGAACCTAATGATCTTTGATCTAGAAAGTAGTACACCGCGTCTCCCCCATCAAATGGCTTTCCAAATTCCAGTGATAGTCAAAAACAGGCCTATTCATCGGACTGTGATTGATGAGGGAGCTTCTACGTGTATTATGTCGATTCAATGTTGGAGATCGCTTGGTTCTCCTTCGTTGAACCAATCCCCCACCATCCTTAAGGCCTTTGATGGCCGTGGGTTCCGTCCGTTTGGTATTCTACAAGAATTGCCTATAGGGGTCGAAGGTAAAACCGTTAGTCTGGATGTGGAAGTGGTTGATGCCCCTCTAGACTACAACCTTCTTTTGGGTCGAAGTTGGTCATATGCTATGACAGCGGTCGTTTCATCGGTCTTCAGAGTCATTAAGTTTCCACATAACGGTAAGATCGTGACTATTGATCAGCTGACATACTTTTCATCCGACCCAACCTCTTTAGAAACTATCCAGCATGTTGGTAAAACGACGATCCCTTATAGGGACATTGGTGTAGGTTTAGTTAAGGATTCCGGTTTACTGGGAACTTTTCCTCTCCCTCCACTCAATGCAGACCCTTCGTTCGCAACAATTCATATGATCACGTCAGAAAACATTATTTATGATGATCCTTGGTATGTTCCCTCTGACTCTGAGCTAGACTCACTCGGTGATGTTATGCCGTTGAGTCCGTATGAGATTGCTTATGAAGCTCTTATGTCTTTTACCGACTTTCATTCAACCGACCAAATGAATGTGGTCAGTGAAGAGTCACTTTTCACCTCACCCTTAGAACGGATAACGTTTCCCGAAGAAGTGTCATCTGACGAACAACTTCGCGAAATCCTAAGTGTAGATGATCTACCATGGGACGATCTCCATCACAGATCTTCGTTTTTACCTAAGGATGATGCCTTTGAAAATGATTTTTCATCTATCTTTACCGCTGAATATGTCAAAGACGCTCAGGATCCAACGAAACATTCTGATTCAGAGCTGAATTTAGGGAATATTTCTCGTACTATTCCCATTGATATTTCAGTGAAGCCCGGAATCAAGGAGAACATTCATATAGGTGCCGCATGTACTGACGAAGAAATTGAAACTTACAAGGCCCTATTCCAAGAATTCCGCGACGTGTTTGCCTGGTCCTACGAAGAAATGCCAGGAATCGATCCTGCCATTGTTGTTCATGAAATCAAAACCTACCCGGATGCTAAACCCATTCGGCAACGGTTGCGTCAGATTCACCCTCGAAAAGCAGCTGCAATCAAAGCCGAAGTCGAAAAGCTGTTGAAAGCAGGTTTCATTTATCCGATCCCGTTAACGGATTGGGTATCGAATATTGTTCCCGTCAATAAAAAACAAGGAACAATAAGAATCTGTATCGATTATAGGGATATCAATCGAGCTTGTCCAAAAGACAACTATCCTACGCCTTATATCGATCAAATTATTGATGATTGTGCCGGAAGTGAGATGTTTTCCTTCATGGATGGTTTCTCCGGGTATAATCAAATCAATATTCTACCTGCCGATCAACCAAAAACGGCATTCATTTGTCCATGGGGGACATTTGCTTATTGCAAATTACCTTTTGGCCTTAAGAATGCCGGTGCTACTTTTCAACGGGCCATGTCTTATGCATTTCATGACATCAAGCACATTGTGCAACCCTATCTCGATGATTTGCCTGCTCATTCTTTACACCGAGCTGATCACCTTGTCCATTTACGAGCAATCTTTATGAGGTGTAGGCATTATCGAATTCGGTTGAATCCCCACAAGTGTGTTTTCTGTATAGAAACAGGTCGATTGCTGGGATTTGTTGTTTCCAAAACCGGCATTCGCGTCGATCCCTCGAAAGTCGAGGCTATCATCCAATTGCCTCCTCCTTCGAGTTTGCGCCAACTCCAAAGCTTGCAAGGGAAAGCAAACTTTTTACGCCGATTCATCCCTAACTACGCCGAGGTCACTAAAGGTTTTACACGGTTGTTGAAACAGAACGTACAATTCTTTTGGGACGAGATTGCTCAACAATCTTTTGATGCACTGAAACACGCGTTGACCCATGCACCGTTATTGCATCCTCCCAACTACAACCAGGACTACTTCTTATACCTCGCAGCTTCGCATTCCACCATTGGAATGGTGTTAGTTCAAGAAGATGAATTCAAGGCAGAGCATGTGATATATTACCTTAGCAGAACCTTAAATCCAACTGAGTTAAAATATTCGCATGTGGAGAAATTGGCCCTGGCAGCCGTTCAAGCTGTCCAGCGTTTTCGTCACTACATTCTTCTCCGCAAAACTACTGTTATTTCGGATTGCAACCCTATGATTTATATCTTGACAAAACAACTGCTAGGGGGCAAGTACTCTAAATGGATCGTCATCCTGCAAGAGTTCGACTTGGAGTTTGAGAAGTCCAAGTCTAAGAAATCTTTAGTCTTCGCGGAATTGATGTGTGATTTCCCGAGTGCTGACACAGAGACTGTGGCAGAGGAGTCCATTGCGGACGAATCCTTGTTTCTTATTAGCACTGTAGATCCGTGGTATGGGGATATAATCATCTATCTCCAAACCCAAACCTTTCGGCCTGAAGCTTCCAAGGAAAACCGTCGAAAAATTCGGTTTCAATCCCAGCAATACAGAATTATTGGAGATACACTTTATCGCCTGGGGGCAGACTTAGTTTTTCGACGTTGTTTAACTCACGATGAGGCTGAGAGAGTTTTGAATGATTGTCACTCTGGAGCATGTGGCGGTCATATGTCTGGGTATGCCACAGCTCAGAAGGTGTTGCGCGCTGGCTATTTCTGGCCGTCTATGTTTAAAGATTGTATCCTTGCCGTCAGAAAATGCCACAACTGTCAAGTGTTTGATCGCAAGATGCGCGCTCCACCTGCTCCTCTCCACCCTATAATTGCCGCTGGTCCATTCGCCAAATGGGGCATTGACTTTATTACTTGTAACCCTCACTCGGCCGGGGGGCATGCGTATATCATCCTTGCGGTTGATTATTTTACTAAGTGGGCCGAGGCGATGCCTACATTCGACGCAAGCGGCAAGACAGCTGCACTTTTCGTATTCAATCATATCATAACTAGGTTTGGTGTCCCACAAGCAATCATTACGGACCATGGAAGCCATTTTCGAAATGTCATGATGACTGAACTTACAAGCCAGCTTGGTTTGCGCCACGATAGCTCTACACCTTATTATCCGCAAGCCAACGGTTTGGTTGAGTCAATCAACAAAGTTCTAGTCGTCATGATTCGACGGATCATTGGTATCCATCGAACGAATTGGCATAACATGTTATTTTCGGCACTATGGGCATATCGAACTTCAGTGAAAAATTCAACAGGTTTCACCCCTTTTCAGCTAGTTTATGGCTTAGAAGCTGTGTTACCTATTGAGTGCGAAATCCCATCACTTCAAATGGCTGTCGAATTACTTCCAGCTACTTCCGAAGAGGAGAAACGGTTGTTATACTTAGCTAAATTAGATGAGACTCGACGTGACGCTACTTTAGCTATCGAGACTCACGCGAAACGAATGAAAGCTCAGTACGATAAAAATGTAACCCCTCGAAGTTTTTCGGAAGGAGACCTAGTACTATTATATGATCAAGCGAACGATAAGCTAGGTGCTGGAAAATTCGTTCCCATGTGGCATGGGCCCTACATTGTAAAGCGAAAGCTAGCAAAAGGGGCTTATGAGTTAGTTGATTTTGATGGGGACTCTTTGGGCAAACCCAGAAATGGACTTTACCTAAAGAGGTATTATGCTTAAAATGATGGATGGAGAAATTTTTAGATAGGTTAGATTTCCTTTCTAGCTAGCAAGTGTGTTAGTTTAGTCAGTGTGCTTAGCTTAGCAAGTGTGGTTTTTCGTCATTATTTTGGCTCATCTTGGTTTTACTCTTGATATTGTAGATGTCGACGCCTCTCCAAACATACATTGGATTTGCTGATGGTGCTTGTCGTAGTACACGGAATATCTCTTCCGCAGCTTGGGTTATCTATTCGCCCTCTGACGAGTTAGTTTCTATGCATGGGGTAAGCCTCGGTCAAACAACGAATAACATTGCAGAATACAGTGCAGTGGTTGAATTATTATCCGAATCTATTTCATTTGGAATTCGACGTTTGATAGTGAGGTTAGATTCTGAACTTGTTGTATTACAGCTTAATAGAGTTTATGCCATTAGAAATCCTGTGTTATTAAGGTTGTTTTTGAGAGTGCGTCTCTTGGAACGTGAATTTGATTACATTGAATATCAACATATTCCAAGGTCTTTGAATACATTAGCAGATGCAATTGCTTCTCAAGTGTTGGACAGACATTTATAATAATCATGCAAGTAAATTTAAAGACATTTCATCATACATGTTAAACAAGATAAGCCGATAATAGTGATATATAGATATAGATAGAAGTGTGTCCAAAAATATATACATCGTCTTCGATCATAGGTTTAACACACCTTATGATCGGCAAAATGATAGTGCAAAAAGTCAAAAATGTCACATGTGACTACAAAAGTGACTAGTCAATCACTGGTGGTGCTCTCTGTACGACACCACTGCGCGGGCTATCTTGCGCAGAAATCTCCTAAACGGTCCAGGGACTGCGACCACGAAGCGCTGAAGCCTCATTGGAATATCATCCATAGTAGTCTCAGGTATATCTGCCGTGAGACGCTCTAGATCATGCTCCAAATCGGCTAGTACTTCTGCTGTCGCATCCTGTAAGGCCGGTGCCGGTGCAGCTGGATGTCGTCTGTCGTAAGGCCGGAGATTGGCTGGACGCTGTGGTCCAACATCTGCATTTTTAAAATTTTACTGTTACTTTGAGACGATATATATGAAAAATAAAAAAATACATAATTAGAAAACTTGTGAAAATGAAAGTACCTCTGTCATCCCATTGTTCTCCCTGTGGAAGAACCATGTCCGGATCACCTCTGAAATCCATTCCGGCATATGGAAAGTCTTGTATCACAAAAAGCTGGCCCTCTAGCCAGTCGAAGTAACTGTCTGAGAATCGAACCACTGCAGCACCCTCGTCAGGATGCCGGGCCATCACCGCAACCCATCGAACAAGCTTTGGCTCCCGAGGACCCAAGTCATCAACAGTGAGTTGCTGAGGGATCAGCATAGGAACTCTCTCCAAGGCAAAGCTCACGACTAGAGGCCCATATCCAAAAGTCTTTAGTCGTCCGTTCTTTGCCTTGGTTAGTTGGCTCTTCATATGAGCCGACACAGCTTCGCACCAGTTGAAGATGGTGCCTTGGTAACAGTCAACTGCCATCCGCATTTGGGATCCGGAGGCAATGTGCAAGGCGGCCGCGCCACAAATCCTAGTGACCGTAAATGCAATAACTCTAAGTTCCGCCAGAGCGATGTGCTTTATCTCCACGCCTTTTTTATGGCGAGTCCCTGGTCTGCACCACTCCTCGCGGAGATCATCAAGGGATTGGCCACCCGGCCTGGTCCCCGCAAGGTTGAGTTGCTCACCTCTGTTTGGCAAGCCAGTGAGAAAGTATACATCCGAGGGCTCTATCTCGAGCTGGTGCCCTCCAATGTAAAAGCATTGATCTTGAACGTTCCATCGCTCAACTAGCCATTCCAAAAATCTTACCTGGCCCCTCATGCCCGGTATGGTCCAATATTTGTACAATCCACATGTTCTTAAGGCATCCAGAGAGGGTTGGTGGTTAATCGCAGCTTCATCGTCTTCTACGTGCTCTCTCTCTCTCCAGTCTAACATGTTTTGGGCCCTGCACATCAAAAGAGTCAATTAGAAATTAATTTGAGAAAATTTGGTGGTTTTTTGAGAGAGTTAGGGTTTTGAAATGCGCCCTTTGCGGAAGACGCACCCCGGCTTTTTAGCACAGGGCGTCCGGACGCAGCTCGCCTGAAGGCGGACTGCGTCCCCAGACCTTTTTCCCGTGTGAGAAAAAGTCGGGGGACGCGGCTCACCCGAAGGGCACCTGCGTCCGCCGAGGGGCGCATTTTGAACCCAAAACCCCCCCAAAAAATGAAACAGAGACCAAAAACAAAAAACTAAACGGATAAAAATGAAGAGTGGGATGTGTAAAATACCTCGGTGAAGCGGCGTTCGATTCCGACGGTCAGATTTTCCGCAGCAACCACGGGAAGTTTCTTGTCAAAAGCTCCTTTTTCAACCTCAACAGTGAAACGGTAAAAATGACATGGTAAAAGGTCTTTTTATAGGTTTTTTGGATGAATTAGTTCATTTTTTACCATGAAAAGATGTTTTCAAATGTATTTTTGCCTATTTTAAACAGGTATGAGTAATGTGTCGCTTTTGTGCAGGACGAAGGGATTTCAAGGGAAATTGTAATTTTTCACAAACAAAATCTCAGAGTCATCTTTTAAGCCCTTTTCTGACTCCTAAAACATGAAAAGATCGCCGAGTGTTTCTTTTTCACTCGTTAAAACGGAATTAAAAGACGGTCCCCTTTTAGCTCTTTTCTGACCGCAAAATCAGGAAAAGATTGCCGGGTTTTTGTCGTTTCAAACTCGATAAGGAAATAAAACGACGTGTCTTTGATCGCTTTTTACTTTTCAGGTCAACGATACTATTATGAAAGTACTCCTTGGTCGCAAGATCAAGCGGTTCCCCCAGGTATTATTTTATACTTTTTGGGGCTTGAGGGACACAAATATACGAAAAAGTTCAACGTGGAGTTTCCTTAAGTTTTTCAGACTCTCTAAAATTGAAAAACGCCGAGTTTCTCCTATACTGGGCTCGTTAAACTTTTACAGTAAAGGACCTGTTCAATTACAAACAGGAACGAACCACTCCTTCCTAGGGTTCGCATTTAAACTAGGTTGGACTCGTCCGAAGGATGAGCTTATAATCAAGCATATGTTATCCTCCTCAAGCTTGTTAAAAATAAAGAGGTACTTGCCAGAAATGGTGGGGGAAAAAAGAGAAGAATGAACCTATTTGTCACCTTTTGCCTCAGAAGAAACTTTATTACCGCTCTTGAACACGACACTTTTCATTCACCTGGGTTGGGAAATCTTTTACCTCACAGTTGACTAAATCACTTTGAAAATCTTTAACCGGGTTCAGGGATCAACTTTGAGTTATTCGTCACCAAACCATCTGTTGTGTCGTTATGTGTTCAAGAGGTCTGCAAGCAAAACTTTCATCTGCAAAATACTTGTCATCCATTGACCATCCCTGAGTCAGTCCTTACAGCAACATTTCTTCAACTTGAACAATGATTTCGTGTTGCGGGCTTGCCTGCAACGGGTCGCTTTCTATCGACATCGACACATTATCTAGAAAGATGACTTAGGAATCGACAGTACCTTGAAGTCTGCATGCATCAATGGCAGGTTTCTCGCCTTTGACGTCAGTTTACATCATTGACTTTCGATCAGAGGATTCCGTGAAGTGTTCGACATCAAAACATCTATTCACATTTCACGGGTTGTGCTTGGTACTTTGAGAACCATTGACATTACTGGTGGTTTCTCTCACACTTGTTAACAGTTTACATCATTGACTGGTAATCAAGTGGTTTCTACCATGTTCGACATCGAATCATTTAATCACATGACTAGAATCGTACCAATTCGGGAAGTAGAAGTGAAGACCCTGGATCTAGTTTCTACCATCCAGGCTGCGAGGAGTTTTGTATTCATTGTCTATGTAGACTTATCATAAACAGATGGCTGCGTCCATACTGTGTCTACAAAAGTCTATAAAAATAATGTACTGCAAGATCATTCCTGTATCAGGATAGTTAGTCCATTAGTTAAAGTTTTGAATCTGAGTATGGGAATGCCTACCTCAGTGATGATATAATCTTATCCATGTATTTTGTGTTGAAAATTGCAGGTTCCAACCAGGCCATCCACAAGGCAATCCTTGAAATGATAAAGCGCTTCACCCTTCCTAGAATTACAAAACCCTATTCTATTCCAGGCTTCGCACTTTAGGGGGCAATCTGTTACACTAAAAAATGTCACCTTGACTACTTACAGTTAGTATGGCTCAAATCAACAAGTCATGCTACCCTCTTAGGCAAGTCTCATGCCTCTGTTATCCATCTCAAACTCAAAGAAGAGAGAAAGTCTTGTAAAAATCATGTTTATCTCTGGGGTCGCAGGTTCTCTCTAGCCTTACCTGCGGGGACGCTGACCATGTTCACAAAATCTGCGTCCATAGACGCTCTGTATGTTAAGGGACAGGTGCGTCCCTCTGTAAAAGGCAAAATGCGCGAGTTTTATCTTGAAAAAGTTACTTGTGGTTACTTCTAGAACATTCTAGAGGTCGGTTTGATGAAATGGATGCGCCTCCAGTTGGTTCATGTATCTCTATTAAGGGGGAACTTATCCCATCAATAAGGGAGCTATCCCACCCATAGAGGGGGATGATCCCATTGATAGTGGACCTGAATAACCTCTTTACAGCACTATAAATGAAGGCATTGAGCCAGAAGGAGAGGAGGTTGGAGCTATACATTTTCTTTGGGTAAATGCTGCAGGATTTAGGTCTTCCATTAGAGCCTTTGTGAGGAGAGATTGTCTTCACTTGATTCTACTTGGGAGAGGGTGAGCTTTGTCAAAGTAGAGGAAAACCCTTGATGGACCCTGGGAGGAACTTGCACAACACCAAGGCCAGGTTGTAAGAGTTTCTTTGTTTCGTTATTAATACAAACTGGTTTATTTTTCTCAATAGCTTGTGTTAATGAGTTATTTCATGTGTTCCTTGGTCTGCATGTTGAATATATGTTTTATTATATGAAATGCAAGTGCTTGGTAATTGTTTGATTGTTTGTGGTTGCAGGAATTGACTTGAAGGAGGAGCTCATCCGGATCGTCAAGAACGGACTTCAACAACAGCGTTTTGGAATAAGGTAAGCCTAAACACTTGTAGTTTTCATGTTGTAAAAGGTGTATTTAGAGAAAGATCACTCCATTTTGTCTTGTTTGTCATTAGAATGTCTTAGACTTCTAGGAAGGTCAGTCGTGTCCGCACCCTTGACAGATTCCGTGTGACACACAAATTGATCTCGGAGATCCATTGTTGTACTCGCCAATTTGGGAGCACACGTGAACAAAGTTGCTTATTTCAATTCAGATGTTGTATTACCCAATCTGATCCTAGTGTGGGGAGTTAATACCTTTTTGTCTCTCTTCCACCTATCTTGATACTTGGCAATGTGCCTCGTGTATTCCCATTTGGTCGCTTGACTAGTGGACTCCCTCATCCAACATTGGCGCTCTTCAAGGCTCTTCCATATCTTGGAATTAAAAACATGCTTTAGTGGGTTGTCAGACCATAATTCCATTTTAATGAAAACCATGGGAACAATCATCCTTTGAATGAGAGCATTCATGGGATATGACATAATTTTGGATTGTTTTGATCCTCGATAAGCATTCCTTCAGCTATATTTTCCCCAATATTAGTCTGCTCGTTGGCTAACTAATTATTTTCTCTTTTTACATGATAGAAATCAGATTTTTCAACTTTATCTAGAAGTAGTTTTATACAGTGATACTGGAGGCAAATCATTCTCCATGAGGTCTTTAATTTTGTGGCATTTTTGTATGGTAATCAATGAATCACGAAATACACTTATATGGTGGATACGCTTTGCAGATGTGATTTTCAATCCTTTGCCAAACACTTAAGGCTTATGTCTGATTATTCGAGGTGGTGCCTAGTCCCCAAGCAAATTTTATTGTTGTTTTTTCATCGGGGCAAAGAATAACCCCTCCCACTCCTGCCTCCCCTTATCAAAATCAAATTTTAACATATTACAAAAATAAAAATAAAAAAGTATTTACTTAATATTTGACAATAATATGATTCCAATTTTCTTTATCAATATAACTAATATATAGCCATTTAACTCCAAATATGCCAAGCCCCTAGAAGGATCAATTTTCGCAACATGCAAATCTCTTTTTTAGTTCGAAACACAAGGAAAGATTTGAACTAAAAAGATTTGATTCCTCTTAGCTTTTGGTATATCCATCATTACGATGAATCTATGTTAATTCTAAGTAAAATATATATATATATATATATATATATATATATATATATATAGATATATATATATAATTATTAATATTTTTAAAATGATGCATATCAACTTAGTATTATGTTATTTAATATGGACATTGAATATTTTATTTGTGGCTAATAGTAAAATTATTTTCCCCCATGGGGGTGTTAGTAGTCTTAATGAGTGTGCCTTGGAGGTCGAGCCTGTCACCCTTCGACGTGATGGTCATTTATGTTAAGGGGGCGTGGCCCACCCCAAGCATGCATGAGCATGCAAGCCACCAAATGGCTTCCGTTGGATTTAAATGTGCCCCTATGATGGAGCTCTAGGCATTAGACGATGAGGTGAAGGGCAGAGGTGAGGCTGAGAACTCGACCTCCCTGATACTAGTGGTTAACCTATTTTGCAAAGTATGGTTCAATTCGCTTGGGTTCAAGTGTGATGTTGTGAAGGAGAGGAGATGATTAGTTGGTTTCTTATGCTTGAGGTGGTGGGAGAGTGATAAATTTGGGCATGTGTAGGTAGCCTCGTGAAATCTACTCCCGACGTTCGATGATCTGAGGAGCACCCCATCTTCGAACCACAATGAAGTTGTGCAGGTCGTCTCCCCCCTTTTTTAGCTTTGTTGGTTGTATTCCCCATTTTCTAGCTCTGTTGGTTGTATTTTTGCCTTAGGCTTGGGTCTGTGTATTTTGAAAATTTGTCTTTGAGGTGGCACTACAAGGAAAGTATCTTCTAGTGGAGGTTATAAGAGAGGTTTTTAGTGTTATAAAATTGGCAAAATTTGTCAAAAAAACATCCACTAAAACATCTCTTTGTGATAGCAGAGATTATAATGGAACTTCATCACAATTGAAAAAATTTGGGTGGCCAAAGGTTTTAGCAGATGTTTTTTGCTTGCAGTGTGTTTCATGGAACAAGTAGCATCGGTGTGCTATATTTATAAACGCACCGGGAAGCATACATAACTAAAAGCACCGAGGCGTTGAATGCAAAGAACACTGGTACCTGAAATGTTTATCGCCTCGGTGATTTTATATCAATAAAAGTCTTCGGCTTTCTTTTAAGGAACGACATCGAGGCACAAAAAATATAATTGCAGACCTGGTGCTTTTGTTTAAACTCGCAGCATTGATGTGTATTGTTTGTTTAAACACATTGTGCGTTAATTATATAATAGGACCAGTACTGTTATTTTTAATAATGCATCGGGGTTGGAAATACTATTTTGTAGGACCAGGGTATTAGATCTATGAAAGCACTCGTGTGTTAAGAATTATAATGCATCGGGGCGTTAATTGCAAACAATACTGATGCTTGAAGAGCTAAATGCCCTGGTGTTGTCATTTTCCGAAAATGCACCAATCATGCAAAAAGATGTTGTCACTGTGATTTTATATAACATAACACACCGATGAATTTTTGTGATGTTAATGCACCAATTTTTTTATGAGATTTTCTCATTTTTTGTAAACATTGACCTGTGACAATGCAATTATTGTAATTTTTTAAATCCGCTATTCATTAAAAAATCAACACATATCTTATAACAATATTCAAATAAATTAAAATTTGATTAGTGCATTTGTATATGATGTTTGAATTAATTTGTTATATTATCATATTTCACATCTCTTCATTATAATATTTAATCATCTATATATTTAATTAGTGGTTTAACATTTCACATCGACATTGGATAACACAATGTCGAGGCTCTTTCACATACAAAATGGGATTGTTATTGGTAACACTTTGTCTTTCAATTGGAACACTATGTACATTACATTAAACAAAATGTCTGATTTTTACAGACAATTATTTCAAAAAATACAAGAGGTTGCATTGATATCCAAATAGATCATTATTCTTCATTGGAACTATTATCAGTGTTCGAGCTACTTGCATGACTTGGGTTATTTGCAGGAATGTTTTGTTGATTGCATCGATTGTTTTCGTCTTCTTTATCTTGTTCCATCTACAAACATACAAATAGTGTAATGAGTGTATCTACATTAGTAAGAATAATGAAAATTGAAATAAATAATATACATCAATGTAAATCGAATAGCAATGTACCATAATAAGAAGTGACCCATACAAAATGGGATTGTTATTGGTAACACTTTGTCTTTCAATTGGAACACTATGTACATTACATTAAACAAAATGTCTGATTTTTACAGACAATTATTTCAAAAAATACAAGAGGTTGCATTGATATCCAAATAGATCATTATTCTTCATTGGAACTATTATCAGTGTTCGAGCTACTTGCATGACTTGGGTTATTTGCAGGAATGTTTTGTTGATTGCATCGATTGTTTTCGTCTTCTTTATCTTGTTCCATCTACAAACATACAAATAGTGTAATGAGTGTATCTACATTAGTAAGAATAATGAAAATTGAAATAAATAATATACATCAATGTAAATCGAATAGCAATGTACCATAATAAGAAGTGACCCATAAACTGTGCACATGGTTTCAAAACCAAGTCTCATGCCTTGTTGCAACAAGTTTTTTGTTGGCGTAGGCGTAGTTCCATACTTTGTTTCTTGCATGTTTCAAGCCCCACTATAAATCATATATTTAATATAAAGGATTTTTTTGTTCTATTAATTATAAACTCAAGGAAGTAAAAAAAATAGATACTTACAAATTCCACAATTAATTTTTTATATGCCAACATATACTCACAACCCATATTTAACCCAATGTCAGTCAATTCTTCTTATGGCTCTTCTTTGTATGTTAGCACATATTTGAAGACATTCAAGGATGCTTGTTGTAAAACAACTTAAAATATACAAAAATGAAACCTTGAGTTGTTATAAAAAAATATTAACAACCACTCACAAACTTTTATATCAACCATTTTCTTCCTTGTCGTCTTGTTTTATGTGTTGAATGAGTTCTATTTTGTTTTCTTTTCAGCAAGAAAATACTTGAAAATTAATATTTAATGCTAACTTATTTCTTTATATGTACAAAGTCAATCATGATTACATACATTTGAAGCAAGTTGTTGTTGAGATGGATCCTCCCGTGATGCAATTATGTCAATTTCTTTGACCATCTCCTTGTACATTTTTTTGGACATTCCTACTGACATGTTTCGCATATCAACTCATTGATCATTTGAGATTTTCATAATCTTCTTGAAAAAAAGTAATAAACTATTTTTATATTGATATATGAAAACTAAATATAATAAAATTGATATTAATAAATGAATGGTTTGCAGTAATATATACATATAATTCTAGAAATACGAATATTACTTTTTGAATGATTTTTGTTGTTGTTGTATATTTTTGTTATTGCAAGTCTGACATGTCTCATTGACCATTGCTCTGGAAATGCTTCCTGTAGTTTAGATATAATTTGGTTCTTAGAATAATTGGATTGATTTTTGTATTGTAAGTGGAAAGTATATCTATATGTTTGTTCCACTAAATCCCTCATAGTTTTGTAAAAAAATTATCCCCTTTCATTAACCTCCAACACCACTCCAGATGAGTTAAGGACTAATTCATCGTCATTTACATGTTTTATAATTTTTCTTTTCTTAGAATGACATTGATCTTTTCCTTCGTTGTTGCTCCTTGTAGAACATTAAACATATATGAATTAATAGATTGTTTGAAACATATTATCTAATATTCTTAACTATATTATTAATGAAAAAAAAAAGAATAAATAAATAAATCATATTGAATAATATATTTTCATTCACCTGATTCATCCTTCTACAATTTTTCTATCAGGCTTTTACGCTCTTCTGCACTTAGATTAGAAATAATCTTATCGGCCTTCTTCATTTTGTGGCTCTGCATGACACACACTAACCAATACATATTAGTTAAACTTACATATAGTTCAAACATATTAATTTTGTAAAGAATTTACAAAGAACTTGTCTTCTCTGATTTTTTCGATGTGTTATCATTGTGTCGATCAATATTTTTGTTATTTGACACATTCTTAGACATTTTTATCAATATACAACCTGTACCATTCGATACAAAAGCCATTAAAAATATTTTATACATAAACCAAATAATTTTCAGCCAAAAAGAGTTATGGTAATCGGTGTGGTTATTTAAACCAGATGTCTCGATGTGTTTAATCTATTAAACGCACCGGACATTTAATTGTTCAGCACCAGCAATGAAAATAAATTTAAATTATGATGATGCAATTTGTGACAATAAAAGAACTATCATCACAGTAAAAAAAGAACACATAAAAAATTAAATACAAGTCACTTAACAATGTTATTTGGCAGAGGTGAGTCGATGCGTTATATTACATCGGGTGCACCGATAAACAGATCACGTTTTTTAAAAACGAACAATGTTGATAGGATTTGATGCGATAGAAGCACCACTAGGATTGATGCATTAGATAACATAGGGCGCCTGCGAAACAAATGTTGTTTAAAAAAAAAAACAGACCGGGTGTTTAATTGTTCGACACCGTAAACAAAATTTATTTTTTAAAATAATTTTAAATTATAACGGTGTTAATTGGCAGAGGCGCGTCGATGCATTATATTACATCGATGGCGCCGATGAATAGACTGGACATAATCAACAATGTTATAATATACATATGCATTATATTACATAGGGCACACTGGTGCGTTATATTACATTAGCGCAACACAGAACATATATCTGTTTTTTTTTTAACAGCCAGGGTTGATAAAACTTGGATCTAATTCAATAAGTTATCCTCATACTTTACATGTCAAATTCCCTATATATAATAAGTACACAAACCCATTGCATATAAAATGCTTAAAATGAAAAACTTGAATTGTGAAGTGGTAGATGGAGTTAAACCCTAAGGTGAAATTTTGCAGTCACATAAGCAAGAAGAAGCAAGGGTTTAAAGTAAGTATTGATTTTTCTTTTGAATTTTAATTAAATTTAAATAGGAATAGAGATCATAAAATTTTTACTAGTAAAATCAATAGTAAATTTTTTGTTATATAGGGTTTTTATTTTTATTTTCTTCTGAATTGTGAATAAATCTAACAGAAATTGTAAAAAAAAATTACCAATAAAATTTTAAAATTTTTATTATCCAGGGTTTTGAGTAAATCACCATACCTTTCGAATTCTGATCTTTCTACTGTTCCAAAATATTTTGTTCATTCACAGTGCTCCCACCATGTCTCTCTTACAAATGGTCTCTCTTTTAATTAAGCCCTAACAGAAATTGTAAAAAAAATTATTAGTAAAATAAGCAATAAAATTTAAAAATTTTACTATGCAAGGTTTTGAGTGAATCACCATATCTTTTATCTTCTGATCTTTTGAATAATTCTATTCCTCCAAAGTATTCTATTGTTGCACAGTGCTCTTAGTATATCTCTATTGCAAATCACTCCCTTGAAATTTTGGTAAAAATAATGAAATATTGAATAACTTTTTACTATTTTAAAAACTTTATGATTTTAGATTTGGAAAAATTCAATTGCCGCCCTTAACATCATTGCATTCGATAGTAAAGTGCACCGGTGCATTTATAAGAAAATCACACCGATATTTTCGGGGCACCAAATGTTTTCAACGCACTGACATGATACATATTTTTTTTTTCGAACATCGTTGCATTTGATAGGAAAGTGCACCAGTGCATTTATAAGAAAAGCACACCGATATTTTCGGGGCACCAAATGTTTTCAACGCACCGACATGATACAATTTCTTTTTCAAACATCATTGCATTCAATAGTAAAGTGCACCAGTGCATTTATAAGAAAAGCTCACTGATATTGCCGGGGCACCAAATGTTTTCAACGCACCGACATGATACAATTTTTATTTTTATTTTTTATTTGTTTATATTTTCTAAATTCTAAAAAAAGGTGCGTATTGGTGCTGTTTTTTTATTTATTTATTTAAATGCATTGGGGCATTTTGGTACAAGAGCACTGATATGATAACATATTTTATATTTTTTAGAATGCCGGAAATTGGTGCAAGTACTATTTGAATGCCCCGATGTTGTTATGATTTAAATGCATTGGTGCAGTTTGTTCTGATAAGTGCACCAGTAGGGTTTAAAAGCTATCTGAAAATTTATTTTCACATAAAATGGCATATTAATCTCAAATTATCCTTTAGAACGCATCCACATGAATTACAATAGTTCATAGTATACATTTTCCACTTAAAGTTGCCTTATTATCTGAAATCGGTTTGAAAACTATATTGAAATTCAAATCATGGTTATACGGTTCTCGAGATTAATTTTAGATATGCACACAAAAATTTATTTCTGATTTTTCTCAAATGCAAGGACAAAATCTCAATAATATCAAATGGTCAATTCTTCAAATTATAGCTCGTTCCATATTGTTGATCAAAGCCCTTTGCGGAGTTCTCCCTTTCCATCTACAGTAAGTTCAGATTTTATTTATATTTCGATTATCTAATTGATTTTTTTTAATCCATGTCAATTTTTTTATCCAAATTTACAAGATCCTGATTTAGAACCAAGTTCAAATGCAAAAAATATTCCTCCATTTCAAAAACGTTGGAAGTTGCAGTGTATCACAAGTAGTTGGTAGATGAAAATGGACAACCTCTTCACCCTACCAATTGGAACATGGCATCTTCCAGCCACAATCCTAGATCAACAATGGTAATAATTGTTTGGTATAATGTAATTTCAAAAAACCAATTGCATTGACATGCTTATTAATATCATTGATATTGTATTAATGACGTTCAATATTTTTTGAAATTAGGATTCTAGTGATGATGAGCGACCCACCTACCATCTTCCGGTGCACCCCACTACAACATCAACTCAAGAGAAAGATTCATTAAGAGAAAGACTCAGAGAGGAAGCATACAAAGAATGGTTGAATCAACCACCTATTCAATTCCCACTACGTCCAAATTCACCAATTAGGAATGACTACAACAATAGTAGTTCTTCATCACAAGTTTACAATGAAGGCAATCAAATAGAGGTTGGTATGGATGATTACTTATGGGATACAACTGCCATGGAGGAAATGTTGTTAGATGCATTCCAGAACGATGAGCTAGGGGATGATGCTCATATCACTGATACCTTATTCAAAAGCCTGAAATCTGCTTCCACCACCCCTCTCTTTGGACTTGGCGGCAAGTCAAAGTCTAATTAATTAATTAGGGAATTAATTAATTGTAGCTCATGGATACATCATTAATATCCTTAGAATATCTATTGACGCATCCCCTGATGATGGAATCACTTGGTAGTCCAAAACGTTGGGTTCATAAAACTCTATAACATGTCATTCCTCCTCTATTTAAAAGTCAAAGTCTACTCAGCTGGGGACAACGATGTTGTTGTAAAACTTGAAAGAAAATTTTGGCATGTCGAATGCATGTTTCTCGACAATATTGAGGTAATTCACTTGCATGATCGATCAAGTCCCTTATATTTTGAGAAATCTTGTCACACAATCAACATTAAAAATGGTCGATTTTACGAACGTTAAATATTAACATTGTACATTTATATTCCCCACCAACTGTAGGTTATTCAAAGATAAGGTTCTTTTGAGTGATAATTTATTGTCGAGTAGTTGCAAAGAGGCAAAGCAGTTGTTGAAAATGTTGGGTGTTGAGTACATATCATATCATGCATGTCTGAATGATTGTATTCTATATAGAGGAGAATATGTAAACAAAGGGATATGTTTGAAATGTGGGCATGACAGGTACTGTAATTAAAAAAAAGGGTAAATCACATGGTCCGCCTCATAAGATATTGAGGGACATGCCTATAATCCCAAGGATTCAAAGACTCTTTCATTTCAAAAAAATAGCTATGTCGCAGGGATGGCATACCTCACATAGAAGTGAGTGAGGAGTTATGCGAATCCCAACAGATTCAATAGTCATGAAGCATATAGAGGATACATGGCCTGGAAAATTCAAGGACGAAGTACGAAGTCTACGACTCAACATATACATGGATGGTGTCAACCCATATTCCCTCCAAAACACCAACTATTTTGTTTGGCCAGTAGTGATCAATAACAATATCCCCCCATGGTTGTCCGCAAAGAATAAACATCTTATGTTGGCTCTCATAGTCCCTTGTAGAAGACAAGTGAATATTATGGATATCTACTTACAACCATTACTGGATGAATTGAAGGAAATATGGGAAGGGATACATGTGTACGATGTATCAAGACCCATCCCAACAGAGAGGAGTTTTAAGTTGTATGGCATATGTTATTACACCATATATGTTTATCCATACTTAGAAGTTTTATCTAGTAAATTACATTTTATTGATTTGTTTATATACATAACAATATTGTTTCACATATTAATTTTATTTGCTGCAATTATTCTTATCTTCATGGTCGCTAACATGTCGACCTGTATATAATAATTTTGTAGGTCTTGTAACAAAAGGGTATCATGAATGTAAATGTTGTGGACCTTCTTTGAAGGCTAGGTGGTCCGACCACCTATGAAAACCAGTGTATGACTACTCCAAGGTATTCCTCCCAGAAGAGCACCCTTATTGAAGAGAAACATTTGCTTTCAATGGTAAACCAAAGAGAACCCAAAGGCCCGCAATAATGAAACTAACTGAATAACTTGGAGCATATGGGAGAGAAGGAGAAGGAGTTTTCAAAATTGTTCGATTCAAATGGGGAGACTATGTTCGATGATCCAAAGTTATTCGACACCTATGTTGAGAAATTTCCCATTGGGATGAAAAGGAAATCTGTATTTTATGAGCTCCCATATTAGGAGCTTCTTAAGATTGCCCACTTACTAGATCCCATGCCTATATTTAAAAATGTTTCATCTTATTTATGGAGGAACATATCATCAAAAGAAAGTTTCACATTGGTTTTTAGGAGAGACCTTATTTCTTCAAAAAATAAAAAGAAACATTGGCTAAGACAATAAACTGGAGGAGAGGTTGGTCCCTCTTGGTCTTTTAAAGAAGGTGATGTTCCATGTATTTTAAAGAAAGATGATGTTTCTTTGGCAAAAGAAGTTATAATGAGTGTGAGAGTGTCTTCTTTATATGGGTCTTCACTACGGTGTTGCTTCACTATGGAAGACCGTTTGTCAGGGTTGAAATCACATGACCATTTGAACCTTCTAAGAGTATGTATGTCAAAAACATGATTTTATTATTTTTATTTTTATGCAATGAGATATTTTATAATTAATTTTTGTATAATGTACTATTTATTGTGCAATGTCATTATCCTCTGCTTGTGCGTGGGTGTGTGAACCATGACTTCCCCCAAGACCTACGACGTGCCATATCTAAATTATTTGCATTTGTATGTTGGATCACATCAAAGGATATTCATATGGCTAGCATTCCATGATGGCATCAAGAGATAGTTGAGATTGTTTGTATGTTTGAGAAGGAGTTATCGATGAGTTTCATGGACTTGTAGGTTCATCTTCTAATTCACCTACTATATGAGGTTGAATTAGTTGGGGTGGTTTCTTGTCGTTGGATGTTCTTCTTAGAGAGGTACATGAAGAAATTAAAATATTTTGTTCGACAAAGGGAAAAACCCGAGGGGTTTATGGCAAAAGGGTATATATCATATGAGTCTTTCTATTATGCCAGTGAGTACATCAAGCAAATCAAAAACACACACCAGGTGTGACGATTTGGGATGACAAAAGGGATGAAGACAAAAGAGAAGGGGAGCTTCTCGAAACGAATGGAAAGAGGCGCATGATAAAGAGTAAGTGGCTTATCATTTGTCAAATTTCTACACAGTAACTATTCACACTGAACTTCATATTAATGCATATTTTGATCTCATACGTACTATATATATATATATATATATATATATATATATATATATATATATATATATATATATATATATATATATTGGTTTGATTTCATCAACGAATTCAAAAATTGAAGCCATCAACAAATTCATTCTTTACAATATGGAAGCGACACAACCATGGGTCACATTGTACGAATAGAAGAGGAGGAAATGGGATAGTGACAAGAAATAATTCAAATGGTTGAATGGTAGAAGTGTGCCTTATCTTGATCATTTAAAAGAAAATATGCCAATGGCATGCCCTAACAGTTGGGTTATTGATCAAGTCAGAGAGAAATACGGTGCATCTAGTCGTTACCTGTGTGCTGAAGAGGATGCGCTAAACATAGGGATTGGGTGCAACAACTCGATAATTATAATCTCTTTATGTACATTTTTAACTTCTTACTACAATATATATATATATATATATATATATATATATATATATATATATATATCATGTTCGGGTTATTAGACACATGACACTGTGATTTTTTCACTTTTTATAGGTGCATTTGTTCCCATCTATGTGGGCATATGGACATCATTTTCACACAGAGGATATTGATGATGGATGCATGACACAAGACTATGGAGTGGAAGTCGAGTTTGACCAATCTAGTCATGCTAGCCACCATGATCAAAACCTAATGCAAGGGACGTTAGGTTACATTGGAAAGATACAAGATATCATTCAAGTGGACTTCTCTTTATTCCAATGTGTTATTTTTAGGTGCAAGTGGTGGGACACCTTTGATCAAAATAATGTAAAGGAAGATTGCAATAGTGGGTTGATATCTATCAACTCTAGAAAGATGTGGCATGAAGCTAGGGAGCCTTATGTTTTCCCAAAACATTGCAACCAAGTGTTTTTTAACTCAGATGTGTTGGATAGGGATTGGTGATTTATATTAAGACACGATCCTATATAAAAACATATTTTTGAGATCAATAGTGTTATCATGCAAAGCGAGGAAGATAATCAAGCTGATGACAACGAAGAGTGATATGCAGTTGTGTTATTTCATCATTTATACTACTGTTGTATGTTTTTGTTTTATTTATTTCGCTAATTATATTGTTTTTTATTCATCTTGTTGACATTTTATATAATTGGTAAGATTCACAAACATTTTTACACGTTTTTTGCAGTGGAAAATTTTTACACTTAAACTAAGTATTTCCAATTGTGTACAGTGTCTATGATAATAACGATTCAAGGTCACAATCCTTCTCAAATAGGAAAATAAGAAGAATATAACCAAAATGAGAAAATAGTGAATTTAGAAACACCATTGAAGATTTAGTCTCGATTTAGATGCTTATTTGTTTATTAATCAGTTCACAAGTTTTTTCTTCTTATTTAGTTCAAAATCAATATAAATCATATAGTGATAACTCTATAAGGACTTTAACAATGAAAAATTTGTGCATTAATATGTATGATTAAATTCTTGACATGAGAGATAAAGTCATGTTTATTATATTTAAATTACAGTTATTGCAACATTATGTAAACTAAATTGGAGGGCTTATGCATTTATAAAATATTGATTGCATCATTTTATGGACCATAAGAGAAACAAATGAGCTTACATGGATGCATGAGAGGTTTTAATTTTTTCTTCATGGATAATGAAACAATTTTGACTTTTCTTTTCAATGGTAACTATAAATAAAAGTTTAATTAATAAATATTTTATGGCTAAGAATTAAATGATAAATAATGGGATGGTGATTAAGAGGCATTTGTTTGACTTTCAAATAGACTTGGTGATGCATTTTTTCTTTCCTATTTAGATTATGTAATATATATATATATATATATATAATCTATTTATAAGTAAATTATTTAAAGTAGTCTTTATCATTGTGAAGATGATGTAATTTTAGCTAAAAGAAATGTGAAAACATGAATTTTAGTGACTATGTCATAATAAGCATGTGGAAAAATAATATTTCTTGGGTCGTTCATTAAGAAATAATCAATTTTATTATTTGTCAAAAGTTTAAATCTAATATAATATGATTTTTGTATTAATTAACTCACATTTATTATTAAAAAATGTTAAATTTAAAATAGTACAATAGCAAATAAAAAACCAAAATAGCACCAAAATGTTATATCTTTATTACTAGAAAAAAGTTAACTGTCTCTTTAAGGGAGAACTTCCAATAGAGCAAATCTCCAACTATAAGAAACTCCACAGGCCTTATTTTACATTTCTTGACCCTGAGAGAGAAATTTCTAATTTAAATTGGTAAAAGTTGTTATAAATATTAAATTTAAATTTCTTGAAAATCTCACAACTTTAGTAATAAATTAATTAATATATATATATATATATATATATATATTAATTAAAAAAAATTGACTTAAGTTTTCTAAATACAACAATAGATTGAATTTTATAAACCAAAATTGAATTGGCTAAATTGTATTTTTGAATAATTTATTATTATTATTATTTTGTATTAAAAATTGAATGAGTTACACATTTTCGTCTAATTAAGAACTAATTAAATTATTTTACCTTTAATTATTTTTTCCATGTGAGTATTGAAATATTTTACTAATTACGTTATAATGAATATGAATGAACTATCTAAGCAATAGAAAAATATTTATCGTAATTTTACAATCCTAATTTCAACTATACTAAACTTTATAATTTATAAAAATATCTTTGCATTTTTTTAAAGTAAGTCGTTTGCATGCAATTTCATATATAAAAGTTTGATATAATTTCACCAATATATAATCTATAATAAATATTATTTCATAAAAATAAATAGTATGATGACAATCATCTAACAAATATAAATATCATCTAAGATACACATTCAAGGTCACTACCATCATCTAATTATATACACCTCTAACACATATAAACGTCGTTAGCTAGAACACAAATCTAATAATCTAACAAGGCATCATCATCATGATCACATCTAACAAAATAAAAACATTGTAATATGACATCATCACCACACACAACCTCAAATTAATATACATCTCATGTCAAATAACTGCTATCACATACACATCTATCTGCAAGCACATTAAATGAAGATATCTAACATGATCTAACCATATGCATATCAACACCAACATACAAATTAAGTACATAAACATGAATAAAAGAATGCACCATATATATATATATATATATATAAACAAGACAAATAACTGCAATCAAATATTTGATACAACAAACGTAGTAGTGCCAACATGGACTGCAATAGAAGACGATGGATGGTCAACTATTGCCTGAACGTGTGTCGAACTCTGAGGTGGAGGAGGAGGTGGTTGGTTTGGTTTGTCAGGAGAAACATAAGGCACATGCTCTAGCTTTGACATCTCATCATCAAGCGACTTAGGAGGAGGTGTACTACTAGAAGGATCACCAACTCCCTGACCATGGTTTGATGGGGTACTACTACCATAAGCATCATGATCACCACCCTCATCTGACGTATATGTCGTTGCATGCACCACATCCCTCATCATTGCTAGTAGCCTACTAGCTTCGATGATATGACGCATAAGAGGCGTCATCTCGTGCAGGCAGTCCCAACCTAGGATTTGTGCTAATATCTCGAGCCCTCACAAGGTAGACTCCCTTCTCAACCAAATCTATGGCCAATATGTTGTAGTAGTCCATCCAAAATCGTAGACTAGACCTACAACCTCGGACACCCATGAGCCCCTGAGGATGTGCCTCACCCTCATGGGCCTCGTCTATCTCCTCATATCCTCCATACGGTGGGGGAGGAGGCATTTCCTCATCAAATGTGCCGATGTTTACAAAATATACAGTATGCAACAATAATTAGACAATTTCATTAAACAATTTAATAAAACATGTTAAAAAACGTTATAGAATAAATTTTATTATAATTAATTAAAACACTAAAATGAAACTAGATTAGTTTAGAGAAAACACTAATATTAACTCTATCATCTTGAGGCTTAGCCGGTGTGAAGAGGATGTTGGGACATTGTCTCCAATCAATCCCCATGTACAGAAATGACAGCAAGATAAACACATGGTCAAACTCACTAGCCAGTAGCACCAGTGTCTGAGTGGAAATCCTTGTCAGATACTCTGGTAGGCCTCTATTGGGCATCATCTGGCCCGACATGCGCATCTTGACCTCAGTGATTGGCCTAGGAGGGCGATGGTCAAATGCAGGCCTTGTCTCTAGAAACCTCTCAAAAATTAAACAAAAAAACTCTTAAGTGAAAGGGAAGCTCACCCTCCCATGTATCATTGCAAGACATCTATCTAAAGACATACAAAACTGCCTCAAAAAAATGGCAGACCATTTGATATAACATGGTGCCTGAATCAAAGAATTGACATAATACAAAATAGGGCAAAAAATGTGTTGCTCATCACTACTAAAGTGTGCAATTGCGGTGATTAATAACGAGAGGCACCTAACCTCCTGTGCTACAAAAGAAGAAATTTGTATTTATTCACCATGCACCTAAAAATCTATTAGATGGACTACATGAGGCCCAACATATCTCTGAGAGTAGGCAAGATGACTCTCTATTACAACTCCATGGTAGACATCATAGAACTAGGGAAAATACTCCCCTCTCCCGGATAGGCCAGTGATGAAGTATATTTTGTCCTTAGAGGTCCTATAGCACGCCCTAGGACCGACATGGAAACTCTACACCCGGACACTCCATCAACAGATCAGATGCACCAACAAGATAGAGTGCGCCTTCAGGGATGTAGCCTCCTCATAGTACTTGAGGAGGCCTACATTCTTAAGAGTGCTTGGGTCGTTGTAGTAATAAGGCGAGGGTATAAATCCCTCTCGCTCCCTCTAGCCTTCCATGGTTAGACTGTTATCACCCAACCATTCTTACTAGGTAGATCGAAATACAACATGTAGGATTACTTTTACCATGGAAAATTCACTTTCACCATAGGAAATAATTTAGTAAACCATTTTTCCTAAATTATTTCTCATTAAAATTCAAAAAACCCCATGAGAATAATTAAATAAATCAATATTTATTTAATATTCTCTAGAAATAATTATTAAATAATTATTTGATAATTATTTCTTGATTAGGGATCAATATTTTAGCTAAAAAATGAAAGTGCTCAGAATTGCTTCAAAACTGAATTAATGGATATAGTTTGTCTCCAAATTTCCAACACCGCAAACGGTTCAAAAAACCAACATCGTATGCAAAAGTTAGAGCTTCTGCAAGTTTGGTAAAAAGAAAGCCCCCCGGGGCCAGCCCCCACCCCATGTGACCAAGCGCCTGAACCAGGAGCTAGGGGCCAACTGTTAAGTGGGATTAGTGTGCCACTAATCAATTTATCATTTAATTAATCCGTAATTAAGTTGGCAGAATTTATGGCGGAGCCACTAAATCCGGAACCGCCACCAAACTTGGCAAACTTAACTGGTAGTTCTCCATATTTAGAGGAGGTTTTCTAGGAAAAACTGTTTGAGCCATAACTTACTCAATTCTCAACCAAATTTCAAAAATTAATAGTCATTTTTGGCTAATTGGCATGCTGGGAATTCATTGGAGCAGGTTTCAGAGGCAAAAGAGGTCATCTACAGGTGTTTTTGTTCACTTGAAGATTTTTGAAGCCAAGGGCCACCAGGTGTTGGAGGCCATTCCCAGAGCAGCTGGTAACCAAATTGAGTAAACAAATAGTCAATTCTGATAGACTTGAATGTTTTAAACTCATTGGATCAGGTTTCAGAGCAGAAGAGGTCATCTACATGTGTTTTTGGTCACTTGAAGATTTTTGAAGCTTAGGGCCACCAAGTGTTGGAGGCCATTCCCAGAGTAGCTGGTAACCAAATTGAGTAAACAAATAGTCAATTCTGATAGATTTGAATGTTTTAAACTCATTGGAATAGGTACCAAGAGCATTGGATGCATGTAACATCAATTTTAGCACTATTGAAGCTAATACAAAGGCCCACACTATGAAGCTGGACCAAGGAGATGTAGCCCAAGAGGGGTGAACTCCTTCAACAAAAAATTGTGTATTGAGCTCTGTTATTTTTGCTTGCTGTGTTTTTATATGCTATTGTTCAACCATTTAAATTCATGCTTTTAAGTTCATGAAAAACACTAAATTTCACCAAGTTAGATGAATTGACAATCACATGCTCATGGATAAACTCTCTATGGATAAGAAAACCAAAGCAAAGAAAATTTTATATCTGGAAATGATACTAGCATAACATTAACTAGCAATCAATTTCAGATCATTTCTGTTCACCTTTGACTTAATCACCTTGAAATAATTAAATAAATCACTATTTATTTATTATTCCTTGTTTTTATTTTTGTAATAATTATTAAACCATTATTTGATAATTATTTCAAATTCACACTTTTCTTAATTCTCACAAAGTGATTAATAAATCATTTTTATTTGTTAATTACTTCAACCACTTTCTAAATAAAGATATTTGACCATTTTCAATATCTTTTCCCTCTCAAAAATCTAATAAAGTATTCACAATGGTTAGATTTTTTTATTTTTTTTTGTAAGCTTGGCATGACTACATCTTTAACATGTCCAATATATCACCCTGATCGGGGTGGGGAATTGAACCAGTGACTTCACATGAAGGAGTGCCTTAACAAAGCACTCAATCAACGTCTATCCAAGACCCCGTGGACACAGCGACTAGATTTTGATTTAGTCAATAATATTTTATTATTTTCTAATTCCTAATTTGGCTCAATACTTTGTTATAAATAGATGGGTTTTCCCATTCATTCTTCACCTTGATCATTCTCATTGTCACCACTACCATCTCATCACATTTGAGCTCCCACTTGAGTTCAAACTATTTTTTATTTTTGCCCATTGCAAGTTGAGAGAGAGAAACAAATCGTTGAAGCACAAGGACATCAAAAGGACCCATCCCACAGAGGGGGATCTATAGACCCAGATTTATAAATTATCCTCACGAGGTGTATCATTTATATTAATAAAATTTGTTTATTCATATTATCCATTAGGTTGCTACAATTTTATTTTCGTTCTTATATGTTTCTGGTTGCATATGATCTTTTGCTGCAGGGTTTTTCTCCTTTTTTCATCGCAGATCTGAATCATAGACAATCATATTTTTTTGTTAGGGTCACTTGTCACCAGTGGCTTAAGTGAAACATTTTTTTCACACTTATCTGAAATCTTTACACTAACAAATGACGAATTCGCTGGGGATTTAGCGATATAGTCGCTAACAAATGGCGACTCCACTGGTGTAGTAATTCAGAACCTTGGTGACTGTTGTTTTAGCTATCTTCAGTGTTTTTCCAGCTATTTTTAGCCCTCTCAATTTCTATTTTTAGATCTCCTTTATTTTTTTGGAAAATTTTTTGTTTCTGTTAGGGTTCCACATCTTTCTGCAGGTCACAGGTACCAGTCGAGCAGGAGATGACACATTCTGGGTCAGATTTTTCGAGCGAGAGAAGCGGGAACATAGTGCACTTTTTGGCCCAATAACTATGCTCAACACACTTTTTTACCGAATATCTACTCCTAACACACTTTTCAGGTCAGTTTCTACACTGCAATTTTTCAAAATTTTCCAGATTTTGTCGAGATTGTTGCGTGTGTGTTGGGAAGGGTTTCTATTCTTTCCTGAGTCACCCCTAGGCCTAGATCCACTTAGTAGTTTCTCATTGAGGAATGAAAAATCCCCCTAGGGTTTAGAGTACACCTCCATCATTTAGGAAGAGAATTGTTGAGCTAAGAAGTCTAGTGTGCAAAATTTTCAACCACTATTGTTTAGGGTTTTGTCCATTGTTTTGCAACCCTTTTGGATAGGTTTCTTCAACATTTTACTCCCTTTATAGTTTAGTGTTACCTTTCCCCCTTAGGATCCCCTTGTGTATCCTCCCTTTCTTCCTTATATGAGTAGTTTGAGCCTCCCTGATTTTAGCAAACTCATCATTGATCCTCTTCTCCATAACCCCAATTGGCCTCCTATGCCTACCAAGCTTCCTTTCAACATTCCCAAGTTCGAAAGTAATCCTGGAGAAGACCCCACAAATCATGTTCGCTCTTTTCACATGTGGTGTTCATCAAATTCCATTACTAAAGACTCCATTCATCTTCGTCTCTTCCAACGCACCCTAACTGGAGCTACTGCCAAATGGTATGTGGACCAACCACATGCCTCCCATTCCACCTTCGCGACTCTCGCCAAAGATTTTATTTCTTATTTCCAATTACCTCTCCGATATGACACAAGTACTAAACTCTTGACCTATTTTCATCAAACTTCTGCCACCCGCCTTTCTGACCATGTACAAGAATGGCGCAGAAGGAGGAGCATGTGTAGAGCCCTTGAGTTTGAAGATCGTGTCTATATGGATTGGTTTTTAAGAACTCTTTTTTCCCCCATAGGTAAAGATGTCACCTCCCCCTTCCCACATACTGAGGAATAAGCTCTCCACATAGACTTGAAATATTATCTAATCTATACTCAGTTAGGTTATGTTTATACTAGCCACCTCAATTTGCCTCGGCATGGTGCTGCTAATGCACTGAGGCCATCTCATGTCACTAACATCATTGTTGGATTTCTTTCCCACAATCAACCTCCACCATATGCTCCACCTCCTATGTGTTATGCTAAACCCTGGGGGGGACCAATTCTTCTTACACCTATCCCCCTTCTGATCCTTCACGTGTCAACTTACCAAGGTAACAACATGTCATATGCATATCCCCATCTGCATCAGTGGATGCCAGAGCTAGTTGTTGCTCAACCTGCTTATTCACATGTTGTCGTGAATCCTTACTATCCTTATGCACCGCCTAACACTCCAACCCCGCTAACACCAATGCCTCATCCTCCCATTCCTCCCCCACTAACACCAATGCCTCATCCTCCCATTCCTCCCCCACCTTTGCCACAACAATAAACACCCCCTCAAGGTTAAGTGTATGCTCACTAGAGTACTACCAATCCCCTCAACCCTAAGAGGAGGAGAAAGGGGAAAGGTAAGTGATACCAACAATCTCAAGGTAACCAAGGCAATCAAGGTACACAAACTAATGCCCTTAAGGGTGACTAACCTAATCTCGCAACCCAACAACAGGGTAGACAACCCAAGTAGAACAAGGCTCTCAAAACAAATAAACCTTGTGCATGTTGCATAGTTTTTTGCCATTATACTCATGAATGTTCCCTTTTACCTCCAATGCGTTAGGTATGGGAAGTTCGAGCAACTCCTTCTACAGGACCTCAGCCCACTACTCCACCTCCTGCTTCATCACAACTGAAAATGCTTACTAATACTTTTCCTCATCAAGGATATGTGGCTGCCCAACCCACACAGAATATTGCAGCCACCCAACCTTCACAATCTAGCCATAAAAATTATCAGATTCTCATGATGAATGTCGTAGAAGTCGACACCGAACAAGTTCACCTGTAGACTCAGTCATGCCAATATGACAAACCTCCTTCAAAGTCAGCCACTGAGTCACAACCCAAAGTTTCCACTGAGCCCCTGTCGTCACCAAATGGCACCTTACAAATCCCTACGCCTAAGGTAGAGGTCCCTCCTAAGATCCCCAAAGGTCCATTACATTGAAATGTTGCTCCATCTAAAGCTGCCCATACATATAACATAGTAGATGACTTGACACAATCTTCTACTGCCATGTCAATGCTGGAAGTCCTCTAGACGTGCCCATCACAACGGAAAGATCTATTGTCTGCTCTAGGCACTATGGAACCTCTTGATGATCATTTGATTGTCTTTGATGTTGATAAAGCAGAACATCCCCCCTTCCTTCATTTTTTCTTTTCAAATACCAGTATCCATAAAGAACGCCACTGTCCAATGGTGTATCATAAACGAAGGTACCTCCACCTATGTGATGGTCGCTAGTGTTTGGAAGCAACTTGGTTCCCCTGACTTGTCACCATCCACTATCACTCTTCGTGCTTGGGACGATCACCCCTCGTAGCCCCTCAATTTATATCACAACTGCCCCATCACCATTGCTGGAAAGACGGTCTTGATCGATATTGAAGTCATTGATGCCCCTTTAGATTATAACATCTTGTTGGGTCATAGTTACACCTATGCCATGTCTGTTGTCTTTCACAAGATGTTCTTTCCTCACAATGGAAAGATCGTCACTATTGATTAATTGACTTACTATGACCCTCAGTCTCAAACCTCTCCTCAAACCATTATTTCATCTATGATTGGAAATAAGATCGTTCCTACCTTTACTAATGTTTCTCCTAGATTTTATAAATATTCCACGTTGCTTGGGGCTTATTATGGCCCACCACCTACTCCTTCTAAGCCTATCTCTTCAAGTGTTTGCATGCTTCAAGTGTCACGGGCCACTGACAAGCAGTCTGGTATGCCTTCACAGTAGCTAGCCCCTTTGCAACCCCTGCTCGAGACCCAACTCGTCTTTCAGGTACAATTCCTCCAGTCCAATTTCCTTGTTCTAGTATCTCTCCCGATCCTTTCCAACCAAGAACCATTCCCTGAGATCTTAACCATCCAGGAGCAGTTCCCCCAAGTCATTACCCCTCTGGTTAGATACCTTTCTTATTCCCACCACCAGGAATCTTTTCTACCCCTGTTATGGCTACGTTGAGTCTTCCTAACATCACCTTGGGGATCCCAGTACGGTACATTGATACTCCCGCAAACACTCCTCCCGACCAATTCAAACCTTACACAACTTTAACTCTGGTTCAAATTGTTGTTCCTTCCCTTTCCTTTGCTTCAGTTCCACAACAACATCAACAGGAAGCCACTCATGTTGCGAAAGCATATGGTGAGGGGGGTATTGTGGCCACAACCCCCCCATAATATTTCTAGAAAATTATTAGGACCCTTATTCTTTTTCCAACCCCCTTCTTTATTCGCGTTTAGCGGATTTTGACTTTTCTGATCCTTATCATTTGGCTTAGGGGTATTCAATCATGTTGGCTTTGATCATTATTTTACACACCCTTCATTTTGACCATTATGATTAACACTTTTGAGTTTTTGCACCTCTTCGCTATCTTTTGCGTTCATGACAGAATTTTCATATTGGTCATGAGAAGGCAATACGACACCTTTGGTTGCCACATCACCTTACAAATGACATTAAGGGAGTTTCCTTTTCCCTCTTTCAAATTTTGCTTACATTCTATTGAAACCGATTGTTGGTCTTATTCTTAAAAGTTGATCTTTAAAAGACTTGCAAATTAGTTTTTAAGCATGATTTGCAAAAGAAAGAAATTCCCACTAAAGCATACAAATATAATCCTTAAATCAATAACTATGCTTTAAAATAAGGAGCTTTATTAACAAATCACTTTACAAGATAAAATCTATTGTTTTAACATAATCATCATTTCATTTATATTTTTATGTTAATATTTTATTTTATCTTGTAAGATTTCTCTCATGGCTTATGCTCTTGATGGCTTTCTTTGTGGTTTTCTAGCATTTGTCTTAATTGTTTCATTTAATTTGGTGATTGTCTTTTCATTTCACTTTTTCAATAAAATGGGGGAATATTTTTATTTCTTTCAACTTGGCATAATCATTAGGAAAGTAGTTTTATGCTCTATTTTCTATTAACGAAACTGTATCCTTAAGGAATTCTTCAATGAAGATGATTTCGTTATGCCCATTTACAACTTTCCTAACCAATGAAGCCCGTGGTTTCGGTTCTTTGCGTTTAAGTCTTTTAGTCATTTTCTAATGAACTATCTTTTAACCTCATTTTCAAGAGAGAAAAATACATTTATTATAAGTTATTTAAGGTCATTAGTTCTTGAGGGACAAGGCTAATAAAGTAAATATTAGTTACCTTAAAAAAATTATGCCATCCCTCACTCTTAAGGAGCAATTTTCCACCCCATCCATTAAGTAATCTTTGTCAGATTAACAATAACCATAGTTAAACCTAAAAACAAGAATGGTGAATTGAAGGATAAGAGGTCTCATCACGAGCCGTCCTACCATAATCATAGGTTCTCAAACTGTGACATTACCATTATTGGTCACCAAGCCAAGGTAAGGGCTTTCGACCATAAGGTTGAAGGACAAGAGGTCTCATCACAAGCCAACTTGTTCCCTATGTTAGATCTTATGAATGACATTGTATTTAACTGGTTACCAAGCCAAGACAATGATCTTCGGTTGACATCCAAATAACTTTTGAAATCATCTTGTAACTATGCATTTATTTCTAATAGATGGGACAATGGCATCTAAAAGGGTTAAAAGGCATCCTTGTCGAGGCTATAGATGCCTGCTGGCAGTAAACTAGCATTTGTTTCAATTTGGTGATTGTCTTTTCATTTCACTTTTCCAATAAAATGGGGGAATATTTTTATTTCATTCAACTTGGCATAATCATTGGACAAGTGATTTTATGCTCTATTTTATATAAACAAAACCTTATCTTTAAGGAATTTTTCCTTTTAAGATGATGTTGTTATGCTCACTTTCAATTATCCTAAACAGTAAAGTCCCTGGTTTTGATTCTATGTGTTTAAATCAACCATCATTATCTAATGAACTATATTTTTTATCCCCATTTTCATGAAAGCAAAATATATTTAACAACAGTGACTTAAGTTCATTAGTTCTTGAGGGGCAAGGCTAATCAAGTAAAGATTAGTTACCTTAAAACGTTTTACGCCATCCCCCGTTCTTAAGGAGCTAATCTGCCACCCCATCTATTAAGTAATCTCTATGAAATTAATAATAACCATAGTTAAACCTAAAAAAAAAATAGTCAATTGAAGGATAGGAGCTCTCATCACGAGCCGACCTACCATGACCATATGTTCTAACATTGTGACATTACCTTTATTGGTCACCAAACCAAGCTAATGGCTTTCGACCACAAGGTTGAAGAACAAGAGGTCTCATCGCAAGCCGAATTTTTCATTGTGTTAGATCTTGTGAATGACATTGTCATTAACTACTTACCAAGCTAGGACAATGATCTTTAGTTGTCATCCAAATAACTTTTGAAATCATCTTGTAATTATGCATTTATTTCTAACATATGGGACACTGACATCTAAAAGGGTTAAAAGGCATTCCTGTCGAGGCTATAGACGCTTGCTGGCAGCAGTGGCCATGCCTATGGTATAGAAGTTAATTTGACACTATGACTTACTTGATTACCTTGTTTACTTGGAAATTGATGGCCAACGAAGTTGACTGTTGCATATACAATTTGTTGGAATACACTGGATTCATGGGGTAATTTTTTATAAGTTCATGAACAATGATGGATATGATTTTTGTCTGTTAACAATGCATGACAGGGACAAAACTGCTAGGATATCTGAATTTGGCATTTTGAATCATCTAACTATAATTCCTTCATTTTTACAGGTTTTGTATCTTTAAACCAGAGATAACTGCTTCTTCCCAGTGAGTCGCCATTGTTGTGGCCACAACCCCACCATAGTCTTTTTAGAAAATTAGGGGGACCCTTATTCTTTTTCCAACTCCCTTGTTTACTGGGTTTGGTAGATTTTGACCTTTCTGATCCTTATCGTTTGGCTCAGGGGTTCTCAATCATGTTGGTTTTGACCATTATTTTGCACACCCTTTGCTTTGACCATTATGATTAACACTTTTGAGTGTTGGTACCTCTTCGCTATCTTTTGTGTTCATGAAAGAATTTTCATATTGGTCACGAGAAGGTGATATGACACCTTCGTTTGCCATATCACCTTACATCTGACATTTAGTTTCATTAGTTGACATTCCCTTTAGATAATTTGGCACATCACCTCACATTTCACTTTTGATCGCATTAGTTGTTTATCTCCCCCACTTGACGGAATAACCTCCATTACAAAACAAAATTGGATATTAACATTATAAATACATAAATTAATTATTGTATATATTTTGTAATATATTTTTTATATTATAAAATTTACATAAAAAACAAAACCAAACGAATGGTATATATATAATACGTAAGAATTACAAAATTTAATCTTGGTATATAATAACATCACATAGAAGAAAACATATATATAATAATGTACCCAATGAAAAAAAAAAATATTATCATTTTTATTGTAACATTTTAAAATAAATAAGCTGTAACAACTATATATTAAATGAAGTAAGATATATAATAAATAGAACACACTTCTATAAACCCATCCTAAATCCCTAAGATGTATTATACCTAAACAACAAATAACATAGTGAACAAAAAGTGAAAACATAAAGACATTTTTGAATTGGTAAATTAAAACATACAACAAAAGTGTTGTAATATAATATAACAAAAATTGTAATAAAAAGGGGGAAATAACCTATTGTATATAAAAAGTTATGTAATCAAAAGGCTCGAGTCCTAGAGCACTATAACACAAGCCAGACAACCGATTCATTACCATTGCATGCATACAAATTTTTATTTTTTTTTAACTAAAACGGTTATATGATTTTTATTTATCTGGAAGCAAATGGGACTTTTTCATGTTGTCCTCCAATACAATGCAGATCTCTGAATACTGCCTCTTTTCCTCTATTACAAAATTCAGGGCATTTGAACAAAACTATTTTCGTTAACGAAGATAAGCCCTTTCATGATTGCACTGCCTTTGTTTGCCATTTTGTCCGCTTCACTGTTTAAATTTCTGAGTATATGATAGAATTTGCAGCTGTCAAAGTATTGGAGTACTCTTTTCAGTCTTTCCAACATTTTGTTGAGGCTAGGATTGTTGAATCGATCCCCCAGGTTTAAATTTTTTATTATTAGCTCTGAATCTCCGAAGACTTGCAGCTTTTTCACTCCTTTGTCTCTTGCAATTTGACAGGCTTTGAGAAGTCCTAATAGCTCAGCCTGATTATTGGACTTCTGTCCTAATCCCCACTAGAAGATGTCTTTAGTGTCACCGTCCGGTGAGTAGATGACTCCCCCTGCTCCAGCTGTCCCTGGATTCCCTTTTGACGCCCCATCAAAGAAGACTGTGTGTATTTTTTGAGACCTCCACCAGTTTTGGAAGTAGTCCTCTTTATCTCTTAATCGCCATTCCTGGTTGTTACTTTGTGGTTTAGGATAGTTTCTGCTCATGCATACAAAATTTTAACATGTTACCTTACCAGACAATTTCACAATAACTCATTTGGTAGTATTCCCTTGACTTGCGAATGAATTGCGCGCCACAAAACTTAATCAATAATCTAGTTTAATAATAGTAATAACTAGCATTTGCACCAGATGTTGCAAAGGAAACGCCGTAAGGCATAAATGTAAATGGTCATTGAAAATAAGAATTAATAAAGACATCTTTTGCAACATTCACAGCAAGAACCTACATTCCAATACTCTGCAGAATAAGTAGTTATGCACACACCTTTGAAATGATCAAAAAAGATTCTTCAAACTCTATAATAGCAAGTGATTCCCTAGAATCTAAAGTGGTTGCCAAGTTCCCCAAGTATAGCGATAAAGTTACTTTAACAGAACCACCAACAACAACCTGTCAAGAAGACATCATTCCCAACAAAAATCTGCATTTCAGAAACAAAATAGAGGCAGACAGATATTGAACAAAATTGAGATTGTGAATCAAAAAACTAAAAAATTGCAAAAGTACCATTCAGAGTCAAGGACTATGCACTCAACTTGGTGTGATCAAAAGAGATTCCCCTAGAACCTATATGGTTACCAAGTTCTCTATGCACTCATAAGTTGCTTCAACAACACCACCACCAACAATTATCTATCAAGAAAGCAAGCATATCGACTAAATAATGGAATTGTAGATAAATGAAGAAATCAATATTTAAGAAGATAATAATTTAATCAAGCCAATAAAGAAAAACTCTATAAAAGCTCAGATTTCTACATTAGATTCCATTGTCCTCCTCACAGTGGATAAAGGTGTCGTGCATAGAGCATTCCATCTCATCTAGCATGTAATCATTAGCACACCTCATAATATTATGGAAACCTAATTTATCACACATGTGACCAGTGATCTTAGGCAATTCCAGACTACCTGATTGAATATAGTCATCACTATTTTTAAAATCTCTTTTTAGCACAACACTAGTAATGGTGCACAACCCAAGAAGATAATTGTTCTTTCCATAAAAAAATTACAACATTAACCAGTTTTACTAATCTGGAACTATGTGATCTATTGATCAAAATGACATCAATCAACAATGTGCTCCTCTTCAACCTCACCTCCATATCCAAGGAATGATGGATCAAATGTTTCACCCCATTCCATATTAACAAGTGTAAGAACCTACAAAATCAATCCAGAAATTGGAGAGATACTCACTGCAAGGTAAGAGAATGAAATACTTAGGAGACAACATAACTAGTTTTACCAACCACTCTTGAACCCTTACTTCCTTTGATCATAATGCATCATCATCAACAATGTGCTCCTCTACAACTCCACATGCATACCCAAAAAATGATGGATTGAATGTTTCACCACCTACCATATCAGAAAATTTAAGAACCTACAAAACTCGTGAGCAAGTGAATGCATTATCTAGGAGCATCTCCTAGGTATTATCCTTCCATAAACTATAGATATGTTGTGGGGAAATGCATTGCTATTATCATCATCTATTGTTCATAACTAATCAGAGGGATATACACGCCATATGTATGCACCATAAACTCAAGCTTTCCATTAATCCATTACTCAAAAAGAAAATCACACATTTGGAAAAATCCAGTGGAACAAAAAATTCAGAATAAATGTCAAAATTAAATCCTTCATATCCATATTCTATCTGCATTGCATGAATGCAGAAAAGAGTGCCAATATTGTTAATTGTTAGGAATTTTGCGTTGATTTCAGACTGTAAATCATGATTTTGTGTTTTGTAACCAATACTAGAGTTCTAATAATTATGTCCTCTTCTTCTTCTTGTTTTTGATAAACTACCAGAATCAGTTGCATAATCTTGATCTAGTGCATCCCTCACTCCTTCAATATAGTTTGAGGGTCCATGAGCTTCTGTGCAATAACATGCATTCCCTTCTTCACTTTCAGGTGCATCAATTATCGACCATTCATAGCTAGCTAATGTTTTTCTTCAAAGAATGTTATGCATATACAGACCAACATATTCCCCAAAAATACCTGACAAATGAAGCGCCTCTAGTTGACCATATCCAAAGCAAAAATAAGGGCCTTCTAGCTTGAAGCAACACTCTGGGAATAAATCTTGGAACTTTAGCATCTTATGGATGTCCATGATTTATCCATTTCTCTGATATTCTTTCTCCCCTTACTGCGCTTGATAATTTTGTAAGTTGGTACTCATATGCTGACCCTATTTTGGTGGTCAAAAGTATTGAGAATGTCTTTGCACCAAATGTTTCATTTATAAAAGTAGGCCCCAACACACTAAAAGAAACATAATTAGGTGTCATATGCATAAACCACTTCCACTTTCTTTGGAATAACTATCTCTCTAACATCAGACCATCCCTGCTAAGGAGAAAAGTGACCCTGAACTTTCTCCAACCAAACTATGCAAAGTACAACCTCTAGATGGTACCAAAGAAATATTTTTTGTTCATGGTTTACCCTAAATATGTTTCTTCCATGATGGCCTTAACTTCATGTCAAATTCATACAACTCTCCAATTGTACTCACAATGCATGTTACCTATGATTGCAAGGTCCCAACATTAGCAATACCTGCAATATCACCATGATGTCAACCATGGTTTATCCACTTAAGATGATGCAATTATGAGAGCTCTAAAAGTGATCCATCCTCTGTTGCAAAGTACAATAACGTGCCATTTGCTGATGGAATTCCAGATCTCAAACGCACATTTCTATTTGAGTCTTCATCTGAATTATCTATTCTTGAAGATGATGGGAATAATGGCACACTTTCAGCCCACAAAGGTTGTTTGTTAGCATCTACTGTCAACTTGTTAAAAAAACACCCAAGTTTCCATAGCTTTAGATGCCAAACCCATCGCATCCACTGCGCCCCCAATATCCATAATTTAATATATCAATCTGAATCTTTGTATTAGAAATCTTTCCTTTCTCCAAAGATTATGCTTTCCTCAGGCACTTGACATTCCTTGTTTTCTGTTCTTTGTATTGCTCAGAATTTTGGCAACTTTACTTGTTGAAATAACTTGCAAGATATAAGGACAGAGGTTGCCAAAAACTAATACTCTAGAGAAAACAAGACGATTTTGTGACTAAAATTCATAATATTCAATTGAAACTCTAACAAAGCTTGGAGCCTTCACCCATAAGAACACATCAAAGTTGTTTGTTGCTTCTTCTATCTCCTCTAAAGCAAATGAGTGGTACTGTGGAAGACGAATTGAACCCAGTTTCATTGCAAGTTTCCATAGCTTTAGATGCCAAACCCATTGCATCCATTGCACCCACAATATCCATAATTTAATCTAGCAATCTGAATCTTTGTATTAAAAATCTTCCCTTTCTCCAAAAATTATGCTTTCCTCGGGCACTTGACATTCCTTGTTTTCTATTCTTTGTATTGCTTAGAATTTTGGCAACTTTACTTGTTGAAATAACTTGCAAGATATAAGGACAGAGGTTGCCAAAAACTGATACTCTGAAGAAAACAAGACGATTTTGTGACCAAAATTCATAATATTCAATTGAAACTCTAACAAATCTTGGAGCCTTCACCCATAAGAAGACATCAAAGTTGTTTGTTGCTTCTTCTATCTCCTCTAAAGCAAATGAGTCGTATTGTGGAAGACGAAGTGAAGCCAATTTCATTGCTTGAGATACACGCTTTCCATTGACAAGTAATTATGATGATATGTCGATCGAAGCAGATTTTGTCACTAGTTTTCTTGATTGCTTAATTGCCTTCTTATATCATGACTTTCTAAGCAACACCAAAACCACACAAAGCATTAAGGCTACCACTCAATAAAATTTGAATGATTGTGCCCTAGCCTAGTGTTCATCATTTGTTGACCGTTGTCTCTCTTCTTCTGCTATTGAAAACAAAGAGAAGAGATTACATAGATCTCTCTTGTCTTTGTAGGAATCATTAACGTGTCTATAGTCAGAATTTGTAAATGAGGCTTGGATCTTGAACACTTACCTCCTTTGATTAGAATGCATCATCATTAACAATGTGCTCCTATACAACTCCATATGCATACCCAAAAAATGATGGATCGAATGTTTCACCACCTACCATATCAGAAAATTTAAGAACCTACAAAACCAATCCCAAAATTGGAGAAAATATTTAACAATGACCTGTGAGCAAGAGAATGCATTATCTAGGAGCATCTCCTAGGTAATATCCTTCCATAAATTATAGATATGTTGTGGGGCAATGCATTTCTATTATCATCATCTACTATTCGTAACTAATCAGAGGGATATACATGCCATATGTATGCAGTTTGCTCCACTTTGAGTCTTATATCTATAAGTGGAGCAAACTATCGTGTATAAGTTTGCGTACTTTGTAATATAGACACCAGCTTTCCCCATCATGCTCAAAGCTCTATTGAAATTTTCAACTATGTTGACAACATTGCTGCCCAAAGCAATGACCACTACCTCCACTGGGGAGTGAACTTCAATGCAAGATTCAGAGGCTGATGAGTATGCAAAGGAATCCCAAGAAGAAGAAACCTGCCCCAAAGATGCAAAAGATAGAGCCAGAGACAACTGCTTCAATGAAGGATTCATGAAAATTGTTTATTTGCCCATTTGCATTAGCTTAGACCAACTGCCTAACGCGTAGGTGAAATTTAGTGCTAATGTCTAGCGCATACATACATACAGAAAGAGTGTGTGTGTGCCCCTACCGCAAGAGGCTCTAGCATAGAGAATGAATTTGATATAAGCCTACATGTGGAAGAGGCTCTATTACTTAGATTCTAATTTTGAAATTTATCTTGATATTACTGTCTGGTCATTAATGAAACTTGGAAGTGGTTCCTATCTTATACAAAATATACAAATGCCCAACAAATAAAATCACATGGAAGGGAAATTAATGAAAAAAATGAATTTACTATGAGGGAGAAGACTTACCAGCTTTCTGGGAACCCCACGGACTGATTCCTCCAAAGCCAAGTTTGAATCCTCTATAAAAGAAGCGAGTCTTCATCTGAATTATCTATGCTTGAAGATGATGGGAATGATGGTTCATGTTCAACCCACAAAGGTTGTGCATTAGCATCTACTCTCATCTTGTTAAAAAATCAATCTGAACCTCTATAATAAAAATCTTTCTTTCTCCAAAAATTATGACATTCCTTGTTTTTTGTTCTTTGTATTGCTCAAAATTTTGGCAACTTTACTTGTTGAAATAACTTGCAAGATATAAGGACAGAGGTTGCCAAAAATTAATATTAATATGTATTTGAAAATATATTAACAACTTAAATAAAATATAAAATTTTAATATAAGCAAAATAGTCTATAAATGAAATGTTTTAATTCCCATATTAGATAAAATATTTTAATATCCATATTAAATAAAATATTTAATGTCAACTATACATATATGTATATATTATATAAATCTCTTGAAAAATGAATGCCCATACTAAATAAAAAAATTAATATTCATATTAAATAAAAAAAATTAATATTCATATTAAATAAAAAAATTAATATCCATATTAAATAAAATATTCAAGGATAAATGAGATTCATTTAAAAAAAACTTGAGATTAAGAGATTAAAGATTATAAATTTTGAGAAAATAGGTGTGGAAGACTTATACTCTTAAAGATGGGGTTGTTTGATAATGTTAAGAAAGTTACAATAAGGGAAGGCTTTGTAATACCTAGTATGAGAGAAATGTGTCATTTCATTCATGCTCAATGTGAAATTGGCACGTGTTCATTTTAAAATAAAAATAAAATAACTATAAATAAAAAACAATGTTGGTTAGAGTATACATACTTGATTAGTTTTAGTTAAAATCCAATAGAAATGGATATACATATTTGGCTAAATGAATATACTGATTTGGTTACACTCCAGTAGCTCAAATAATGGTTAAAAGTGCAACCAATAATGGTTAATAGTGCAAAGTATTCACTCCCAGTGTCATAAATAAAATATTTTCATATTTTCATACCTATCTTAAGTAACATAATTTATAATGGTTAATAGTGCAAAGTATTCACTCTCAGTGTCATAAATAAAATATTTTCATATTTCCTAACCTATCTTAAGTAACATAATTTATATCAACTTTATATATATATACTCAAAGAAAGAAGGAACTATAAGTAAAATAATTTAGTGATTTTCTACAAAGAGAGAAATGTGTAATTCATTTAAGTGTGTGTGTGTGTGTGTATATACATATAATTGAAATGAAATGCAACATTTAAAATATATTATTGATAACAAAAAAATTCAATTTTGATCAAAGTAAAGAATCCCACTATAAAATCCTAGGTAATATTAATATGTATTTGAAAATATATTAACAACTTAAATAAAATATAAAATTTTAATATAAGCAGAATAGTCTATAAGTGAAATGTTTTAATGCCCATATTAGACAAAATATTTTAATATCCATATTAAATAAAATATTTTAATGTCAACCATACATATATGTATATATTATATAAATCTCTTAAAAAAAGAATTTGTTACCATTAAAATAGTTTTAAACGTTTGAATTAATCTCACACTTTAAAATTTTGAATACAAGTTTTGGTCTTTTTTTTTAAATCTTTCATTTCCTAGTTACTCCTAACCATTCCTCCAAGTTAACAGATTATTGTTTCTCAAAGTTTGCATTGTCACTAATGAGCCATGAGAAACCACCACTAGTTTACACTCACCCACAAGAATACCATCACTAGTTTGCACTCAACCACAAAGAATAATTCTAAATAAGTATTTAAATAATTTTTATTCTAAGAAATGTATCAATAATTTCTCTATAAAATATGCATACCAAATTTTTTGATAATTAAAAGAATGAAGCACATATGCTTTTCTGATTTTTCTTATTTTTAAATTTGTAATTTTATTTATTTTTTGGATGATGATTTTCTTTTTACTCATTTTGGATTATGCTACTTGATTTTTTATTAAATTTAATGTACTTCTAATTATTTTTATGTGGCTAACCAATGATGTGAATATGTTGAATTATTTGGCCTCTTGGTCGGACAAATGACGGAGATGAGAGGCGGGAGCGCTTAGGGTTTGACACTGCTCTGCAACTGGCAGACCTTTACAGACTGCGTTGTTCTGCCATTAACCTCCAACTATAAGACATCTACAACACAATAAGGAACAACTACCGAGCGATGGAACCCCCTCAGGGGGAGGACATGGTGCCTCCCCCCGCTGATACGAAAAATGCCCTACGACAAACAGAAAATGTCAGGAAGGACCATTAAGAAGATATAGCAATAGAGCATGAAAATGCGCCAAGGAATAACAACAAAACTAAAGAACCAAGAGTGACGTCAACCACCTGCAAGCCTGTAGCAGTTGACAGACCCAAAATCGAGCTCCCAAGTCAGCAGATCAACATTCAGATCCAGTTTATGAAGGATCAAGCTTTGATAGGAAAGTTTATAGGCCTTTGGCAAATGGAGAAAGCACTGCATGGCTGGATCGCAGCCAAATGGAAGCCAAAAGGGCACATAACTCTGCAGTTAGGGCCTAAGGGCTTCTTTACTGCCATTTTCAATTGTCTAGAAGACCGAAATAGGGTACTGGATGGCGGACCATATTTCTTCAACGCAACAGGACTATACCTGAGAGAATGGGTTAAGCGCTTTAACCTGGACAAAGAAGATCTAAGCTGGGCCCCGGTGTGGCTGTGCTTTTATTCCCTCCCTCTAGAGTATTGGGACGAAGAATCTCTGCAAGACATTGGGAATGGTTTAGGAAAATTCATCAAAGTGGCAGAGGAGACAAAACTAAAGTGATACACCTCCTATGCGCGGATCTGTGTATACATGCACCTCAACAAAGCTCTCCTGGATGCGGTAAGCCTTTACCATGATGATTACGAATGGTTACAAACAATAGATTACGAGCATGTACCATTCCGCTGTAGAAAATGCCACACCCTGGGCCATTTATTCCGAGACTGTCCCTCCAATATGAAATCCACGACCACCCCCTCAATGGACAAACCTGACTTGGAAGGGTTCAAAAAAGTTTCCAATCACAAATGGCTCTCGAACCCACATACTCCTTGGGCAATCCTCTGGACAGCTAAGTATGCTAATAATAGACCAGTAGATGACTTAATTCGGCTCAAAGAAGTTGGCACAGGCTCTCTAATTTGGAATGCTGTCGATTGTAGTTCGTTGAAGTTTGAAGATTAGCAACAAAAATATTTTCAAGAAACAGGGGAATCGAGGGTTTTAAAAAAAAAAAAAAACGTGGCTTCTAGTTGCCTTCTTGTATTATACCTTCAAACGAGGCGGGTTTTCGAATTTCTAGGCCTTGCAACCCTGCCCGTAGCCTTTTTGAAAATCTCTAACGTTGGCCGAATTGGAATGATAACTGGTTGTCTTGTCGTCTTCTTGTAGCCCCATGAACAAGTTGAACAAATGCGAGGAAGACACTCCAACGTTGGCCGATTTGGAATGGTAACTGGTTTTTCTTGTCGTCTTCCTACAGTGCTATCGGCAAGTTGAACAAATGCTAGGAGGATGCTCTCAAATGCGTGAAAGAGGTTCTAGGTTCTATAGAATCGTAACTAACAATAATTGCCTTTTTCAATCCAATGGCAGATTTTATTTTAATCATCTAACATGAAAATCAACATCTCACATTAGCACACGTGGTATTTGAGAGACTTCTTCTCACAGGAGAAATGCCTTAAGGCATAGGAAATAGTAGCATAGAAGAAAAAATATGTGATATGTTAAACAAATTTAATTAAATATTTAAATTATAAATATGAATTAAGAATAACAATAAGGATTGTCCCTATAAATATGAATTAAGAATAACAATAAGGATTGTTCCCACATGTCTAAGATGGAGACTAATCAAATTCACATGCATCATACAAATAAGTTCAAATCCTTTCAAAATTTTAAATGAAATCCATATGCATCATAAAAATTACTATTGTATTAATCATATCTACTTACTACTATTGTATTAATCATATCTACTTGTATTACACAAATAATTTCCAATCCATTCAAAAAGTTTAATCAAATCCCTCCTACATCATTGAGAATTTGAATCCTTTAGTTAATAAAATAGATTTTAATCAACAATTTAATTTATAATTTGTATTACATTTACAAAATTCAAGCATCCATTTTTTCTAAAATCAATGACAATTTACTATTGTGTTAATCATATCTACTTGTATTACACAAATAATTTGCAATCCATTCAAAAATTTTAATCAAATCCCTCATGCATCATAGAGAATTGGAATCCTTTAGTTAATAAAATAGATTTTAATTGACAATTTAATTTATAATTTGTATTACATTTACAAAATTCAAACATCCATTTCTTTTTAAAATCAATTTATATATTAGAAAATAACAATATCATCGAAAATTATATTACCAAATTTTTAAACAATTATATTTAATAATTAATATTAAATAACAGAAAATTATATATATTAATATTATTGTTTTAACATATTTTTAGCATAAATCAATTATTTATATTTATATATATATATATATATATATATATATTCATGTCAAAACAAGAATTATTTATTGAAAAATATATTTTAAAATTTAAACAACCGATGGATTAATTAAATATTACATTTGCACTTAAAAATATTACACTTAAAACCATTTTTTGCGTATGCATGCATGAAATATTATTTTTGCAAGTGTAATATAAGCCAAACATAGTCTTTGGGAAAAAACGTTCCTTCCCAACATTTAGAAATTGTCCATCATGATTAAGCACCTGATCAGTCGGCAGATAACCTATTGCCATTGCACATGAAAATGAAAGCCGTTGTGTCTGTCGGTGCAGTTGTTTCTCTCACCTTATGTACGACATATCCTCGACCAAACTCGGTCATTCTTTGAAATTTATAGTTTCACGGTGCTAGAAGAAAAAATTAAAAGCTTTGGACAACAAGATGAATAATACCAACAAATAAAAGAAGGTTGTGAAAAAGCATTGAGGAAGAAGGTGTCACAGGATGTGACCTTATTGAGGATGACAACACTATTTGACCTATGCCCAGTGGTACGTCAATTATATTTGGACACTGCCTTGACCACAACCACAACACAGTATAAAACTCAAATTCTAAAAGCAAATCTTTAGTATATATATTTTAAACAATATATCCTTTCAACCATATATCTTTATGGAGATTGTAGTTTTTTGAAATATCTGGGAATCGAAGTGTGAGGAAACCACTCAATTGTTTGATCTCTTTCCTGACTATCAGATATTGTGATATTCCTGAAACAAACAGACACATATGTACAGAGACAGCATAGGATGTTACCGCTAGGATGAGGTCGTTGTCGAGAAGGAAGTAAATCATCCATAAACAACTGTTGATCAGTGTGAACATGGAGAAATGGATGGGCATATACTCCACACTTTTCGTCTCTATCACCGACCACTTTTGTACATTTCAGTGCGAGTAAAGAGTCAAGACGCATTTGATGCAGATAAGTGACAAAAGGGCATGGGATGGAGTTAGATACTTACAGCATTGGAAAGTGGAGAACCATACATGACCGCGGTGACAACCATCCCCGAAATCCCCACCAGCTTTTTCTTATCCTTCTGAGCCCCAAGAGCAACCAGAGAAACTGTTGAAATGCAAGCAAACACCAACGTCACACCCACCATTGTTCTCACCATTGTTTTTTGCACAACAAAGAATCTGCTAATATTTCGAAAAGAGAAACTGTTGAAATGCAAGCAAACAGCAACGTCACACCCACCATTGTTCTCACCATTGTTTTTTGCACAACAAAGAATCTGCTAATATTTCGAAAATATTACAGATTACAGATTCTGCTAATATTTTGAAACTTATATTATCTTTATGGATTCATTCACCTAGCAAAGCAGCTCTGGATCAAAGCAAAAGAGAACTAATTACTAATCAGCGATCAGGAAATGAAATCACATTCTGCAGATACATGTCCAGCATGTATTCAAGTATATAAATCTGTATAACTCTGTAGACCATGTAAATCTATCCAAAAATGGCAGAAAGCCATCAAAAAAATATGTTAAAAAACAGATATCCTGACCTACTATGTAAAAGTGCGATTAACAAAACAAAAAACATACAAATATTGGTTTAGCCACTTTGAAAGTCCATAGCAGAAAGTCTAAACAAATAATAACGGACTAGGGGCATTAAAACCTGCCTTGGCTATGGGTATAGCGTATTTCAGAAAGATGCAACCGAATATAAACTCCAGCACTATTCTGACCCCATTGATGGTCAACACCAAGATGTTATCCAGACCATCACTGATCAGATTGATCAGAGGCGAACCAGGTGTAAAGCAGAGAATTTAACAGAGCTATCGCATATGGGAAGCCTGAGAAACTCTCTGTCGATCTGTTTCTTATCACTCTCCTAAATGTGACCCTGCAAAAAAACACTCAGAACATCGAACTATTATTCAGCATACACTTCCTTGCCAAAATTACAAGGCAGATACTCGTAATAAAAGTGACAAATCTTACATTGGCGCTCCATACAGTAACAAGGATGTCGCGTTTCCTGTTACATGAAACAACAAGGAGTGCTCCCGTTTTCAGCCATCAATTCAGCTTAAATCAAACTAGAAGACTAAAATCCAGCTTAAATCAAATACAGAAACCTTGGAAATTTGCTTAAAACTTAGAAAGAGTGGAGCGTTGTGCCACGGGCTCTGCAAGATACAGAGCAGAATTAGGAGCGTCCATGTAACTGTATCGATCTTCGCTGCGCAATTGCTGGGGAGTTATTAACCGCGTGGAGTATCAATCTTCGTCGCGCAATTGCTGGGGAGTTAGTAACCACGTGGAGGTATCCATCGTCGCTGTATAGTTGCTGGGAGTTAGTAACTGTTTTTAGCTATTAATCTGACGGTAGAAGATGCTTCTATCGTCTAACCTAGATAATCGATGGTCCATAATTGCACACGGTAGCAGCTGGGGGTGTTGATTTCATAGGGAACGCCTTACGACGTAAATAGATAATACATAATCTAGGGCATTAGTTTAATTATAGTAATAAATAGATAAATGTGTTAATATATTAATATTAGAACAAGTTTAGTTAAATTGTTACATTTAGAATAAGTAATTAACTATTATTTTTTAAAGTTCGCAAATATAAATTTAGTGTTAGTGTAATTTAATAATATTTGTAGTATTATAAAGTAACATTAATATAATATAAGTATTTAGCATTATAATATAGTTATATACATTAGTATTAAATATAATATTACATATTAGAATTATTATAATATTATTTAGTATTCTTTAACATAGTTAAAGAGTTGTAATTTATATTATATATAACATAAGGTTTGTGTTAATACATATTAGTATCTAACACTAGAATAATATTACAGTAGTACTAATATTTATGTAACATAGTTTGACTAACAATTAGCATTAACCTGACTTAGTATCATATAGGCTAGGATAAAGGGTAATTGGACCCATAACCAGTCAGAACCACTAGCGTCAATGTTGATGGAGGACATGTTTTCCCATCAACAGGGGGCAAAGCCCAACAAAAGGGAATCAAAGACAAGGCACCCCAACCAACTCCCACTCCTCCTAAATTGCCAAATCCTACTCCCCCATGTGCTTTGTGTGATGTTGTTGGGCATGCCACCAGTAAATGTCCTGGACTCCCTCATATTAAGCATGTGGTCTCTAATAATTTCCATGAATCTAACATCCCTGAGTCCATGTCACCTTACTTGAGTCCACCAAGAAAAACAAAACCTTACGCATGAATCACTCTTGTGCCTTGTGTGATAAGTATGGACATTATTCAAATCATTATCCCCATCTTGAAGATTTTCATGATACACTTCAAGTGCTTCGCGAGTTAGATGTCGCTCGCAATGATTCCACTTCAGCTCTAGCTGTGGGTTCTGACCCCACTACTTTGCCAAAATAGGAGGTTTCCCAACCCACCATTGCGATTCCCCCTCCTGATGTCGAGATGACAAATAGTTCCACCCTTATTCTCTACTTGTCGTCATCCATGGGATCGATCTATTCAGACTCTCTTGGAGTTTCCTATTAAGCTTCTTTCGAACCTTATATAGAGAACAATTTGGTCTCAACATTAGTAGATGTCACATCTATTAGTCATCCATCCATCCCTTCCGATGATGTGCATGTGAACCATGTCTCCCATGATGATGATTGGTTCCATTACCCCTTACTTTGAACCCATGAATTTGAACCACATCTACCTTGTGACAATTGCATTGACACTCAATGTTTGGGTAAGGGACATCGACTTTTGAGAGTCTAGGAGAACCAATTCTCCCTAACCCCCCTAGTGCATCTAGTTGTGTTGAATCTAGTACCATTATTCTTCCCCACCTTGAAGAACCTCTAGAGTCCCATATCACTCCAGATCTCTTTGGGAATGATCCACTTAATCATCCCCACATCTTAGGCCAACAACCCAATCCCATTGACATTGTTTTTGTCCAACCCTAGTGTCGTCTAAGTGAGCATCAATTCATTATATTCAAAGCCACTCTATGGTATGGTGACACCATGTATGTGAACCTAGAAATTCAATCCATTTGACTTATATATGCGGTGCCAAACGAGATTAGTAATCCACCATTTCCTTTCTCTAACTGTATCTATCCATTCTTTCCCATAAGAAGACAACGATAAACAATAAATGACAAACCCCATCATCAAAACATGTTTAAAGTCCATTATTCTAAATACATACGACATGTCCATAACATGCTATAACCATACATACAAAACTTGGGAGAACCTATGCCCCTACATCTACTCATTATCCTCTACAAGATCTCGTGCCAGTTGGGCTGAATGCTCGAATCCCTTATTTGAGCACTTGGAACAAAATGGCACTCCACAAACTCATCCAGCTAGGGGCATCATTCCCGCCTTTGTATACACAATCAATCCCCTCCATCATCATATACTAGGGTAGCATCTCATGCTTGGGGGCATGATAGTCTCTGTCCACCTTCTCACTTAACCAATATCTATCTCGGCTTAGACCTCAACGATCGAGGTATGGTCGATTATCTTTTCATTCCTTGGATAGCTTTTCTTACCAGCCTCTCCGACAAGCCATATACACATCACATATCATAGATGCTTGATACCATGTCTTCAAATAATCTATTTTATGTGTTCCCACACTTACCATCCAATCCCCATGTTTGACTTGGTGGGCTGGGATGATCCTAGACCTTCTCTATTAGTTCATTCATTTATTCCTTTCTTACCTTAATTCTTCACTGGGAACCATCCTTCCAAGAAGCATTAAGGCCATTTTTAGACAAGTAGGGGCCACCTGCCTGAAAATCACAGATCCGAATTTTTATGGTCAGTTTTTCTGCTACGAGCTCGCCAAGATTTAGGGCCTTATCCTCCTCTCACAATTCTCCAACAACTCAATGTGAAAATGAATTGGATTTGGGGGTAAGAAGCCCTTTTATAGGAAAAACCTCTAATTTTTTTGTCGTCCATTGCGTCCAAACCATAGCTTAGTGTGACGAACCATCAACACTGTTGGAAATCTCTCACCAAGCTCTATAATGGATCTCTCTCTATTTTTGGTAATTTGAAACTTCACTAGGAATCCATTTGGTCCATGAAGTCTCACTTTCCCACCTCTCAAAACCAAATTTATTCATATGAGCCACCTGTACTCTGGTACCACTTTACCTTTGCACTTGTCGACTCATGTGTCGATTTTCGTCATGAGTAACCATTATTTACTCATGTTTTTATGGTCCCTTTTAGGCCTCCACCATGTGGTAGCATCGTCGAGTCACCCTTGTTTAGAGAATCAAAGATGGGTCACCCCTACATCCATGAAGATTTTTCAGATTCCCATTAAGTCCTGTTACAACACATCATTCATCGTTGCATCACATTCATCCCATTTCACTCATATTTGACCTCCATCTATTATGACTTGTCTATGAAAAGCCTTCGTCTAAATAATTGACCATCCCCTCTAGAATCGAGTTAGTCATTGTTAGGTCTACCATGCATAATATGCTCTAACAAGGGAAGTCGTTAGTCTACCACTCATCTTATTCCTCCATCATCATCCTTGGTGTCAGTCTATCAGTCACATTACTATGATCCTCATGCCTTTGTTGATGAATCCTCATTGCCTCAACTCTAGCAAGCCCTCTTTACGACTTCAACACATTTATTCTAGGAGAGTGGTTTAAAGGGCGATGTACCTTGGTTCCAGTTTCCATCATTTTTTGGTACCTCAGATCAAGAAAAGGGAATCCTCATTTCTCTTTGACTTGGTTGATTCTCGTGTGCTCGACTCCAACACATTATTGCACGGTCGAGAATTGTACACTTGATGATCCAATGATCCAACAGATTGTACTAGCCTTTCCTGGGTGTGTGTGAGTTGTTTCAGACCTCATGAGGGGGTGGCCATTCAAGTAGCCCTCCACATGCCAAAATGTCAACAACTCATGATCCAGCCTCAGATGCAGTTCCATAGATTTAACTGGCTCGATTTCCATCGATCACAATGCTCACAACATGGTTCGTCTCCTTTCAGTCGAGTCTGCTTACGCACGCTGCCGGTCCTCATTCGAGAGCCTGGCCCGCAATTGGAAGGCCTACCCGGGTTATAAGAGTTAGAGATCGAGTAGGGTAAGTTGCTTTAGTGGTGGTGATACACGTTGGTCGTCCCCCGGAGATGATCCATTGAAATCTATAGAGCCCTTTCCTATTCAACATGATTTCTTTGGTTGTGATCCCCCCTCACCATGTCAACTTAAGGGGCGTTATATCTCATGTACTCAAATCAGTAGATGTTATTGTATTTAGTCTTGGCCTATGTTTTTCCAAGCACATTATATATATGAGACTCATTATATCATGTATCGTGCATCATGTACTTTGTTGCTCATACCCACATCGTTGTACTCAGTTATCTTGGCGGGCATGGGTATGCCTCCCCCACCTCATTCGAGATCATGTACTCCAAAACAAAAGGAGACTTGTATCAGATTAGTAGGTCTCACCCCCTCCATTATCACTCCTTCCTTGTCTCACTTCAATTCTTTCTTTCTCTCTCTCTCTCTCTCTCTCTCTCTATCTATCTCTCTCTCTCTCTCTGACTCCCCTTCCATGTCTCGTGAAAGTGGACCCTATAATGTATTTCAGTCATATGATTTGCTCATGGCACCCTTATGTTGGGGGGCAATTTGTTATCACCCAAAAATGATCGCCAAACTATTTATTACTAGGTAGATCAAAATACACCATGTAGGATTACTTTTACCATGAAAAATTCACTTTCACCATAGGAAATAATTTAGTAAACCATTTTTCCTAAATTATTTCTCATTAGAATTCAAAAAGCTAATGAGAATGATTAAATAAATCAATGTTTATTTGATATTCTCTAAATAATTATTTGATAATTATTTTTGGTCACCTTTGACTCAATCACCTTGGAATAATTAAATAAATCACTATTTATTTATTATTCATTATTTTTATTTTTGGAATAATTGTTAAACCATTATTTAATAATTATTTCAAATTTACACTTTTCTTAATTCTTACAAAGTGATTAATAAATCATTTTTATTTGTTAATTACTTCAACCACTTTCTAGATAAAGATATTTGACCATTTTGAATATCTTTTCCCTCTCAAAAATATAATAAAGTATTCACAATGGCTAGATTTTGATTTAGTCAATAATATTTTATTATTTTCTAATTCCTAATTTGGCTCAATACTTTGTTATTAAGAGTGTTTTTCACATTCATTCTTCACCTTGATCATTCTCATCTTCACCACTATCATCTCATCACATTTGAGCTCCCACTTGAGGTCAAGCTATTTCTTTTATTTTTGCCCATTGCAAGTTGAGAGACAGAAACACATCGCTGAAGCACAAGGACATCAAAAGGACCCATCCCACGGAGGGGGATCTATTGACCCAAGCTTATGAATTCTCCTCACAAGGTGTATCATTTCTGTTAATAGAATTTGTTTATTCATATGATCTATTTGGTTGCTACAATTTTATTTTCGTTGTTATATGTTTCTGGTTGCATATGATATTTTGTTGTAGGGTTTTTCTCCTTTTTCATTGTAGATCTGAAGCATAGATAACTATATTTTGTTGTTAGGGTCACTTGTCACCAATGACTTAAGTGAAGCATTTTTGGTACACTTCTTCGAAATTTTTACACTAACACAAACCATATTGTATAGGTTCGCCATTTGCTCCTACTCATGCTCCCTCTATTGACATCTTTGCTACATGATTGACATATAAACATCAGTCTCATACATAAAATACAAATTCTTTTATTAAATGAAAAATGTATTTATAAATATTGAAACATAACTTTCAATTAAAAAAAAAAAATTGTCGGTGCATCCAAAAAATAGTAAAGCATCGGCTTTAGTGTGTCGTTAAACACAACTACACCGACATTGGTGCGCACATATATATGACACATCGTTTGTTATGAAACCAGGTCACAAAAAGATAGAAAAGAGAGATCCACGCCTTAGAATTTAGCCTCTTCGAGGGGGCAACCTCCTTTACATTACATAAATGAGCAATTCTTGGATGATTCAAATGACAAAACCTCCTTTCTATGTATAGGAGTCTAAGGAGGCACAATATAACCCAGCCGACCTAATAATAATATAAAGCCACAAAAATAACAATAGAGGGATTCTATGGGGCACAGTAATAACAATATGGGGACAATAAGGGCACAACAATATTAATAAGGGATACAACTACAATAGTAATGGGGTAATCACTAGTATTATAGGGACCCAACATGTCCCTCTCCTTCAAAAAAGTGTTGTCCTCAACGCTTCAGTAGTTCTGGATGCTTCTGTATAAAATTCTCATTCTCCCATGTGGAATCTTCAGTGGATAAGTTCTTCCACTTGATAAGATACTCCGAAATTGATCGATTTCGTAACTGTCGAGTTCTTGTTTCTGTGACTGCTTCTGGTTTCAATATAATTTTTCCTTCCTCGTCAAGTTCTGGAAATATTGTTTGAATTGGGAGCTTGTCGGCTATAACCTTATTTAAACATGAAACATGGAAAACTGGGTGCAATCGAGAAGCTGCAGGGAGCTCGAATTTGTATGCCATAGTACCAATCTTTTGCAACACCTTGTATGGACCATAATACTTTGGTGATAATTTATTATCCTTCTCAGCTTGCTTGAGGGACATTTGCTTATATGTTTGTAGCCATAGGAATACCCAATCACCTACATCAAAACTTCTTTCGCTGCGATGTTGATTTGCTTGTTGTTTCATTCTATTCTGTGCCAACACAAGGTTATCCTTTAAGAGTTGGAGGACATGTTGTTGATGTTCGATGTGATGTTCCACTGCTTGAACCTCATAATTTTCTCTTAAATATGATGTGATGGATGGTGGATGATATCCATAAAGTGCCATAAATGGGGTCATTTTTGTTGCTGTATGGAAGGAAGTGTTATACCACCATTCAGCCAGAGGCAACCATTTGACCCATTATGTCCGTTTATCAGATACAAAGCAACAAAGATATCCTTCCAAACATTTGTTTACTATCTCAGTTTGCCCATCAAATTGAGGATGATAAGATTAGCTATGAGCTAACTGGGTACCAAGACAAGAAAACAATTCTGTCCAAAAATTTCCAGTGAAAATGGATCTTTGTCACTTACAATAATCTTTTGGTTTCCATGTAGCTTTTGAATTGTTTCCATAAATGCAATAGAAATTGTACTGGCTTTAAATGGATGTGATAGTGCACAAAAGTGTGCATACTTAGTAAGTTTGTCAACTACCACCATGATGACACTCTTTCCCTCAGACTTGGGTAAACCTGTGATAAAATCCATTGAAACCTCCTCTCAACGTTGGCTTGGAATGGATAAAGGTTGTAATAGACCCGGTGTCTTAATTGTTTCAACTTTATTTTGTTGGCAAACCAAACATTCCGCCACAAACTTTTGAATATCTGATTTAAGACCCTCCCAAAAAAATTCCTTCTTAACCCTGTGGTAAGTTTTTAAAAATCCTGAGTGCCCTCCTAAGGGAGAAGTGTGCAATTCCATAAGAATATTTTGTTTTAGCTGGGAATTCTTACAAAGGTATAAGCGATCTTTGTACCACAACGAATCATTTTGCCAGCGAAATGTATCAGACGTACTGGAGTCTTGTTGTAACTTTCGAATAAGTGCCCACACTTCTTTGTCATTCTTCCATTCCTCCCTTGCTTCGTTTATCCAATCTGGTTGGATAATGGTGCACAACAATGCTTCCACATCCTCATCCTTTCTTGAGAATGCATCTGCCACCACATTTTGCTTCCTTTTTTTGTAGATGATTTCAAAGTCATAACCCAACATCTTTGTGACCCACTTTTGTTGCTCTTCAGAGGATAATCTTTGTTCTAAAAAGTATTTAAGGCTATCATGATCCGTTTTTACCTTGCAGTGTCTTCCCATTAGGTAGGGTTGCCATTTCTTAAGTGCATGAAGTATTTCCAACAATTCCTTATCATAAATAGCTTTGTGTAAAAACTTTCCCTTGATTGGACGACTTTCAAAAGCAATGGGTCTTTCATCTTGCATTAAAACAACACCAATTCTATTTCCTGAAGCATCACATTCAACAATAAAGGTTTTTGTGAAGTCTGGTGTAGCTAAGACCGGTGCTTGGCACATTGCCTCTTTAAGATGCTCGAAGGCCTTTGTTGCTTCTGGAGTCCATGAAAATGCATCTTTCTTCAATAATGTTGTTAGAGGTGCTGCTATTCTCCCATAATTCTTAACAAACTTGCGATAATACCCTGTCAACCCGAGAAATCCTCGCAGATGCTTTATGGAGGTGTGGATTTTCCATTCCTTAATGGCTTTAATTTTGCTAGGGTCTACCTTAACTCCTTCATGAGATACAATATGACCCAGATATTCCACCTCTTGTACTCCAAAGAAACATTTGGATCTTTTTGCATATAATTGTTTCTCCTCCAATAGTTGTAGCACCCTATCAACATGTTCAACATGATCCTTCCAAGACTTGCTGTAGATTAGTATACCATCAAAAAATACTAACACAAATTTTCTAAGGAATGGTTTGAAAATGGAATTCATCAAACCTTGAAATGTTGAAGGTGAATTGGTAAGGCCAAAAGGCATGTACAAAAATTCATAATGACCCTCATGAGTTCTAAATGCTGTTTTCAGAATGTCTTCAATCTTCATTCTGATTTGATGATATCCTGAACGAAGATCCAACTTGGTGAAGTAAATTTATCCATGCAATTCATCCAATAATTCATCAATGATAGGAATGGGAAACTTATCTTTAATAGTGAGCTTGTTGAGCTCCCTATAATCCGGACACATGCGCCATGATCCATCCTTCATGTGCACCAATACTACTGGAGCAGAGAAAGAACTTTGACTCAGTTGAATTATACCAGCCTCTAGTATTTCTGCAACCATACGTTCAATTTCACTCTTTTGGGCATAGGGATATCTATACGACCTGATGTTTGGAGGAACACTTCCTAGAATCAGATGAATAACATGATCATGATCACGAATAGGTGGGAGACCTTTGGGAGTCTCAAATACCTTGGAATGATTGTCCAAGACTTTTTGGAGATCTGGAGAAATAGATGATTTCAATGTGGAAACATCTAGCGAACATAATTATGCAATTACACCTCTTTGTTCCTTTTTTAGAAGCTTTGTCATACCGTTAGAGCTAATTATCTTTCCCGGTTTCCCTACAATACCCCTTAATTCAACTTCCTTTCCTTCCACAGAAAATTTCATAAAAATTTCTTGAAAATTAAAAGCTATTATACCCAAGGATTGTAGCCATTGGACTCCTGTTACAACATCAACACCTCCCATTGGAATGGAAAGCATTGGGCTAGTCAACACATATTCTCCCATGGATAGCTTGATATTATGGCACTTTCCAGAGCAATTTATTGTTCCTCCATTTGCAATCATCACTTGACACTCTGGTGCTGGATATAAGAAGCAATTCAATTCTTTTGCTACCTTACAATGAATAAAATTGTGGGTACTTCCTGAATTAATCAACACTATTACCTTTTTCTTCTTGATTTGTCCTTCTATCTTGATGGTTTGAGGAGTGGTAATTCCCGCCAATGCATTACAAGATATGGTCGGATTCATTTCTTCTTTATCTAGGCTTTGTTCCTAGAGTATATCCTCTTCTTTTGACCTTTCTTGCTCCTTTTCTTCTTATTTTTCACAATCTATGTAGAATAATTTATTCTCAGCACACTTATGACCTTTAGTGTATTTGCTATCACAACTGTAAGAAAGCCATTCTCTTTTTTCATCCAATTGTTGTGGTGTCAACCTTATAGGTTGTGGAAGAATAGGGGCAACAACACTTCCATCTTTATAGTTGTGAGTGGTATGCTTCCTGGTTGCCATAATTTTGCTTTCCATTTTTCGTGCTAACCTGAATGCCTTCTCTAATGAATCAGGTTCCCAAAGGCGAACATGTTGGATATTATCCTTTAAAGTCCCTATGAACACATCAATCGTATGCTCCTCTGGAATATTTTTTACCCTTATGTTCAATTTTTGGAACTCCTCAATGTGCTCCATTATTGAACCCTTTTGTTTGAGACTTATCAATTGGCTAAAAAAAGTGTTACTTTTTGTATCCTCATAATGTGCTGTCAATTCTTCCGTAAAAATTGCCCAAGTGATAATTTGTTTACGAGAGAAAAGCCATTGATACCATACAAACTAATTTGGTTTCAAATATAAAGTTTCAATACGTACCTTTTGTGTGTTTTGCACATTATTGAGATCGAAAAATTGCTCCATATGTAATATCCATGTTGCGGGATCCTTGCCATCAAACTTCCTCATATCGATTTTTGGAATATCGTGGGTCTTCGATCCAACATTAGAGTCTATGGAATCATGATTAACATTTCTTTTGTTCTCATCATGAGTTTCCTTTACTACCCTTTCACCATTAGTGACCATTTCTTGTAGCAACTTATTCATATTTATCTTCAATTCTTCCATCTTATCATCCATGCCATCAATTTTAGTGTCCATGCCATTCATCTTAGCTTCCATGCCATCCATCTTAGCTTCTACGCATTTCTTTAAACAATCCATCTTAGCTTCTACACCTTTCTTTAAACCATCCATCTTAGCTTCTACATCTTTTCTTAAACCATCCATCTTAGATTCTGTTGCTTTTTGTGCAAGTGACGCTTGTTTCACTTGGTCTCGTAATTTTGATATATCATGTTGCATTTCTTCCTCTTCCTCATAAGTCATTCTAGAGCTTTCAGGTTGCTTACTAGGTGTTTGCATTTTCTTTCCTCGGGGCATCAATTACCGATTCAAACTAATTTTTCAAACCAAGCTTATGCAAAAATTTAAAAAAAACTACACACCTTTTTTCACTTTGTAGAAGCTTGATATTGAATCTGATGTATCTCTGTAATTTCAGATCATCCAGTTCTAAAATTGTGACCTGTAGTAGCCCTTTGTGTCCTCTTTCCAATGCCACCAGTCTGATCCAAGTTGGATTTTCCAAGGAAGAGTTACGCACAATCTCCCAAGATGTCCTGATTATAGACTAGTTCAGTAGAGCGAACTTGTACGACGTGCCACGAGTCACTGTTTTGACCTTTGGATCTGAAAAAAATATACAAGAAACTATAGTTCGTCCTCTTTCTGTACCTTCTTACGAAATTTCAATCCGATTCTCGAGGAGAATGTTATGACGATTTTCCCCAGGTCACCTATTTGGAATGTAATTCAGGAGTCTGCAAAAAGACCAACTTCCTCAGATCATATCTCCGCAAATATAGCGCGAAAACCTCTAAAATTCAGACCCAATATTCAGCGCGATTTCTTCTCAAATGTTTTTTTTTTTTTAGTTTCTGAAATGTCGGAGAAAAAAAGTTATAGTGAAAATGCCACGATGACCTGTTTGGAGCAGCGAAACCCTGGAATCCAAAGCTCTGATACCAAATGTTATGAAACCAGCTCACAAAAAGATAGAAAAGAGAGATCCACGCCTTAGAATTTAGCCTCTTTGAGGGGGAAACCTCCTTTACATTACATAAATGAGCAATTCTTGTATGATTCAAATGATAAAACCTCCTTTCTATATATAGGAGTCTAAGGAATCACAATATAACCCAGCCGACCTAATAATAATATAAAGCCACAAAAATAACAATAGAGGGATTCTATGGGGCACAGTAATAACAATATGGGGAAAATAGGGGCACAACAATATTAATAAGGGATACAACTACAATAGTAATGGGGTAATCACTAGTATTATAGGGACCCAACATCGTTGTTGGTTCACATATCTAAATTTTCATCACGGTTTGTCACACTTATGCACAGGTGCACACGTATAACCTCTTCGCACTAGTACGAAACATTTAGGTTATCGAACACACTGATCCATAACTATATTTTTAAATATTATTTTTGCAGTGCGTTTAGTAAATATAAACCCACCGGATGTAACCTAAAAATTGTACGTATTGACGAACAATTTATAGATTTCCCGATATGTTTTCGTTTATGAAACACATCACAACAATAGTGGTGCATTATTTTCACGCACCGAATTGCAGTGCACCCTGTAAATTTATAGGGTGCACCACTATCGGTGCAAGCCGAACATATTGAGCGAACCGCATAGGATTTTATTTTTTATTTTTTCAAAAGCAATGGATTTTTTAAGCTAATTTAAAATTCTAATCCGCTAAAAAATTAAATTAGAGATAAACATAGACATTACCTTAACATTTTCTCGTCGGGGAGGCATTGTTGACATGTAGTTGAGAAAAGAAAATTTCACCATGGTTTGAAAAAATTAGTAAGTCAGGCCTTGAGTATGGTATAGAAGGATGGTGAGCAAGAGAAGCACCGACGTCAGGGTGCTTGCGTGAGGCAAGAGTGGCACAGGTGTTTTAGAGCTCTCGAGCATTGTAGATGGTAAAAATGAAATTTATGGCTGGGAGGTTTTCTTTTTTATTTAACCCTCATCTGGTGCGTTACTATAACTGCATCGGTGCGAAAGATATCTAAGAGCACATTTTGTTTTGTTTTGTTTCTTTTGTTCTTTGTTTTTTTTTTTGTTTTTGTTTTTGTTTTTTAATTAAAAAATCTATAGTGGTGCTTTTGTTAAGACACCTCGTGGTGTTCTAATACCGGTACCGCACTGGTGCATTATTTGACTATAGCACCACTATTTTTTTAAACATAAAAAACCACCAAGTAGTGCTCTTTAGATGACACCCCGGGGAATTTTAATACATCTACAACACCGGTGCATCGTTGGAAAATAACACCACATTTTTTTGAAATTTAAAAACTATAATGGTGCTCCTTCTTGGTATGCACAAGGGTGTTTTACTACAAGAAAAGCACTGGTGCTGTGGGTGTATATAGCACCGACAATTTTTAAAAGCTAACCTATTTTGGTGCTATCGATTATTCAGGCACTAAGGCGTTGTATTATTTAGCACACCGTGTTTTTATTTTATTTTATAAAAATACATTTTCCAAAGTGCACCATGTTCTATGCGGCACCGGTGTTTGAATGGATAGTAAAGCATCGATACATTTGTATATTGTAGACACACTGTCCAATTTCTTTTCTTCTAAAACATCCACTCACCCACCTTTGCTACAACTAGATTTTTAGGTTATTTTTATAGGGGCTTCCGCAAAAACCTCTGCTAGCACATATTTTCCTTGTAGCGTGGGGGGTTTATGAGTGGTGTGAGAGTCTGGTTTTGACTGGGTTTAAAGAAAGTGGGTTGATGTTTGGTTGTAACTACCTCGAAATTTGCATGTCTAGGTTTTTCTTTGGGAATCCAGTGCCTCTATCTAAAAAAATGGGAGTTTGGGCATGCATGTCTTCCTTCTCTTGGTTCTTTCTGCCTCTAAGGGTTCTCTGTACGCTGTGGATGTCGGGCACCATGTGCCCCCCCCACTTTTTTTTTTTATAATGGTTAATGGTGTTGGGGCATGGGTGTTATGTGGCTGGGGTTTCTGCATATGTGGGGCGATTACCGGAGAATCCCTCTCGTTGAGTGGTCTATATTATGAGTGAAGGTGATGATGTTGTGGGATAGTGTAAAGTTCAGAGGAGTTTGCATTTTTTGTTCTTTCGTGTTCCTTTGGATGTAGAGGAAGATTCAACAGTTATCACAGGTATGCTCTCTCTGTTACTACCATGTGACCCAAACAACGCATGCGTTGTCAGAGATCAAGGGGAGGTATCAGTCTGCAGGGACAACGGAGAGCGAGGCTCTTCACTCAGGATTTTTCTCCCACGTATTTTAATGCAGTGCTTCTGGATACAAGAAGAGAAATATGCAAGTTGGAAACTCAAGATCAGGTGGAGAGGTTATCCCATTATGATTATGAAATTATGGACACAGTGTCTATCTGGATTGTAGACCCTATACACACCAGGGGAAGGAAGAAACAATATTTGAACTCAGTGGATTTACATTGTTAGATGAAAACTATCATGGGGTTGATTCTAAAGGACAACCGGGTTGAGCAGTACAATGTCTTTTCCCTTGCAAGGCATTAAGAGAATGTTGAGAGACCAACGATTCACCTTGGATAGATTGGAGGTAAGGCTTGCCCATGTGGAGGGACACTTATGTTGTGTATCTGATAATGTTGAACCTTCATGATCGAGTGTCAGAGCTCCAATTACTATCTCATCTTCTGAGTCTGAATGACCCATTCTGTCTGTCAATTACTTTAGTCTTTCTATTATGTATGTCTAGTTTTGTCTTTGGACAACCCAATAATATGGGCTTTCATATTCTCTCTTGTTATCTGAAATTAGTTGTAATATTGAGTTTTGGGGCCATGGAGCCTATAACTGTTGGCATTTTGAATCCATGGGAGTTCAAATGAGGAACAAGAAAGTCCACTAGTGGCTAGCTGCTACAACAATGTATTTTTTTTTTTTGTAAGCTTGGTAGGACTACATTTTCATCATGTCCAACTTCTCACCCCGATTGGGTGGGCGGGAGGGGGGATAACACAAGATTTGAACCCAAGACTTCCGGTTCAGTGAGACTTCATTTCCACGACCATTTCTAATTGAGCTACCCCAAGCGGACTATAACAATGTAATTTTGTTTTTCTAATAATATAAAGTATTAATTTACAAAAAAATATAATAAAATATGTTTTTGTTATTAATATATTTTTGTTTCAAATATTACATGTTACACATCATGTAATATCAATCATACTGGACTATAACACAATATTTGAACCCAAGACTTCCGGTTCGGTGAGACTTCATTTCCACGACCATTTCTAATTGAGCTACCCCAAGCGGACTATAACAATGTAATTTTGTTTTTCTAATAATATAAAGTATTAATTTACAAAACATATATAATAAAATATGTTTTTGTTATTAATATATTTTTGTTTCAAATATTACATGTTACACATCATGTAATATCAATCATATTATTTTACATGCCATCTATCAAATCCATATTAAGTAGTGAAGGCATCGCAGACTATAACAATGTAATTTTGTTTTTCTAATAATATAAAGTATTAATTTACAAAAAAAATATAATAAAATATGTTTTTGTTATTAATACATTTTGCTTCAAATATTACATGTTACACATCATGTAATATCAATCATATTACTTTTACATGCCATCTATCAAATCCATATTAAGTAGTGAAGGCATTGCATATCTTCCTAATGCTAATTTTTTTTTTTGGCTTTAATTTTCTTTTTTATCTCTATACCATCATAGATCCATCTTAACTCCAGATCTATGAAGCCCCAAGAGGGATCAAATACCTCAATGTGCAAACCTCTTTTTTGAGTGCCAAACTTGAAGACATGCTTGCACCTTAAGAGATTTGATCCCTCTCATTGCTTGATAAATCCGGAGTTAAGATGAATCTACATTGATATATATATATATATATATATATATATATATATATATATAGATATTGAATGAGTCAAAATGTTTAGATAACAAAACATAATAATAATATAACACGACATTACAACATCTCTTTCATATTGGGGTGTAGAGTGTCTCTCGGTGCAATAAAGTTGATGTAAAATTAAGGTGGAAATTGAAGTATTTTATTTATGGCCAACATTAATTTTGTTTGTTATCATTATTTTTTTAAATTGTTAATGTAAATACTATTTTATTATTTTTAAACAAAACATTATGTGACAACATCTCCCTCATATTGGGTTGCAACGCCGTTTGACAAAACAATAATACAAAATTAAATTTTAATATATCGCTCAAAAATTTGTTTTATTTATTTATTTATTTAAAATTTTACATAAGCATATATATATATATATATATATATATATATATATATATTTCAATTTCATTATTTATTGCCCACGGGGCATAGAATAGACGGTGATGTGGTGTATGTTAATTCACCCTGTGATGTGATGGTCACCGATTTGAAACTATGTGGGCAAACATCCTGTCATGTTAAGGGCTGGTGTGGCCAAGGCTAGACGCGATCCCCAGGTGATTTTAATGGCTTAGATGCTCTTCGGTCGGGGTTTCTCAAGCCAAAAGTTAAGCATGTAGTCACCTCTAGAGGAAACGGGCAATTGACAAACAAAAAATAATCATTATCTATTAATATTGATATATATATATATAATTCTCCCCTATTCTTACCCAAAGCTTTATTTTTAAGTGGGAGGTAAATTACCATGCAATCTTAGTTATATTCCAATTTTATAATGGCTAAATACATTTTTATGACTAATTTTATTCGGTTTGGGAATTATTTATTAAAAATTGAAATAACATGAAAATTTAAAAGGAAAAAAAATGAATGTTAATTTACCATGTAATTTCCTATCAAAGTGTTGGTTCAAGTAACAATGTTAATGTGGTTCACTTTAAATTAAATTCCAAATGCTAGGCAGAAACAATGTCAATCATTTTTATAAATCAACATGGATACATCTTAATTCCATATTTACTAAGCATTGAGAGAGATCAAATCTCTCAAAATGCAAACCTCTTTTTAAGCTCAAAACACGAGGAAACATTGACACCTATAGAGATTTGATTTGTCTTGACTCTTGATAGATATGAAGTTGAGATGGATCTATCTTGATTCTTAATAACGTGATTTATATTTATATACATTTCATTGTTAAAAATCTATAATACCAATAGTTTTGAATTTTTTCTTCAATATGCTTTATAATTTGAATTTCTCCTTACGATTCATTATGTTGGGATTTTTTAATCTGGTTTTTTAATGTGATATGCATAACATTGATTATTAAGTTTATGTATAGAAGTTAGAGAAACAATTGAGATTAAGAATTAACTTTTTATATATTTATTAGTTAAATTTAAATATAAAATTTTGAAATATAATGGTTATGATTAGTATTTCAAATTATATGATAAAATGGATTAATTTATATGATAAAATGGATCAATTTATAGTTATTATTTATATTTTTATATATATTTCACAACTATATATCTAGCAATATTCTTATTTCTAGTTATATGTTTATTAATTAAATTATTTAAATTTTTATATGTTTATTAATTATTTTTTTGTAATTTCCCACGAAGAGTGTAAAGAAGGGGCAACTCACTTAGGCTCAGAATGACGGTCGCGGGAAATAAAAATGAAGGCAGACTACCCTCCATTTGGCAACTTACATGTAAGCTTATATGTGTTGGGTGCAAGAATTGCTCTCAAGCAGACTCCTTCAACACTTAATTGTCAACTTGGGGGTTTCGTAAACTTAGAGATGAAGCACAGGAAATGCCAGAAATGATATGAACTTTTCCAAACTCTATTCCTACTTCCTTGATTGCAATCTTGTAGAATAAAAAAGAAAAGATCACCCGACCATTTACACCAAAGATATTCTAGTGTTGGAATATGAAAGAAAGTACTTTTGCAGGAAAACAAATGAAAGGAATGCTCAAAAACCTCTTGCAACAATATTTGAAAATGTAAATCTATGTTTATCTTCAGTGTAGTTGTGTTCCAGATTAATAATTGGACCCTTGAAGATATCTATCTCCTTATAGATCTTCCTCCCTGTACTAAGTTATTATTCTTGTACTTCTGCAATGTGCTTGCGCTAGTACCAGAACAAAGTTTAATTGCTGGGAGTATATTTTACACCTGTACTGAAGATTTATGTCTTTATGTAGGAACTCTAAGCCTCAAGGCCAAAGCGCTCTGTTCCTGTATCAGGAGATCGATTCTTGTACCGGGACAAAGGTTCCTGCACCAAACTTTCCAATCCTTCTTTCGAGAAAATAAAGAATGTGTTAACTAAGAAAAATAACTTGCAAAGGTGAACTGAACTTTTAAAGAAAATTCCTCAAACCGAAAGATGCTTCAATTAATCTTTTAATCTCTAAAACAAGAATTAATTCCAAATTCAAATCAAACTTTTAATTAAGGAACTTTTGCATGTAATCTAAGAGATCATTTAAATGTGACAACAGGCGTCAATCTTGTAATAGTTATCCACACTACTGATCTGCATGCATAACCTTTTAAACCCAAAAATATTTCCTTTAAGAATTATTACGCATGAATCAGATCTTTCCTAAATAGTATAAAGTGCAGGCACAGACCAGTGTGTGTCGCAACAACGTTTTGTTTCAAAAGTGTATTTAATTCAAAATATCAAAAGAACTTTAGAATGGAAATCACGCTTTTCAAAATCACATTAAGACTTAATAGAAATCACACTCTTCAGGATCACATTAAGACTTATCAAATAAAAACAAAAGACCATTACTATAATGAACTGGAAGAATCAATATGCGAAACTGCAAACGCACTAGTGCAGGAATGCATGCTTACATGATCTAAGCAGAAAACGAGATTAAACTTCAAAGAAGGAAATCATAAGATTAAAATTCAATCGAACTCACACACGACGGGTCCATCACACTGTAATGAAATCAAATTTAAACCTTGTAGAAAGATAAAAGAGACATATGCTTACTTCATACTTTGCATTAAAAATAATTAACACACCTTAATGGAAAAAGAGAAGAACACAAGGGAGAACAAGCTGGGTTGGTTGGGCCCTAGCCAACCAGCTCGTTTCCCTGTTTAGGAAACGTAAAGACTCAACTCTTTAATCAATGCATCAACACAGAGTTACAGTCCAAGAATGAGAAAACATGGCGTAGTTCCTTTCTATTAATGATCAGCAAATATATATCATGAATTCGAATCCATCCTAGAACGAGGGCGATATAAGAAAAATTACAAAAAGGACAGAATCATAGTATCCTTGCTATATCTATCACTCGCTACCATTGTCTTTCTGATTCCTACGTTTTATACATTCATCCAGGCCTATTGCCATAACCAAATTACAACGAGCATTCCAATCTGAGCCTTTCGACTATAACAAAATAACAACAACAGCTTATGCTAAGCCTTTCAGCTATAACAAAACACTATTCTAGGTATTCATCCGATGACCTAATCTCCACCATATCCCTGATTTTCCTCCATGCTCTGAGCCCAACTCGAGTTAATCGTTCCAAAACATGGTGTCTGCATGGAGTGGTGAGCTGTCACGGTAGTTGAAGATTCGCCAACGGTGCAAGAATCCTACCTGCACTTGACCATGCTAACAAGATAATTAATTCATTGTCCATCAAATACTTTCTAGGAAGAGAATTATTAGTTGCAAAGATTTAAAGGCATAAAATCTACGAAAATGATTAATTAAGCACATTCGTAACCCTTAAACATGAAACATAAAGCTAGTGCAGGAAGGGATACGATTCTTGGACTAGTGCAGGAATAAGGGAGTCTGCAAGGTTAAAAATGAGGTATAAGGTTATGGTTTTGAATGGAAAAAGGGTTTAAAAATGGTGCAATTTAGCCTACCAACATCCTCCCCTCCTTAAGCTGTTGTGGGTCCTCACACAACCCTTACTTGCTACAAAAAACACCAAAACAGAAGGGCCTCCCTTTAATTCTAAACTTGTATACTGATCCCTGCTTTCATTATCTTTGCCTTCCTGCTTCGAACCTTTTTAAGTTTCTTGGTCACCTTCTTAAGACACTCATAACACTTCAAAGCCTGATACTTCCATATCTTAACTTGTCGCTTCTGTTCCTTCACCTCCCCTGCCAACTCTGCGTTTTCTTGTTTATGCTCTATATGTTGTTCCTTCATGGCTCGATTTAACACCTCCAAGCCATAAACATGTTGCTTGAGTTATTCTATACGACTGTTCAAGCAGAGGGTGGAGTTCTCCATTCTCAATTCCTCGGGCACCGACTTTTCAGCAGTCGACTCCAGACATGTGCCATCATTATCAAGGTCGAAATTATCCTGGCCACCTTTCAATTCCTGCATTGTAATATCATCAAGGGTTTCGACACCTGGAATATCAATGTTACTAAGGGTCTTAGTGCCCTGCATTTTTACCTTATCAGGGGTTTCAGTACCCTGCTCCTCAGAGTTATTAAGGGCTTTAGTGCCCTGCTCATCTATCTCACCAGGGGTTTCAATACCCTGCTCCTCAGAGTTATTAAGGGCTTTAATGCCTTGCTCATCTATCTCACCAGGGGTTTCAGTACCCTGTTCTTCAAAATCGTTGAGGGTTTCAACACCCTGCTCATTCATTGCGCCAAGGGTTTCAGCACCCTGCTCATTCATCATGTCAAGGGTTTCAGTACCCTGCTCATTCATCATGTCAAGGGTTTCAATACCCTACTCTTCAAAATCGTTGGGGGTTTCAACACCCTGTGCCTTGTCATCCAGCTGACCTTATGTTGGGTCCTTACTTGTACTCGACATCACCTTTCTTTTCTTCATTCTGCCAAGGAGGACTGACAAGGGTGTGTCGTCTTCCTTCTCCACATAGTCACCATCAAGCACTGTGTGAGTTGCTGCCTCAACAAGAACCGAAAGATTATCTTTACCTGGTGAAGCAGGTGGCAAGTCATCCAACAGTATCGGAGAGGTAAACTAAACGTGACCCGCCCTTGAGGAGGCAGTTCTTCGTCAGATCTCCTGGTCTCAGTAGGACGTGGGGTCATCGTTTCTGATTTCTCGTTTTTTCCTGCACTCCTCTTCTGAGCCGACTTCAGTTTTTCTGCACTCTTCTTCTGGGTCGACTTCTCTGCACTTTTCTTTTGAGTTGACTTCTCTACACTCCACCCCTGAAACTCCTCCAAGAATTCCTCCCAAGTCATACTTCTAGCTTCCAGTTCCTTCTTGACTAAGATTGTGATCAGCCCGTGGTGATATAATTTGCATGCGGCCTGATTGGATTTTCCTTTCTGAACCCCCTTCGCCATATTTTCTAAACTTTTGAGCAAATAATATGGGAAATTGATGAGCTTACCGGACTCAAAGTGTAAGAGTAGGCGTATGTGGTAGAGGAAAGTTAATGAATAGCAACCTTCGCAAGTAAGGAACTTCTGCAACACATACAGGAGATCCTTCCACTTCCCTATCATGGCATTCTGCTGGAGGCCATTCTTCCAGTCTACCTTCTACTTTGGGTTGACCACGAACCGATGCCACAATTTCTTTTCTAACTTTTCCTTCTTGAACCATTTCTCCCCTACTGTTGGCAACCATGTAGCTTGAGATAGTGATTCTTCTGTTACTGCAAATTCCAGTAAACCAAACTTGGCTTGGTTCCCATCGAAGGTCTGGGCAAATGCTATTTCCACAGCCGAGTCAAAACCATCGAACTTCTGGAGGAATGGGAGGAACTCGGATTCCTGCAACATTGCAAGACTATTCCTGTACTTAGTTGTCTGTTCCATCTCTATGGATCGTGGCTCGATCCTTACAGGCGCCATGTATGTTCAAATTCACCCACTCCCTGTTTCAAAAAGATATTACAACAAAAAGAACTCAAATGGTGATCGAGCTACACACCTGCCGTTATATCAACCATTCCCCAAAGGGTCGTGCTTCATCATTAAAATTAAACAGATGCGAATTTAAATTGGTGCCGGTACAGGAAGGCTATAATGATTGGAAGAGGCAGTGGTTTAGACAATAATTTCACATAACGGTCATGCAAGTTTAGACATGGGGTGAGGCTATTATTATCAGGTGATGAGTTTTTCAAGGGAAGGTAAGTATTGAATTTTGGGAGAATCGTACCACTCCGCATTTACTCCATGATTTCACATAAAGCGTACTTTAGTACTCATTAAAAAGATAAGATTTTATAGCCTAAAATATCCTTGCACTTAAATGATTTCTCCCTAATCTAGTAAATGATGAAACAAAGAATTAATCATAATATAAACTGAATGTCATGATCTATAGGTGGCACAGTTGTTCTGCCTATACAAAGGTTCATGAAACAAAAGATAAGCTTCAACATTTTTTCTGCACCAGGTGTTCCTGCACCAGAACATGTGTTTTGAATTGGCGCGCTCAGCAGTGAGGATTCCTGCACTAAATCATGCATGTACTTGAATGTGCCTGCACTGAGCGTGCTTGCACTACCCATGCCTGCATTGAATCTGCTTGCACTTTGAACACACATTCCTGCACCAGGGATATTTGTAGCATAATAGGAGCCAAAAGAGAATTATGATAGAATACAATTCATAGACTGGATTAAAAAAAGATTTGCTGAATATACAAAGGAGATTTTATTCACCATTCCTTGGTGTTAACATATGCCTTTCGATCTGATTTATAGGTTCACATCAGATCCTACAATCAATCCATGAGGGAAAAAAAGAAGTGGGAAAAGGGTAAATTTTTAGAATGGGAAGGAAATTACGACAGGGAATTCAAGAGCGAAACCACCAAGAGGGATAAATCGAAAAGGGATTTTGGGGAAATAATTTCAAGGAAAAAGAGGGAAATACAAAATTGGATAGGGAAATTTCTTTGAAGAAAGGGATGGTAAAATTTTGGGATAAAAAGAAGAAAACAAGGGGATTTTTTTTTTTTTGCGGAAATGGGAATAGAAGAAAGGCATAATTTCACCTGATATCTGCCTGCATAGTGCTGATCCATAAAATAAATGCAGCGGGAATTGAGTGTTTCTTGAAATAAAAATTTCCGTGCCAGCTATCCCAAACTTGGATAAGGGCCTGGTTCCTGTACTTGAACCTGCTTCTTCTTGGTGACAATTAACACATCTAAAGATCAAGCAACATTCCCATTTTATTAGAACTGATCTTCCTGCCAGCAAGCTGGTTTTTAGGTTGATCCTTCTGCAATCATGTCAGTAGAATTGATTTTCACAATCATAGGGTTTTTTTAATTTATATATATATATATATATATATATATATATATATATATATATTATATATATATATATATATATATATATATATATATATATATATATATATATATATATATTTGTATTTTCCCTAAATTTCATTTCAATAGAGAAGAAATCATATCACAATAGGTTGGCATAGCCTCCTACCAACTGAAGTTCAGACTACTGCTACATGAAGTCTTCCTTTGTGATGTGTTGAAAATATACTTTAAGCTTATGCCCATTCACAAGGAAGACTGAATCTCGCCCATCGATGGTTTTGACTTCTACAACCCCATTGTCGAAGACTTGAATCACCTCATACGGTCCCATCCAATGAGTATGGAACTTCCCTTTAAAATGTTTAAATCTAGAATCATAGAGAAGTACCCAATAACCTGGTTGCCACTGCTTTTTCCTAATAAACTTGTCATGCCATTTCCTATGTTGTTGCTGCACCAAAATTCTATTGAACAACATCCCTTCAAAATTCATCCTATTCTTTTAGCTGCAATAGACGCTGCTGATGTGCTTCCAAGAGATCTAGACCCAACTGAACTGCAGCCCTGAAAGTCTTTATCTGAAATTCAATCGACAAAAGGACTTGTTTCTGTACACTAGCTCATATGGTGTATGCCTCGTGCTGTTCCTCCAAGTGGTTCGATAAGCCCATAAGGCTTCAGGCAACCAACTAGTGCAATCCTTCCTGTGCATGTTTACTATTTTGGTGAGGATGGATTCGATCACCTTATTTGTGGATTCCACCTGGCCATTTGCTTGCGGGTGGTACGGTGTAGATTTCCTGTGCCGAATCTTATATTGATTCATGACTTCCTGTACCAAGTTAGAAACAAACTGCGGTCCATTGTCAGAAACAATTTCTCTAGGAACACCAAATCTAGTAAAAATTTCATTAAACAAAAAATCAACAACAACTTTTTTCAGTGGCAAAAGAAACAACTTTAGCCTCTACCCATTTAGTAACAAAATCAGTACAAACCAAGATATGCTTTTTATTTAAAGATGTGGGATTTATGGGTCCTACAAAATCAATAGCCCATTTTTCAAAGGGCTCAATCATGACTTGAGGACATAAAGGCATTTCATTGGCTTGAACAGGCTAACCCATTCGTTGACAACTATCACAACGCCTAACATATTGTTTGGCATCCTTAAACAAAGAAGGCCAAAAATAACCAGTGCGTAAAATTTTATATGCAGTTCGTTTGTTAGCAAAGTGGCCACCGCAAGGTTCATCATGGGCAGATTTTAAAATATCAAACATTTCTTCCTCTCTTACACATCTACGAATAACAAAATCTAGTCTAGTGTAAAAGAGGTCTCCTTGTATCCAAGAATATGAAGCACTTTTCTGAATAACATTCCACTTTTTAGGAGCTGATAAGTGAGGTGGTGTCTTTGTGGTGACTAAATAGTTGGCTATGTCAGCAAACCATAGAGATTTTGCTGACATAACAAAAAGATGTTCGTTAGGGAAATCATCATCAATAGGAATTGCTTGGCTAGGATTGTTTAATCTGGAACGATAATAAGCTACAATGTTAGACTTTCCTGGCCTATCAATAATTGTAACATTGAATTCATGTAATAAGAGTAACCACCTAGTCACTCTACCGCTAGTTAAAGGTTTATTCATTAAATAGCTTATAACAGAATGATCAGTATGCACATAAAATTCATATCCTGTAATATAATGTCTAAATTTATTAATAGGAAAAATAACGGCTAAAGTTCTTTCTCAGTCACTGTATAGTTAAATTCGGCAGGTGACAAATTTTTACTAATGTAGTAAATAACATAGGACTGTTTATTCTCTTCTTGTCCTAAGGTTGCGCCAATAGCAGTGTCTGAAGCATCAGAGGAAATATGAAATGGCAGGGACTAGTTTGGTCCTCTCAAAACTGGTGCCTGTACTAATTTTTCCTTCAATGTTTCAAACGACTGTTGGCAAGCCGTGGACCAAGTGAATTCACTATCCTTAGCTAGTAATCGAAAAAGGGGGGTAGAAATCTTGGAAAAATTTCAATGAATCTCCGGTAATAACTAGCATGTCCCAGGAAACCTCTCACTTCCCTTTGAGTTTTGGGTGCAGGCAGACGAATAATAACTTCAATTTTAGCGGGGTCTACCTAAATACCTTTGTCAGAAATAAAATGACCAAGAACCACTCCTGCTTTGCACATTAATCTACATTTTTTATCACTCAAAGCAAGATGGGCCTCTTGGCAACGTAAAAGAACTTTTTCTAAAATTTTAAGAGCTTCATCAAATGAGTTACCAAACACAGAAAAGTCATCCATATAAATCTCAACACATTCAAGATCAGCAAAAATAGGCAGCACAACCCTTTGAAAGGTAGCGGGTGCATTACCCAACACGAAACGAAGCACTCGGTAGGCGAATGTACCCAAAGGGCATGTAAAGGTGGTTTTGTCTTGATCTAAAGGTGTGATCTGGATTTGGTTATACCCACTGAAGCCATCTAAAAATAAAAAGTACTTTTTACTGGCAAGGGTATCTAGCACCTAATCTGTTAGAAAATTATATATTACAGAGCAATGGAACACATAAAATATTGGAGAAATATAAACACAGAAAACACATAAAACAAAAGAGACAAAGGTATACGTGTTTCACCCAGTTTGGGCTACGTCCACGGAGAAACAGCCAGTCCTTCTTTTATAATATCCAGCAAACTGAAGAGATACAACCTACAACAGATCCTCTGTAATTCCCTCTTCGTTCTCTATCTCTTCACTTCCTCACTCAAAATACAGATATGCATAGACGCGATACAATTCCCTCATATATAGCTAGGGGTTGCCTTCTAGGGCAAAAAACCCTAAATTAAACATAACTTCTACCGTTAGATCTCCGCCTCATGAATGGCCCAGATTGACAACGAAATTACAACATTTTACAAGGCAATTTTACATCTATTTTTAGCTTTGGGGGCGCTGACCCCGATCCCTTGCCAGGGGGGACTCCCAAAGGTTGCAGCCACCTCCCCCTGGACCCCCCCTACAGTGTATATTTTACGAGTGACTTTGCCGCCCCATTACGAACTGGGGTCCAATGCAGCGATACCTTTGAATACAGAAGATAATCAAGCTCCACACCCAACATAATCAATGAAAGGAAGGGGAAAGTAATCCTTGAGAGTGGCTTTGTTTAATTCTCGATAGTCAATGCAAAAATGCCATCTCCCATCTTTCTTAGGGACTATCATTAATGGAGAGACCCACTGGCTGTCAGAAATGGGGTAGATGAAATAAGCATCTAAGAGTTTTTGTAATTATTCCTTAACAATATCTCTTAGTGCGGGATTCATTTGTCTCTGGGGTTGTTGGATAGGTTGGGCTCCCTCCTGGATATAGATATGATGAGTACAAGTCTTAGGAGGAATGCCTTTCATGTCTTCATAACTCCAAGCGAATGCATCCAAATGATCTCGCAACAAGGTAACAAGCTGCTCTTGCTGAGATGAATCTAGGTTTGAACTAATGTGTAAGGATTTTCCTGGACTGATTTCAACAAGAGTAGTCTCAGGCTCAAGAGTACAGGAAGATGATGCCACAATATGGGATAAGGAAGGTTGGGAATCAAAGTTTTCTTGAAAATCCAGACTAAAGATCTGATGAAGTGTATCAAAACTAGGCATAATGTCTAGATTGTTCAAGAAATCTCGTAATTCACCATCCTGAGCAGACTCGGTATGATGCTGAATCGAAGAAATAGGTCGGGTCTCCTCATCACTACTATCATAATCTAACCATAAGGTATCCTTGAGTTCTCGAATAGATCTAGCAGGTGGGTATAAGGTGACCTTTTTCCTATAGTCTCCATATGAAATGTTGATCCAGGTGGATGTTGGTGGCCACCCACCTATCCCACTTGGCCCCCGACAAATGTCTCTTTCAGTTTTTCAGTTTCCTTAATTGTAGCACAATTTACTATTTTTAGCAGTGTTTAAGGTTCTGAACTTCCGGAGTCGTTTTGAGGCCCTAAACGACGTTTTTTGGGAAATTGGGAGCAACATGGTTCCATGGCCTAATGTTTCTCTTTCCAAAGTTGTAGTCCTCAGATAGATCTTTCTAAGAAGGTATTATGCACGTCAAACAGAGATCGTATGCCAAAGTTACGACCCCGGGAAGTTAATGTACCAATTTACCCAAAACGGGGCCCATAGTTTGGCGTTTCATCTCCTAGGGTTAGGTTTTTGGATGTTTAGGGTTTTCCATTGTTTCTCAACAATAAATAGGCCTTCGAGCCTCATTGTAAGACAATTCAGAGGCATGTATCCACCACATATCTTCTTAGGGATAAACTACCATCGTCCTAGTTGGTTTATTTCCATTTCTATTTGTAAGCATATTTCAGTATTTTACATTAATGAAATGAAGTATTATTTCTGCTGCATCTCTGTATTTATGGTTATCTTTGTACTTTGTTGCGTTCTTGTCTAAATCTGGATCAATGGTATCATAGGGGTCTGTTCTTTCTCTGTTTTTCTTTGCATGTCCCCAACGAGGTCGGGCTATAAGGAGTTAGGGCTTGAACTAGTTGAACCTTTTTAAGATCAGCCTCGCAAATCCCGATGGCCTCCCATGGTATAAGACAAGGAAGATGAGGGGGCAGGAGATTGTATCAAAATCTTGCTCGAAGAGGCCCTCGAGTGACAAAGGAACACGATGATGGAAAACTTTGCCTAGATCCTTCAGCGGCTAGCCAGGGGCGACGCATCTGCTTCCAACAGCTACTATGGAAATTCCACATCCTTTAAGGTATAAGTTAAATTTGAAATCCCCATATTTGAGGGTTAGATAGACGTAAACGTAGTAGATAAATGGTTAAATCTGCTAGAAGGTTATTTTTCTGTTCATGATTTTTCCAGTCGGGAAAAGATCACTTTTGCACTTCGCAAAGCGGCCCCCCACATCAAAGACTAGTGGGAAACCTACTGTGAGCAAAAGGATGAAAGTACGGGCTCACTATTTTTAGCCACACCCACTTGGAATGCATTCTGGGATGCCATCAAGGAGCAGTAATACCCTGTCAAGAGCTATGAGGACAAATACATCAAGTGGACTACGCTGCGACAGGGAAGGGACCAAGATGTGCCAGAGTTCACAAATATTTTTCATACCCTTCGCACAAAGTTGGGTATCAAGGATTTTGAGCTGCATTTGGTACTCAAATACCGCGGCTGCCTACACAGGTACATCCAGGATGAGATGGAGTTCTTGAACATCTCCTCGCTCGGCACGACATACTGATATGCTGTCAAGATCGAGCAGAAGTTTAAACAAAAGAAGCGAGACTTTGGATTTGTGAATCCGAAGAACAAAGGACAAAGCCAAGGTGGGGTGACCCAAGACAACCCGTCGAAGCCACAAGAAAAGAACAACACCACGAAGTCAAAGAAGGACACAGGAAAGTGGTGTGAGTTCCATAAGATCCCCACTCATAACACAAGTGAGTGTCAGACCAAGCAGTCATTGGTGGCCAAGTTGAAGGCTTCAGAATTAGATGCATGTTCCGACCCTGAGTCAAAACCCGACAAGGGGAATGACAAAGGGAAGCAAATCATTGATGCGGAGCCCAGCGCCACTGTTGCCACCGCCAAGGTCCAGAAGAATGAGCCCGAAGATCCAGAGGAGGGGGAGCGTCTTTTCCACTCACAAATGTGGGTGAAGGGTTCACCGCTGCAATTCATTGTTGACAGTGGCAGCCAAAAGAACCTCATTTCAATAGAGGTTGTGAAGCAGCTGGGACTACCAACCATACCACACCCACAACCGTACAACATCGGGTGGCTTCACCAAGGACGAGATCTCCGAGTTCGCCAGCAGTGTCGCCTTCCCTATAGTATCAAGCCCTTCACAAATGAGGTATTACGTGATGTTGCATCGCTTGATGTTTGTGATGTATTATTAGGCCAACCATATTTGTGGAAGCGACATGCTGTGTATGAGTCAGGGCCTCGTGCTGTTATTATTTCTTTTTGTAATACATTATACAGGATATCAGAGGTAGCCCCACCTACTGCCACTTCTTTGATTTCTGCTAAGAAAGGCAATAAGATCATCTCCCAGACTAGGAATTTTATTTTCTATCTGGTTCGCTCTCAAAGTAAGGGGAAGATCGTAGCCACATCCATGGCCCCCGGGAAGGGTTCCTCCATGCAGCAGAAGTAGGTGGATAAATTCATGAAATAAGACAGGGACATCTTCTCCTCACCCACAAGGGTATCGTTGCACTGTCAAGTCAAGCATTTGTCTGATCTGACTTCCGGAGCACCTCTACCCAATGGGTCGATCTATCGCCACTCCATTCTGGAAAATTCCAGGTACAAGCAGCGACATGATCAACATCAGGTACCACACAAGTTTCAAGTGGGCGACAAAGTCTGGTTGCATCTGCAGAAAGAATGCCTTACAAGAGACCATCAACAGCTCAGACCACTCCGATACGGTCCTTACACCAGTACCAAGGCTGTGGGAAATAATGATTTGGAGCACAACATTCCCCCATTCCTTCGCTTCCACCGAGTGTTCAATGTGGACCGCCCTCGAAGAAGCTTCCCACCATTACTAGACACATCAGAGGTTGCAGAATAGCTCACTAGGGACTAAGCTCAACAAAATTTTCCTCATCTCATGGAGGAACTCAACGTAATGGGGAACATTGCTTCCTAAGGGGGGAGGAATGATCCAAGTGGATGTTGGTGGCATCCCACCTATCCCACTTCGACCCCCACAACTGTCTCTTTCAGTTTCCTTAATTGTAACACAATTTACTATTTTTAGCAGTTTTTTGGGTCCTGAACTTCCGGAGCCGTTTTGAGGCCCTAAACGACATTTTTTGGGAAAACTGGGAGCAACATCTGTCCATGGGCCAATTTTTCTCTTCCCAAAGTTGTAGTCCTCGGCTAGATCTTTCTAATGAGGTATTGTGCGCGTCAAATAGAGATCATATGCCAAAGTTACGACCCTAGGAAGTTGATGTACCAATTTACCCAAGACGGGGCCCATATTTTGGCGCTTCATCTCCTAGGGTTAGGTTTTTGGATGTTCAGGGTTTCCATTGTTTCTCAACAATAAATAGGCCTTCGAGCCTCATTGTAAGACAGTTCAGAGGCATGTAGCCGCCACATCTCTTCTCAGAGATAAACTACCATTGCCCTAGCTGGTTTATTTCCATTTCTGTTTGTAAGCATATTTTAGTATTTTACATTAATGAAATGAAATGTTATTTCTGTTGCATCTCTTTATTTATGGTTATCTCTGTACTTTGTTGCGTTCCCTTCTAAATCTGGATCAAATGTACATGTCATTGGAGCGACATCCAATATAGGCATCAGCCGTGGCAAGCCATGGTCACCCCAGAATCAAAGGATGTCCTCCCACGGGATTCTTTGGCTGAAGCACAATGAAATTCGCGGGGTATTCCCATGAATCTATAGAGATAACCATGTCGTCCAATACTCCATCGGGCTTGATTTTAGATTTGTCTGCAAGTTCATGCACAATGGGTGTAGGATGAATGTGGCTCAACCTAAGTTGTTCCATGGTTTGCCTGACTATCACATTGATGGCCGCCCCCAGGTCTATTAATACATTAGAGACAAGGATATCACCTATTTGGACAAAAACAACTGGGTTTCCAGGATTTGTATATTTCTCCATCGATACACATCCTGTCATCAACTCAACTGCTCTACCAACAAATTGAATGGTCTGAGGTTCTACTCTTTTCCTGCCTGGATTTTTAAGACACAATTCTCGAATGGTCTTGGTACAGATGGGAATTTCTTGGATAGGCTGAAGTAAAGGAACATTTATACAAAGATTCCTTAATTCAGAAGCCAAGGTGGACTCGGGGTTGCTCTTCTCCATGGCCAACCGCTCTGGATAGGGGGGCTGGTTTGAAGAAGATGGTGAATCTGAAGGTACAAGAATGGGATGGAGGGTGATATTGTTTTTCGAATGATCAAGAGTTACCTCCTCATTTTTCTCCTCAATAATCACTGTGGACTGTTTTTGTTTTTCTGGTTTAACTACCCTTCCCGATCTCAATTGAAGCTCATTTATCCCAACCGGCAAGGTTCGATAGGTAGGGAGAGGGGATGGTCCAACCGAATGAATCAGTTGTACCGCCTTATTATTAGGATTCAGTATCGGTTGAGCAGGTAGTTGAGGTGGTCTGAATGGTGGTGGCAAAGGAAATGGTGGCAATGATTGACTTTGCTGAGGTAGAGAGGGAAAATATGGTTGTGACATATGGTGTGGTGCATAAGAAGGAGGATATGATGGCATCTGAGCAGGATAGGAATGATATGAATGGTTTGGCCCTCTCCATCCTTGTTGCCAAGGTTGAGAGGATTGTCCATGATGGAAATGGTTCCCATGCTACCAATGTTGATAGTGATTATTATTATTATGATAGGAATATGGAGATGCATTATAACATAAAAATGTGGTTCAGGAGCCATATCTGCACTTGCCTGAGGCCAATTCCTTCGCGTTCCCATGAGATGTAAAGACTCAGGTTCAAAATGCTCTCCTTCGAGTACAACTTTTAATCCTGGTATGGAGAGGCAGTCCTCGATGACATGGTTCTCTGCACAAATCACACATTTATTAGCACTTTTCATATCAGCAGGACATTCTCTTAAACGATGCTTCTTTCTACACTCTGAACAAAAAATAGACAATGACTCTTGTTATTTTTCTAGTTTTTGCTAAAATTTCAAAGAGTCTATTTGTTTGCTAACAGTATTCATTATTTCAATTTTCATATTGTCCATCTTATTCTCCAAGCCAATGATCATAGCATCTGTAGATCCCAGTTTGTTAGTTTTTCTTTGACCTCCTCTAGTGGATCTAGATTGGTTTCTGGAGAACTTCCTGCACAAGTCACAAATTTGTTCAAAAGTTTTTTGAGCAATGTCTCCTTGTACTAACAAATTCAGATTATGTCTAGAATCCTTAGTAAGTCCTCGTAGGAACAAGGTTCAAATAGTACTTAAATCAAATTTGTGTTTGGACTTTTGGAGTATATACACAAATCTCTCTAAATAATACTCCAAGGTTTCATCATCACCTTGTACAATGGTGAAGGTCTCGTCCTGCATTTCTCTAGTTTTACAATATTCCTGATATTTATTCAAAAATACTCTCTTGATTTGGTCCCAAGAACTTACAGTGTTTCCTCCTAGTCCCATAAACTAGCGCAAGGTTGAATCCTTGAGAGTTGCAGGAAACAGCTTTAATTTCTGGGCATCAGAAGAATAATCATAACTCTGACATAATATATCAAATTCAAAAAGAAATGAATCTGGGTCTTCATGCACCTTGCCATGAAAGTGTGGAAGAGCCGAAGGTGAAATATTATTCATTTGTACATTCTCTTCCAAGTTCACTATTGGGAATCCAATAGTGGACTACTCATCATTTACCTGTTCTTGCCAGACCCCTCTGCATGGTCTTCATGATCAACCATTATTGTGCCTCTAATCAGACTACTTCTATAAGGTGAAGGTTGACTAATGCTGAATTGAACTTTTTGATCACCTTTAGCCTCCTTCTTCCCCTTTTCAGGTTGTGTCACACCTGAATCACTTTGTCCAGAATCCAGGTGGATTGTTCTGGCGTGATGAGTTTGCATTTAACTTGGACTTCCTACCTGCAAAAGAAGGTCCAATATGAGAATAGTTTTCAGATCTTTCAGTATTTTATTGGCCTTTATTGGGCTTTGGACCCCTACCTTTCTTAGGCATTCATTTAAAAAAAATCAAATGCAAATACAAAATTCAAATGCGTATAAAATAAAAAGAATATGTTAATTGTTGCAATGGAAAAGAAAATCAATACTCGTAAAATCATCAAAACAACAAAAGCATACTGCAGAAAAAATAATAGAAGACTTACCCCTATTGTAGAAAAATGGAAAGTTCTTACCAATTTCAAATCGCCTCCCGAGCAACGACGGCAAAATGTTGGGTGCAGGAATTGCTGTCAAGCAGACTCCTTCAACACTTAATTGTCAACCTGGGGGTTTTGTAAACTTAGAGACGAAGCACAGGGAATGCCAGAATAAAAAAGAAAATATCACCTGACAATTTACACCAACGATATTCTAGCACTGGAATATGAAAGAAAGTACTTTTGTAGGAAAACAAATGAAAGGAATTCTCAAAAACCTCTTGCAACAATCTTTGAAAATGTAAATATATGTTTATCTTTAGTATAGTTGTGTTCCAGATTAATATTTTGACCCTTGAAGATATCTGGATCCTTATAGATCTTCCTCCTTGTACTAAGTTATTATTCCTGTACTTCTGCAATGTGCTTGCACTAGTACCAGAACAAAGTTTAAGTGTTGGGAGTATATTTTACACCTGTACTGAATATTTATGTCTTTATGCAGGAACTCTAAGCCTCAAGGCTAGAGCACTCTGTTCCTATATCAGGAGATTGATTCCTGTACCAGGACAGAGGTTCCTGCACCAAGCTTTCCAATCCTTCTTTCGAGAAAATAAAGAATGTGTTAACTAAGAAAAATAACTTGCAAAGGTGAACAAAACTTTTAAAGTAAATTCCTCAAACCGAAAGATGCTTCAACTAATCTTTTAATGTCTAAAACAAGAATTAATTCCAAAGTCAAAGCACACTTTTAATTAAGGAACTTCTGCATGTAATCTAAGAGATCATTTAAATGTGACAACAGGCTTCAATCCTGTAATAGCTATCCACACTACTGATCTGCATGCATAACCTTTTAAACCCAGAAATATTTCCTTTAAGAATTATTACGCATGAATCAGATCTTTCCTAAATAGTATAAAGTGCAGGCACAGACCAATGTGTGTCGCAACAACGTTTTGTTTTAGAAGTGTATTTAATTCAAAATATCAAAAGAACTTTAGAATGGAAATCACGCTTTTCAGAATCGCATTAAGACTTAATAAAAATCACACTCTTCAGGATCGCATTAAGACTTATCAAATAAAAACAAAAGACCATTACTATAATGAACCGGAAGAATCAATATGCGAAACTGCAAACACACTAGTGTAGGAATGTGTGCTTGCATGATCTAGGTAGAAAACGAGATTAAACTTCAAAGAAGGAAATCATAAGATTAAACTTCAATCGAACTCACACACCACGAATCCATCACACTGTAATGAAATCAAATTTAAACCTTGCAGAAAGATAAAAGAAACATATGCTTACTTCACACTTTGCATTAAAAATAATTAACACACCTTAATTGAAAAAGAGAAGAACACAAGGGAGAACGAGCTGGGTTGGTTGGGCCCTAGCCAACCAGCTTATTTCCTTGTTTAGGAAATGTAAAGACTCAACTCTTTAATCAATGCATCAACACAGAGTTACAATGCAAGATTGAGAAAACATGGCATAGTTCCTTTCTATTAATGATCAACAAATATACATCATGAATTCGAATCCAGCCCAGAACGAGGGCGATATAAGCAAAATTACAAAAGGATAGAATCACAGTATCCTTGCTATATCTATCGCTCGCTACCATTTTCTATCTGAGTCCTACATTTTATACATTCATCCAGGCCTGTGGCCATAACCAAATTACAACGAGCATTCCAATCTGAGCCTTTCGGCTATAAAAAAACATTATTAGAGGTATTCAGCCGACGACCTAATCTCCACCATATCCTTGGTTTTCCTCCATGCTCCGAGCTCAACTCAAGTTAATCGTTCCAGAACACGACGTCCGCATGGAGTGGTGAGCTGTCATGGTAGTTGAAGATTCACCAGCGGTGTAGGAATCCTACCTACCCTTGACCATGCTAACAAGATAATTAATTCATTGTCCATTAAATACTTTCTAGGAAGATAATTATTAGTTGCAAAGATTTAAAGGCATAAAATCTACGATAATGATTAATTAAGCACATTCGTAACCCTTAAACATGAAACATAAAGCTAGTGCAGGAAGGGATACAATTATTGGACTAGTGCAGGAATAAGGGAGTTTGCAAGGTTAAAACAAAGGTATAAGGTTATGATTTTGAAGGGAAAAAGGGTTAAAAAATGGATCAATTTAGCCTACCAATAGTATGTCGTTTGAATAGAAGCAAGTGAGGGAACTTGTAGGAGTTTGCAGTGCAACAAATTTGAGTTGTACGAAATTTGGGGTAGGTACATTTAACTTGGTTCTTGAACTGTAGAGGAAGGTTTCCATTCATTATGGGAAGTAATGGGCAAAAAAAAGTGAATTATGTTAAGAGGTGGCAAGATGAGGATTGGATTTTAAGGCTTGAACGCCTCTGCATGCATATATTCAGTCGGTCATGGAGAGCGAAGAACAAAGATGGAGTTGTCAGACTGCTAAAACTGATTCATGGAACTGTTGAGGTATGGGGGTCTAATTTTTCTCTGTGGGGGAAGCTTCTTCTCGCAAAACTCTCCAGCGTTGGAGTCATCTCCCAAAGCCTCCAACAATTGCAAGTTTGGATTTTTGGTATTTCCAATTTGGAATTTAGTTTCAGTTTTAGATATTCTTGTCAGTGTTTCAAATTTTGTCTTAGGCTTTACAGGCTCCTGGATTTTCATACGCTCTCTAGGTTTAATCATCCTAGTGGAACCTGTTTATTCTCTAAGATAAATTCACAATTCTTTCCTTATTTTACTTACTCTCTCTCATTCTGGCAGCTCACTCTGATCCTCTCGAAATCCCCATGGTTCCTCTCTTCCTCTATGCCTTCACCCCCTAGTCTTTTCTCTCCTCTTTTGTTCTATGTTTCTTCCCTCCCTTGCTTCTCCTCAACTCTCCTATTGTCTTAGTCTATTCTCCCTCTCTCACTTTTCTCTCTCAGTCTTCCCTTTGTTCTCCTTGCTTTCCTTCTTCCATTTCACCTATCTTGATCGAGGGGCCTTCTTGTATTACCTTGCCCCCTTGTCCTATCCCTTACATCATGGTGAGACATAAAAGTTTAGGGTCGTAGGGTAGTGGCAGGCGGGGATGACTTGGTCTGAACCCCACTTCTAATTTCAGTCTATATTTTGATCACTACACACGAGCCCAAGTAGCTACAAGAGCAACAATGGAATGCTACATGGACATAATCTCTATAGTTGTCCAAAGGGCTGTTTATGAAGTGGACGAACATGTTATGTAATCTCGAAGATTCATCTTGGATAGACACATAAAGTAAGAGATAAAGGGCTCGATACACCATGTTGGGAATTCTACGAGAGAAAAAACAACCTCCTATGTGCAAACTGTTAATTTGTACTGACACATAAAAACCTTATTGGGGAGAGTCCTCATAGACAAAGCAAGCACACAACAAGAGTTAATAATATGCATGGTAGAGATACTTGAGAGGGTGGATAAAGTTAATAGAAAAATCATGATTCTTATCAAGAACCTGACAAACATTGATTTTTTCTCATCCAAATCTGACAAAGAGCCATAGCCATAAGGCTCAAAGGACACCCCTATAGAACGAAGACCAACAAGACACACCTCGTAACAACACTTTACGTTCATGTCGTTTTTTTTTTTCTTTTTTTTTTTAAGTATAGTTTTATCTTTCTAAGCTATGAATAATTCTAATTTATGGTACTCAAACTCTTAGGTATATAACAATATGAACAATCATAATTGATCTTATGCTAGTGGTCTGGTTTCCCAAGTGGTAGACTAGTAACAAAAAATATCAATATATATCTATCTATTTGAAAGTAATATAAATGCTCTGATCTTACAAAAAAAACTATATGTTTTGTAATTAGCCAACTTTGGGATGTAATGACATTTGCTTTTAGCTTTCAACAAGTTTGAACAATCATTTATGAGAAGACTAGAGATCAAGACTTATGTATCTAAACAAAATGATTGAGAAAGGCCAATGGGGGTGGAAGAACATGAAGAACTGGCTTGCATTGAGGAGTAGTTATGCAACCAACCAAATCCCGCACCTCCCGTTAATCCAATAATTATGGACATTATTGATATTCCATGTCCTTTTGATGGTTTTAGTTAACTTATGGTTTTTGTACTTCTTTTGTAATTTAATAATACTATGGTATAATGTATTGCATAATGAAGTCATGTTCACTCAATCATTTTGTATGTATCCAGTTAGTATATGGACATTTGAGATAAAAGACATTAACTAACTTTTTTCATTGGTTTGGTTTTTAATCGCAACAAAAGGATTTTGATATTATGTAGTCTAGTATTAGTTTAATAGAAAGAAGTTTATTTACCACATATATGTGTGTGTGTGTGTGTGTTTTGAAATATCATGGTTATTATCATGCCCTAGGGTTCCAAGATTCTCCCACATCTCATCCACGTACCAAACACGAGGTGAACACATAGGCAAGGGCGTGCACGACATTGAGAAAGTGTTAAAAAACCAAGGTTGAGGTTTCCATTGGCTGAGTTAGGCATCTGACACATGACATGAGAGTTAGCTTGGTGGAACAAATGCCACAAGGGCACCGACCCGACCAAGAAACACCCTTGTGCAACACTGGTATGTCAACTGAAGGGATGGAGGACCAAAATAAGGAGTGAAGGTGAGTACCATGCAACATGTGAGGGGTGAACTGAAGGGTGTTAGGAAAAATGATGTGAGTTACACGTGCAACCAAAAGGGCATCGAGTGAGCCAATATTTGGAATGGGTAAGCCAACACATGAAGATACATGACACTTGAACTGTTGCAATAGTTCAATCGACTATTGTAAGACACATATAAATAAAGTGAATCACGAGTGAGTGGAGGAGCATTCAATGAATGAAGTGGGGAGTGGTGTGTAGTTCGATGGAGACATATATGAGTTGGAATGAATGTGAAGAGAATTTGAGCGAGTCTGTGATAGGCAGACCATAAGAACGCCCCAAGGATTCTATTGAATGAAACCAAGGCGATGTCTATACTCAACAAGATGAAACAAACAAAACTAGGAGTTGGGTGACTTGGTATTTTTTTTTTCCATATTGTAAAGAGGGGCCAAGCTAAGAGCTTGTGTTGTCCATTTGTATATGTAAACATTTTTAGTTTTACTAATGAAGAAGGTTGATGGGCCATTCTATAAACTTGTGCCTTATGTTTCTTTAACACACTTGTGGATTTATTTTATATTGCTTTTACATGTTGAATTACTGTAAGAAAATTGTGACAATGTGGTACTCATTCCATCTTGAGAAGTTATGATTCCACTAAATAACTAATATAGAATATAACAAGAGAAACATATTGTGAGGCATAGTTTGGGTGGACTAACATTGTGCTACACTGAGCAGTTGTGAAACATGCCAATGCCACATGCTTAATGTGTCTCGGTGCACTGAGTGTGCCTTGTAACCATGTAGAGCACATAGGGTTTTGACAAGTGGTATCTAAGTAGTTAAAAAATATAGCCAAATGGAGACATGTAAGAAAAGAGATATGTCACGTTTTTGTGGTTCTTTCTCGCATGAAGATTCATGTGTGATGATAGGTGTCTTGAGGAAGGAATAGGATAACCGAAGGTACAAATTGTGCTATGTGGACATAGAGATCATCTAAAGGGAAATACTAGCACTTGTTTACATAGGTGCCTTGAACAAATTTATGAAGGTATACATTTGTAGAGCGATATGGGTTGGAAGTAGCCACAAGCAAGACTACGGTGAAGGTAGTAAACTCCAAGGCTAGAATAATGACATGATTAGTAACAGATGTGTCAATTCAGATTAATGGTTGGAAGGGATTGTTGGATTTTATAGTGATTCCTACGGATGATTTTGAGGTGATATTGGGATTGGATTTCTTGAAAGGAAATCATGTGGTTATGATATCATGGATGGATTGACTCATCATCTTGGGTGACAAAAAAACATGGGTTGTGTGCATAATTACACGGAAGTAGGAGAGAGGTGTGTGAATTGTCTCTGCACTAAGTATGGAGAGAGAAACACAAAGGTTGGATGCTCGGTTGTATCCAACAATGATTAGGGAAGTAGGAGATTATGGGATGGGTATGCCTATTCCAGATAACTTTTTGAGTTGCTAAGGACATATAAAAATAGGATGTTGGATGAGTTTTTGAAAGTACTCCCACCGAGGTGACCAACTGATCGTTGCATTGAGTTTGAGCCTAGTGATCCACCATCAGTGTGAGCTCCTTACAAGTTGTCAGGTCCAAAGTTGGATGAGTTGAGGCATTAATTGACAGAGCTGATTGATGCAGGGTTTATTCATCCTTATCGATCTCCTTATGGTGCTTTGGTACTCTTTGAGAAGAAGAAGGACATTAATGAGCTGAGGATGTACGTTGACTACTAAGGTTTGAACAAATAGACCGTGAGGAACCGATATCCCCTTCCACTAGTAGCAAATCGCTTCGGCAAGTTAGCTAAGGCAAAGATATTCTCAAAGCTTGACTTGAGATAGGGTTACTATGAAGTGTGGATAGCATACGGTGATAAAGTGAAGACGACCATGGTAACAAGGTATGTAAGTTATGAATTCCTACTTATGCCATTTGGTCTATGTAATGCTCCTGCTACATTTTTGACCTTGATGAATGAAGTATTGCATTTATTCTTGGATAAGTTTTTCATAGTAAACTTCAATGATATTGTAGTGTTTGATGATGATATGGATGAGCATAAGAATCATTTGGCATATGTATTTGAGGCACTAAGGCAACACCAATTGTACTTAAAGAAGTCAAAGTGCATGTTCACTCAAAGAGAGATACCATTTATGGGCCATTGGGTTGGTGTGGGATGTATTTGCGTGGACCCCGAGAAGATAAAGGTGATAGTAGCTTGGGAGGAGCCTCATAATGTGTACAATACGAGGGTCTTCACTAGGATGACCAATTACTATTGGAAGTTCATGGAGGTTTATTCAAAGATAGACACCCCCTTGACATACTTGTTGAAGAAGGACAAACCATGGAGGTGGACAGAGAAGAGTACACTTGTGTTTGAAGAACTCAATCATAGGATTGTGACAAATCCCATGTTGAAAATACCAGATTATGAGAGATCATTTGAGGTGTAGATAAGTGCATCTAATTTCGCCATTACAGGAGTTTTGATGCAAGATAATCACCCTGTAAATTTCAAGAGCAGGAAGTTACAAGATCAGGAGAGGAGGTATCCTATTCATGAGAAGGAGATGACACCAATGGTACATTGTCTATAGGTGTGGAGGCACTACATGTTGGGTAAACCATTCATGGTGAATACATAACACCGCAACAAGTTATTTTGCTACACAATTGAAGTTGTCACTGAAACATGCTTGATGGCAAGAATTTTTGGCTGAGTTTGATATGACTATTGAGTATAAGTCGAGGAAAATCAATGTAGTTGTTGTTGAAAAATGTAACTAGTGTTGGTCTCCGTAATGTAATAAAATGTAATTTTTATTGTTGATATTCATTATTATTATTTTATTTTTGGTCAAAGCATGTTCTTCATGCTTATAGAGTCAATTGAGTCAAAATGAATCTATAAAGAGTCAAAATAAATGCATTTGAGTCAAGTCGCATTTGGAGTTTTTGTAAAAGAAAAGAAAAAAGATTTTTATTTTGAGTAAAAAAGTCATCACAAGACCAAGTCAACCTTCCTTGGACAAGTCGACCTTAGAGGAAACTATTCGAACCTCCTAGACATGTATAAATACAAGTCAAATCGACCTCATTCACTCACTCATGATCACATCGAAATATATGCCAAAGACAAGAAGAAAAGAAGCAAAGTGAAAGGGGGGAGAGAGAGAGAGAGAGAGAGAGAGAGAGAGAGAGAGAGAGAGAGAAGTCAAAGGAGAGAGAAATTTGGGTGTTTCTAGCTTGTTTATGCTTGCACTTGCAAATTTTATGTGGAAACTCTACGAAAATTATAGGTATAAAATTTGTCCTTTACTGCAGGTCTGAAATTTCTGCGATTTGGCTAGATTTCAAAAGGTTTGACCAGTGTTGACTTTGACATAGTTGGAGGAGACTTGGAGGAGGGTTGGATTGGATCCTTGTGGCAGTTTTGGTCTTGATCTTGAGTCTTGGATATCTCATTTTGATCTGATTCTATAAGAGAAGGAGTTTTTGGGTTTTCCCCCTTATGGGGTTTTTCCCTAGCTTGGAGCCTAATTTTTGGTGTTCTTTGTCTCTTTGTGATCTTTATGCTTTGAAGTTTTGTATAATTTCTTGATGAAGAGAACATAAAATTAAAAGAAGAAAACTAACATTCACAAGTAATTATCAAGTAAGAGGAATCAAGCTTTAATCTATCTAGCACTTGGTTTCTCAACATGGTATCAGAGCTAAGGTGAAGGACGGAAGCTTGAAGATCACAACTTATTGGCACCCTTGTTTGAAGACATATTTATAGTAACTATCTTCTCTCTCTCATTTCAATGGCAATGTATATGAAGGAAGGTCCTAAGGCTCTTAGGAGTCTCTTTGAATCCATCAAAGTATACATCACCATATTCTTCTCTAACATGTCTAAGGAATTCAAGGATGGAAGTCTATACCAAGCACTTACATGTTCATTTGAAGATTAAAACATGTGGGTAATAGATAGTGGAGCTTCAAGGCATATGATAGGTGAATGAGGACATCTCAATACCCTATCTAAAGGAAGCTTTCCTCACAGAGTCAAACTTAGGGATAAGAACAACTATTTAGTCAAAGGGATTGGATCTACCTCCATAGAGCTGGAATTCAGTTGAAACATTCATCTCAACAACATTCTCTATGTTCCATGTTTGAAAAAGATTTTTATTTCTATTTCTTATTAAGAAGATAAAAGAGAAAATGTAGCTTTTGTTTATGGGAAAGTAATTGTTTGGGCATATGGATCTAACATAGACACTTCAAGGACAAATGGGATTTGTGAGGAGAGGTTGTATAAACTTCTAACTCCTCGTCCTCCTCAAGCTTTAGTACATTTAGATATCAATCCTTGTGAATTGTGGCATAGAAGGTATGGCCATATCCACTAAAAAATATTGTCATGATTGAATCAAATGGTGACTTGTATACCCCAACTAAATGAAGATCATGGAATTTGTAAATGTGTGCCCTTAATAAAAATGTGAAGAAACCATTCCCTAACAATGACACAAGGTCCAAGTAAATATTGTACCTAATACACTATGATTTTTGTGGACCCATGTCAGAAAAATTACTTGGTGGCCATTAATACTATGTAACATTTATTGATGATCACTCTAGAAAGACTTGGATATATTTATTGAAATCTAAAGATGAAGTATTCCAAAAGTTCCAAGAGTTGAAGGCAGAGGTAGAGAATATGACAGAAAAGAAGATCAATGCCAAGATCAGATAATGGAGGAAAATATACATCTAAAGAAGTTGTGGCTTTTTGCAAAGAAGTTGGGATTAAGAGGGAGCTAGTAGTTCCTTATAGTCCTCAACAAAATGGTGTAGCCAAAAGGAAGAACCAGTCTATTGAAGAATGTGCAAGATATATGTTACATGACCAAGACCTTCCAAAATTCTTATGGGGTGAAGCCTCTATGACAACAATTTACATCCAAATAGAAGTCACACAAAATTATTGACAACATGACCCCGAAAGAAACATTTACAGGAAAGAAGCTGAATGTTGATCAACTCAGAATTTTTGGATGTCTTGTATACATTCATATTCCCAAGGACAAAAGGAAGAAAATGGACTTTGCAGGTTTGAAAGGAATCTTCGTTGGTTATAACACCTCATCCAAAGCATATAAAATCTATGTCAAGGAACAAAAATATATTGACGTAAGCATAGATGTCACATTCAACAAAAGTGTTGCATACAATAAGTCTAAGGATATCGCTATTGACTCTGATGAAGAAGAATGACACATCTTTCCCAATGAAGAGAATCCAGAATGAGGCAATCCTCCAGAACCTACAATCGATCATCACGAAGAACTAGAAGGACCAAGCGAACTTGTACAACTTTTCATCATACAAGAAACTCGAAAAATACCAGCTTGGTTAATATCAACTCTACCAGAAGCCGAAGGACATGCAATAGCAAAAGGAACATTTAGAGAAAACAATAAACCCAAGAGACATTCAGGCTATGCAACATATATGGCCAAACTTATTGAAGCATAACCTACCTATTATGAAAAGGCAACTGAACATCAAATATGGAAGAATGGAATGTTACAAAGAATACAAATCAATAATGAAGAATGATGTTTGGGAAATTGTTCCTAGACCAAAAGACAAATAATCTGTGACTTCCAAATGGGTGTACAAAGTCAAGCATGTAGTCAATGGGAGTATTGAGAAACATAAGGCAATATTTGGGGCTAGAGGATCCTCTCAACAAGACATTATTGATTATGAGGAAAATTTTGTTCCTACAACCAAGTACACAAGTATTAGATCTGTCATCTCAATTGCAGCTACTATGGTATGGAACATACATCAAATGGATATAAAGACAACTTTTCTTAAAGACACAATAGATTAATAAGTCTACATTGAGAAACCTCAAGGATTTGAAATGCATGGAAAAGAAACTCATGTTTGTAGGTTAAAGAAGGATCTATATGGCTTAAAACAAGCCCTTAGAGCATGGTATGCTAGAATGGATGCTTATCTATTAAGACTTGGTTTCATCAAGAGTATTGCAGATCTAAATCTCTACATTAAGGTGGTAAATAATGAGCTTGTGATCATATTACTTTACGTGGATGACTTACTGATAACATGTGTGGAACATCGTATTCATCAATGTAAGAAGGAACTAGCAGGGGAATTTGACATGAAAGATCTTGGACTTATGCACTATACCCGAGACTCAAAATTTGGCAGAAATCTAGTGAAATTTATCTTGGTCAAGGAAAATATGTGATCAAGATTCTACATAAATTTGGAATGATGGATAGTAAACCTATGACAACACCTATGATCACCAATTTGTAGAAGCTAAGGAGTTCAGACTCATGCCTTGTTGATCCAACATCCTACCAACAACTGATTGGTTCTTTGATGTATGTTGTGAACACTCAACCAAATATATGTTTTGCAGTGAACACTCTTAGTCAGTTTTAGATGGAGCCTAGACATGATCATTGGGTAGCAGGTAAACACATACTAAGATATATCCTTGGGACCACACATTATTGCTTGAGATACGTTGATGGAAATGAGATTAAGTTATTAGGCTACACAGATTTAGACTGGACAGGTAGCGATGCAGATGGAAAAAGTACTACAGGTGGATGTTTTGTTTAGGACCCGCTATGGTTTTATGGATGAGAAGAAAAAAATACTTGGTTGCATTCAATACTGCTAAATTTGAATACATAAGAGCGAGTGAAGTTAGACAAGTGTTGGGTTGTGTTATATTCTTTCCACGACTAGCCCATGTAGTTAACCGGGGGGGTTAGGGGGGGGTGGAGCCCCCCCTTCGTTGCGCTGATTGCATAGTGGGGGGGTCACTGGGGGTTTGAGGGGTGCAGGTAACCCCACCCTATGGGGTCCGGGGTAGCGCCCTGGAAAATTTTGGTTTTGGACCCTTTCTTAGGTTGGGCGGACCCACCTATGGTTTTGTGCATTATTTTCGCACATGGTTTTGGACATGATGGTTTTCAGTCCATGGTTTTGGATGCGATGGTTTTCGGTCCATGGTATTGGATGGTTCGACATGTATAAATATGTATTGTAACATTGAAAGGAACATAATGAAAAATCAAGCTGATAGTCCTGGTTTTGGGATCCAGGGGAAAATCTCTGTGTATATGTGTTTTATGTGTTATGCTCTTGCATTGTTTATTTTATGTGTTTTAGAATTCGTATGCAGGTAATTTCTGTACGGGGTTAAAACCTACATTTGGTATCAGAGCTGTTTTGGCTTCAAGGGGACGCCTTTGTTGCTGAGGGGTTTCGATTAGGCCCGTGGTAGACCCTGTTCAGTGGGAGATCTGCGGAATCGAATCTAGTGGTGAAAGAAGATGGCAAGCAGTGGAAAGATAGAGATCGAGAAATTTAATGGTCAAAGTTTTGAGTTGTGGAAACTCAAGATGGAAGATCTATTGGTGGATAAAGATTTATAAATCGTGGTAGATCCAGGTACTAAACCAACGAGAGTGTCTGATGAAGAATGGAAGAAGTTGGATCGAAAGGCAAAGAGCACAATACGATTGTGTGTCTCAGATTCAGTATTGCTGAATGTATCAGGGGAAGCTACGGTGAAGGCTTTGTGGGACAAGTTAGGGACTTTGTACCAATCTAAGTCTCTGGTGAATAAACTGTTCCTACCGAAAAAGCTGTATAACCTGAGGATGAAAGATGGAGACTCGGTGACAGAGCATCTGAACGCATTTAATACTGTGGTAAGTTAGTTAGCATCTGTTGATATTAAAATTTCTGATGAAGATAAGTGCATCAGTTTGTTGTGTTCTCTACCAGATTCGTGGGATAGTCTGGTTATTGCAATAGGTAGCAGTGCAACTGCCTTGCAGTTTGATGAAATAGTCTCATCCTTGTTGACGGAGGAGATGAGATGGAAAAATATGGAGAGCTAGAATGGTGATGCCTTGTTTGTATGAGGACGGTCCCAGAACAGAAACAAAAATAAGTCATCGAGTGGGAGATCTAAATATCCAGGAAAACCTGTAAAGGTGGTGTGTTGGAAATGCGGAAAGGAAGGGCACTACAAAAGGGACTATAAATCTAAAGCTCTTGACAAAGGAAAGGGATCTGATGATGCTCCTTCTGCGGAGGCGAAAACCACCTCAGATGAAGGTGGGGATGTGTACTTGGCTTCTTCAAGTACACATGTAGACCATGAGGCATGGTTGATTGACTCAGGTGCATCCTTTCACTTCACTTCCCATATAGAGTGGTTCTGCGAGTATGAGAAATACGATGGTGGTGATGCCTTCTTGGGGGATGATAGGAAGGCTAGAATCGTTGGTCACATAAAAGTAAAGCTGAAGTTATAAGGTGGAAGGGTTAGAACACTTCCGGGTGTTCTGCATATTCTTGCATAGGCCAGAAATCTAATTTCTGTAAGCAAGTTGGATGATGTAGGTGTAAAAACAATGTTCGAGAAGGATACCTGCAAGATGGTTCAGGAGGCACTAGTATTGATGCGGGGAGTTTGAATTGGAACTCTGTACAAGCTGCAAGGTAGCACTGTTGTTGATGGATGCAACAGTTCCGTGGTTCCTGAAAGTGGAGCAGAAAATCTAGTGGTCTCTGGAGAGAAGACCATGCTGTGGCATCAAAGGCTTGGACATATTGGAGAGAAGGGCATTTGAATACTTCATGGTAAAGGTATGGTAGAAGGTATGCGTAATAACTCTCTGGATTTTGATTTCTATGAAAATTGTGTATATGGGAAGCAGAATCGTGTGAGTTTCCCCTCTGGCAGTAAGAGGGAGAAACATATATTAGAGCTTGTGCACAGTGATGTGTTTGGACCTGTGAAGGTTCCATCACTAGGTAAGTCTGTGTACTATGTATCATTTATAGATGACTTCTCAAGGAATACATGGATATATTTCCTTAAGAAGAAATCTGAAGTCTTTGACAGGTTTAAAGAATTTAAGGCTCTGGTGGAAAACCAAACAGAGAAGAAGATAAAGGTGCTGAGGACAGATAACGGTGGAGAGTTTTGTAGTAAGGAATTTCAAGAATTCTGTAAGAAGTGTGGTATAGAACGATAGAAGACTACTCCGTATGCACCTCAGAACAATGGAGTTGCAGGAAGAATGAACAAGACGTTAATGGAAAGGGCAAGAAGCATGCTTAGTGGGCCAGGTTAGGACAAGAATTCTGGGTAGAGGCGGTGGAGACTGCATGTTACTTGGTCAACATATCACCTTCATCAGCATTGGAGGATAAGACTCCACAAGAGGTATGGACTAGTAAGAAACCCTCTCTTTCACATCTGAGGGTATTTGGATGTGATGCATATGTACATGCTCCAAAGGAGAAACGAACCAAGTTGGATAGTAAATCTGAAAAGTGCATCTTTATTGGGTATAAGGATGGTTTAAAGGGTTATAAGCTTTGGAACCCAGTAACAAGGAAGGTTGTGTACAACCGAGATGTGGTGTTCAGAGAGGTGAAATATGTTATTAAACATGAAGTCAAACCAAAGGAACCTGAGAAGATAGAGTTTGAGCTAAAGGAGGAAGAATCAGACTCTACAACAGAGGAGGAATCAAAAGATGAAGAACCATAAACTCCGGGTGTGAGAAGATTAGTTCAAGAAAGAAGGCAGCCAGAAAGGTATAGTCCATCTGCTTTCTGTTCAAATTTTGCTTTATCTATTACTGATGATGATCCCAGAACTGTGAAGGAAGCAGTAGATTCAGAGGATGGAAAACTCTAGAAAGAGGCCATGGTTAATGAAATGGCATCTTTGCACAAAAATGAGGCTTGGGATCTGGTGGAGTTGCCGGCTGGAAGGAAACCCATTGGCAGCAAATGGGTGTTCAAGAAGAAGACAAATGCAGAAGGAAAGGTGGAGAAATACAAAGCTCGGTTGGTCGCAAAAGGTTATTCCCAGGTGTCGGGAATTGATTTTGGTGATATTTTTTCTCCTGTTGCCAAGGCAACTTCTATTAGATTACTTTTATCTGTTGTTGCTGCTTTTGATTTTGAGGTAGTACAGATGGATGTGAAGACAACATTTCTTCATGGGGATCTGGAAGAGGAAATCTACATGAAGCAACATGAAGGCTTTGCGGTGAAGGGTAAGAAAGAACTGGTATGCAAGTTAAAGAAGTCTCTGCATGGGTTAAAACAATCACCAAGGATGTGGTATCAGAAATTTGATACATTTATGAGACTTGGCTTCACCAGAAGCAAAGCATATCACTGTTTGTATTTTAAATTAATTGGTGACCGTGTTATTTATTTGGTCTTGTATGTGTGATGAGCCCCAAATTGGATCATTATATGGGCTCATTCAGCCTCCTAATTCGACTTAATCCACCATCCTCATTAGTTTATTGCATGTTTTTTATTATATTTATGCTAATAGAGTGAATTGGGTTAGTCATTATGCTAACAAGTCTAATGGGTGCTTTGTGCAGATTTTTAGTCAATTTTGAGAAAAAATCAAAGGTTTTAATGAGCACTTGGCAGCCAAATTCGTGGAAGAACAAGGGAGAGGATTTGTAGGAAGGTGTCCCCTTCATTTATGGGCCCTTACCTCGAATTCTCCACCATCAGCTTGGAGTTCAAGGGCCACCAAATCGATTATCACAAGGGCAGCTGAGCAAGTGCTAGTAAAAGTGCTGTTAACTACAAGTTTTGGTAGCCGATTTCCTAAAGTTTAGGAGGGCTGTTGGGGTCCTCAATTTGTATAAATAAGAGGGCTTAGGGCCTCATTTTAGTCAGTCACTTTGTAGGCAGAAGTTAGCTAGTTTGTAGTTCGATTTTAGTCATTTTTTAGGCAGTAGGTTAGCTTTGAATTTCAACACATTTTCAAGTTTTCCTTGTGGACAATTTTTGGAATGTAACTATTCTTTTGATAAATAAAGATGAATCCAGCTTTGCACCAGCTCTAAATCTCTCTTAGGAGGCTGTAGCTATTGGGGTTGGGCCCATCTCAAGTGCCCAGTACCTCCTTTGTTTACTTTCATGTGTCTTTGCTGCATTCTTAGAATAAAATCTGCTATTTAGATTTAAATCTTGCTTTGTTATTTAGATTGATTTTGATGATTAAAAAGGATTTTTATGTTCAGATTGAGTTGATATATTATTAACAGGGAAGAGCTTCAGAAAAAGGCCATCAAGCACTTATGATTTCACCTCTCCCTCAGTGGGATCAGGAGCTGGGATCAAGGTGACCTTGCTGCCAACAAAAACACAGTCTTTGCTTCGCCATGCAATCATTAGTGTTCGATTTTTATTTGCAGAAGTTGGTTACATGTTCAGAGTCTTGATTGTTTAGTTTTCATAGAATTTCACATTATTTCGTTGCAAATAAACTGCTGTTCATTTTCCTTGCTGTTATTTAGGTCAAATTAGGTCAAGATAGCTAGATCTTGGGTTTGCATAGCCTTTGTTTGGTCAGTTTTAGAAAATTGTATGCATATCGCCTGTATTACCTCTCTATCTACCTTTCCTCCATCAGATAATCTGCTCCAACCCTTAATACATGATTCCTACCCTTCACTTGCCATACTTTTCCCACCTTGCCCTAATTTCTACATTCTTGTGCATCATCGCTTCCTCCATCCTTGAATCAAATCCAATCGCTCCTTAGCCTCATGCGCCAGGTCCTAAACCCCTTAACATCATTATCCAACCTCCATTTCCACTTTCCCACCATTTTTCCTCCATCAACCCTCCAAAATCCACTTTTCGGAACATTCTGTAGAAAATTACAGAACATCCTGTAGAAATTCCAGAACATCTTGTAGAACCCCTGCAGACTTCCTGTAGAAGATCACGAATGAGGTTTATTGGTAGCTAAACTCTGTGAAACTCTCTGGAAGGGTGTTAGGGACCCCTTATGCCCTCTCTGAACCTTCCCAGCCTCCTCCGAGCATTTCCTCTCGCCAATCCACCTCTGCACAGTCAAAAAACAGTTAAATCGCATGCATGATAATTCTGATAACTTATTCAAAAATACAAAAAGGTTTTTTTTTTTTTTTTTTTTTTTTTTTTCAGATGTCACTGTAGAAGTAGCTTAGACACATGCATTTTACCTTTCTAGAAGTCAATGGCATCTCTTTCAGTAGCTTGCATCCTCTTTCTTGCATCAGTAGGGCTAGCTGGTAAAATTAGGGTTTGCTAGGGTTTACATTTCCTTTCAGCTTTTCAATTTATTTCTGCAAGTAGATTAGCCTCCTTTGAGTTAGCTTTCATCCATCAGTTAAAAAGCTTCTTCTAAGAGCTCATAGAAGTTGGCTTAAGCTCCTAGCGGACTTGTGCCAGCTGATCAAGTGACAGCGGCGACAAGAGCTAGTACTTGTGCATACAACATCGTCGCTTCCAAGTTTGTTACGAACTACCGGGTTGATAAAATTAAAGAAGGGAGTTCCAGGAGTTGCAACATTATTGCTGCAATACTGGGGCTCACCACTCTTTTTGGTGCCGTTGCCAGGGAAGCGTCAGAGTATTGGTGATTGCTGCTTTTCTTCTATTTTCCACTACAACCTTATGCTAAGTAGTTTATTTCATTTCATTTATGCAAAAGTAGAGTATATATTTCCTGTTTTCATAGATTAGCATTTCAATTTCGCAATTTCAATTCTGCAAGTGTAGATTAGCATTTCAATTTTGCAAGCGTAGACTAGCATTTCATTCCTGCAATTTCATTTGAGCAAAATAGATTAGTCCTTTCCTGCTTTCATTTCAATTCCGCATTTTCCTTTCAACAAGATAGTTAGTTGCAGTTCAATCTATTTTAGTTTTGTAGGTACAAGAAGAAAAATACAAAAATCAACCAAAAAGATTTCCTTTCATGCCTGGTAGGAGTATAGATAAGTCAGAAAAATATTTTCACAACACCCCCCATTGCTTCACACAGCCAACCTTCTCTCTTCTTCGATGGCTGTGACTAAGAAGAACCCCTGGGTGGACTTCAAGGCATATTTAAAGAACCTCTAGGGGAGAAGAAGAAGAAAACATTCCTCTGGAGCAAATGGCTACAAGCAGAAATGTTGGGAGCAGTACCTTATCCAAAAACGAATTTTCAAATAAGATGGAAGATCTCAAGAGTGAGATGAGGCAGTTTCTTGCCATGCAACTGGATACCTTGTAGATCCAAAGGAAGCAAGAGGAAGCCAAGAGAGCTTTGGCCATCTTTTGTCCCAGGTGCACTAGAAAGCATCCTAGGAACGAATGTCCATTGCACTCCATAGAAGTGTGTTTTGTCTGTGAAAAAGACCATTCTACAGATCAGTGCCCTTCCTTACCCAGAATCAAAGCTGCATATCAGAGGGCAAAAGGAGCCACTGAACCACTCTATTATCTGAACCAAAGGAGGCCACATGGACCCATACCTTACCAGCAAGGAATGCAAGGGACATCCCAGACCTATTACGACCCCTATCCCGCCACTTCCATGCCTTCTTGGGGTCCCCCTGCTCATCCTTCCTGGTCCACACCCCCTCCTTGGTTGGATCCATCTCCATATTATACCCAATCAGCTGCTCATTCATTTCACTCTTATGCTCAGCCACAACCTCAGTGGAATGCACCTCATCAACGGTGGAGGCCTCAGTACAACTCTCCTCCCACACCTTTGCCTCCACCACTTGCTCAACCGCAACCATCGCCTCCTCCTCCACCAAGGCAGCCCCAAATGCCTGCCCAACCACAACCCCATCCACATCCATCTCAAATATACACCCCCACTCAACTACCCATGCCACCATTTCCAAACCCGCACATTGGAATAGCTCAACCCAATTGCAAAGCTGAGGCACAACATGTCCAAATGACTCCTCTTGAGCTCGATGATCTTCACCATAGCTCAGGAAGAGTATTGCAAAACAGGGATTATAATGACAACATTGAAGGACCAAAGGCAAAAGAAGATTCAAAAGAAAAGATCAAAGAACCATGGGTTGCACTTGATGAAGAAAAGACATTAGAAGCAGAGATCAAGAAAGCTCCCTCATGGTTACCATCAAATACTCCATGTATTCAAGAGAAAAATCAGCAAAAAGAGGAAGATGAGAAGGTCATGATAGAAGGTGACATGAAGAATGATCCATATCAGCAAGAGGACCAAGGATATCAGAGCTATATTGAGATATGGTTCCAGACAGTCACTAAGTTGCAGCGGTGCTCCCTTCCTCAGCTATGTTTGATCCCTTCAAAGTCAGATCATTTGGTCTCTGAAATCCGGATAGCTGTCAAAGCATGCATTTCAAGCCTCCACATCATCTTGTCTCTAATCTCGATGTGCACATGGCTCCATTGGAAGTATTCTTATACTTGAAAAGAATTTTGTTTTTCAAGTAGGGTAGGGTAGAAAAAAAGAGAAAAAATAAAAAAAAAAGAAAAAAAGAAAAAATGAAAAAATGGAAATAAGAGGAAAAATCTAAGGTGAAAACCTCCTCGGAGGCGCCTTAGATTGGCTCATTGATTGAAAACCTCCATGAGGCGGTCAATGGGTTGGAAAAAAGAAGAAAAAGAGAATAAGATCCCTGGGTGAAAACCTCCCTTGGAGGCGCCCAAGGCAGGCAATTAGGGTGAAAACCTCCATGAGGCGCCCTAGTTGTTTAAAAAAAAAAACGAAAAAAGAAAAAAGAAAAAAAAAGAAAGCATGACTAATCTCTGTGAAAAATTGCAGGTTGCAGTGAATACTTTGCAGGAAAAGAGGGGCGCGCAAAACGAGGACAAGAGTCCGTACTAGGCTCTAGGACATCCCTTCAGACACTCCCTCCATGACCACTCACCTCTCCTAGGATTTGGTCACATTCAGGTCAAGATTTGGCTTTCTACAAGAAGTTCCAGGATTTTCTACAGGAAGTTCTAAAACATTCTGTAGAACCTTCGGACGAACCAAATTCAATTTTAAAAGGGAATTTTATGGTTGGAATCTGTTGGTTAGGCCTGCAAGCACCCTTGTTTCCTTCCCTCACCTTTCTCCATCATTTTTTCCACCTCATTGTGCTTCTATAGGAAGTTCCTGTAGAAATTAAAGGAAGCTAGAAATGGATTTCAAAAAGGTAGTTTAGCGAACACGATAGCTTCCTCAAGGGTTCAGAAGTTCTCTTGCAATCTTCAAACTCCTCCTCCATCATTTCCATGCCTGCATCACAGCCTAAGCTCATTTTTTTTACCATGCAAAAACTTGCAGAATGCTTTGAAGAAAAAATACATAGAACAAAATTTGTTTTTTCCCTAGCTTGAAAACCATGCATCCATTTGCAAAACTGTTACAGGGGGAGTTGTATAGGGACGATGGCAATATGCCCGAGCAATTTCAGCCAAGGTGCACGGTTTCCAAGAAATCATCCTCCATCACCTTTAGCCATTTTTTCATTTTCTCCATATCCGTGCATCCGTTTCAAAACCTGTTTCATGGGGAGATGCACATGGGTGATAGTAGCCTATCCAAGCAGTTTCAGCCGATTCCGATGCACAGTTTCCGAGAAATTGATCTCTGTAATCTTCAGCCATTTTCCGTTTTTCTCGAAATCTATGCATCCATTGATCACAATTTTTCTATGGGAAGTGCATCATGATAATAGGAACATGCACAACAAGTTTCAGATCGATCCGATCTATCGTTCGGGAGCAATGGTGAAAACAAGTTTCTGTCCTGTGGAAAATCAACATCAATAGCTTGAGGGTGCAGATTTGAACGTGGAAGCCAGCTCCTGCAGTGTGGATTCGACCAAAGGATACCTGCACAAGAAAACAACCATGAATCAGCAGCCAAGCCATCATGCAACCACCGAAACAAATGCATGCAGTAGCAAAAAGCACCTCACAGCAACCATTCGACTTCCAGGTATGTGACTAAAACTTGTTCCTCTATTGCATGAATCTAATTGAAGAACTGCATGAACAAATGGGATGGTGGGATTAAGCCTCGAATCTAGCAAGGTTGACTCGACATTACCTTCTCTAGTGCTCAGCCGGAAGTCATGCAGTACATGTGGACAGTCGACTCACGTGAAAATTAAAACAACCGGGAGTGTTGGCCATTTAAACCTCAGTGCAATTGATGGCAGTGATTACAGGGGGGAAACATACAGTTCATGAACAACATTACCGTATGCATGTGGCCACGTACACCTGGCCACTTCACTCCCTCACCACAAATCACGCAGCAATTACAAAAATGCTCGGCTGACTCTCACCAACCTCTGTTCAACTGCGGTCACAACTGGAGCACGCGTCCACCACGTCCAGATCAGTTAACCGGTGGTCCTCTACAAGATTCCTACCTGATTTCTCGAGATTTCTGCCGTTTTTTAAAAAAATTCCCGCCTATCGGGTTCTACAGGAAGCGCAATTTCATTCTACAGGAAACTCAGAAAACAACCATGTAGAAAGAAAACCTGGGATTTTCAGAAAATTTCAAGCTCCAAACGAGGTAGGATCGGGGAAACTTCGTTGTGCATGATTTGTTGGTGCAAAATGGTGAATTTAACACGAAATTAAATTAAAAAAATGAGAGGAAAAGTCTGCCTGCACATTGAAAAAAGGTGAAAAGTCAGCTTGCATATTTTCTGAGTTCTACACAGTTCTTTTTTTCCCTCTGCATTTGAAGTCTGGCTTCTTCTTTCTCACCTTCTTCTGAAAAGAGAGATGCAACCATAGGAACTAAGCCTGTGTGAAAGAATGAATTTGCAAGACTGTCCACTTTCTAGAAAAAAAAAACTATGTTATTTGTTCTCTGATCTGTAAAAAAAATTGATTTCTTTTCAAAAATTAAGAAGCAAATTCAGGTTGGAAAAGTTTGAAGAGAGGAAAAATTGGAGTTGTTGTTGTGAAAAAAACGAAAATTCCAGGAGAAATAACAAGTTTACAAGAGGGGCAATGAGCTATCTTTTTAGAAGAAAACACAGGGTTTTGCAAAATTTCTGGCTTCAAGAGAAGAAGAAAACAAATAGTTTTATTTGTTGCATGTTTATGCAAAAGAAGCGATGCAATTCTAGGGAATAATCAAGCCTGAAGTATGTGAAAAAAATGAGGGAGCACAAATCATTCAAGCAGACGTCAAAACAAAGGAAGAACAGAAAAGAAAAAGGCTACAACAGAGAAGGCAGAAGCTAAACAAGATGTGAAGAAAGCCAAAACAGAGCGTGAGGAAGCAAGCTAACAGAGGTAGAGAAGACAAAAAAAGAGGGAAAAAAGGAGGAAGAGCCACATCCAGCCAAGCAGACCAAAACAGTTAAAACAGTTTCTACAGGAAGCATGAAAACCGTTTCTACAGGAAGCCAGAAAACAGTTAGCACAAGACTTTCTACAGGAAGTCTAGAAACAGAGGAACAAAAAGGGAAAATCACCTGAGATTTTGGCCAGGGAGGCAGCAACCATGCTTGCCACCATTAGCACACCTCCAAGACCAAAAAGGAAGAGAAAGAGGCAAACCTCCATGTACTTTAAAGTGAAAAAGGAGCACACGGATAAAAGTAGGCAGACCCAAACCACAGTCAAAGGAGCAAATTGTCATTAAGGACACAAAAGCTAAACAAAAGGAGGAGCCTCCTTCAAAGATATCCATCAGCTATGAACGGGGAAGCCCGAAGACATCCACCTAGAGAGAAAGAATGAAAATGTTGGACACAAAGGCCTCTCTACAGGATGCTGAGACAGTTCTACAGGAAGCTGAGAATTCTCTAGGAAAAGGAGCACAGGCAGTGGGAAGAAGCAGAGAGAAAAGCATGGTTTCATGACCGAGAAGAGGACATCACTTCAGAAGCTTGGCATGACAGGGAGGCCACTAGGGCCATCAAAGATGAGGAGATAGATTAGTTGCTAAGAGGATGAGCAACACTTTCAATAGGGGGTGATGATGAGCCCAAAAAATGGATCATTATATGGGCTCATTCAACCTCCTAATTCGACTTAATCCACCATCCTCATTAGTTTATTGCATGTTTTTGATTATATTTATGCTAATAGACTGAATTGGGTTAGTCATTATGCCAACAAGTCTAATGGGTACTTTGTGCAGATTTTTAGTCAATTTTGAGAAAAAATCAAAGGTTTTAATGAGAACTTGGCAGCCAAATTCGTGGAAGAACAAGGGAGAGGATTTGTAGGAAGGTGTCCCCTTCATTTATGGGCCCTTACCTCGAATTTTCCACCATCATCTCGGAGTTCAAGGGCCACCAAATCGATTATCACAAGGGCAACCGAGCAAGTGCTAGTAAAAGTGTTGTTAACTACAAGTTTTGGCAGCCGATTTCCTAAAGTTTAGGAGGGCTGTTGGGGACCTCAATTTGTATAAATAAGAGGGCTTAGGGCCTCATTTCAGTCAGTCACTTTGTAGGCAGAAGTTAGCTATTTTGTAGTTCGATTTTAGTCATTTTTTTGGGCAGTAGGTTAGCTCTACATTTCAGCACATTTTCAAGTTTTCCTTGTGGACAGTTTTTGAAATGTAACTATTCTTTTGACCAATAAAGATGAATCCATCTTTGCACCAGCTCTAAATCTCTCTTAGGAGGCTGTAGCTCTTGGGGTTGGGCCCATCTCAAGTGCCCAGTACCTCCTTTGTTTACTTTCATGTGTCTTTGCTGCATTCTTAGAATAAAATCTGCTATTTAGATTTAAATCTTGCTTTGTTATTTAGATTGCTTTTGATGATTAAAAAGGATTTTTATGTTCAGATTGAGTTGATAGGTTATTAACAGGGAAGAGCTTCAGAAAAAGGCCATCAAGCACCTCTGGTTTCACCTCTCCCTCAGTGGGATCAGGAGCTCAAGGTGACCTTGCTGCCAACAAAAACACAGTCTTTGCTTCGCCATGCAATCATTAGTGTTCGATTTTTATTTGCAGAAGTTGGTTACATGTTCAGAGTCTTGATTGCTTAGTTTGCATAGCATTTCACATTATTTCATTGCAAATAAACTGTTGTTCATTTTCCTTGCTGTTATTTAGGTCAAGATAGCTAGATCTTGGGTTTGCATAGCCTTTGTTTGGTCAGTTTTAGAAAATTGTGTGTAGATCACATGTATTACCTCTCTATCTACCTTTCCTCCATCAGATAATCTGCTCCAACCCTTAATACATGATTCCTACCCTTCATTTGCCATACTTTTCCCACCTTGCCCTAATTTCTACATTCTTGTGCATCATCGCTTCCTCCATCCTTGAACCAAATCCAATCGCTCCTTAGCCTCATGCGCCAGGTCCTAAACCCCTTAACATCATTATCCAACCTCCATTTCCACTTTCCCACCATTTTTCCTCCATCAACCCTCCAAAATCCACTTTTCGGAACATCTTGTAGAAAATTACAGAACATCCTGTAGAAATTCCAGAACATCCTGTAGAACCCCTGCAAACTTCTTGTAGAAGCTCACGAATGAGGTTTATTGGTAGCCAAACTCTGTGAAACTCTCTGAAAGGGTGTTAGGGACCCCTTAGGCCCTCTCTGAACCTTCCCGACCTCCTCCAAGCATTTCCTCTCGCCAATCCACCTCTGCACAGTAAAAAAACAGTTAAATCGCATGCATGATAATTCTGATAACTTATTCAAAAATACAAAAGGTTTTTTTTTGTTTTGTTTTTTTGTTTTTTTGTTTTGTTTTGTTTTGTTTTTGTTTTTGTTTTTTGTTTTTCGTTTTTTTGTTTTTTGATTTTTTGTTTTGTTTTGTTTTGTTTTTGTTTTGTTTTGTTTTGTTTTTGTTTTTGTTTTTGTTTTTTTTGTTTTTTTTTTTGTTTTTTGTTTTTGTTTTTGTTTTTGTTTTTGTTTTTGTTTTTTTTTTTTTGTTTTTTTGTTTTTTTTTTGTTTTTTTGTTTTTTTTGTTTTTTTTTTTTCAGATGTCACTGTAGAAGTAGCTTAGACACATGCATTTTACCGATTGATAAAATTAAATAAGGGAGTTCCAGGAGTTGCAGCGTTATTGCTGCAACACTGGGGCTCACCAATGTGGATGATATGTTGCTGATTGGAAACGACAAAGAAATTATCCAGGTTTTGAAGATTCAATTGTCCTCCAAATTCGACATAAAAGATCTTGGTGCTGCAAACTATATTTTGGGCATGGAAATTAAAAAAGATCAAGAAAAGAGGAAGCTCTAGTTAAACCAGAGGAAGTATGTCGAGACAATATTGCAGAGATTTAATATGCATGCTAGTAAATCGGTGAAGGTTCCTATTCCTGTAGGTGTAAAGTTATCTGCTAAACAGTGTCCCAAGACACAAGAAGAGGAAGAGGACATGTCCCATGTTCCATATGCAAGTGCAGTCGGTAGCCTGATGTATGCAATGGTCTGTACTAGACCAGACATTGCACATGCAGTGGGAGTATTGAGCAGGTTTATGTCAAAACCAAGAAATGAGCATTGAACAACTGTGAAGCAGGTTTTCAGGTATTTGCGTGGCACTAGTGATTATGGTTTGTGCTACCAAGGAAGACCAAGATTGGACAGAGTGTTGGATATTCGTGGCTTTTTTGGTGCAGACTGGGCTAGAGATCTGGATCAAAGAAGATCTACAAGTGGGTATGTGTTTAACCTATTTGGAGGTGCAGTCAGTTGGATGTGTGAGAAACAATCTGTAGTGGCACTATCAACTACAGAGGCAGAATACATGGCAGCCACTCATGCAAGCAAGGAAGCAGTTTGGTTGCAGAGATTTTGTTCAAGTATGGGGTTAGTACAGGGAGCTCTAAGGATAGACTGTGATAGCCAAAGTGCAATTTTCTTGGCAAAGAACCCTGCATATCATTTAAAGACAAAGCACATTGATGTTCAGTATAACTTTGTGAGGGATATGATAGAAGACAAAAAGGTGTTGCTGGTAAAGGTGGACACTTTGAAGAATACTGCAGACGCATTGACAAAATCTGTGAGCTCTGAGAAGTCCTCTTGGTGTACAGAAACAATGGGCATTGCAGGGTTGGATAAATGACTAAGCTCTCTTGTGGACTCCTATGGAAAGAAAACAACAAGTGGGAGAATGTTGGGTTGTGTTATATTCTTTCCACGACTAGCCCGCGTAGTTAACCGGGGAGTTAGAGTGGGGGCGGAGCCCTCCCTTCGTCGCGCCGATTGCGTAGCGGGGGCATAACAAGGGGTTTGAGGGGTGCAGGTAACCCCATTCTATGGGGTCCAGGGCAGCGCCCCAGGAAATTTTGTTTTGGACCCTATGTTAGGTTGGGTGGACCCACCTATGGTTTTGTGCATGATTTTCGCACATGGTTTTGGACGCGATGGTTTTCAGTCCATGGTATTGGATGCTTCGGCATGTATAAATATGTATTGTAACATTGAAAGGAACATAATGAGACATCAAGTTGGTAGTCCCGGTTTTGGGATCTAGGGGAAAATATCTGTGTATATGTGTTTTATGTGTTATGCTCTCGCATTGTTTATTTTATGTGTTTTAGAATTCGTATGCAGGTAATTTCTGTACGGGGTTAAAACCTACAACAAGAACAAATTTGGCCATGTAAGTTGCTTGAATATCTATTTGAAGGACCTTTGGATTCTGCTACCATATTTTGTGACAATTATATTTGCATAAAGTTGATAGAGGACTCGATTTTTCGTGCAAGGACAAATCACATTAATATCAAATATCACTACATTTGAAGCATAGTGCAGGATGGGTTAATGAAGCTACAATACATCTCCATGGATGAACATGTAGTGAATATATTGATGAAGTCTCTTCCTAATAGGAAGTGTGTGTACTTGCGAGACAAGCTTGGGCTTGTAGATATCTCCTCCCTAGTTGAGAGGAAGTGAGGTTAGACACTGTATTCTCCATTTGTCATGTACTATGGCTAGGACTAACAACCGTAAGCCTAGTAAATTCACTGGTAGGGAGAATGGTGGATTGGATAAACATCTAGGATTGTATTATTTGAGGACTTGTACATTGACTAGGACTAACCGCCATAAGTCAAGTACATTAATCCAAGATATGAATAGGCTTGAGGACCGATATTTCCATGTGTCAAGGATTGTGACAATGGATTAGGAAATAGTCCCGCAGGGACATACACAGTGAACAACCAGATGGGGTATGTGCCTAGAGAGGCAATGATGTCCAAATTTATGCCTCCCAACATTGTGCTTTGATCTAATGGAGAGATAGAGCTTGAAAGTCAATACATTGCTATTTTTAATAATGTTGGCTATGATGATAAAAAATCATCATTAAAGCTTATCAATCCAAATCATTTCTTATATGAATATTTCAACTTGAGAGTATCCTGTTGTGTCATCATGAATACCACCCTTTTAAGTGGGAGTGTTGAAAAATGTAACTAGTGTCGATCTTCATAATGTAATAAAATATAATTTTAATCATTGATTATATTCATTATTATTATTTTATTTTTGGTCAAAGCATGTTTGTCATGCTTATAGAATCAATTGAGTCAAAATGAATTTATAAAGAGTAAAAAGAAATGAATTTGAGTCACAAGTCCCACTTGGAATTTTTGTAAAAGAGAAGAATTTATTTATTTATTTTGAGTCAAAAAGTCATCACAAGACCTTGGTAGTCGGCCCTCCTTGGACAAGTCGACCTTAGAGGAAGCTATTTGAAACTACTAGACATGTATAAATACAAGTCAACTCGACCTCATTCACTCACTCATTATCACATCGATTTATGTGCCAAAGACAAGAAGAAAAGAAGTGAAGTCAAACGAGAAAGAAATTTGGGTGTTTCTAGCTTGTTTTTTCTCACATGTGTGAAGTTTCTAGGGAAACTTTGCAAAAATTACAGGTCTAAATTTTTTCCTTCACGGCAAGTCCAAAATTTCTATGATTTGACCAGATTTCAAAAGGGTTGAGCGTTGAATTTCATTGACTTTGAGTTGGGTGGAGGAGATTTGGACGAGGGTTGACTTTGATCCTTGTGGTAGTCTTGGTCTTGAGTATTGGATATCTCATTTTGATTTGATTCTATAAGAGAAGGAGTTTTTGGGTTCCCCCCTTGTGGGGTTTTTCCCTTGCTTGGAGCCTAATTTATGGTGTTGTTTTTCTCTTTTTGATCTTTATGCTTTGAATTTTTGTATAATTGCTTGATGAAGAGAACATAAAATTAAAAGAAGACAACTAACATTCACAAATAATTATCAAGTAAGAGGAATCAAGATTTAATATATTTAGCACTTGGTTTCTCAATAGTTGTAGATGCTTTAAGCAGGAAGGCACAATTGATAGCACTTGAGGAGGAAGACGACTTGCTTATTGCTGCAGAGAGTCGAATTTAGTTCATCGAGGAGTTGTAAAGAATAATTCGTGAAGGGTTGTAGAAGGACACTACAACAAATAACATAATGAAGCAGAGGAAGGAAGGAAAGACACATATTTTCTTAATATCGGATGATCTCTTATTCAATGGATCACATTTCTATGTTCCTAAAGTAGGTTTACTCAGGAAGAAACTCTTGGAGTGTCATGACTTGCCTTGGGCTGACCACCTAGGACAACAAAGAACACTAGCATGATTGGAGAGAGGATACTTTTGGGGAAACATGAGATGAGATGTGGAAGAGTATGTTCAAACTTGCAATATTATTTCCAACATTACAAGTCTAATACTAGAGGATAGGTAGGATTGTTGCAAGCTTTACTGATTCCACACAGACCTTGGGTGAGTGTCTCGATGGACGTCATCTCCCAGTCGTTAATGGTGGAAGGGTATAATAGAGTGTTGGTTTTTGTAGATCAATTCTCTAATTATGCCATCTTCATACCAGTGAAAGCACCATGTAGTGCAGAGGAGACAATGAGGAAGTTCTTCCGAAATGTTGTGAATTATTGGGGTCGTACACTGAGTATTGTATCAGATAAAGATGTAAGGTTTAAGGGGAAGTTTTGGACCTTGTTGTTCAAAGTTGTGGGGATGCAATTATTACACAGTTGCAATTTTCATCTGTAGGAACATAGTTACTGATCAAACGAGAAAATTACATAGTACCTGTTTTTTTGAGGTTGCAAAAAATCACCCGATTTTGAAAATTTGTGATTCAGAATACACTTTGTTTTGGAGCATATTTTTGGCACTTTAAATTTTCTTATGTATCAAGTATGAACATTTTTTTAAAAATGTTAGTGATTTTCATCTTGATTTTGAAAAGCGTTGATGTAAAATCAACACATTTTTTTAAAGAGTTTATTTTTGACTAATTTTTTTTTTATGTATCACGTATGAACATTTTTTTTAAATGTTAGTGATTTTCATCTTGATTTTGAAAAGCGTTGATGCAACATCAACCCTTTTTGTTTAGAGAACTTATTTTTTACACTTTAAACTTTTTAATGTTTTAAGTATGGATATATTTTTTAATTGTTTGTGATTTTCATGTTGGTAATAAAACATAAAAATAAAATAAAAAACATGACAAAAAAAAAACTCAAATAATAAAAAAATATATAAAAAACAAAAAAAACACCTATAAAAATGTAAAAAAAAAACAAAATTAAATTGTAAAATAAAAACAATTAAGCAAAAAACAAAAAACAAAAAATAAAAAATAAATAAAAATATAAAAAAATACATAAAAAACAGAAAATATTTCAAAAAAACATATAATTTAAAGAAAAAAATGAAAATGAACCAAAAAAAAAAAAAACACATTTTTAGCTAAAAAAAAAAACATACAACCACATAATAATAATAATAAAAAAAATTGAATATATATATATATTAAAAATAAATAAATTAATAAACTGAAAAAAAATCATAAAAACTATAAATTAAAAAACAAAATAAAACAAAAAAATGAAAAACGAAAAATTAAAATTACAAAATGTAAAAATTAATAAAATAAAATTATTTAAATTAAAAACCAAACCATTAAAAATAAAAAAAATTATATATATATATATATATATATATATATATATATATATATAAAATCCACCACCCCTTGGTGGGGTTGGTCGTGGGTGGGGGCGGCATGCAGCCGCCTTCCCGCTCGCGCCCACGACAAACCCCGCGCAAGGGCTGGCAGGCCGATTCCATGTAGCCGCATCCATGCTGGCGCCCGGGGCCAACCTCGCCAAAGGGTGGCGAGATTTTTTTATTTTTTATTAATTAATTATTTTATTTTGGTTAAATTATGTCTATTTTTGTTTTGTTTTTATTTTTTAATGATTTTTTTTGTCCAATTTTTTTATATTTATATTTATATGTTTATTTTATTTTATTTTTTACATTTTTATAGTTTTGCTTTTGTCTCTTTTTTTTGTCATTTTTTTTTGTTATTATTAAATTTATTTATTATTATTATTATTATTTTTCTATATTTGAATTTTTAGTGTCTTTTGTATTATTTTTGTGTTTTTGTTTATTGTTTTTAATTTTTTACAATATTTGAATTTTTGTTTTCTTTTGTATTATTTTGTGTGTGTGTGGTTTTTATTTTTTTTTCAATATTTGAATTTTTGTTTTCTTTTCTATTTATCATTTTTTTTACAAGGTCTGTGTCATAGTTGATTTTAAAATTTTCATTATAATGAATCGAGTCTGACCCCACGATGTATCAATTTCATGGTTGGTTTTTAAGTTTTCATTACAACGGATCAAGTTCACCTACACCGCGTGTCAATTTGATGGTTGATTTTTAAATTTTTGTTGCAATATATCAAGTTGTGTTAAGCTAAGATTTTAAAATCGTTATATATTTAACATTTAAAGAATAAATTGATCTTGGGTGTTTATTTTAAAGTTTTTGTCATAAATTTTTTACATAGTGTCATGCTTGAAATATTTTGAAAACTTGAGATTTTTTTGTAGTCATAATCTTTGGTTTTAATTATATGGTTGAAAAATTGTCAAGATTTTAATGTTTTTCTAAGTCATTATATTTTATCTTTAATGCTATGGTTGAAAACAATTACGATTTCAAGGTTTTTAGAGTCAAGATATTTTATCTTTAACAACATGGATGGAAATTGTTGGAATTATCAGGATTTGAGACACGATCTTTTATCTTTAACATCATGTCCGAAGAGTTGTTGGAATTTTACAGTTTTTCGAAGTCCGAATATTTTATCTTTAGTTCCATTGCTAAAAAATGTCAAAATTATAACCCAATTTTTTTTTGTTATTCTAGAATCAACACTTATTTTTTTAAGGGTATTTTTTTCATCCATTTTGCAAAAAAATGGTTTTTACTTCCATTTAAAAAAAATGTTGAAAATTTACCCTAAGAGAAAACATCGTTCTCGCATACACAATTTTCATTTCTGGGTTGTTTTTTCTTGTTTTTTTGGGCTAGAGTACCCGTTTTGAGGTAATAGTTCGCGTTTGATCGGTAACTATGTTTAGGCAGATGGATAAAAGAAGTGTATCAACTCACTATTGGATGACTACCTTAGACATGTGAGAGCCAATTAAGAGAACTAGTTAGACTTATTGGATGCAACACAGTTTAGCTACAACCTTCACAAGAGTGCTTCTATAGGATACGATACATTCAAGTTGGTTAATGGGAAGATGCCTATTACCCCACACTTGGTCTTGCAGGGCTACTACGGTCTGATGCAGGAAAACCGCCGAAACGACCTGAGGATCTTATTGAATGGAACCAAGGCATTGTATATACAAAGCAAGATAAAATGAATGGAACTGGGAGGTGGGTGACTTGGCATATTTGTGTTTTGCATATTGTAAATAAGGGATGAGTCAAGAGTTCACGTTGTCCATTTATATATGCAAATGTTTGTAGTTTTATTAATGAAGAAGGTCGATGGGTCATTCCATAAACTTGTGTCTTATGTTTGTTGAGCACACTTGTGGAGTTATTTTACATTGCTTTTACAAGTTGAATTACTATAAGATAATTGTGATAATGTGGTACTCATTCTATGTTGATAAGTTATGATTCTGCTAACTAATATAGAATATAACAAGAGTAACATGTTGTGAGGTATAATCTAGGTGGACTAGCACTGTGCTACACTAGGCAGTGGGGAAACACGCCAATGCCGCATGTTCAATGGGTCACGATGTGCTGAGCGTGCCTTGTAACCATGTGGTGCCCCTGGAGTCATGACAATTATGAATATGAATCATTATTATTTAAATTTATTTTAATGTTATATGTATAGTGTGATTTTTTTCTTGAAATAGTTATTTGTAATTTTATTAATAAAAATGAAATTATAATATAACAATTTTTGTTGGTGGGCTAAATATTGCATTGTCATCTAAATGAGAATTTACATGAAATTACTGAAAATTTTAAATTGGTCGGTCACTAGGAAAAGCTAACCATATCAAACTATATACCCTCCGTAGAGAGGCATAAGACATCAAAGTGCCCAAGAGTTCAAAATTTACCATACAAAGACTAAAATACGGGCCCCTTTCGACCATCGAAACAAACTAAAAAGATGGGAGAACAAATCAGGGACATAGAAAGGGGTCTAAATCAATAGTTGTGACCTAGATGGGATCCTTATTGTTGCCTGTAGTGCCTCCAACCAGGGGAGGGATACCAAGGTTTTTCTCAATGTGCTCCAACCGCTAATGTAGGTCCTTCATATGGCAATGCAAGTGTTCCATGGAGTGGAGAAGATTTGTCAAATGCTCATACCTTTCTAGAAGAACCCTGCCAAAGTTCATATGCCAATACAAATCCACTGTGTGCATGTACTGGTTAAAGTGCCCACGTGTATGCTCAATTTTTGGCACCTAATCAACTATCTCAGCCAGAACCTCGGTATCTGAGAGGTGGTGCCTTTGGGAGGTTCCCTTTCTATCAGCATGGGCAAGCTCATCCTAAATAGGGCTTGGGGTGATCTCTCAGAACCAAGCAATACTTTCCTCTAATCGGTGATGAGTATGTGTACTTCCTCAGTTAGCTCGTTCTTGGTAGTATGTCGCTCCCTTGAGGACACGGGTGCACTAACAATGCATGATGGGATCACATGAAAGGTGACAAGGCCAAAGAACCAGAAGATGGACATCAGGTGGCTAACAAAGACCCACGCCTAACAGAGTTAGGGAAGCAGGATGGAGCCGCAAACGTAGCCAAGACAAATGGAGAGATTAATTGTTGATAGAAGAGAATGGAGGGGAACTAGCAAGGAAAAATGCCTAAATGGGGATGCACTTCCAGAGAAGGAGAACACGAGGGGGAGGAAGAAGCCTAGAGAGGCAATTCACATAGAAGCGACTAGAGCATTAACGTCATGTGGGCATAGGGGTTAGCAGTCCAAGCAATGATATTATGGATATAAAAAAAAACAAGGAAGAGGTGTGACCATGTGAAAAGGGAAGGCTCTTGTATAGGTAGAGAATAGTTCCATAGTGGTAGGATGCATTGTCTAATGTTGAGAGGTACCATAACCATTCATGCAATAATTTTTGAGCTTGAAAACAATAGAGTGCCCAATGAGCTTACAGGGAAAGAGTGGCAACTTTGCGGAGCAAAGCCATCAAGCGAACTGATAGTAATTTGCTTCAAAACTGTGATCCAAATTGGAAACGAGAGGGATTTTCTTGCCAAGTTTTTGGAGATGAACCAAAGTCTGTAGGTCCTCGCCTAGCAAGCTCTCAGGAAGATGAACCAACAAATGAACCCAATAAGTGATTGCAAATATTGTTGCTTAGTAATGCTTATGGAACATGATCCTTCGACAACTGACATCATTTACAATGTAGAGTGCCAAATCCGAGATTGAAGTACCATGCTTGGCATTTTCTAGAATGATGCTTCGCGGGGGAGAGGCTCTAATGTATAGATTGGAAAATTAGGTTGCAGTCAAGGCAAAGGCGACTTCTTTGGAGTTTGCAGAGGTCTTTAACGATCATGGTGAGTGTTTGCAAGTGGCGTCACCTCGTGCCAAACCAAGTCTTTAACATCTGCTATGGGGCATGCTGCTACGTCCCTTGGTCTCTTGACCAAGTAGAATTAGAGTAACCCGTCCCACTTATTCGCTCAAATAACACCCCATCCAAAATATAATATAACAATTTAAATTGAATCAATTTAATATTATTTTTAATTAAATCAATATTATATTATCTTTTCACACTCTAGTAAATTGTGAAAGCCCTCTCAACCCATTAAAAATACCCTATGAAATTATATATACCTTTAACTATGTGGATATTAAATAAGTGCTATGCCAAAAAAATTAAAGGGAAATAAGGCTCGAACTCATAGCACACTCATGTGGAAATATTGACTTTAATGTTTCTTACTTCCGGCTCTACGTAATGTGATTAGGATGGCATGATTAATATCTCCACTATAAGAAGTCGGATGTTTACTAACGCTTAGTAGTGTTACAAAGGCAGCTCGCACACGTTGACATAAAAGCCAATTCTATCACGTATACTATTCATAATAGAATATTGTTGTGTTTTAAATCATTATTTTATTTTTAGAAATGTAGATTGTATATATAATTTTTTTTAAATAAAAAGTAAACAAAAATATACTAAAACTAATAACATATAAATAAATGGAAGAAATGTAGTGAATTTTAGATCTGGATAAAAGTTATAAAATATAATAAAAATATTGCAAGTTTTATTATTCAAATAGAATATAAGTTACAATATTTTTTTTAATGTTTGAAATGTGTAGGATGTTTCTTTTGAAAATATATATGAAAATATACCATAAATTAGATAAGGTATGTGATGGATATTATTTATAATATATAAATAGATTTTGTTTGACTTTTGGTTTTCATTGTTTAAGAGTTTTTTTGGATTTCTCATGATTGTTGCTTTTCATTTGAGGTTTTTTGTTTTCATCTCAAGTGAATAAGCCAAGTTTGTATAACCCAAGAGGATTACATTTTCAACATTCCTCCCTTAATCGGAAAAGGTGTATATGAGTCCAAGAAGATAGCTAAAATACAAAAGTGAATAGCAACCGATGGCTGGATGTGCTCTCTAAATTAATGGTTTAAGGAAGGCCACAAACCAAATGAGGTAGCAAAAGCCAAATTCTTCTACTGATGGTGGTTTAAGGTTGACCACCATCTCTAGAACTTGGCTCGAAGCAGTTCATGGAAAAATTATGAATCTGGCTAGAAGCTGAAGTCTTCTGCAAAGTGGAAGTGATCCCTAATAATGGTTTAAAGATGATTGCAAAATGATGAGATGAGTAGTAGAAGCCAAAGTCTTCTCTTAATGGTGGTTTAAGGTTGGCCATCAACCTAAATCATGTTCATGGAACATGCGTCTATGTTTGGCTATAAATATGACTATGGTACTGACTGACTCTAGCTGTTAGCTTTGGTTCTAGTTGTGGCTTAGGCTTGTTTGATATAACTTCAAAACTAGTAACTGACCATCAATTCCCCCCCTTTCAAATGCAATGTGAGTAGATGAAGATCTATCCATTGCAAGATATTTCAATACTCGAGAATGAACTTTGTGGTATGACCGATATATCTTCTTGGCAGTTGAAGACCATTGCTAAGAAGCGATTCATCCAAGATGAATCTATGTTCTTGTAGAACATATGTCTAAATGATGAATATATTTTCCACAATGCTCACAAGGGTGAATATCGAAACACTAATCTTTCATGTGGCCAATTAGATCACAACATTGGCATCTGTGAATGCAGAAGTGGAAAAGGATATGGAGCAAGTGAAAATGAATTGTCCTGGAGAAACCCATCACTCTGAAACACTCTGAAATTGGATTAGTTTAGAGTAGTCTAGAATGTGAGCAATCACTTCCTCTTCATATCTAAGGCTGGCTATATGCTTACTGCTGATAAATTCTTCCCAAGCGCAGGCTTGGGAAGTGTGAGGAGAACCTTTGCATCTTCATGTGAATCTCCTCCTGAAGTGCCCATCTAATTAGGTATTGGGTGCTGATGGGAATCAACCTCAAGCAAAAAATTGTTATGAACAAGAACTAGTTCAGAGTGTTCCTTCCTTTGCTATAATTCATTTTGTTGGAATGGTGACTCAAGCTAAAGCAGTTCAATTTTTCTTGTGCATCTTATAAACGAATTTGAACATTTGAGAGTGTTTCTTTGTCAGTGGTGACTGTATTATCAACAATAAAGTGTATTAGTGTACTTAGTAACTATAATAATCCATCGATTATTCCTATTTTCTCAACAACTCAAGCTCAACCAATGAAGACTTTCTAATGAAGAGTGTTAGCTTCAACGAAAAATGCACCTGTAAATATACAAAAATAAATAAATAAATGACTCCTCATGCCGGATAGTAACAACTGCATCTCCTCAATTAAGGTTGCATGCCTAGAGCTACTAATGCATGTTGCCTTCGTTTTCATTAAAAATGATGTGAAATAAAATCTTAACTCTGTAGATTAACGTGGATAAGGTGTTTCCAAGAAAGTGGTAGAGGGTGTATCCTTGTTTAGGAAATAACCTCAGAACCGTAACTTCTTCAAATTTTGATGCAGTGGCCACGGTGGAGAAGCAACCCGAGGGAACCATGACAACTCCCAAGTCACAACTTCTAATCCTATTGAGCAATACGTAGGATGAATACAAGTCGTATGATAATGAATAACTGAACCTTCATATTCTTACATTGGAGGTCAATCGAGGTAAATGCCCAAAATCATTAATGGCACTCTGTATTAAACTGAACCATTTTGAAAAATAATAGAATTGGATATTCTTGATATAATTGTTGTCACTGTAGGAAACACTCACCCCATGGAAATGGGGATGGGCGTGGACATGGAAGTTAGGAAGAGTCCTTTGCATCGAAGAAGAAAGCCATGGAGTAGAAGATGGATGCAACGAATCCATGCTACCAGAAAGCCACTCAAAGTGCGAGTTTTACAACCATTAGATCCAAACTTATTTGGACCATGCTCCCAGTATCAGCTTTTTCATTTTCATATTCGGCGCAATAATTTCAATCCATTGTCCCAAGGCCCTATGCCCAGAGAAGAACCAGTAAACATATCTTCATTATAAATGAGCAATGTTTTATCTTTGCATGGTTCGTTTACATTCATCATATCTACCCAGAGGCGGGCCTGGATGACCAAAATCCTATTCAAAATTCAAAACAGAGAACCCAACCCCACTAGAAGTGCGAGCAGTGCAGCAACCATTCAGTTAAATCATCACCACAGAATAAAAGCAGACTGTATATGACACCAGAGCACAGCTAAAAAATAAACCATTTACCCGACGGTCTTGACAGAAGCCAATATTCTTCTTTCACGAAAATGTCTTGGCTTTTCCTTTGTCATTCGTTTAAGTGAGAATGCACACTAGTGGAGGGTGATACTGCTGTTGAGTTTGACCTCACATGCCACTGGCCAGTTGCATGAGCGTACAATTCATGGATAATCTGTTGAAACGTATACCTCAAACATGTGGTACCATCAAACCATTACTTTTCAGATATGCATTGATTAGGTTAACGTCGTTCCCTGAAAGTTACTGGATCTGATTCCATTCAATTATTTACGCAACTCCTAAAGCCATGCACCCATTCCTATGCTGAAGATTGAATCCGATGAGAAGCTCTCGAGAGTATGCAATTTGCAATGGAGGTTGAGTTAAATAAAAACCAACCTTGCTCTAAAAAAAACTGAATCGAAACTGAATATCCTTCAGCAAAACAAGTCCGACCAAAAGTCAAGGTGAGGGCAATACCTGATAGTATTAACCAAAAAATTGAATCCTCTATTAACACAGGGACGAGATGTCTCAGGATAGTTGGAGCACTGAGATAATAAGTGTTGAGTCATGGGTAGTGGAAGGAGCATGCAAATGAAATGGGTGCACTCAAGAGAGCAGTACCAGACTGTGGGAGCAAAGCTGAGATTGACAGGGAGGCAGACATGACTAACCCAAAATGGTAGAACTAGCTGTAGAGCTAACTAGCAGGATGAATAACAATGCTGACAGGTGGACAAAGTGCACAGAGTGGACAACCCATGAACGTGATGGGCATTTCTGCTAGCTAAAAAACAAGGATGGTGGACATAGATAGAGAAAACCCTAGATATCAACCAGAGCACTATATTCAAGAAGATCACTCGAGTAAAGGGAGGTCACACACCATGGTTTTCACGGAACCAAGCAGGGTTTTCGCGGAGTCAAGCAGGGAAAGAAGGGACTCACTCTGATAAGCTCGGTATGGCAGAAGCATTTTGAGGCAAAGTAGTTCGGGTACCATCATTAGAGTATAGACGAAATACACACTAGATGGGATAAAGTGTGTGATACATATTATTCACAACATATTAATATGAATACATTTTGTGTGACTTTGGTTTTACCCCTGGAAGAGGGTTTTTGGAATTTTCTTGTTAGCCTTCACTTAAGGCTTTTTTAACGTTCCTCTAGACTGAATAAGCCAAGTTTGCATATCCCAAAAAACTACGTTTCTAACCATTTCCACAATTTTCTTGTGATATATCATACTTTCTCGAACTTTTTATATTCATAGAATTTTTTTCTCACTTCGTACTTTTTATATTCATAGAATTTTTTTCTCACTTCGTACTATTTTGTTTAGGTGTGATGTGCTCCAAAGCATGTGGTACTGCACCAAAGTTTGTTTGAGCACAATACACGAAGTTTAAAATTTGTTAATTAATAAAAAATAGTTATTTTTTTTTAAAACTTAATTTGGGGTAGTCTAGTTAATAGACGAAGTAGGTTTTTTGGCTAGAATTTGGCAATACAATTTCTAGCAAGATTGCAATTTGGTTGTTTAAAATATACTATTGAATGCATAAATGACTTCTGCACCCTACAAAAACTATCAAGATTTGATTTATTTATTTATAATTTTTGAATTTCACTTATAAATTTATATGGAAATTTTCATAGATATTATTTACTACAATTATTGTTAAAGTGTTTAATGGGTCTTTATGGGGCCCCTAAAGTCCATAAACCAAACATTCCTTTGAGACCTATAGTTAACACCATAGGCTCCCCTACTTACCTGTTGGCAAAATACCTTGCCAAAAAGCTCAGACCCCTATCTGGTAATACCCCTTCTTATATTAAAGACTCTTATTCTTTTGTTCAATGGATTAATGACATAGAAATGAAAGACGAAGATCTTATGGTCAGCTTTGACATTGTATCCCTTTATACCATGATTCCTATTGATGAAGCCATTGAAATCATGAGAAACCTCACCGATAAAGAGACTGTTGATCTTCTCGAACTATGCTTGAAATCTTCATACTTCAGTTTCAAAGGCAGAATTTATGAACAAACTCATGGTGTGGCTATGGGTTCTCCTCTATCTCCCATAATTGCCAACATCTTTATGGAGCACTTTGAGAAGAAGGCTCTCTTGTCATTTCCATACACCCCTGAAGAATGGAAAAGGTTTGTAGATGACATATTTGCTAAGTGGAGTCATGGAAAAGAAAAGCTTGACTTATTCCTTAATCACTTAAATAGCCTCTCTGACCATATAAAATTTACCATTGAAATTGAAAATAATAACCAGCTTCCTTTTCTTGATGTCCTTTTAACTAAAAGAAAAGGGCCTCTTAGTTTCCAAGTCTATAGAAAGAAAACCCATACAGAAAGATATCTTCATGCAAATTCTCACCATCACCCTAAACAAAAGATCGGCATCATTAGAACCTTAACCACTAGGCTGTCAGAATATCGGATCCTGACCATTTAAACGATGAACTCAACCATCTTCTCAAAGTGTTTGAACTAAATGGCTATAATAGAAACACCATCAAGAAAGCCATGCACCTATCCCTAAAGAAAAATAACAATAATATTAATGATCAAAACTTATCAATTCCTAAGATCTCCCTTCCTTACATAAAAGATACCACAGATAAAATTTCTAAAGTTCTTAATAAACATAACATTAGTGTAGCATTCACCCCTGCTAACACAATCAGACAATTATTCAACTCTGTTAAAGATCCTATAAACCCTAACCTTCAGAAAGGTGTTTATGTGATTCCTTGCTCATGCGGCAAAGAATACATAGGTGAAACAAGAAGATCTCTTAAGGTTAGAATCAAAGAACACACTGCTGACTTAAGAAGAGAAAGAATTTCCAAATCTGCCTTAGCAGAGCATGTTCATTCTTCCTCTCATTACATCTGCATGGAAGAGGCCAAACTTGTTAGAAAAGAAGAACATTGTCTCAAAAGAAAAATTAAAGAAGCCATTGAAATAGAAAAAAGGAAAAATAACTTTAATCGTGATGATGGATTAAAACTGAGTAACACTTGGAAACCTTTATTAGAAAAATTAAAAAACAGTGAATATTAATCTTAACCATCATCCTTAATCCTTAAATCATTGACCTAATCATTCTTAAAATTCTGTTCTAGATCAATAACATATATCTTGATAACATTAAAAACTCTTCTTAGTTAATTATTATAATAAAATTATTTCAATAAAAATCACCTCTAGGATTATAGATAATACTACAATATTATCTCACCTATCATAAGTCTAATTAATTAATTGAAATTAATAACTTAAAGATACAAATTAAATAAAAATAAAATAAAATAATAATAATAATAATATATAAACAAATAATTAAATAATAAATAATAATAATAATAATAATAATAATAATAAATATTATTATTATTTATCAAATTAATCAAAGTAATTAAATATTCCAAACTTTTGAAATAAATATATAATAATTATAATAATAATAATATTTAATAAACAAATAATAATTTTATGATAATAACAAATAAATACATAACAACAAATTAAACAAGTAAATAAACTAATAATTCAACAATTAGTTTAAACACATGAATAAAGTAAGTAAAAAATATTTAACTTTATATAATTAAATTATCAAAAATAATAAACTAATAATAATAATAATAATAATAATAATAATAATAATAAATAAATAAATAATATTCTAATAAAAATAATAATAAAATGATATTATTATAAAAATAAATAAATAAATTTAGTGAATAAATAATAACAAAATAAATAATAATAATAATAATAATAACAAATTAATAAATAAATTAATAATAAGTAAAAATTAATAATAATAATAATAATAATAATATTAAAATAAATAATAAAAATAATAATAATAATAAAAATATATATATATATATATATAATAATAATAAAAATGAATAATAAACAAATGTATTTTAATAAAATAAGCCGACCTAATTTCTCACTGCATTCCTTAATAACCCTCTTATATATATCAATGATCATAGCTCTGCGATACATCATTAATTTTAAAGATTATCTATTGCCGCATCCCCTGATGATGGACTCACTTCGTAGTCCGAAACGTTGGGTTCACAAAACTCTACAACAGGTCATTCCTCCTCTATCTAAAACCATTCTCACCTGTATGGATTCTCTATTTAACAATAAATTTATTACCATGTTAAATTTTGATGTTTTGATGGTCAAATTTAACTACCCTAAGTTAATATTAGTTATTTTATTAATAATAATTGATTATTAAAAATATTGCTTGATTTTAGACTTTTGTGATCCATACTGATTTTTTAAGTTGCTGGTGGAATGTGGTTCATCCTCAGGACAAAGGTGAAAAAGTCAGTCTATTAACTTGTTTAAATAGTCAAGATGCATATAGTGCCAGAAATAGCCATTAAGGGAATAAAATATTTTAATTAAACATTTTTGAACGTTTGATAAGAGAATAGGTCAATATATTAATATAAAAATAAATATCTAATCCTTTATTTAAAATGGTCAATATATTATGTTATAAAAATTCAAAAAATCTAAAAAGTCAAAATTATATTAATAAATATTTAATTTATTATTTTTAATTTCTATTAGATTAAATATTATATATAAATATCGCTTCAATCTATAACTTATTAAACCATTCATTTTTAGTGGTTGTATTTGATTGTGTTAAAGTAGCTTTTGAGAAAAAGTGTTATCATCCATGGTTTGGTTATCACTGATCGTTTTGTACTTTATATTTATTTTATCTATTAGTTTTTGCCCATGGTTTAGTTAAAGGCCATGGTTTTGTAATTTATATTTATCCAAATTATTAATTTTTGTTTATTATTATTATTATTATTTTTTTTTTCCATAAATTATGACCGAGATACATCATTCTTAGGTGAAATTATTTAACTTTTGTTTACATTTTACATATTATATTTATATATGTTTGAATTTTATTATTAATTAAAACATATGAATCCTACTTTTTCTATATATTTTTTTCGTGACATTTAAATATGTTGACAAACTTTCTTACATCACATCTACACATCTCACCTATACTGGGTTGTAGAGTGCAACCAAATATTTGATAGTTATAATTTTTTTTTTCAAAGTTTCAAAATATTATTTTTGGATTTTATGATTAGGTAAAGACCCCAATATGGCTAATTGAATTCAACTTAAGGGTTATTTGTTAGAAATTATAAATACATTAAAATTTAAAAAACAAATGTTTTTGGATAATTTGCCACATGGGTTGTATGCAAGTATTGTGTTTACCATTTTCATAAATCAAAATAAATGGTCAATCATATTCATGAATGAAATTATACCTACCTTCAATAATGCGAGCATTAAATGAGCTCTAATGTCGGAGAGGAGAGATATAAAGCTTGATCAAATAACATACTAGTGTGGAAATATAGGCTTTAGTGCTTTAGATGTATGACTCTGCTAGTCAGTAAGAATGTGTGACCACATCAATCTTACCTATCGTCATGCAAATATTTGCTTAATAATGGGCAATAGCTCTAGGTAAATATGGAGGGAGAATGAAGCTTAAAGTGTTAATGTTTTTGTAGGTCCATGAGGCCTGACAACTTTGATCGTTATCCTCCCTGGGATCCTTCCTCTTTCCTGCTACAATATTAGTTTTTTGATCTTCCATCCCTTGGTCATTCTAGTTGTGTATAGATGACAAATCAAGGAAATTGATTTAGTGGATTACTCTGACAATCTATATGGAGGGTCCTAAATATGGATAGTTATGAACCTCCACCTTCACTTTTTGCCAAAGGACCTTTCAGTTTGTGCATCCTCTCCCATGTTAGAGAATGATGCCATGAGCGAAATGATTAGGATTCCATCACTTTCAACTATGGACTTGGGTTTTGAGAAGATGATATTTGTTAGAATATCAGAAGGAGACAACCATACATCTAGGTCCCTAGCAAGCATCCAACGATTTCTCCCTCATCCTCTACATGGGGTTAGCTCCCACTTTGTCATGGCCTCCCTTCTTGCTATGACATCAGATTTTTCTTCCCATACCTTAGAGGATTTTGGCACCTTGTTTGATTCTTGTCTTTGATTTTCCCCACTTTCTAAATCAGATGGTTTTGTTGGCATTCAACTGCCTCTAAACATGTTTAGTGGATGTGGGTTTACTCTTCTATTGACTACTCCACTATGGTTTTCAGTCAAAAGAAAATCTAGATAAAAGAGATAATGCATTAAGAACAAAGTTGACGAGTCACGTTTTATGTTATGAAAGGATGTCCAACTCAATGACATCCATTATGTGGAGGAAGCTACTATAGTTGGTTGGCTCACTTGTAAGCGAATGTTGTTGACAATCTCTAAAAATGGATGGAGGATATTTTTTCTACAATTTTAGTTTATTCCCCTAGGCGTATACCGTTGGTCAAAGGGTGGACGGGCTGGGCAACCGAATCAACACTAAATGCTCAAGGAATATTAAAAAATAGATGACATCGGGATATATAAGTCTTATCCCTTAAGAAGAGGTCTATTAACTTTGATGCTAGGTTTGAAAAGCTAGTTGTAATCCTGATGTAGGTCATTCTTCTAGGTATTCCAATCATCTTCTAGTTAGAGGATTAATTAAGGGAGATTGGGAATAAACTAGGGTTTTATTATGAAGTGTACATTTCATAATTTTAAGTCTGACTATATGGGCATGGCAAGGATTTTGGTAGTACTTGATATATAGAAGGGTCTCTTAGATGCCATAACCATCTCAATAAGGAATCTCATTGATGGGAAATCCTTGGATTATAAAGACATCCCATTTAGGTGTGGGAATTGTCAGACTTATCGACATATGGGACTAGGCTATCCATTAACATGGGAGAGGTAGATATGGGTTTGCAAGTCTTCAGTAGAAAGGTACCTTCCTACCTCCTTGCGAAATCCTCTCCCGTGCTTTCTTCTGGCACCATTATTCCTTTAAAAGTCACTCCAACTCTATTTGTTTCAAGAATGGTTTTGATGGTGACTATCATGGTTTTAAAGATTGGCCTGAATTTAGTTCAAAAGAGTGTTCCTATGGAGCTCCTAGCTTCTTCGGTGGTTTTATTAGAGATCCCTCCCTTTGCAAGTGTGGAAGCTTTGGTTCCCCCACCTTATCCCCTTTTTGACTCCTTACTTATTATTGGTTATGATGTTTGCACATTAATTTCTACCCCCTTTTGTGATTCTTTGAAGTAGCTAGCAGGGCAATTTTTTCCTCTCTTGTCACCTCTTTTATTCTTCTACCCCTATCGTCTTTGAGACTTATGCTCCTCCCCTTTCCCTTTCCTCGCCCTCTCTTAATGATGCTATGAGGGGATTTTCCCCTCTGCTTCGGTTGTTTCCACCTACAACTTCCATGATCCAAAATGTTAAAAAAGTCAATACCCCTTCGAAGAAGCTCCCAAGAAAAAAGAAGAAGCCAAAGGCGGTGGGGTTGAGGGGATGAATCCTCCCAATCATTAGAGTCTATTCATTTAAAGGATTTCTATCAAATCTCCACATTGGGGTGTGGGTTGGGCTCATTTGGAGATTCGAATCTAAAGGCCACATGCTGTGGCAAGAAATCCTATCTTTATATTTCCAAAGTGAAGCTAATGCAAAGATTCAGTTAGGTAAGAAAAACTATTTATATGGGGGTCTTAGAGAATCAACCCCCTTTAGGATATATCTATAAAAAAATTATCCTTAAATTGTTAGGGTCTAGCCAACCCAGTAAAAAGGTTGGCCATAAAGCCTATGGTTTAGACACACTCCCTACATGTTCTTTTTTCTCTAGGAAATAATGATTGTTGGTGAGAAAGCCAATAATATTGCAAAGAATTCATTTCTCCATTGGGGCTTGTTGTTGCATAATCTAGCAGGCCTAGTGCAAAGCCCCACTAGGTAGAACTAGACCTTAGGGCAACAAGAGAAACGATTGCCACTGTCTTTTTTTGTATCCCAGAGGAACTTGATAGCTCGCTTGGAACATAACTACTAGTAAACCTATGGGGGTTTACAACTTATACTCCTTTCCGTAAAACATGTTACTTCAAGGGGGATTTGAACTTAGGTATGCCTTGTTTCAATGATTTCACAAATTTAGAATTAACCAATTGAGCTGCCACTGGGGACAAAACGATCGCCACTATTACCTCAACAACCTTTATCCTGTTCTTTAGAGGTATTTACCACAAGGGAGGCTTCCTTAAACTCAATTAAAGGGCATTCAACGATAATGGCTCAAGGTGATTCATATGAGGTATACTATATGGGATATAATACCAGCGGGGCCTAAAAGGCCTAAATATTCTATACTAAATTTCAAGTACTATATTCCTATACCAGTTAGAGAGTTGTTATAAATGAATGTTTTGCATTTTTTCAGTGATGAGGCATGTGATGTCATATAACAACCTAAAGAAAATCTCTTTCAATGAATAATCAACAAAGGATGCAAGACCTTGATATAAATACTAAGGATTTAGGGTTGTTAATAGGATTTTATGTCGGAAATAATGCACAAACAACAAATAAATGATAACGTCAACCCTAAAGAGGAGGGTTTAACATGCAATATTGTTAGATTTTTCTTTTATATTGTTTATTAATGCATTTCCTACTTTAAGAAACATAAATTGAATTTTTAGCAATTTTCCACATAAGCCCCTAGCCTTAGCCCTACGTATATAGGAAAAGATAATGAAGGAGAAATTTAATTAATCAAATGGATGATCAACACAATTTATGATTAGTGCCTTTTCCTAAATGGGCTTAATAGAGTGTTATAAGACAAAATTCAATGTGAATTACTTTGATGGAGTAAGAGGGGATGATTAGGGAATCCACTTTTTAATTCCCACTATTTTCCTTGTGAGTAGAGAATTTAAATATAAGAAATGCACATTAAGGGTTTCCTTAAAGTTTTCAACGAGAACAATTTTACATGTTATAAAGAAGCAATATTTCAAGATAGATTTAAAATTTAATCATGGCACAAAATAAAAGCCCACTACATAAATATAATTTTAAAAATATAGAAAATAGACATGAAACTTACAAAATTCTCCAAAGAAACACTTCATTCCATCATAGGAAAACATCTCCACACAAAATTTCATATCCAAGAGAATTGACACCATAAGAAAATCACATTTTGGCCCAAGTAGAGAAAAGAGACCAATTTTCACTCTTTAGAAGAATAAGAGTGATGAATGTGTGATGATGAAAAAGTGAAATAAAAGTGCCTCTATGATATGGGGCATAACAACACTTATTTTCTCTAATTTTACAATGAAATCCCTACGAAAAGTTTGCTTAAGTGTTCAACAAGTAAGAGGTTACAAGCCAACCTCATAATAACTCAAACATAGCAAATATGCCAAAATAACCTACACGTGTGGGAAAGTAGGCTCCTCTACTATGGTGTCATCCTCCATAAGTGCTCAAAATACCACATGCAAGTGACAAATGGATCATGAGTGATCCATGCTCTAAGTAAAATCTCAAAGTACCATGGGTATGCCTCCAAACCATGAAATCATCACCAAAGTGTCCTACACCACCCTTCTAAGGAAAAAAGGGGTGATGTGGCAACATAATATTCAAGTGTTGGGGTCTATTAGTGATGTGAAAGCGCTCCCCTATCATCTCAAGGATAACCATCATCACTTGGGATCTAAAACAAGAAACATCCATCAAACAATGTCAAGGCTAGCCTGGGGGCTTATGGGTCCATTTGGGCACATCATCAACAAATCCAACACCAAGTCTCAATGGATCAATGTTTCAGTGTTTGGGGGTACTCAAGTGAGTCAAGTACCATGTGGAACCATTTCATAGCCCAACACTCTTCTCTAGGTGGGAAATTTTGCATCAATAAGGTCATAATTGCTCCATGGTATGGCTAAAATGACTCTAGAATGTTGTTGAATGGGATAAGAATCATTTCTCAAAAGGCCTCTATTATTGTGATAACGCCACATGACAAAATCCTCTCAAGATGAAGTGAAATCAACAATCATTAGGGACAATGACCATAAATGCATCATAGTGGACCATACTTGATGTTTAGGGTGCAATAATACTTCACACAAATTTCACCTTCAAATTTATAATTCAATTAGGACATGAAAATAAGTTACCTCATTTATATTAGAGATAACTAGGTCAACAACCCTATCACATGTTTCTAGTCCTTGAGGGGAGTGCCATGTCCTAGGTTAGCCCATCAATCCATAGGTATGTGTGAAAATGATGGTTGCGGAGTGGAAAGACTTCAAGGCTAGGTGCCAGAGACATGTGGCCAATTGATGGGGGTCCAACATCCCAAGTGTATAGATGTAATGAGGGATAAATTGTAGAGGCATGAGTTACCCCTTTCCTTGGCCTACTTTTTCCATCCCTATGGTGCACCTTTTACTTATTTACAATTTTTCTTCATTTGGGTGCATAGCTCAGGAGCCCAAGCTTGATTTTGATATTTTCCATTACCCCCTTAGGATGAAGCAATTTATCACTCATAAGAGTTGGTACAATACAAGAGTTCATTTTTATGGATGAAGCATTAAATGCTTGAGGAACTCGGTGATGGATAATGAGGGGGGTAGAGCTCATGCTAGGTCTTTTCCCACATGTTAAACAATTGTCCTAGCCATCTTTTGCATTTTTCATTTTTTTTCCTTCATTGTGGCTTTCTTACTCTTTTATGTTTCTTTTAGATACATCAACTGCCAAGGGTAAGTTTTTGGGCTTAGACTCAAGGATGATGATGAAGGGTGCAAATCATAATGACCAGTGACCACTAACCCAAAGAATGGAGATGAATAAGGGGAAAGATGAAAAATGGTAAGTCTGGATTACCCCGGACATGCTACTTCAATCATTAATTCCACAATTATGCCCTTCCTAAAACCATAAGGCCTCAAAGGAGGTTCCACTGGGCTAGAGTCAATGACTAACCTCCCAGGTGAAGTGAGGGAACAAGAATATTGTCAAAGATCAATCAATTGTCTAATTTTCTCATTGATCCATATTAGTATGCCCCATAACATTAAGTGAAAGCACATGGTTGTAAAAATGGTTAAATCACTTGCTAATGGATGATGCACCTTTCTTCAAGAAATAATGTCCAATGGGAGAGAAATTTATATGGAGAAATAAATATGTGATGATCATGTAGGGTCGTTGGTTGGTTAGCCGTCCAAGGGGGAGAAAAAAATTCTCCTATGGGTTACCTAAATTTTGTTGGGTAACAAGACTTTATGTCATCTAATTCCATTAGTAGATTTGGAGGATTAGTTTTAGGATGGAAAATATATGCATTATATCTCACATCAAATTAGACGATCAAGTCTAGATTAGCGTTGGAACTATATTCTAAAGACTTGGACATGACCATTCTAGCTTTAAATTTGTATGGTCCCTATCTAGAAAGAAAGGATTTTTGGGAAAAAAAAGTCAAGAATCTTCTTCTCCACTCTAATAGACTTATCATTGGATAATAATTTAACTTCCATCTAGGGTCCTTTAAAGTTTGGGGCTTAGGCACCCGTTTGGAATTGCTAGCGAAATTATTCTTGAACTCATTGGAGGAGGTGGTTCAACCCCCTAAACTTCAACCTAGTCGAAGAAATAATAGAGTAGGGGAAGTTAGAATTGCAAAGCATCTAGATTGCTTCCATATCTCAAACTCTTTCCTAAAAACACTTTTGAGATATCATCAATGGATCTTTGTGGGGGAGATTTGAACCACTGTCCAATCATTATATAGATGGATTTATCTCTTCTAAATCTACCATGTCCCTTAAAATTAAATCCTCACTGGTTTGAGGACTTGTCCTTCAAACAAATTATTTAGGAATTTTGGAGGCTACTCATCGCAAAGGATAGATCTTCTCTTACTTTCCAATTTCGAGAAAAATTGAAATTCTCTAAAGTGATCGTTATTTATTGAGCAAAGAAAAAAGGAGAAAGGGATTCAAAGTTACTTGAGGAAACAAAAACAAAGATCAATAAAATTATGGATAAGGATATGGAGGGCTCCCCTTTAGATTCCATTTGCGAACAACTCAAGTTTTTGGAAGACGCGAATAGGAAAATACTCCTAGACAAGGAGAAGGAATGGAGGATGAAGAGTGAGGCTTTCTAGGTACAAGTTGGAGATGACATGAAAAAATTATCACTGTCATGAAAATGTATGGAAGGTAGTAAATACCATTTGGGACATCATAAGGGAGGATGACTGACATACTAACACTTTTCTAGTTTTGGCAAAGTTCAGGGGTTCCAATGTTTCAAAGATATTTTTAAAGAAAGAAATCATGGTACAATCAATTATATTTGAAAGGTTGTTGAGTATTTCTTCAGGTTCATATATTAAGAAGGGAATAATCAACTAATGGCAGAAGTTACAAAATAAGAGTTAGGAAAGATATTTCGTATTTTCCAAAAAGGAAAATTTCCTAGCCCTCATGATCTTCTAATTGAATTTTATCTGGATTATTTTGATTATTGGTGAAAACTACTAAAGGTCATTAAATATTCGAGGATGTTGGTCCAAATACTTTCTCCCTTCAACTCAATGTTCTTAGACCTCATACCCAAATATGAATCTCATACTTCCTTTGAATACTTTAATCTGATATATTTTTGCAACTCTATCTATAAAATCATCTCTAAATTTATTTTTGTGCATATCAAGGGTTTTTTTTAATCTAAGAACATCTCATTCGAACAATTTGGTTTCTTGAGAGGGAACCAAAGTCACGAGGCCATTGGACTAGCCCAAGAATGCCTTCACTTTATTTAGTTGGAACATAAAAAAATGGTGGTGTATGAGGTGGACCTATGAAAATATTTTGATAGAGTAGGCTGGTTATATATCAAATTCCTACTCATCCACTTAGGTTTCCGCCACTCCTTTGTAACTTTGCTTTTGAACTGAATCAATGTGACCTCATTTCCTCTTCCCATAAATGGTTCAAACTCACCTTTTTTTAATACAGGGTGGGGCCTTTGCTAGGTATGACCCCTCTCTCCTATGCTCTTTATAGTGGTAAGAGAAGGCCTCAAAAAACTCATAAAATATGCAAAATCATGAATGTTTTCAAAGAAGTAGCCATAAGCCCAAATTATTATCTCACACACTTACTCTTTGTGGACGATATATTGATTTTATTTAAAGGGAGCCTAAGACATGTAGAATGTTTAAAACAATTCTTATACAATTTCCCTATGACTATTAGAATGGTCATTAAAATATCCAAATCCTCAATGTACAGGAAGGTTCTATATGAGGATGAACAAAGAGAAATTAAAAACCTCTTAAGTCTTGAAATAGAGAAAATCAAGTGAGGCCTAAAATATTTGGGTTTTTTTCTCAAGAAAAATAATTATGTCAAGGATGATTGGTTTTGGCTTCTAGAAAAGATTGAAAAACATATCAATATTTGGTGCAACATATGGATTTCTTAAGCAGGTAAATTGGTCCTTTTCAAATCAATGATAGAAGCAATTTCTTAGCTTGGATTCCAAAATGAATCTTGAATAAAATTAGGCATATATCCATCAAATTTTAATAGGTGGGAAAGCAAGAGAAACACCCCTTTGTCCTGGCTTCATGGTAAACTATTGTAGTTCAAAAGGATAAGGGACGGTGGGGACTTAAAATATCCCTTCGTTTGAAACAATGTTAACATTAAAATGTGTTTGGAGATTAATTCAAGGAGATGGTCTCTAGGCTAGGGTGATCCATCTAAAATATATTATCCCTTCACCAATTATAGAATGGATTAGATATTTGATAAAATCATCTACGAACAATTTTATTATATGGAAAGATATAATATAGGGCTTTTCTTTAATGGATGAAGGACTAACACAAAGGATTGGAGATGGTTCCCAGGTCCACATTGGAAAATACCCATATATTGCAAGTTTACAAAATCATATTCTACCCAACTCAGTAATAATCAAGCTCAATAGAGATGGGTTTCATTATATCAATCAAATATCCCAAAGAGATTATTTATCGGGCTCTCAAATGTGGGTCTCCTTGGTGCAAATTTAGCTGTAAGGGGATCATATTGAAGTTTGGGAGAATTATATGAGAGCTCTTAAACAATCCTTTGTCTCCTTATCAAACCATCCAAACCAACTGATGTGGGATTCAAACCCATTGGGGGAATATGCTCCAAAAGAAGGATACCTTGGTTGTCTCTTGCTAATCTATAACTTGATTCTCCATGGTGGGGGAAAGATTTTGAAAATTAAGATGTTCCCCAAAAGAAAAGAAAAAAGTCCCGTGGTTCCTCCTCTGCAACAAAGCTTTGACTTGGGACAACCTATATAAGAATTATTTTCACAGGCCTAGTAAATGTGTACCATGTTATAAATGTTTTGAATCTGTGAGATACTTTATCAATTTCCTTTTTATCCAACTTGTTTGGAATGAATTTTGTAGTTTAAATGTTAGGTCATATGTATGGGAGGGGTCATCTATTAAGGGCACTCTAAAAAATTGGTATTCAACTCATCATAGATCTAAACATATAGCTATTCCCATAATAGTCACTTGGGGAGTTTGTTTGGAAAGGAATCATGCCATATTTGAAAATGTTGAGACTACCACTCTCAAAATTGCAACAAAGGGAGGCATGTTGGTTGGGGTTGGGTAAGTCTTTTAACCTAGAGGAAAAATTGAAGGAAAATTTGCTTGAAAGTTAGGGGTCTTGACAAATAGTCTAGCCAAATCTGATGCCCTTCTATGTAGCAATATTTTGTCTTTCTCCCTTCATCCCAACATCTCGTTGTCATAGGCGATTCAATTATCATTGTTAAACACCTGCATCAAGGAACTCAACCCAAGTATATACAAATGAAATAAATTCTCATTATAATGGTTCCATGTTCAAAGAAGTAATACCGAATTGGTTGATTCCCAGGTCAATCTGGTGATTCGATTAAGCTAAAAGGGTCATTTTATATTTAATGAGCAATATGTCACACAACCTATCCCACATGATCATTATATCTCCAAGTATCACCTTAGTATGAATCATCAGGAAAATGGCAAAGGAATTAAATTCACATGGAAGAAGTAGATCATGACATGAGTATACACTTTTGTTTATCATGGTTTATGTTTGTGCCACCTTGGAAAATAATCAATGGAACATCATCACACACAACAAGGGTGGGATTAGTTATGAGTCAGTTAATATCTCATGTAATGGTGAAAGCTCAGGTTGATGGTTCCCTCGTACATAGCTTGATTATACAGGATAAAAAGGAGCTAGCAGCAGGTGATTCTATCTTGAGGTGGGCATTGAAACCAATGATGGCTTCTTCACTATATAAAAATCTCTAGGTTACAAAGGCTATGGATTTCATTGACTTGCGGGCTACATGTAATTCTCTTTGTTAAGATGGGGAATATCTAAGTGAATTATGTGAAGAGTTGGGAAGGAATAATCAAGAACCTCTTAGTAGTTGAAGGATTAGTAGGTTTTGGTGTTGAGGTTTAACTATCAATTCACTTACATCTGGTGCATAGGGTTGAAGTGTTGGAATTTGTGGCTTTAAAACTCCTTAATTATAGTCTAGGTAACTTTATGTGAATTATCTATGAGCCCATGGGTTTCACAAATGGTGCTCCTCTCTCTTCTACTTCGAATGAATAGTTGCCTATGGAGAACATAGATTCCTCCTAGCCTCCATAAACTACTCTATCTCTAGCACTTAAGTAACATGTTTTTAGAATATGTGAGGTTTTGATGCATTTTCTAATAAAGATTTTTTTTCTAAATAGTCTTTTCTTTTCTAGTTCTAGGTTTCAATATGTAATTTTGACCCTCGACTCTAACTAAACAATTGTCTCCTTTTTACTCCACTTTGATGTATGGAAATATCAATGGTATTGTGATGTATAAAATGACTGTTTTAGGGTAAACAAGGAAGTAAACATGTTAGGAGCCAGTGAGGAAGGGGATGGTTGATCCTAGAAAAAATAGAGGAAATATTCTACCCATGGAGACTAGTCAAAGTTTCAAATAACCAGACAAAAACTTATATAGCGTTGTAACATTACCAACACCTAACCATATTGATATTGCAATTTCTATTAATTATGTTATTAATCCCTCTATGGACATGTAATGTAAATGGGAAAAATAAATAGAATACTTGTAATTATAATATAATATCAATTGATGAAGAGGTGAAGCCTTGATACAGTACATGAGAAGCCACGAGGAAGAGGAAATCCAACAAAAGAAAAGTTGGAAAATTAATATTTTTATCAATGAATTATTGTTTATGCCGAAGGATCATGAGGTATGAGATTGTCAAACTTTCCCAAGAAAATATCAAATGGGAAGGTATAGTAATAATTTCTAACCATTATGAGAGGAGTGGGGTTGTAGTACCATAACTACTCAGAGTTATGTGAAAAGTAAGACTAAAAGACTTATGGAGTCTAACCAGAAGCTTTTAACCTAACCTTGATGGAGAATCCTGATAGAAAAATCTACCAAGGAAAGGGAAGAGAGGCATTTGTATGTGTGATAAAATTATTTATTACAGAGCAATGGAACACATAAAATATTGCAGAAATATAAACACAGAAAAAATGCATAAAACAAGAGAGACACAGATATACGTGGTTCACCCAGTTTGGGCTACGTCCACAGAGAAACAACCAGTCCTTCTTTTTATATTATCCAACAAACTGAAGAGATGCAACCTACAACAGATCCGTTGTAACTCCCTCTTCGCTCTCAATCTCCTCTCTCTTCCTCACTTAGAATACAGATCTACATAGACGCAATAAAATTCCCTCATATATAGTGAGAGGTTGCCTTCTAGGGAAAAAAAACCCTAAATTAAACATAACTTCTACTGTAGATCTCCGCCTAATGAATGGCCCAGATTGACTACGAAATTACAACATTTTAAAAGGCAATTTTACATCTATTCTTAGCTTTGGGGGGGCTGCTCCCGATCCCCTCGCTGGGGGGGGCCCCCTGCATCGAATATTTTACGGGCGGCGTTGCCACCCCATTTCGAATTGGGGTCCAATGTGGCGGTACCTTTGAATACAGAAGATAATCAAGCTCCACACCCAACAATCTCCCACTTGGAGACTGTTTTTAGCAACTCCACCGCTGCTTCATTTGCCGGAAAATGACTCCACTTTGGACTTGGCTATTTCTCATCTTCTTTATCATACTTGAAGACCAATTGAAACTGAGAAAATTCTCAGTTTCTCCCTGGTTACAACTTTTGTTAACATATCTGCAGGATTCTGGCTAGTGTGTATATTTTCCAACTTCAACTGTCCATCTTCCAATGCTGACCGTATGAAATGGTGCTTGAGATGTATATGTTTAGTCTTGGAATGAAATGCAGAGTTCTTTGCAAGATGTATGACACTCTGGCTATCACTGTATAACCTACCCAACTCTTGCTTCTTACCTAATTCATCCAGAAACCTATGTAACCAAATCATTTCTTTACTAGCCTCTGTAGCAGCAACATACTCTGCTTTTGTTGTTGAGAGTGCAACAACGCTTTATAGTTTTGACACCCAACTGACAACTGTTCGACCTATAGTAAACACATACCCTGTTGTGCTCCACCTGTTATCTCTATCACCCGCCATATCTGCATCAAAATATCCATGTAGAGAAATGTTTGAACCACCGAAGCATAATGCTTGATTTGTGGTACCTCTCAAATACCTGAGAATCCACTTCACCACCATCCAATGTTCTTTTCTTGGATTGTTCATGTACCTGATTACAACTCCCACTGCATGTCCAATATCAGGCCTTGTGCAGACCATTGCATACATTAAGCTTCCAACTGTTGATGCATATGGAACTTTAGACATATAATCCATGTCTTCTCAGGTCTTTTGGGACATCTCCTTACTAAGTTTGAAATGGCTAGCAAAAGGTGTACTAACTAGTTTTTCATTGTGCATATTAAATCTTTTCAACACCTTTTCTATGTACTCACTTTGAGACAATGTTAATTTGCGATTCTTCCCGTCTCTAATTATTCTCATACCAAGGATTTATTTTGCAGCTCCCAAATCCTTCATCGCAAATGAATTTGCCAATTTTATTTTGAACACATTTATTTCCTGCATGTTAGACCCTGCAACAAGCATGTCATCAACATACAATAACAATATAACATAGCTGCCATCATTTTGCTTTCAGATAAAAACAATGATCAGAGTGACATCTAGTATAACCTTGTTCAGACATAAACTTGTCAAATTTTAGATACCACTGCCTTGGAGCCTGTTTTAAGCCATACAAGCTCTTCTTCAACCTGCACACTAGTTTATCCTTCCCTTTTACCTCATATCCTTGTGGTTGCTGCATATATATATCTTCCTCCAAATCCCCATGGAGAAAGGCTGTCTTTACATGTAACTGCTCAAGATGCAAATCTTCAATTGCTACTAGACTTAAAATAGTTCTGATTGAAGTCATTTTAACAACAGGAGAAAATATTTCTTCAAAATCAATACCTTTCTTCTGTGCAAACCCCTTCACCACAAGTCCAGCTTTGTACCCATGTTTTCCTCCATCTTCTTCCTTTAGCCTGTAAACCCATTTATTCTGTAATGCTGTTTTACCTGCAGGTAACCTGACTAAGTCCCAAGTTTGGTTATGTGCCAAGGAGCCCATCTCTTCTTTCATGGCTTTCTCCCACTTCTTCCTGGTTTCTACCTGCACTACTTCTTCATAACATTCTGGTTCACCAGAATCAGTCAACAATACATAATATAATGAAGGAGAGTATCGTTCAGGGGGTCTACTTATCCTGGTAGATCTTCTAACACCACTTTCAAGTGTTTGAAGTGCTTGTTGCTATTGTGGTCATTTTTCTGGCTGTTGATCATTATGATTTTCAGGCGTAATCACTTTTCTTGTGATATCGTCAAGCACTGTGTATTCTCTATTTTATTTTTCCTGTTTCTTTTCCTGTAGCTGATTCTTATACAAAACCTTTTCATTAAATATTACATCTCTGCTCCTAATGATTTTGTGATTTTCATAATCATATAAGCGATAACCAAAATCATTAACACCATATCCAATAAAGGTACATTTCTTTGATTTTGCCTCAAGCTTTGTTCTATTTTCTTTATTAATGTGGACAAAGGCTTCACAACCAAAAGTCTTTAAAAAAGAGTAGTTTACCTTTTTACCTGTCCATGCCTCCTCTGGAATACTACCATCCAAGGAACTTGAAGGCCCTCTGTTTATTAGATAAACAATAATATCTACATCATTTGCCCAAAATTGTAAAGACAATCTTGCATGCAATCTCATGCACCTTGCACGCTCCATGATTGTTCTGTTCATCCTTTCTGACACACCATTTTCTTGTGGTGTTCTTGGAACTGTCTTCTCTCTACGAATTCCATTCTCTGAACAGTACCTATCAAACTCTTTGCTGCAATATTCACCTCCATTTTATGATCTAAGACACTTCAACCTTTTTCCTATCTCAATTTCAACCAAAGATTTCCATTTCTTGAAAGTATCAAATACATCAGATTTATTTCGAATACAATAAATCCAGGTTTTTCTGGTTGCATCATCAATAAAAGTAACATAATAACGAGAGCCACCAAGATATGATACTTGAGTAGGTCCCCATACATCTGTATGCACAAGCTCTATTTTTTCGCTCTTATTTTCTTTCCCAACTCTAAGGAATTCGACTCTCTTCTGTTTTCCATAAACAAAATTCTCACAAAATTTTAAATCAACATGTTTCAAACCTGGCAACAAACTTCTTGAGTGAAGAATCTGCATCCCCTTCTCACTCATGTGCCCGAGCCTATGATGCCACAATACCATATCTTCTCTTGTAGAGGTTAAAGCATTAACATAATTAGAAATACCATTGCATAAATACAATGTACCAACCTTTCCTCCTTTTGCTATTACCAGGGATCCTTTAGTGACCTTCCAGGTTTTATCTGTGAAAGTAGTTATGCAACCTTCACCTCCCAACTACCCTGTTGAAATTAGATTTTTCTTTAGATCTAGAACATGCCTTACCTCCTTCAATAGCCACTAATTTCCATTTTGCTATTTTATGAAAACTGTACCCATTCTAATGATTTTACAGGGTTTATCATCACCCAATTGAACCTGTCCAAAATCTCCTTGAACATAATCATAAAAGTGTTTCCTTTCAGGTGCGGCATGGAATGAAGTCCCTGAATCTACCACCCAGGCATCAATAATATTTTCTAAAGAAAAAATCAAAGCATCTTGCAACACATCACCTATTACATTTGCTTCATGATTGTTTTCTTGCTACGCGTCTCCTTATTTTCCCTTCCAAGACTTGCAGTCTTTCTTCAGGTGTCCTTTCTTCTCGCATTTCCAACACACTATCCCCGATATGGACTTGGATCTGGCTTTTCTTGACTTACTGCGATATCCTGGGCTCTTTCCTCTTTCCATTTTTCTTCCCCTAGTCTCTGCAGTCAAATAATTACTTGATGTCTCACCGAATATTTTCCGTCGCATTTCCTCGCTAAGGATTGCACCGACAACATTATCAAACTTTAAAGTACTAGATCCAGAGACAGAGTTACTAATGGCCATAACTAAACCATTCCAACTTTCTGGCAATGAGCACAGAAATAACAAAGCCCTAACTTCATCATCAAAAGTTACCCCTACAGAACTTAACTGACTTGTAACTGTATTAAAATCATTTAAATGGTATGCAACAGATCCACCTTCTGACATCTTCATATTAAATAAACGCTTCATAAGAAATACCTTATTTGAGGCCGAGGGTTTTTCATATAGTTTTGCCAATGTCGACATTAAACCCTCTATTGTCATTTCCTTTGAAATATTAAACGCTACCGATGCCGCTAGGCACAACCGTATTATTCCAAGTGCCTTACTGTCGAGAATATTCCATTCTATGTCTGTCATACTCGTTGGCTTCTTTGTCTTTCCATTCAATGGTAGGTACAGATCTCTCTGATATAGATAATCTTCCATCTGCATCTTCCATAGATGGTAGTTTTGGCCGTTGAATTTTTCGACCCTAAACCTAACATCTTCCGCCATTGCTCCCACTCGAACCAGGAACCCTTCTCTCTTGTGAGTTTATCAGCCAAATAGACCTTCGCCTCTGATACCAGTTGTTAGAAAATTATATATTACAGAGCAATGGAACACATAAAATATTGCAGAATTATAAACACAGAAAAAACGCATAAAATAAGAGAGACACAGATATATATGGTTCACCTAATTTGGGCTATGTCCACGGAGAAACAACCAGTCCTTCTTTTTATATTATCCAGTAAACTGAAGAGATACAACCTACAGCATATCCGTTGTAACTCCCTCTTGGCTCTCAATCTCCTATCTCTTCCTCACTCAGAATAAAGATCTACATAGACGCAATACAATTCCCTCATATATAGCGAGGGGTTGCCTTCTAGGGCAAAACACCCTAAATTAAACATAACTTCTACCGTCATATCTCCGCCTAATGAATGGCCCAGATTGACTACGAAATTACAACATTTTACAAGGCAATTTTACATCTATTCTTAGCTTCGGGGGCACTGTCCCCGATCCCCCCACCAAGGGGGGACTCCCAAAAGGTCGCAGCCGCCGCCCCGGACTCCCCCTACAACGAATATTTTGCGGGCGGCGTTGCGCCCCATTTCGAACTGGGGTCCAATGTGGTGATACCTTTGAATAGAGAAGATAATCAGGCTCCACACCCAACAATATGCATGAAGGAGAATTATGTTTGAAGGAAGGAGGAACCACTATTGGGGAGTGTGAGGTCAATGCAAAGATAGAGAGACAAGAGGGAGCTCTCGAGTGAACCAAAATAAAACCATGTGAATGAATTTTGTCTTGTTTATCTTTGTGAGTGAGGTCAATTATTGAGTCTCTATCCCGTGTTAGAGGAACAACTAGAATGATGAGGAATTTGTCTGTGTTATGCACGAAAAAATAGGGGGACATGCCAAGGGACAATTGATTGAGTGAAGAGATACCTTCATACTGTGCAAGTTTGAAATGATCAATCATCGAGAAGGATAATTGAAAGGAATGCACCAAAGCACTAGAGAGAGTCATTGAGGGACTCTTGGTTGAGTGAATGACTCTCCTTCTGCTATACAACCCTATTGTGGCCACATTATGAATGATATTAGGCCTTAGCTCTAAAGGCTAAAAGATTACACACTTACTTCTAAGTGGATGAAGGAGAGTGGAATTTATCCTTACACCATTGATAACCTAAGAGAGATTTCCCCTTTAGGTGCTTACTATGTAGAGAAACTGAGAAACTACCCATAAAAATTAGACAAAATTCTGGGCTTGGTGTGATCTTAAGGGGATTGATGAGCTTGATGAGATAAAGGGGAATGGACTTCATGATTCCACCCTATAATATTGAGTTATAATTCCCACATGGTTGTTAATTGGGCAACTCAGTGATAAATTCCAACCATGGGACGAGACTCCTCTTTTAGAGAGGGCCAGTTTTGACTATTAAAGCGCTCAATTTGGAAAAGGGAAATTGTATTTTTGAAGAAAATCCCACATGTGCACAAAAGGACAGGTCAACCCTAACATGAAATTGGAAACTCTTGGAAGCCTATAAATACAGGTGACCTCAAGCTCATTTGGACATCACCAAGCATCTTCTTCTTCACTTCTTCATTTTTAGGTCCCCATAATACTACTGCATTCCCCGTATTGTTATTGTTAGTATAACCCCCTATTGTTATTGTTGTGTCCATGTATCCCCCATGTTCTTATTGTTTTGCCCCATATAAGCCCACTATTTTTACTGTTGTGCCCCATATAAGCCCACTATTTTTACTGTTGTGCCCTTACATTATTATTGTTATGTAGGCTCTCATCATATTGTGACCCCTTAGACTCCTATATATATCAAGGAGGTCTTATCATTTGTATCATCCAAGAATTGTTTATTTATGTGATATAAAGGAGGTTTCCCCCTTGAAGAGGCTAATTTTTAAAGTCGTTGATCTATCTTTTATTATATTTTGTGGGTTGGTTGCATAACATTTAGTATCAGAGCTTTGGATTCTAGGGTTTCACTTCTTTAAACAGGTCATCTTGGTATTTTTTCTATAAGTTTTTTTTTTTCTATGAGGATTCAGAAGCTTAAATTGAAACCACAGGGAGATGAAATAGTGATGAATTCTGTATATGAATCTCAGATCTTGGTTCGCTATATTTTTAGAGATATGATCCGAGGAAGTTAGGGTTTTTGTAGGCTCCAGAATTCAATCTCAAACATGTGACCTAAGGAAAATTGTCATAACTTTCTTTCCGAGCATCATATTTGAATTTCGTATAAATTGACAAAAAGTGCACAGAATTTAGTTTTTTGTATATCATTTTCAGAGCTGAAGGTCCAAACAGTGACACATGGAACTCCATACAAGTTCTCTCTACCAAACTAGTCTATAATCAAGTCATTGTGGGAGATTGAGCATAGCTCTTTCTTGAAGAATCCAATCTCGGTCTAAATTGTGGGGTTGGAAAGAAGACTTGGAGGGATACCATAGGATGAAATTTCAGACCTTGGAGATTTGAAATTACAGGGATACAACAAATTCAATATTGAATTCTTAAAAAACAAGACAAAGGTGTGTATTTTTAAAATTTTTGCATAACTTTTGTTTGAAAAATCAGTTTGAAGTGATTCAAAGGGCATATTGAAGCATATATATAAGTATTTAGTTCTAAAATGCCTCCCAAACAAAATAATTCTACACCCATTAAGCCCTCACAAAGCTCTACTACGACTCATGAAGAGGAAGAATTGAAACATGATATATCAAAATTACGGGACCAAGTGCAACAAATTTCGCTCTCATAAAGAGCAACCAAAGATTAACTAAAAGGGGACATGGATGGTTTAAAAGAAGAAATAAAAGGCAACATGAATTGTTTAAAAGAAGACATGGAAGGTTTGACAAAGTTACTACAAGAAATGCTTCCTAATGGTGAAAAGGTATTCCATAAAACTCATGAGGAGAACAAAATGAATATGAATTACGATTTTAGAGACTCCAATGTTGGGTTTAAGACCCACCACATTCCAAAGACTGATATGAGGAAGTTTGAGAGTAAGGATTCAGTAACATGGATACTATAGATGGAGCAATAAATTGATCTCCATGATGTGCAACATACACAAAAGGTACGCATTGCATATTTATATTTGGAACCCAATCAGTTTGTATGGTATCGATGGCTTTGTTCTCATAAACCACTTGTCACTTGGTAATTTCTTATGGAGAAAATGATAACACATTATGAGAATACAAAAAGAAACACATTCTTTAGCCAATTGATAAATCTCAAACAAAAGGGTTCAATGGCGGAGCACATTGAAGACTTCCAAAAATTGAATATCAGGGTAAGTGACATTCGAGAGGAGCATAGGATTGATATCTTCATAGGGACTTTGAAGGATAACACCCAACATGAGGTTCACCTTTGGGAACTTGATTCATGAGAGAAGGCATTTAAGGTGGCAAGAAAAGTTGAAATCAAAATTATGGTAACAAGGAAGTCTACCAATCACAATTATAAATATGGAAGTGTTGCTGCTCCTAACCTTCTACAACCTACAAGGTTGACTCCACAACAATTGGAGGAAAAGAAAGAAAAAGGGCTATGTTACAGTTGTGATAGAAAATACACTAAAGTTCATAAGTGTGCTGAGAAGAAATTATTCTACATAGATTGTGTAAAGGAGGAAGAAAAGGAACAAAAAACATCAAAAGAGGAGGATATAAAGCAGAAACTAACCCCAAAGAAAGAATAAATGAATATGACCATACCTTGTAATGCATTGGAAAGAATTACCACTCCTCAAGCTCTTAATATAGAAGGATATATCAAGAAGAAAAAGGTAATAGTGCTAATTGATTCGGGAAGTATCCATAATTCTATTCATTGTAAGATAGTCAAGGAATTTAATTTCTTCCTATATCCAACACCAAAGTGTCAAGTGATGGCTGCAAATGGAGGAACTATAAATTGCTCTGGAAAGTGCCATAATATCAGGCTAACCATGGGGGAATATGTATTGAATAGTCCAATTCTTTCCATTCCAATGGGGGGTGCTGATCTTGTACCAGGATTCCAATGGTTACAATCTTTAGGGACGATAACTTTTAATTTTCAAGAACTTTTCTTGAATTTTTTTTGGGAAGGAAAGGAAGTTGAATTAAGGGGTATTACCCACGAAAGATAATCAGCTCTAATGGCATGAAAGAGATTCTAAAGAAATAAAAACATGGCGTAATTGCACAATTATGCTCACTAGAGGTTCAAACATCAAAACCATATATTTCTGCAGATCTCCAAAAAGTCTTGGACAAATTCCAAGGTATTTGAGACTCCCAAATGCCTCCCACCTATTCATGATCATGATCAAACTATTCATTTGATTCCAGGAATTGTTCCTCCAAACATTAGACCTTACAGATATCCCTATGCCCAAAAGAGTGAAATTGAACATATGGTTGCGGAAATGCTAGGGGCTGGTATAATTCAACCTAGTCAAAGTTCTTTCTCTGTTCCAGTAGTATTGATGCACAACATGGATCATGGCGTATGTGTCCGGATTATGGGGATCTCAACCAGCTCACTATTAAATATAATTTTCTCATTCCTGTCATTGATGAATTGTTGAATGAATTACATGGAGAAATTTACTTCACCAAGCTGGATCTTCGTTCAAGATATCATCAAATTAGAATGAAGAATGAAGACATTCTAAAAACAACATTCAGAACTCATGAGGGTCATTATGAATTTGTGGTCATGCCTTTTGGCCTTACTAACGCACCTTCCACATTTCAAGGTTTGATGAATTCCATTCTCAAACCCTTCCTTAGAAAATTTGTGTTATTATTTTTTGTTGATATACTAATTTACAACAAGTCTTAAAAGGATCATGTTCAACATGTTGAGAGGGTGCCCAAACTATTGGAGGAGAAACAATTATATGAAAAAACCTCCAAATATTTCTTTGGTGTATAGGAGGCACTAGAGGAAATTTTAGCCTAAAAGTGGTTTCCTAAGGAAAAATAATAAAATAAGAGTTATGAATTTTGGAGGGAAAAGAAGAAAACTATATTTTTTTAAACTGTATTTTTTTATTATCTCCTTATATTTTTACTCAAATTTCAAGCGTAGACACTCGTTGGATGTGGAATTAAATTATGCATCCAACGAGTACCCATTATGCATACATTTGAGAAGACCCACATTGATAAAACTATAGATACATTAAAAGAAACATGTTGAACACGTTTTCTTAATGTATATGCATGTATTATTATTATGATCAATGTGGATCTTCTCAAAAGTATGCATAATGGGTACTCATTGGATGCAAAATTAAATTCTGCATCCAACGAGTATCTACACTTGAAATTTGAGTAAACCTATAAGGAGATAAGCAAAAAACACAATTAAGAAATGTGTTTTTTTCTTTTTCTTTTCCCTCCAAAATATTTACATGTACCTATTTTTAAATTTAAAGGATTTTGATTGGTTTACATATTATGAGATGAAAATTACGTGAAAATTTCATGGGCAGTTTTAGGATGAAATTTCCTCTAACGTGGAATATTTGGGTCATATTGTATCTCATGAGGGTGTTAAGGTAGATCCTAATAAAAATAAAGCCATTAAGGAATGGAAAATCCCCGCAAACTTAAATCATCTTCGAGGATTTCTCGGGTTGAAAATATATTATCGCAAGTTTGTTAAGAATTATGGGAGAATAGCATAATCCTAACAAGATCACTAAACAAAGATGCATTCTGTTGGACTTTAGAAGCAACTAAGGCCATTGAACATCTTAAAGAGGCACCATGCCAAGCACCGGTCTTAGCTACACTAGACTTCACAAAACCCTTTGTTGTGGAATGTGATGCCTTAGGAAATGGAATTGGAGTTGTTTTAATGTAAGAAGGAAGACCCATTTCTTTTGAAAGTCGTCTAATCAAAGGAAAATATTTACACAAATCTATTTATGAGAAGGAAATGTTGGCAATACTACATGCATTAAAGCAATGGTGACCTTACCTAATGCGAAGACACTTCAAGGTAAAAAAAAATCATGATAGTTTTAATACTTTTTGGAACAAAGATTATCTTCAGAAGAGTAACAAAAATGGGTCACAAAGATGTGGGGTTTTGACTTTGAAATCATCTACAAAAAAGGGAAGCAAAATATTGTTGTAGATGCACTCTCAAGAAAGGATGCGGACGTGGAAGCATTTCTTTGTGCCGTTTTTATTATCCATCCTGATTGGATAACCAAAGCAAGGGATGAATGAAAGAATGCCGAAGAGGTGTGGACACTCATTCAAAAGTTGTAGCAAGATCCCAATACATCTGATAAATTTAGTTGGAAAAACGATTCATTATGTTACAAATATCGATGCTTATACCTTTGTAAGAATTCCCAACTCAAGTAGATTATTATTTTGGAATTGCACACCTCTCCCTTAGGAGGGAACTCAGGATTTTTAAAAACATACAACAGGGTCAAGAAGGAAATTTTTTTGGGATGGCCTTAAATTTGATATTTAGAAGTTTTTGCCAGAATGTTTGGTTTGTCAACAAAATAAAGTTGAAACAATTAAGACCCCATGTCTGTTACAACCTTTATCCATTCCAAGTCAGTGTTGGGAGGAGGTATCAATGGATTTTATCATAGGTTTACTTGAGTATGAAGGAAATAGTGTCATCATGGTGGTAGTTGATAGACTTACCAAGTATGCACACTTTTGTGCATTATCTCATCCTTTTAAAGCGAGTACAGTTGCTACTATATTTATGGAAACAATTCAAAATCTACATGGAAACCCAAATATTATTGTAAGCGACAAAGATCCCATTTTCACTAGAAAGTTTTGGACGGAATTATTTTCTTGTCTTGGTACTCAATTAGCACATAGCTCATCTTATCATCCTCAATCTGACGGGCAAACTGAGATAGTGAAAAAATGTTTGGAATGATATCTTTGTTGCTTTGTATCCAATAAACAAACACAATGGGTCAGGTGGTTACCTCTAGTTGAATGGTGGTATAACACTTCCATACTGAAAAAAATGACCCCATTTATGGCACTTTATGGATGTCATCCATCACATCATCTTTAAGAGAAAAATTCTAAGGTTCAAACAATGGAAAATCACATCGAGCATCAAAAATAAGTTCTCCTACTCTTAAAGGATAACCTCACTCTGGCGCACAATCAAATGAAACAATAGGCAAATCAAAATTGCAGTGAAATAAGTTTCAATGTAGGTGATTGGGTGTTTTTAAGGCTACAACCATACAAACAAATGTCCCTCAAGCAAGCTAAGAAGGATAATGAATTATCACCCAAGTACTATAGCCCTTACAAGGTGTTGCAAAATATTGGTACTATGGCATACAAATTAGAGCTGCCTGCATTTTCCCGAGTACACCCAATTTTCCATGTTTCATGCTTAAAGAAGGTTATTGGTGACAAGCTCCCAGTTCAAACAGTGTTTCTAGAACTTGACGAAGAAGGAAAAATCATATTTGAACCTGAAGTAGTCACGGAAAAAAAAAACCAGACAATTACGAAATCAATTAATTTCAGAGTATCTCATTAAGTGGAAGAACTTACCCGTTGAATATTCCATAGGGGAGGATGATAATTTTATACAGAAGCATCCATAACTACTCAAGCATTGAGGACAACACATTTTTGAAGGAGGGGCATATTAGGTTCCTATAATACTAGTGTATTCCCCTTATTTTTATTGTTAGTATAACTCATTATTATTGTTGTGCCCCATAGAAGCCCACTATTGTTATTGTTGTGTCCTTACATTATTATTAATATGTGGGATCTTATTATATTGTGACCCCTTAGACTCCTATATAGACAAGGAGGTCTTATCATTTGTATCATTCAAGAATTGTTCATTTATATAATGTAAAGGAGGTTTCTCCCTTGAAGAGGCTAATTTTTAAAGTCGTTGATCTATCTTTTCCAGTATTTTGTTAGAGGGTTGCATAACATTCATTGATTGGTTCAAAAAAGTTTGAGTTTGGGTTGAGGAGATTGATTTGTACAGGTCTGACATTGCAAGGTCAGAAGCTCGCATGTGTGTTAGGGTTTTGGTTTCCAACTACAGGCTTGACATAGGTAATCTTTGACTATAACTGTAGGCACATAGGCTCATTTGTGCGGTTGGAAGCTCTCAACCACATGCATACCTCTTCTTTCATGTAGTTGGGATCTAGGGTTACAATTTGACATTTAACCGTAGTTGATTGCAAATAGGAAAAGTTCTCTCTGATGTGGATTGATGCTAGGAACATATTTCTGAATGTTGTTGGGTTAATTTTACTAGATTATTTTGTATTGACTCATTGTACTCTCTACTGAACATTTTATGAAAATCTAATAGAAGAAGAATTTCACATGGTTTTCTTTGTAGTGGGTTTTTCCCTAGTCATTGCTAGAAATCTGGTGTCTCTTGTAAATGTGTTGATTGTCTCCTTTGTCATTGCATTTGTTGTTCTATCTTCAATTATTGTTGATGATTGGAAACATTAATTATTGATGAAAGATTGTTAATTGAAGAATTGATTTGGGCTAAAGTAATTGAAACACCATGGAGCAGTATGAATTTAACATGGTATCAACACTGAGGTGAAGGAAAAGCCCAAAAGGAGACAAAAATTGAAGTAATCATCTTTGGATAGTGTAAGGAGACTATCTAACCAAGTCAATATGTTTTCCTCTTTCTTAAAGGAACATGAGAAGTTGGGTGACTCATCTAACTTTGTTGCATGGAAAATAAGGTTGGAGATCATATCTGATAACAATGATGTTTTAGAATTCATTCAAGGAAAATTACCTGAGCCTCTGGAGAATGCTTCCGTAGCTGCCAAGAACACACACAAGAAAGTTGAGTTAAAATAAAATAAAATTATACTAATGGTTTATAAGATAATTTACTTGGATACGTTGGAAATTTGAAGAAGTATAAGGACATGTATAATACGATAGATGGCATGTATGAAATCAACAATTTGAATGAAATCCTATCCTTGAAAGATCATCTCAAATATATGAAGATGAATAAAGAAGAGTATTTGCAATCCTACATTATGAGGATATCTCGTCTTAGAGATCAATTGGAAAGAGTTGGGGAAACTATGCCTGAAAGGGAATTGGTGATTGTAACTGTTAGAGGTCTCCCTCCCATTTGGGAAACCTTCATTACTGCTATAATCAACAACAATACCTTCTCATCATTTGATGACATTCTTGGAAAGCTCACTCAAGAAGAATCAAGGATGATATCAAGGGGGAGGATTCAAAAGCATGATGAAGGAGAGCCCGTTGCATTCGTCACTCAAAACAAGACAAAGAAAGGAAAAGGAGGTCCATCAAATTCAAGGAAGCCTCCACCTCAAAATTCAAAGACAAGGAACGAGAGATAATAATCTCACATTAAATGTTACAATCGTGACAAGAAAGGTCATTATGCTCGAGATTTCCTCGAGAAGAACAATGGTCCATGCTACAACATTGCACACAACAATAACAGGTTTAATGATTGAAGAAAAGAGATGACCGAATGAATGATCGTAATGGAAGAGATGAAAGAAGAAGAAGAGATGCTCCAAGTGATCATGAAGAATATCATCATCCTCAAAATAAGTCAAGGTACTCTAGGTATGAAATAATCTTGCTAATCAATTTGAATATATTCTTATTTCTGCTCTCACTAGTTCCTCTCCTCCAGATTCATGGGATAGTTGGTTGGTTGATAGTGGGGCCACTCATAATTTCTTTGGGTATAAGGAAGTTCTTTCTAATTTGGTAAAGAAGGAGTCAAATTTGAAAGTTATTCTTGGAAACAAATCCAGTCATCTCGTTAAAGGCTTTGGGTCTGTCAAATTTCATTTGGATTTCGGGGAATTTGTTTTTCTCCATGATGTGATGTATGTGCTGAGATTGAAGAGTAATTTGGTATCAATATTTTATTTGGAAATAAAAGGGATGAGGGCTTCCTTCATCAAGGGAAAGGTTCTTACTTGGATTGTTATATCCCCTATGAGAGATGCATTTACATTGGGATCGAGATTTGAAGGATTCTATAGAGTCACTGTAGACCTCTTCTAGCATTGGTCCATGATACTAATCATATAAGTGAGCTATGGAAACAAAGATTGGTCCATCTACATTATGATTCTCTTCCAAAATTAAAGAAATTGGTATATGGAATTCCTAATGTTCAAGCCCATCATCATGGAGTATGTCCAGGTTGTGCCAGTGGAAAGAAGACAAGGGGACCATTCCCCTCTAGTGAAAACAAGATGAAAGACATCCTCCAACTCATTCATTCCGACATATGTGGTCTGATGCCCATACATTATATTGGTGTTCATCTCTACTACATCACCTTCATTGATGACTTCTCAAGAAAGACGTGGATGTAGTATTTGAAGCACAAAGATGAAGCCTTTGAAATGTTCAAGGAGTTGAAATATTTGGTTGAAAATAAAACAGGGAAGAAAATTAATATTTTCATGTCTGGAAACAGTGTAGAGTACATTTCGAATGAGTTCATCAATTTTTTCCAGAAGGAAGGTATCAATAAAGATATGATTGTGCTTTGTAATCTTGAATAAAATGGAGTCACTGAAAGAAAGAACATGTGCATTGTAGAAGCTTCTTGTGTGATGCTCCATGACCAAAATTTGCTGAAGTTCTCTTTGGGGAGAAGCAACAAATGCTATTGTATATGTTAAAAACAGGGTACCTAATCAAGCATTGGACAACAAGACCCGCGAAGAAGTGTTCACAGGTGTCAAGCCCGATGTTGGTCATCTCCATATCTTTGGCTATCCCGTGTATTTCCATGTGCCAAAGGACAAAAGAAATAAGCTGGAAGCCACATGAATAAAAGGTATGTTTGTTGGATGTTATGAAAATTCTAAAGCATTTAGAATATATATTCCTGGACAAAGGAAGGTTAAAATTAGCAGGGATGTAATGTTCGATGAATATGCTTCCCATGAGAAAGTAAGGGACCTTCCTGCACTTCCTCCCCCTGAGAAGAAGAACGATGATATGGATATTTTAGATGGTCTTTCCGTGCCTGAATCTAAGAGAGAAATTGTTGATGATCGCATGGAGCCCATGAACCCCTTAGATCCTCCTCCATTTGATCCTCTTGCTAGGAAGAGGCTACTTTGGCTTCATGACACATTACATGACGACGAGAGACGAGTCCCAATTTGAAGATCATTTAGAGAAAGCAAGAATCCATGTAGGTATGAAGGATATGTTGCAGTAATGAGAAATATGGTTCAAGATGGACCTCCCATCTTTGAAGAAGCCATGAAATAAAAAGTTTGGAAGGATGCTATGGCTGAAAAATATGAATCAATTATGAAGAATGACATATGGGATGTTGTGCCAAGGACGAAGTGAAAATATGTGGTGACTTCAAAATGGCTATTCAAGATCAAACATGGATTCGATGGAAGCACTGAGAAATACAAGGAAAGGTTCGTGGCTCGGGAATTCTCCCAGAAAGAGGGAGAAGATTATGACAATATATTTGCACCTTTGGCTTGATATACAAACATTCGTTCGATAGTTTCTCTTATCAGTAAAGGATGGACCCTTCATCAAATGGACGTCAAGACAACATTCCTCCATGGCATGTTACAAGAAGAAGTGTACGTTGAGAAACTGTAGGGATTTTAAGTAGAGGATTAAAATACACATGTTTGCAAGTTAAAGAAGGCATTGTATGGTTTGAAGAAATCCCCTAGAGCATGGTACACCCACATAGATAATTATTTGGCAAAGATGGAATTCACAAGAAGCAATGTCGATCCAAACCTTTAATTTAAGGTAGCCGAAGGTATGCCATTGATTTTGGTTTTATATGTTGATGATCTATTCTTGACAGGTAGTGAGCCCTTGATGATCGAGTGTAAGAGGGATATAGCCTCTAAATTCGAGATGAAGGACCTTTGAATCATGCACTACTTTCTAGGCCTTGAGGCGTGTCAAAGGGTTGGTGATATTTTCATCTCACAAGGAAAATATGTTGTGAAGTTATTGGAGAGATTTGGAATGATAGAATGCAAGTCCCTGCCCACACCAATGGAAATGAATTTCAAGAAGTTATGTGAAGAATATGCAGGACCTGATTTGGCGAATCCATCCGAGTATCGACAGTTGATTGGGGCTTTGATGTTCTCAGTGAACACCTGTCTAGACATATGCTATGCATTGAACACATTAAGTCAATTCATGACTGATCCTCTCCATGCACATTTAATTGCTGGAAAACACATTTTGAGATATTTCATGGGACGATCACCCTTGGTCTAAGATATTTTGCTGGAGATGTTCGACTTCATAGATATACCAATGCTAATTAGGTATGAAATGTTGTCGACACGAAGAGTACATCTGGATGTTGTTTTAGCCTTGCATCTGCCATGATATCATGGATGAGTAGGAAGCATAAGTCCGTAGCACTGAGAACCGTTGAGGGAGAGTACATTGCCAATAGCATGGCTAGCTGCGAAGCAGTTTGGTTGAGAAATATCTTTGGAGATATATTTGAGCAGGTCCTAGACACTACAATGATATATTGTGACAACAAGAGTGGGATCCGTCTGGTAGAGAATTTCATATTTCATGACAAGTCCAAGCACATAGAGATCTTATACCATTTCATTCACGACATGGTGCAGAGAGGAGCCATTAGAATTCATCACACATTGATAGATGAAAATATTTTATATATTCTCACCAAGGCTTTATTGAAAGGGAGTTTCTTGTTCTTCAAAGAGAATCTTAGAATGATGAATGTGACTGTAACCACCTCTTCCCACATTTACCCAAGTTCACTAACCTACCAAGTTAAACATGTGACAAAGAGTTACTATGATATGACTCAACCTCCTAGATCACCTTAAGGAATCAGAATCGACGAAACAAAATGTTAATGACTTCCCTATGGTGTTATAGGACCCCCAAGGGCTAAACCACCCTTATAGGTGCCCAAAACCTAAGTTAAAGCTCTTTTTCAGTGCCCTGGACTCCCAGATGCTGGCACAATACTACAGGAATTCAACTGTAAGCCTCTAGTCGCATGCATAATCATACAAGGGAGTGACTGTAGCCTTTTTCACCTAGTTCTGAGGCACTTTTTCAAGGCTAGGATCCAAACCTCTTCCCAAAAATTAATGTAAATCTTAGAAATGATAAATGACACAAAGACAAAGCTCTAATTCAAAACTTGATTAAGGACTTGGCTTAACCAAGCCTAACCATGACAAATATTTTGTCAAACTCATCATGAACATGTAATGTATAGGTCATAATTACACATATGAACTTAGGGGTCTCATACTTATATGAGAATCATCAAGAAGGTCTGATGCCCTCTCAGAATAGCTGCAATATCATATATTAGGTAATGCATTCGTGAAAAAATCATTTACTAATCAAAACATGATGAGAGTCATAACTCAAGTCTATCATAAACCATGCTTGTAACCAACATATAACTAGAATAATCAAAATAATAGAACAACCATTAAAACCACGTAATGACAAGTATAAATACTCATGCATTACAAGAGGAAAATAACTCTTATTAACATATGAAAATACAACCAATTCAGGGACTTCCATGTACCACTTGACCATAGATTTTTCTGAATCAAATATCTCTTTCAGTCAATCACCCCCGCGCCATATTCCAAGAATGAATGTGGGATCTCATGGAATAACCAAAACAAAACCAAACTAGGGCTTCCAGCAGTCAAACCACCTCAACCCTCAATTAGTGATTCCACCTCACATTCGGACATCACTAACCATCACCAAATTGGTCTCTACCAAAGTTGTTCAGGGTTCCAGAGTGTTTGTTCCAACTTAGATCCGGGACTAGTAACTCAACCCACGGTTGCCACAAGGCTCCAGAGCATTTTTCCAATCAAGGCTCCAAGACTAGTAACTCAACCCACCAAGGGCTCCAGAGCACTTGTCCAACCAAGGTTTCCAGGACTAGTAACTCTACCCAAGTTATTCCAGGGCTTCCAGAGTGTTTGTCCAACCAAGGCTCCTAGAACTAATAATTCAATCCACATCCATAAGGAATATGAGCACCAATCAAAAGACAAAAGGGAAAACCAATAATGCCATGGCTATCTAGGAAAGGGAAAGGCTAGGAAAAACTATTGCCAATCCAAGCAATCCTCCATTCCAATGACATATCATAACCAAATAACCACATACATACACCATGCATGCCAAAGCTAGCAAGTAAACCATACATGCAAATCGACACCTACAAAGTAATCCAACTGTAGCTGTTGATCCTGTTATCCCTTTGCACTTTATTTCTTTCCTTTTCCTTCTTTATCCAAATCTAATGTGCTCCAAGAATGCTCCAAGATTTCTCTAAGTGTACAAGGGCATGAGAGATAGAGAGAATTGAGAGAGCTCCAAGCTAAAATTGACAAAAAGCTATGAATTGATACTTAGAGGCCTTTTTATCATTGAGGCCTATATTTTCTTCATTTTCCATTATTTTCCTTCAATTTCCTCCTCACGTGCAACCTGTGACCTTTCACCTTCCTTTTCTCATATTTTCCATTATTTTCATAAATAAAATGCCAATTAATGCCTCTTTGCCTTTTCCATTTGCTTTGCCAATTTCCATAGCCAATAATTAATCACAAGTGATCCCCATCACTACGTTTTTGCCAAACATCCAACTTAGAATACGTGTCCCATGAACTTGGTTATACTTTTTGCCTTTATTAACTTTATTACATAGATTTTTAATCAAGGTTGTTATAGAACCCTCCCCTTGTGGGGAACACCATCCTCGGTGTTTAATTACACCTATAAAACAACGAAGTGCATGCCTCCCATGGAGCTTTATAACACAACTCCACATAACATTTACATCATATTGTACTGCTGAAGGCATAACCAACATAACATGAACACCATACTACTTATTGAAGCTTTATAACACAAATCGAAGCAGTATTTACATACATATACATATACATAGACATAACGAAAACACAATACCAAAACATATACCAAAAGGCATATGCTCAACCAGCGAATAGAGAAGGATACATAGCCTGCATTTGATCAACCATATCCCATGTAGCTTCATCGGGCCCAAAGTGCTTCCACTGCAATTTAACTTGCTCGATTGCTTGATTCCGAAGCATGAGCATCTTTCGCTACAAAATGCACTAAGGTTTCGACTGGAATTCTCCTTCGGGTTCCACCTGCAATATAAACCAATCAACCACATGATCAACATTTCTCACATACTTCTTAAGCAATGACACATGGAAGACATCATGGAATTTCACTGTTGGAGGCAATGCAACTTGGTAGGCCACTGGTCCAATCCTCTCGAGGACCTTGAAACAATACCGAGGTGCCATCTTCACACATGACCCAATCCTCAAGGAGCTCTTTTTGGCTTGATGTGCAAGTAATTTGTTCCCCAACTTGAAACTCCTTAAACATCATGTGATGATATGCATAACTCTTCTACCTGTCCTATGAAACCTTTGAATCCTTCTTGATTACCTACATTTCCTGTTCCATCTCTACCAACATGTCCTGTCTAATCAATACCTTGTTAACTAGATCACTCCAACTGATGGGAGTATTACAACTCTGCCCATAGAATGCCTCAAATACACTCATCCTCAAATATTCCTAATACCCATTATTGTAATAAAACTCAGCCAATGGTAGATACTCTTCCCACTTCCATTGATAATGCATAACATACATTCTTAACATGTCCTCTAAAATCGTATTGAACCTCTTTGCCTGTCCATATGTCTGTGGATGATAAGTTGTGTTGAAGGCTAACTCTGTACTGAAACCTAAAAATAACTCTTTCCAGCACCTAGAAGTGAACTTGACATCTCTATCTGACACAATCTTCCTATGAATACCATGCAACATCACTATATCTATTATGAAGACCTATTCCACCTCACTAGCTGAATTAATAGACTTCACTGGAATGAAGTGCGCTACCTTGCTCAACCTTTCAATCAAAACCATAATAGAATCATGTTGTCTAGATGTCCTCGATAAACTTATGATGAAATCCATAGAAATGACCTCCCATTTCCAAATCAAAATCGGCTGTAGTAACCCACCTGGATGCTTACACTCCGCCTTTACATGTTAACAATCCAAACATCTAGCCACAAACTATGTCACCTATTTCTTTAGATTCAACAAATAGTTGAATTTCTTAACTGCTTTCAATGTCTTCCGATATCCCAGATGCCCTGAATACAACTTGACATGAAATTCCCTCAAGTTAATATTCTTGAGCTCGTTGTTGTCTGACACATAGATCTTGTCCCTAAATATTACCAAACCATTTTCCGTGAGATGATAGTCCACATCCTGTTCACCTGTACCCTACTGCTGTAACCTGTGCCTAAGTTGCTAGTAACTATCATCTTGTTGTCTTGCCTGCAAGATCTGATCCTATAAATCCATCCCATAAGAACTCATAGTTGCTATGTGATTTACCTATGCCCTTATGCTAAGAGCATTTGCAACCCTGTTCTCTTTACCCTTAATGTACTTGATCTCAGAGTCAAATTCACTGATTGTCGCCAACCACCCATATTTCCTGGCATTCAAATTTGGTTGGTCAAATAAGTATTTCAATCCAATGTGATCACTCATCAAGATGAATATCCTTCCAAGAAGATAATGCCTCCACATGTTCAAAGCACTGATAATCACTGCCAACTTAAGATCATGCATCACATAGTTCTACTTGTGCTCATTCAGTTTCCTTGACTTTTAACATACTACCTATCCTTTCTACATGAAAACTCCATGAAGTCCTCTTTTACAAGCATATGTACACACCACAAACTCTTTTTTCGGATATGCAATCTTTAGAACTAAAGAATTTGGCAACAACTGTTTCAACTGCTCAAAACTTGCTGCACACTCCTCTGCCCATCCAAATTTCTTTCCTTTTCTTCGTAATGATGTAATATGATAGGAAATGCATGAGAATTTTCTAATGAATCACCTATAATAGACGACCAACCCCAGGAATGGTATAAGCTCATACAGATTTTTAGGAGTTGCCCATTCCATGATAACTCTTATATTTTCTTGATCCACTGCTACGCATTCATTGGAAACAACATGTCCCAAGTAATGTACCTTTATCTAAAATAAATTTCATTTTCTAAGTTTGGCATACAATTGATGTTCCCTAAGAAATTTCAATACTATTGCTAAGTGTTTGACATGTTCTTCCTCATTCTTAGAATATATCAAGATGTCATTAATGAATACAATAAAAAACTTGTAAAAATAAGGACGCAACACAATATTCATCAAACACATAAAAGCTGCTAGAGCATTAGTCAAACCAAAAGGAAATACAACAAACTTGTAATGCCCATACCTAGTCCGGAAAGAAGTCTTGTAGATGTCCTATTATTTTATGTGTACTTGATGATATCTCGATCTCAAATCAATCTTCGAGAACATCACTTCTCCCTTCAACTGATCAAACAAGTCATCAATCACTACAATAAAAAAGGTCATCGGTGAGGGTCATGCCTGTGACAGACCTTTAAGGTCTGTCACCAATGTGACATATGGTGACGGTCTTTAAAAAAGCGTTGTTGTAAGTGTATATAGTGATGGTCCTTTAAGGTTTGTCACCAAAGCCATTTTCAATGACACTTTTGGTGAGGTTTGTTAAAGGCTCGTCACTAATTCTCTCTTTGGTGACACTTTTGGTGAGGGTCGTTAAATGCCCATCACTAATTCTCTCTTTGGTGACACTTCTAGTGATGATATTTTATTGACCATCACCAATGATCTTTTTGGTTACTTTTGGTGACGGTCAATAAATGTTCATCATCATTGATCATTCCAATGAGTTTTTTATGATGCTTCATGCCTGTGATGGAACTTTAAGGTCCGTCACCAATGTCACATATGGTGATGGTCTTTAAAAAATCGTTGTTGTAGGTGTATATAGTGATGGTCCTTTAAGGTTTGTCACCAAATCCATTTTCAATGACACTTTTGGTGAGGGTTGTTAAAGGCCCGTCACTAATTTTCTCTTTGGTGACACTTTGGGTGAGGGTCGTTAAAGGCCCATCACTAATTCTCTTTTTGGTGACACTTCTAGTGATGATATTTTATTGACCCTCACCAATGCTCTTTTTGGTTGCTTTTGGTGACGGTCAAAAAATGTTCGTCATCATTGATCATTCCAATGAGTTTTTAATGAAGCTATGTACTTGTTACTATATTTTTTGTCAAAAGATAACGATTAAGACCATTGTTGTGGAGTCTTTTTTATTATGTGTCTAAGGTCATAAAGGTTATAATAGTCAGTCAATTTGTTAAGAATTAATTAGTGTGTATCATTTCCCTCAAGTCATAAGAATATAGTTTTCCTATTAGTCAACACATGATTCATCTCTATTAGGTTTATTATCTAGCAAATTTCCTTTAAATAAAGTTCCACTAGTGTGTGCAGGAACTATATTATTTAATACATAATCAAGCTCTATCAATTCTATTAATGAGAGAGACCTATCACTCCTCAACACTCATGGCACACCTTAACATGCTTTGGAACAATACACTAACATTCCTTGGCACCTCGCATGTCTTGGAACATCTTTGTACCTAGAACATCTTGCCATGAGTAGGATGCCCAAGCACATGTTGGCATGCCCTAGCATAGCATAGCACTCCCCTATCATGTGTTAGCATGCCCTGTAACACCTTGGAAAAATATTTCATTGAAAAACATTAGAACTTGGCACACATTGGCACTTGGCATGTATTGGAACATATTATAAGTGTGCCTAGCATGCCCCTTTTGAAAAAGATAAAGTCCCGACTTATTAACCCTCTTATGTGTTCATTTCCTTGCATTTTAGCTTGTTTATTCCTTTTGTTTCCTTGAAACTCCTTGACGCATATTGGCATACTATGGCACCATGCACATCTTAGCATTTCTTAGCACCTGGAATGCCTTGGCACTATTTGACACATGCTAGCACACCCCAAAAATACCTAGCACACTCTAGAACTTCTTAACATTCCTTGATATTACCTGACGTGCCTTACCCGTGCTTAGCATACCTTGTCACTTCCTCCTTGGTATGACAGCTAGCACTCATTAACACTCCTCGAGACACCCTTATATTCATTCACTTCCATGGATTTTGACCTAGTGATCCCTTGTGTTGTCCTAGTACTCCCTAACACTCCTCAACATGCATTGGCACTCTCTAGCACACCTTAGCACTCTTCGATATGCTCTTCCACTTCATAGCATGCATCACACTCCCTGACGCACATTGGCACTTGGCAAGTATTAGCATGTTTGGCATGTGTTGAGATGACTTGGTATGATTTGGCATGGTTTAATATTAAAGTTATTTGAGATCAATTATTGGAAACTATATGAGAAGAAACAGAGGAAGATTTGGCACTTAGAATGCATTGAAACTTGGCACTTGGCACCTATTGGCACCTAGTGTTGGTTTTCCTAGCATGACCCTCATGGAAAAGGTAAATTGATGAATTATTAACCCTATTATGTGCTCATTTACTTGTAGTTTAACTTGTTCCTCCCTTTTGTTCCCTTGACAGTCCCTGGCATGCATTGTCACACCCTTGTACATCTTGGCATGCCTTCGCACTTGGCACGTCTTATCTTGTTTGACATGTCTTCGTACTATCTAGAACATGTTAGCATGCCCTAACATTCCCTAACACACCTTGGTAGTCATGACCTTACAATTAGCATTACATTTTTCCATGACTTGGGAACATTACATTCACTAGAACACCTTGGCACTCCCTAGTTTTCATGCCCTCTGTTATCCTTTGTTGGAAATAATACTGAGGGGGGTGGGAGGGGTGAATCAGTATTAGTCAAGTCAATAATCTTTTTCTTTTCATACTCAAATTTATATATGCTACTTCAATGAAGGTAACCTGTGTGTATAGACAACTGTGTTTAAGGAAACCAGTGTATATCCAACAAACTTATGATTCAGTTAATTCATCATATGTTGATCTTTAATCTATGCATCAATACTTTATTAAACATTAAACATTAAACATTAACCATGTGCAGTTAATAACAGAATGAAACATAACACATAAGAAACACACATGAACACCAAGATTTAAGGTGGAAACCCAATGTAGGTGAAAACCACCTGCTGCTGTCATTTCTGTCTTCTTTTAATAATAAGAAAATCTGCTTACAACATTGTATTAGTGCAGACTCATACCAGTACGCAGGTGTCTAGTCAATTTAATGTCTTAAATTTCTCTACATAAATTATCAATCCGGATATCGTAAACTGATGAAGTGTGGTGCACCATATGTGCTTAGTTAACCTTTCTCTTACTTCGTTGTTTTATAGTTTATGTTGTTTTTGGGGTTTTGTTCTTGTTGGTTTTCTAAAGTGTTTAATGCAAATGGAAATCCTATTCTAAGGTCTTAAGAGTGATTTTAAAGGACAAGTATGGATAAAGATTTCAAGACAAGGCCTATGTCCCTAATAGTAATTTCCAAAACTTAGCACTTCAAAAGAACTTAAAACATGTTATTGATGGAGTTAGTATTTAAACAAAAGTGTAAATATACAACTAGTTCAATCAAAATAAAATGCAATAACCAAATAATGAGCTAATGACTATGAGACCCAGTATCCTTGCTGCTTCAGGAAAAGGACAAGATGATTCTATCACGCCATTAGTTCATTAAAAGGCTATGTGCATCACTAATCTACAATCAACTTGAAAGCAATTTATGTACAACTAATATACATGAGAAAAATGTAAAACAACAGTAATCAAAACAACTTGTTATGTACAGCTAATATACATGAGAAAAATGTAAAACAACAGCAATCAAAAAGCTTTTTTATGTACAGCTAATATACATGGTGAAATAAAATGAAAAATTAAATGACAACTATACAAGGCAGGGGCCCTCTGCCACCTATGATATCAAAGAAAAATTGAACACACTTGCATGAATTAAAATTGCATGAATGAAAAATCTAATCTATCAAACTTGAAAGCAATCAAATCAAAGCAATATTTACAAAATGAAATCTACTCTACCTTACATCCTAATATTCTCCATGACATCTACTTCACATCTCCTTCCATGTTGAGAATATCAAAGCTTTATTCAAATTCTTCAAAAGTACAAAGTACAACAAAGTTCTCCAAAGATTTCAAAATCCATCAAGGAAGAACTACAAACTTAAGAACTAGGGACTAAAAAACTAACAAATGAAGGAGAGAGATCTCCTATTTATACAAAAAGATGAGAGCCATCTCATTAATGATAGTCCATGAATCTCTCCCTCTACCTCTAGAGTCCTAATCAAAATAGGAACTGATAAGACACATGTATTTTTAGAGTTACAATACAATTAGGAGATGTGACACATATCCTCATGATCCCATGATTCTTTCCAACCAAATTCGAATTTGGCCTTAGAGTGCCACATAAGGGTCTTCTAGAAGCCTCCTTTCAACCTACACATGTCAACAATCTCAACCCATTTGTTAGGTATAAGCATATGCACATTATTTTCTAATGTTTAACCACAAATTCACTTAAAAGGCTTAGAAATAATAAAGATTGGAAAAACATAAAGGTGGCCCAATGATAATGAAAGTGGGATGAATGTGGTGACATAGTAGTGAAATGGAGATGAAATGGAGGTGATATAATGGACATAATAGTGAAAGTGTAATGGAAATGAATGACATTTTCAAGGCTCAACATACCCCCCAACTGAAGCTATTGCATGTCCTCATGCAATATATATTACATTAACTCTTTTGATCCTTGAGATTTGGCTTAACTTTGCATGATATCATTTGATAACTTCATATTTCTGCAAAGTGTTTTACTTGAATTGCAACATGGTTGGTTCTTGTGTTACAACCATTTTTTTTCTTTGTTGTTGCCTTCTACTTTGATCTTTGAACTTTGCATAATGATATTTTGATTATTGTTGCAAAGTATATCTTTATTGGATTGCATGATGGTTGGTTCTTGTGTGACAACCATGATTTTGTTTGTATCCAATTTATCCTTTAAGCACTTTTTCAAAAGCCATTGTATGCTCATAATAGCAATGTAATAATTAATATATGTTGGAAGTATGTGAGCTCCTGAATAGGACATGGCAAGATATGAATATGAATGTATTCCCCCCCAACTGATGGTATTGGCAATTTTATGAAATGAGGAAGAGAAATGTTTTTCCAACAATTATCATTCTAGCTTTTTATGGAATTTTGTGGTCAAAAGTTAGAAAATGACGTACCTTCACTTACCCTTTGGAATGGATGAGTTGTATGTGTGGTGGCTGAAAAATTCTGATCATATTCTTCTTCAAATGGCTGAACAAGAGGATTCATGGATACAGAGATAAGATGACTTTTTATTGCTTCTACTAAAACTTGCTGAATCTGCTCCAAAATGATGAAAATAATAGTCTTCATGTCTTCAAAATTCATTGGCACAATTCCTACTATGTGAAAAGATGTTCTGATGTCGAACATAGTAGGAAATTGTTGGCTTAGTGGCCATTAATGGATGCCACTAGTCAACACGAGAACTCTCACCATTGATGACAATGAGAGTCAAGATGCCCAAACACCTCTTGCTAGGTACAAATGAATTTGCTGAAGTCGAGTCACCTAGAAGATCTGACGAACAAGGGACATTAATGTATTCCCATTGTTTGTCAGCATGAGGACTTGCCATTAAGGCATGCAAGCCTCAAGGAGTTTTTACAAAGAACTTAGACTCAAAGGACTATGGACTCAATAATTTGCATTGAAGCAGGGCTTATTTGCGGAATGAAAATGACAAGGAATGAAAGATGAAAATGGAAAATGACAATGGAGAACAGAAATGACAATGGGCAATAAGCATGTGAATGAGCTTCTTGCTTTTATTTGTGGGTTATGAATGGACAAAAAGAGATGGAAAGTGTATGTGAATGAAAATGGAAAATATGGAGTGGAATGAGGTGAATGGTTTATTATGAAGTATGGATGTGATGGAGACAATAGTATCTGAAAGTTTTTCAAGTGTTTGGATCTGATTTTGCATCAACATATTTCCTCTTTGTTGTTGATCATCCTCTTATGAAACAAATTGGTCTCTTAGAGAGACACCATTATCTTGTAGCCATTTGTCCTTCCTCCTGGAACCTGCAAAAAAACTAATACTTCTTCTGCAATGGAATGTAAGATTATCAAAGGAGAGAGGTGATCAATCTCTCTAGTTATGATATTTACACACAAAACAAATAATTTGTATTAATGAAACAAGTTCTCAAAGGAAAAATCAAAAGAATTTATACCTGCTTTGGAATTAGTGCCTCAAGTTGATGTTGCTTCTTTTTAGCAATTTATTTCATTATTTGCCATTTCAAACTCAGATGATAGATTTCTCTTTCTGTAGATCTTGTTGAGATCTTTCCAATGGTACTTAAATCATCAAAATCTGATTTTGTATGAAAAAGTTAGGTTGATTTGAACAATGAGGTTTTTTCTGGCTGCGGAATTGGAGAACAGCTGCGGAATTGGACTTTAGCTGCGGAATGTGCATGGTTCTGTAGCTAAAAATCTTGAATACAAAGTTAGCCATTCATCTTTCATCATCAGTCCAAAATTAATCAATACCTTCAGAAAAGTGAGCAAATAACTTGTTCATTTCATTGATTCAAAATTATTATTTTTTCTTGACATGTAGCGACTTAGTGTGGCGACTCAGTGTGGCGACTTTGTGATAACACTCAACTTGAATTCCCTTTGACCGGGGTATTTTTCATCAAATTTGACCGAATGAATAGGACACCATCCATGTACTGACATTCCCCTAGCTACCCATGTGGCTTGTTTTGCTTGATGACACCTGCAACCTAGAGTTTAACAAAACAGCTGCGGAAAGTTGGGCCAGCTGCGGAAAGTTGAGCCAGCTGCAGAAAGTTAAGCTAACTGAAACAGTCAACCATCAGTTTTACGCATATTTTGGATTTTTTCAAGCATAGTTTTTTTATCTTCCGTACTTTCATGTGGAGTTACTGTAACCTTAAAAGCGAGTGATTCATCTTTAAAACTGAGGTTTTTAGTTGAAACAAAACCAATCGAAAAGATATTGATCCCTTCTTTAATTGAAAATGCCAGTGTTACTACATAATAAGCCCCAGGCTTCCCATACAGACAACAGATAAAATCTGATAAATAGTCAATGATACTAAGGTCGTGCTCAATAATAACATAATTGTTTGGCCTGAGCAGGGACTGGACTATTTGTGTAGCTTTATGCTGTAACAATACGTTGTTTTGAACCAAAGTATGCAATTGTAACTCGCTGTAATTTTCCACCAGAAAAGATTTACTATATTAATTTTTCAATTTGAAGTGGTTTCATGACATCAGATGTGAATTGAGTGTGCGTATATGAATCACGGTTTTTTTTTTTTGTGTAATAAATGCCTAACGGTTGACTAGAACTTCCGTTGATTTTCTACGGTTTGTATGACACATTGGTTTCAAGATTCTCCACATCTGCATTGTCTACAAGTTCTGGTTTCAGCACGCGTATAAACATTGTCTTCCCTATTCCATTTTCTCCCAACATTTAACCGGATGTAATGGAACAGGTACAGATGGGTGGCAGCGACTTCATGGGGTTTAATGACAGAGAGTCGTGTTCAATTGGAATACGTCTCTAAACAGGTGTGAGTTTACTAAGATGGAAGGTGTGTAATCAGGTTTTAAATGCCAGCATACAATTGATTCCCAATTAGAATTCCCTTCCTCAGGCACGCTGAATTCAATCACACATCAAACTATTAGTTAATTAACTCAAATTCCGTTTTTCTTCACGCGGCGGCAAAAAAGAGGCTCCAAAGAACCGAGTATTTCTCCTAGACCGCCACAAATTTCTTCAAACAGTTTCTGGGTTATCTAATTAACCCACCTGGAAAAACAACCTATGTTTTAGTTTTTTAAAATTCATCTCCATTTGGGCAAATAGAACACTTAAAATATGACGTTTTTCTGTGTTTACGTTTTTCTGTGTTATTATGTTCACTGTTCTGCATTCGGCCTGCTTTACAGGTTTTGTATCTTTTTCTCTCAGACTAAAATAGAAGTCTGACCCATTGTCTTTGATCCAGTTACCAGAGGAGATCAGAACAAAAGGCATTCCCAGAAAGCTACTTTTGTCAATCTCAATTTCAACAGACTTTAATGATGCATCTCCAGCAAACCCCTCTTTAAAAGGTGTTTCACAAGCTAATTGCAAAAGATTTGACCCTTCAGGTAAAATGTCCAATGGAGGATGCGTCCACTCCCTAGCTGAATGTTTTGACAAGCCCCAGTGTAGCGTAAGTGGTCCTTCCATATCTGTAGTCAACCTTACATGGACCTTGCCTCTTGGATTTGTTATAAGAACCAGGAGTTCTTTGTCCCCAAATTTGAATATCTTCTTTTGAAGAACTGACCCACCATCCAAGGCTTCCATAACCTGTGAGCACAGCTCTAGTGCACTACGCTTTTCTGGCTCAACAAAAACTTTGATATTTTCCTTCTTATCAGGAAATTTGTTAAGCATCTGTAGTATATCATGTTTTTTTTTTTTTTTTCGTTGAATGCGCTGAAAGGTTTTAGGCTTTCCTATTCTATCTGCAGCTTTCTTTTGAGTGTCTCCTGATTGTAGCTTCTATTTTTTTTTTTTAAACAAATGTTCTTGCAGGTTTGTTTCAGGCCAATGCTTGGTCAGGGAGGCAGATTTTTATTGAAGCCACAGTGAAAACTAGGAATGGAGATAGCCATAGATTGCTTTTCTCTTTTTTTTTTCTTCTCTGAAATTGTAAAATTTTATAAAAAGGATTAATGATTTTCAATTTCAGGCAGCAAATACTTCAAGAAAAACATGCTAAAAACAAGACTTTGACTGAGGTCTTAGGTTGATTTTTCATAGATCTGAGCTAGGTGACTAGGATAGGATCCATGTTGGGACAATTCTGGAGATGCCCATGTGGTCGGTTTTTTCATTGGATGCCTGTAACCTGCTAAACCTTGAAACAACTGCGGAATTCACAGCTAGCTGCGGAATCAGGGCAGTTTCCGCAGCTAAGTTGCAAAACCTTATTAAAACAAGATACAATATTTTGAAGACCACTACAAAGCATAACCAGACAATTTTGGACAATTTGAACCTATCAAAGTAGTTGAGTTTCATTTTTTTTCATTTTCTTCATTCATTTTTTTTTTTTTTTTAAATCAATTGAAATGATGAAGTTTATTTTGTCTCCTCTTTTTTCTTTTTACATAACAATTCTTTTTCTGATCCTCCAGATCACACAGAGTGCAAGAGGAGAGCATACTCAAGAATTATTAATTTTTTTTTTTTTTTTTTCAGATGTAAGAAATAAGGTCTCCTAATTACACTTCCCCAGCAACGGCGCCAAAATGTCTATTCAATTTAATGTATTAAATTGCTCTACATAAATTATCAATCCGGATATCGTAAACTGATGAAGTGTGGTGCACCATATGTGCTTAGTTAACCTTTCTCTTTCTTCGTTGTTTTATAGTTTATGTTGTTTTTGGGGTTTTGTTCTTGTTGGTTTTCTAAAGTGTTTAATGCAAATGAAAATCCTATTCTAAGGTCTTAAGAGTACTTTTAAAGAACAAGTATGGATAAAGATTTCAAGGCAAGGCCTATGTCCCTAATAGTAATTTCCAAAACTTAGCACTTCAAAAGAACTTAAAACATGTTATTGATGGAGTTAGTATTTAAACAAAAGTGTAAATATACAACTAGTTCAATCAAAATAGAATGCAATAACCAAATAATGAGCTAATGACTATGAGACCCAATATCCTTGCTGCTTCAGCAAAAGGACAAGATGATTCTATCACGCCATTAGTTCATTAAAAGGCTATGTGCATCACTAATATACAATCAACTTGAAAGCAATTTATGTACAACTAATATACATGAGAAAAATGTAAAACAACAATAATCAAAACAACTTGTTATGTACAACTAATATACATGAGAAAAATGTAAAACAACAGTAATCAAAAAGCTTTGTTATGTACAACTAATATACATGGTGAAATAAAATGCAAAATTAAATGACAACTATACAAGGCAGGGGCCCTCTGCCACCTATGATATCAAAGCAAAATTGAACACACTTGCATGAATTAAAATTGCATGAATGAAAAATCTAATCTATCAAACTTGAAAGCAATCAAATCAAAGCAATATTTACAAAATGAAATCTACTCTACCTTACATCCTAATATGCTCCATGACATCTACTTCACATCTCCTTCCATGTTGAGAACATCAAAGCTTTATTCAAATTATTCAAAAGTACAAAGTACAACAAAGTTCTCCAAAGCTTTCAAAAGCCATCAAGGAAGAACTACAAACTTAAGAACTAGGGACTAAAAAACTAACAAATGAAGGAGAGAGATCTCCTATTTATACAAAAAGATGAGAGCCATCTCATTAATGATAGTCCATAAATCTCTCCCTCTACCTCTAGAGTCCTAATCAAAATAGGAACTGATAAGACACATGTCTTTTTAGAGTTACAATACAATTAGGAGATGTGACACATATCCTCATGATCCCATGATTCTTTCCAACCAAATTCGAATTTGGCCTTAGAGTGCCACATAAGGGTCATCTAGAAGCCTCCTTTCAACCTACACATGTCAACAATCTCAACCCATTTTTTAGGTATAAGAATATGCACATTATTTTCTAATGTTTAACCACAAATTCACTTAAAAGGCTTAGAAATAATAAAGATTGGAAAAACATAAAGGTGGCCCAATGATAATGAAAGTGGGATGAATGTGGTGACATAGTAGTGAAATGGAGATGAAATGGAGGTGATATAATGGGCATAATAGTGAAAGTGTAATGGAAATGAATGACATTTTCAAGGCTCAACAGCAGGCTTCTACCTGCAGAAGGTTGCTACCTTCTCTCATTCTCCAGCTTCTACTGGAAGGGAGCTACAACCCCCTATCTCTTGTACTAGCCGATATGTTTACTAGTACGTAGGCACCAACCTACAGAAGGCTACAACCTTCTCTCTTCCTCCAGGGACCACGTTTGATAAATTTCTAGACTGGATGCTCCTGGTACACAACAATACACATGAAGGCCTCGTTTCATCTTATTTTCATATTGGACCCATTATCAACATTGAAGCTCAAAATAAATCACCATTGCACTACAACCATCTAATACATCTGCATTAACCAATTATTGAAACTCGATCATAAATCTTTGAATCACCCACAACTGAATTACTGAAAGCCCATCGTCATTGAAGAAAATCACAATCAATCAATCTAAACATTCAGTATACTGTCATCAAACTACAGTCACCAAAACGCAGAGCAGACCCCAGAATTCTGCAACAATAGCCAGATCCAACTGTAACTTCAAATATCATATTACATAATGAATATGCTACTTAGATGTGTTAAACTAGCGTGTATACGTGCTTTTATCAAAGCCAACTGGTGTATATGTCTGCAAATATTAATTCACAATTTTGCAACTATTCTAGACTTGAGTCATACTTAGATCATAACATTTACAGAACAACACATGTGTCAGTATTCAGATTAGATTATACATGATCAAACCATATAATGATAACTCATTTCAAGCCTTAAGATCCCTATCCATCATTAGATCTTATCCCTCATCTACCGCTAAGGTTGATCCTTGGTTCAGATCAAGCAAAGCACCATAAGCCAATAACCTGCATACTAGATCTCACACTTCATCAGATATTCGATCCTTGCACATCTTGGCCTAATGATTTTCTCCTCCTTATATAGCTTTAGGCCTTTGTCAATACCATGGATCAAAACCACTTAGGACCAATACCTTGGACCAAATACCTAGGGTCAATACCTCAGACCAATACCATGGATCAAAATACCCTGGACCAAATACCTCGGACCAAAAACTTAGTTTTCCAACATATACGTGCTTTTCGTTCTGTGAAAGTACGTGTGTATGTATACACTACTTGTGTTCAGTGAACCTGCATGTATATGCTACTTGGTCAAGGTGAACCTGCGTATACCTCTCTTTCTTCATTCTTTGTAGTCTGATCTGTAATCCTTTGTTGTTAACCTGCTGCACTGTGAACTGTCATCTGAGAGAGTTTCCATTGTACATTACTTCTGAACTGATTCCTTTGAATTGCATTGCATTTTTTCATATCTGTAAACACAACTGTCATGCATTCTATCACATCTTATATCTCTTCTGTAGCTTCATCTAGTTACCATATTGTTGTGGGGGAAAGTATCCAACTCGGAATGACCCTAACCCACTCTAAGGGTGACAGTTCCTTAGCAACAGCTGAAAGCAAAGCTATCTAAAGTTTCTTCTTTATGACATGCAAGAGATAAAAGGGATAGATCCACTTACCGATGTCTTCCGCAAATGGTCGATCCAATCTCCTTTGTTTGCCTCTTGCTCCCAGCTCCAAGTCTTTTCACGGGCCCAGCTACACGAGATCCTGCAAATAAGACAAGAAAAGGAAACTACAAGAAGCATGCATGTATAAATGATTCAAGGATTAGCATAAATCAAAGACGCAAGTAAGACAATACATCATTGAAACACATGCGAATAGAAGAACCTCAAATGCTTTATTAATATATGGAAGTAAGGTTCAGGCGGTGATACAACCATGCGAGGTCCAATCCAGCATCACCTTCCCGACGGAGAGAAATCTCTTCTTCACCTCCCTCAAGCAATCACCCAATACTCTCAACTGCAAACCAACAGCGATTCTTTGCACTGAATTCCGCCCCCCAGATCCCATGGGATGAGATCCTTATATAGAGTTTTGGAGTGAAGGCAAGTCATGTTGATGTGTGACTTGCTGTGCTCTTCAACTCCAGTTGTTCTTCAGTCCTTCACTTGGAGTTTCTACCTTCCACTTGGAGTTCTAGAAGTTCTTAACTCATTATTAGGCGAATCTTTTGATCACATGCCTTTCTGGAAGCTTCCTGGGCACTGGCACTTTGAGAAAAAGATTCCTCCACATGTCCAGTTACGCCCAACGCAGGTAGCCTTTGTCCTACCTGCTTTGCAATGCAGGTAGCCTTTGTTGCACCTGCTATGCAACGCAGGTACCCTTTGGAGCAGCTGCTTTGATCCAAAATTGACCTGTTTTGAGTGTTTTTTCAGTGGAAGACTGATTTGCAGAGCTGTGGTTTGCTGACCTTGTTCCTCTAAGGGTAAGAACAACATGTTTGGGGACTTTGGATCCCTCAGATTATTGACATTTCATGCTCCATGCTGTGAGGCACAAAAATGTCTATAACAGTTGCCCCCTAAAGTATGAGGTCGTTTATCGGGTGAAATGCTTTATTAGGAGGATCCGAAGTTCATTCAATCGTCGGGAGGTGACCTGTAATAAAATACAATACAATACATCATTTTTCATACTTTCTTTTCATGATCTAGCTGAGGCGGGCATTTCCCATGCTCAGCTTTATAAATACATTTGCTGTACATAAACAGACGATCGTCTGATAGTAGACTGATAATTCTCTGCTTTTTTAATTATCATCCTTTTAGTAGGATGATCATCTGCTGCACATGTCTATGTTTTTATCTCCTGAATATATATCGCAGCCCGGATGGATGAAACTAGATCCGGGGTCTTCAAACTTCCGATCTTCACACTAAGTACAAGTCGATCCATGTGAGAATTTCTTGAAGTCGAACATGGAAAGACATCGCTTGATTACCAGTCAATAATGTAAACTGTTAACAAGCGCGAGAGGAATCACCGATAATGATGATGACCCTCAAGGTACTGCAGCACAATTCACGTGGCGTGAATATAGGATCTGACGTCGAACACCACGCAAAGTCCCCCGGTCGAAGGTCATTAATGTATACCTAGCGCCGGAAGTGAGAAACTTGCCATTGAGGCATGCAAGCTTCAAAGTATTGAGGGGGCGTTCCTAGATCAACTTCTTGGATAGTGAGCTGATGTCGACAAGAAGCGATCCGTCAAAGGAGGGCCTTAATGAATCCCACATCAGTGACACGGAACGGAGCTAGTGATGATGGTGAAAACGATCTGTGAAATATGATTCAGGGTGGTGGTCATGGAAGGATGAAGGATGATGTATGGTAGTGGATGGGACCCGGTTGACACTTTCTGAATGACATCTCTTGAACATATAACGACACTGATGTGATGGATCGGTAGCATTACCCCATGTATGGATGGTATGGCGAGACCATGGTGAAGGGACCGATGAATGATAATAACCCAACCCGATATTTACGGAGGCAAAAGTGTCATGTTCAAGAGCGACTTGCTACCTTTAAGCTTTGAGGTTCTTCCCAATTTTTCCCCAGTCATTTCTGACCAGTACCTCTTTATTTTTGTCAAGCTTGAGGAGGATAACATATGCTTGATCTATAACCTGCCCTTCGGGCAAGCCCATCGCTATGTTTTTAATGAGCCTAGCGATAGGGAAACTCGTTCTCGTCTACAGACAAGTTTGTCGCTTTTCACCCCTTTTAACGAGCCCAGCGACAAAGACAGCTCGGTCCTTTTCATTTTTAGAGAGTCTGAAAAGGGTACATAAAGTGGACTCCAGAGGTCCTTTTTCGTCATCTAATCCCTTAAGTCCGAAAAAGTATAAAACAATACAGAAGGGATGAATGTTCGATAGTTTTATCGAGCCGAACTAGACAAGCGCTCGATCTTTTTGTGCAATAATCCCTCAGGTCCCAAAAAGATTAAAATCTAGAGGAGGGATAGCTCTTCCGGTTCTTTTAACAAGCTGGAAGGCCAAAACTCGGCAATCTTTTCATATTTTACGAGTCAGTTGAAAAGAGCTTAAAGAAGACTCGTCTTTTGAGGAACGAGTGATGAACAGGGATAGCAGCTGATTCCAGGTACAGGTTGGAATTTTCCAATCACGACAGTGTCACAAGGATGGCTAGGTGAAATCACTCTTCGCAGCTGTTCCTCAAAATGGGTAAACAATCATATGGAGGTGAACGATCGGCCAAATGAAAGTGGAGGTGGCAGGTGAAAAACACGACCAAGGTTTTTATGGTTGATCAGGTTACATACTTAACGGTTATTTACCGAGATGGGTTCATTTTTTAACGAGCTTGAATGCGCCAAAACACTGCTCAATCTTATGTTTATTTTTTAACGAGCATGAACTATGTGCTAAAACTGCTCGGATCTTGCGTTTATTTTTTAACGAGCATGAACTTTATGCTAAAACTGCTCGATTTTACCAGTCATAATGTAGAAAGGTCTCGTGTGAGATCTCTATTTTTTAAGGAGCTTTATCTCACGAAGCTATGCTCCATATCCTCTCTTTATGCAAGCTGGGTATCGGCTAATCCTATGAGTTTAACGGGTTAGACCTACAGGTTTAAAGGGAGGACCTAAAAAACTAAAAAACAAAATAGCCGCCCGTGCTTGCATTCTAAGAGGTTTGCATGCCCCCAGGTGTAAGTCTAATTTCAAGGTTACCCCTCAATTTGCAGGTAAAACATTTGTTTTACCGGGAGAGGCCTACCTCTTTCTGGTTACCCAAAGACTGTTCTGTTAATTCTTTTAAACATAATCTTTCTTCGGCGATGTCTATCATTAGGTTATCCAAAGATGGTTACAATTTGTTGCAGCAAATAGCATCTCTTTCTTTGGGGGCTGCCCCTACTTATCCTTTAAAACATTTGTTTTAATGGGTGAGGCTGGCCTTTTACCCAAAGACGGTACCTACTTGCTGCCGCAAACAGATCCCCTTCTTTGGTAGAGCCTACCTATCTAGACAAAGGTGAATGACCTTTGTCAAACAAGTAACCTTGACAGAAGAATCCTATTCTAGAACAACCCCACTCCTAACAGCCCCTTCTGAGATTCCCAGTCTCTCTTTATCTTCCTGTCCTTCTTCTTCCTTTCGAAGAGGATGGCTCAGAGGAAGATTCACAAAGATGAAGGAGGGGACGGGGTACGGACTAGTCATATTCTCCCGCGGAAATTCTACTTTACACCCAAGGTTTTTTCTGCCTCCAGAGCAGACCAGGATGCATGCCCCCTGGGTTCCAGCCTTCCTTTCCCGAATCACTCGCCTTCATCAGGAAGAAGAACCGGAGGTAGAGACCCTTCTTGATCGAAAAGACGATCGAAAAGACCATTGAGGATAGGTATGTGACTATTCGCGATGCGTGATCCCGGAAGTGAAAGTTGGTCTACGAGCTTGACCATCCTTCCTTCGTATGGAAAACACATTATTCGAAAGAGTGAGGAGACTATTGCTTCCATGCAATATATGTAGTCTCGTCCAAGGAGTAGGTTATAATCCAAGGGTCCTTGGACGACCATCAAATCTATCTTGACAGCCTTCTCTTTCAGTGTAATAGGCACATTAGGTAGAATCCCTAATGGTCGACTGGTTCCTTTGTCAAAACCCGAGAGATTCCTTCTCTCAGGCAAAAGCGCTGGGCAACCCAGTGCTTTCCAAGCAATAGAGGACAGGATACTCACAGACGCCCCTTCATCAATGATAGTTCCAGCCATGACCATTTTGTATATTTGGACAATAATTCTAAATGGTATACTGGCTGGTAACCGGGGTCTGCCTAGTTGGTTCCAATCAAAGGACACAACCAGGTTGCTTGGTGGTGGGACCGAATATACGGCTGGATACGATCCTGACGATGCTCCTTCCTGCGATAAAGGAGTGGGCACATTGCCCTGATTTTTATCAGAATCGGTGTTGACGAAAAGAATATGGACAGTGTCATCCTTACTCTCTTCCGTAGGGGTGTCAGCTGAAGATGAATCCTCAGTGACTGTGGTATGTGAAGATGAAACTTCTGAAGGGAGAACCGGGTCAACTGCCGTTTCGACTTTTGGACTTTCGTCCGGTCCGGATTCAGTAGGTTCACTTTCAGCGACTGACACTGCAGCTGGCCCTCTGAGCAAGACAGCTGTATTTTCGACCAACGAAGGACTTGGCGCGAGTTTTTGATATCCAGGAGGAAGTAGCACCGGTGCCACCGGTTGATCTTCCAAAACTCTCTTTGCCTCGTCTAAAAAGGGACAACGGTGAAGGGTGTGATAGCCTTCACACAGTTCGCAGGGGAACCTTATCCTTCTTCGTCGTCTGCGACCTTCACTTTCGTTGGTCGACGGTAAGCATTCAACCTGGTTGTCAGAGGTTGACGCTTCCGAATCGTGCAAACGAGGGGACCAGTCCCTTAGTATCCGGGGAATACTGGGACAATCACTGTGGAAGTGGTTCCCTCTACATATGACACATGGCGATTTGGGCCCGGTCCGTGCTGTGTGTGGGTTTTCGTTAGATACCTTCTGCTTGCCCCCAGGCGCCTTTGGCTCCTTCTGCTTCTTTTCTTTCTTCTTCTTTTCCTTCTTCTTTTCTATGGGAGTTCCGCTTTTGGCGGCTTGACCTTTCGAAGAAGAAGGATCGGAGGAAGGCGTATAAGAAGTGGAAGGTTGGGGGGTAGCTCTAGACTGGTATAACTGTCGACTCGACTGTTCAGGAACCGTGGTGGTCTGAACTACAGCGGTTGAGAATAGCCATACTGGTAGGCCAATTGTCAGTCCTGGAAGCGACAATGTGGCCATGTGGGGCGCACCAACTTCTCCCCAAGAAGAGAAAGGGCTAGGGGTCCCATCATGCGGAATCCCTTGGTCGGTGCATTCCATGTTCTCAACCTTAAGATCAACGTAGGAATCAGGGGTGATTATGTTCCGTTTAGAATGAATTTTATTATGACGACGCTTTAGACACAACTTGCTTTTTCACTTTTTAAGAGTCGAGAAAAAGCTAAAGATGACTCTAGTCTCCTTCGATGTATTAACGAGCCCGAAGTGACAAATGCTCGGATGGACTTTTTCAGTTATAGAGTTTGAAAAAGGCCAAAAGAAACTACTCTGGAGTTCTAGGCAAGGGTGTGCCAAACCTTTCGCGAAACCACAGAATACGTTTTACGGTACGAGTGGTCGATCTTCGTGAATGCTGTGTTCACTGCATCGCGATCAGTAGGGCGGTCGACACGGCTTCCTATGGATAAAGGCTTTGTTCCTATAGGGGTCCCCCAATATACGCGACGGTACGCGGGGGCACAAGTCCGTATTAGTGCTATCGTCCCTCAGGAGGAATCACCCACCTTCGTAGAGATCGACAGTCACTATGTTTAACGACGCCGGTTCACGTCTCTACCTAGACCTCTATTGTGTTTCGTTATGTTTCAAAGCGTTGTTAGATAAATTCAGTTCTTTTTAGGTTGATCTTGTTTAGCAGTTTGCCTTTATGGATCACCACGTGATGTATATACAACTCCTAAATGCAGTCTAAGAATGATAAGCAAGCTTTTTTCAATTCTTTCAACTTATGAAAACCTTAACTACTGAAGGAAAAGAAAGACATCATCTTTTCAAACAGATCATGGAGCACACACTAATGCACTTTCCCTAAATCGACATGCAAACTGTCAAAATGCACATGCACAATGCAAGTATTTCTTTTCTTCTTTCTTAATGTTGTGTATGACAAAAAGAAAGCTGTTGTACGATTTCGAATTCAATTTCAAGCGAAAGCACACGAGTATTGTCCAACAATCAAAAGAACACCTTAAGATTTACTCGTTTCTACACAAGAAATACTGAAATTCGAACCAGAAAACGAAAGCAAATGCTCAAGCAGCTATGAACAGCAATAAACTAGCTCTTAGGATCACAACGACACTTTCTCAAAGGTCTAGATCTAAGAGGTCACAGCAAGACTGGCTCACTTTCGCTACGAGAAACTGTGAATGAAAGCAAGAAATACAATAAGAACAATCACGGTTTCAACATACAACTGAGGCGGAATGAGGGCAAAGAAAAGTGGTCTCAGCTGGGTATACAGGTTGACAGCAGGCTGCAAAAACAATAGTGAAAACTGGGCAACAGACAGTGGGGAACCCCAGTTGCACAAGGCAAAACTGGATCAGCGCAGGTACTACACTGTCAAACAGGGATGCAGCGCAGGTAGCCCCTTCGGGACCTGCGTTGCAGTGCAGGTAGCCTTTGTTGCAGCTGCACTGAACGAGACAACTCTCGTCCTTCCCAGATTCCGGGTCACAGTTTGCTCAAAAATCAACGGTTTTTGGCCAAATCAGAGGCTATCAGTCAAGTATACTCTAGAGGATGATTAAGGAAGATGAACACTATCACAAAGAGAAAAAAAGAGTCCTTGTGGATCAGCTTTTCAAATCATGAACATGCCCAGCACTGGGCTAGAGCAGCTGCCCTCTACTTTGCATTCGAAGGACTCGCATGCAGTTCGATTCGGTACTCCCTTTGTTCAAGAGATGAATAGCAAGAATACACAAGCTACCAACAAGACACGGTCCCCAGCGGAGTCGCCAGTCTGTTGTGGGGGAAAGTATCCAACTTGGAATGACCCTAACCCACTCTAAGGGTGACAGTTCCTTAGCAACAGCTGAAAGCAAAGCTATCTAAAGTTTCTTCTTTACGACATGCAAGAGATAAAAGGGATAGATCCACTTACCGATGTCTTGCGCAAATGGTCGATCCAATCTCCTTTGTTTGCCTCTTGCTCCCAGCTCCAAGTCTTTTCACGGGCCCAGCTACACGAGATCCTGCAAATAAGACAAGAAAAGGAAACTACAAGAAGCATGCATGTATAAATGATTCAAGGATTAGCATAAATCAAAGACGCAAGTAAGACAATACATCATTGAAACACATGCGAATAGAAGAACCTCAAATGCTTTATTAATATATGGAAGTAAGGTTCAGGCGGTGATACAACCATGCGAGGTCCAATCCAGCATCACCTTCCCGACGGAGAGAAATCTCTTCTTCACCTCCCTCATGCAATCACCCAATACTCTCAACTGCAAACCAACAGCGATTCTTTGCACTGAATTCCGCCCCCCAGATCCCATGGGATGAGATCCTTATATAGAGTTTTGGAGTGAAGGCAAGTCATGTTGATGTGTGACTTGCTGTGCTCTTCAACTCCAGTTGTTCTTCAGTCCTTCACTTGGAGTTTCTACCTTCCACTTGGAGTTCTAGAAGCTCTTAACTCATTATTAGGCGAATCTTTTGATCACATGCCTTTCTGGAAGCTTCCTGGGCACTGGCACTTTGAGAAAAAGATTCCTCCACATGTCCAGTTACGCCCAACGCAGGTAGCCTTTGTCCTACCTGCTTTGCAACGCAGGTAGCCTTTGTTGCACCTGCTATGCAACGCAGGTACCCTTTGGAGCAGCTGCTTTGATCCAAAATTGACCTGTTTTGAGTGTTTTTTCAGTGGAAGACTGATTTGCAGAGCTTTGGTTTGCTGACCTTGTTCCTCTACAGGTAAGAACAACATGTTTGGGGACTTTGGATCCCTCAGATTATTGACATTTCATGCTCCATGCTGTGAGGCACAAAAATGTCTATAACACATATACAAGTGAGTTGTTCTTCTACAAGTGGGTTGCCATCAAGTACAACACATGCATCATAATGCCAACAATATCCCCCTTTGGATTTGATGGCAACCATGTTGGTGTTGATTACCGCAAGCTGTAGAAACAAGCAACACCAAAATACTCTCCCCCTTTGACATCAAGGGAAAAGGGCGGACCAAGATATTCTCCCCCTTTGATATCAAGGGCAAAGGACTGACCAAAAAGAAAAACTTTCATATCTGAATAGCTAAATATAAACATTGATCATGCTCCCCCTAAGCACATGTTGAATTCTCTGACTAGACTCCCCCTTTCTACATGCTGAGATGCACTATATCATCCATGCTCCCTCTGAGCACATGCAGAGTTTGCAAATATTTTCCAAAAGGATGACTCTATAACTCAACTAAGTGACTTTGACCTTCTTATCACCAATGACTCATACATATATCAATCTCCCAACCAAGTGGGGATATACCGAATTTGACTCATCCTCCCAACCAAGTGGGGATATACATGACTGAAAAATAGCAATTATTGCATCATCCTTCCCATGCATAGTGGGGTTACAAATTACATCATATGATCAAAAAGGACTCATCAAAAGACTATGACAGACAAAGACAAATTATTACATCATAGGTATTTATATGACCTTTACATCGAATGACATACATGACATTTATAACAAAGACCAAATATCTAAACAAGACCATGATAGTCATCAACAACTATCATACACCATGTATGACTTGCACCATAAGCATCTGTCAACAACATCTAGACCAACAACCTGTATATGTCCATCATTAGTTCCCAAGATATGACAGTGTAAATATCATCAACCTGTGACAAAGTATGTCTGCATATAGATATCAACTTATTCTCTTGATCTCATCAAGATCAACTTGCTTCGTTTCCTTAGTCAAAAGAGCCTTATCATAACTTTCCATGAATCAACTAAGCATATGTCATATCTCCAAGCGGTAGCACCAAATCATTCACATCATATCATATGTATGTGAAAACACCATATACATCATAACATCATAACATCATTATCAAGAACCGCATGATCTTTCCACAAGAACCTTCACTATATCATCACTAGGGAACACCCCACATCTGATTAGTATCAACCACGATAATCAACATATGTGAGTATCAACCTATCATCATAAAGTAAGAACTCATCATCATTTTGTGACTAAGTAAGCCATGTATTCGAATATCCATATCCTCAAATAACTATGTCTTCATGAGACCTGCAATAACCCTATTCTCTTGGCCAACCAACAATATTTATCAATATGCAACTTAAGTAATCATCCTTGTATCCAACATACTGTATATCCATCAAAGAGATAGCAATATGTATCTAGCAAACCATGAGTTCATGGTCATTTGTCAAGATTTCTTGATATCATCAACAACAACAATCCTCAACCATGTGAGAGCCAAGAACTATAGGGATCCTGCATCATCACTGCACCATATGAACTTTATGCATCTTTGAAGGCATGATGATAGTAGCATAAAAGAAATAAGTGGCTCATCATCAAATAATGAAGTTGTGTACTCAAGCTTTGTACTTCTTCTTGTCCTTATGAAGATTACTTATGTAAGCAACATATATGTACTATATGCATCATCAAAAAGTCATCCAAAATCATCTATAAATCTGATCTGAATACCAATTATGCGATCCCAAGTATCATCTGAGATTTTATCATGGGCAACTCATAACCGAAACATAGCAAGATGTATCATATAAGCATTAGCATCATTGATTAGGTACCAAAGACTTCTAAACATAATGCCAACAATGCTTTATTAGAAGCATAGCATACTCTCCCCCTGAACTTGTTCTACTTGTTCATTGTCATATCTGATCATATATCAGTAAGAAGTATCAAGGAATCATCATCAATCAGATATACATCAAGTTATCAACGAATTGTGAGGATCAAAACACTTCTAAATAACATCCACAGATTGTAGTCATCTACGACAAAAAAGATAACATATAATTGTCTGAATCATATCACATCAATTTTCCTGAGACTGTCCCACATCATTTTTCTCAAACTACATATACGCGACTATGCAGCTTCGAACTCGCGTATATACGTGACTTGTCTTCATGAAATTTGCGTATGAGATTTAGAACATTGAATTTTCATACTTTCAGCTTTCCCTGAGTCTGTTATGTCTGTGCACTGTGCCATGCCACATTTTTCTGACTGTACTTCCTTCTTCCATATCTTTGAGTGTGATGATGTTTTCTCCTTTTGGTATGGTACCCGAAATTTTCTCCTGCATTCCTTTGTTATATGTCCAAACTTGTTACATGCATAACATCTTACATGTTTCATATTCTTCTATAGTAGTCAATGGCTTTGTGACCAAACATATTGCAAGAGAAACAATATCCCTTAAAGTACCTGGAAGCTGATGATATTTCTGTGTGATGGTCTTGAACCATTCTACTTCTACATCTCGTTACAACATGTCCAAGATTATGACATATAAAACATTCAACATTATTCATTTGAGGAAATAACCGACTATCACTTCCACAGTTAGGAGTAAAATATTTTCTTTGAAGAATTTATTTCCTTGGTTGTTGATGGGGTTGACCTCTAATCTCCTTGTTGAGAATTTCAGATTTTTCAATAGAGTTCCTTGTCTCATTTTGTGAGATAGAATTACCTTCAACAGATTCATGAAAAACAAGAATAGTTTTGATGGCAGGAGACCTTTGACTACTAAGAATATCATCCAAGACCTTAGTACTATCTTGAAATCGTAAAAGCTTATCCTTTTCTTCTAATTTACCTTTTAGTATTGCTCTTCCTTTTCAAGATACTTCTTCTTCATGATTTCTTCAACTTTTCTTCCTTCTTCCATCTGTTGCCTTAATTCAAGAACTTCGTTTTCTTGTTTTTTAAGATCTTGGAGTAGTTCTTCATTCCACTTATTTGATTTTTCAAGATCTTCTTTTAGAGAGGGGATCTTAGCTTCAAGACTTTCATAGTAACTGGATCTATCTTTGAGTTTCTTGATTGTTGTGCTCTTTTTATTTACTTCATTTCTTAATGATGTCACTTCATCCTGCAACTTTTGACATTGATCTTCCTTTTCCTTGAATTGCTTCCTTACTTTGTTTCCATCCTCTAGTTGAGCTTTTAGTTTGGTAGCTTCTTCTTTGAAGGCACACTCCCTTTTGTGCAATAGATCTTGCTGATCTCTAATTTTGTCTGTGCGCCTTTTAAATTCTGCCTCTATTTGATATCTTTCTCTCTCACCCATAAGAGAAAATTCAGTTGTTTCGCTGTCACTTTCATCATCTTCAAATGGATAGAGAAATGTATCACCAGAGGATAATAAATTCATACATGATAGTTCTTTTTCTTGTTCATCTTCATTCTGAGGTGATTCTGAATCTAAAGAGTTGTTTCCACATAATCCCCAATTGACTCTCCCACTGTCATAGTTCCTTTGAGATGTCTTCTTCTTCTTAGGTGATTTCTTCTTTAGCTTCTTTCCCATTGTTCTATGGATCTCCTTCAAGCGATCAAGCTTCTACCAAAGGACCTGCTCTGATACCAATTGTTGGAAATAATACTGAGAGGGGGGGGGGGGTGAATCAGTATTAGTCAAGTCAAATTTATATATGCTACTTCAATGAAGGTAACCCGTGTGTACACCACAACTATATTTAAGTAAACCAACATATATCCAACAAACTTATGATTCAATTAATTCATCATATGTTCATATTTAATCTGTGCATCAATACTTTATTAAACATTAAACAGTAACCATGTGGAGTTAATAGCAGAATGAACCATAACACATAAGCAACACACATGAACACCAAGATTTAAGGTGGAAACCCAATGTGGGTGAAAACCACCTATTGCTATCGTTTCTGTCTTCTTTTAACAATAAGAAAATCTGTTTACAACATTGTACTGGTGCAGAATCATACCAGTACGCAGACTTCTACCTGTAGAAGGTGGCTACCTTCTCTCATTCTCTAGCTTCTACTGGAAGGGAGCTACAACCCCCTAGCTCTTGTACTAGCCGATATGTTTACTAGTAGGCAAGTGCCGATCTATAGAAGGCTACAACCTTCTCTCTTCCTCCAAGAACCACATTTCATAAATTTTCAGACTTGATGCTCCTGGTACACAACAATACACATGAAGGCCTCGTTTCATCTTATTTTCATATTGGACCCATTATCAACATTGAAGCTCAAAACCAATCACCATTGCACTACAACCATCAAATACATCTGCATTAACCAATCATTGAAACTCAATCATAAATCTTTGAATCACCCACAACTGAATCATTGAAAGCCCATCGTCACTGAAGCAAATCACAATCAATCAATATGAAAATTTAGTATACTGTCATCAAACTACAGTCACCAGAACACAGAGCGGACCCAAGAATTCTACAACAATAGCCAAATCCAACTGTAACTTCAAATATCATATTACATATTGAATACACTACTTAGATGTGTTGAACTAGCATGTATACGCGCTTTTATCAAAGCCAAATAGCGTATATGTCTGCAAATATTAATTCAAAATTTTGCAGCTATTCCAAACTTGAGTCATACCCAGATCATAACATTTACAGAACAACACATGCGTAGTATTCAGATCTAGATTATACATGATCAAACCATATAATGATAATTCATTTCAAGCCTTAAGATCTCGATCCATCATTAGATCTTATCCCTCATCTATCTCCAAGGTTCATCCTTGGTTCAGATCAAGCAAAGCACCATAAACCAATAACCTGCATACTAGATCTCACACTTCATCAGATATTTGATCCTTGCACATCTTGGCCTAATGATCTTCTCCTGCTTATATAGCTTTAGGCATTTCTCAATACCATGGATCAAAACCACTTAGGACCAATACCTTGGACCAAATACCCAGGATCAATACCTCGAACCAATACCATGGATCAAAATACCTTGGACCAAATACCTCGGACCAAAAACTTAGTTTTCCAACATGTACACGCTTTTCCTTCTGTGAAAGTGCGTGTGTATGTATACGCTACTTGTGATCAGTGAACCTGCGTGTATACGCAGCTTGGTCAAGGTGAACCTCGTATACCTCTCTTTCTTCATTCTTTGTAGTCTGATCTGTAATCCTTTGTTGTTAACCTGTTGCATTGTGAACTGTCATCTGAGAGAGTTGCCATTGTACATTACTTCTGAACTGATTCCTTTGAACTTCACTGCATTTTGTCACATCTGTAAACACAACTGTCATGCATTCTGTCACATCTGATATTTCTTCTTTTGTAGATTCATCTAGTTATCATATACAAGTGAGTTATTCTGCTACAAGTGGGTTGCCATCAAGTACAACACATGCATCATAATGCCATCATCCTCCACAATGTCCCAGGCTGATGAGGAGATCGATGGAGGTAATCACAGACCAAGCTTTTAGTTTCGTAGCTAGCCCTACCAAACCAGAGAGCGCTCTCTCTGTGAAATCACAGCAAAGAGATGACTGGAATGTAAAGGATATTAGGCTATATAGCTAGATTCAAGTGGGTTTTGGAAAATTTAGGGCTTTGTTGCTGGATAAGGGAGAAAAACCAGGTAGCTAGGTCAGAGGATCAAAGGGTTACAACAAAAAATACAAAAAGGAGAAAGGTATAACTACTTTTTTGATGTATCTTATGGTTTTTTCAATGTAGTGTGGTGTTTAGAAGAAGCAAAAGGTATTAATAAGCATGAAACATGAATTCATTAAGCAAGAAATAAAGTAACACATAATGATTTTTCCATCAAAATAGAGCTTTATGCAAAGAATTTTGTTTATAAAATGTAAGGAAAACCATTGAATAATTGATGAATGGAAAGAGAATATTAATATCTTTCATATAAAGCTATAATAGAGAAAAAATAACATCACAAACTTATTGCACATGAATTCCTAGATAATAGTTGCAAATTGTGTCCTTTGATTTCTAGAAAATGTCCAAGTACAAGCTACAATAGTTCTCTCCTCTGAAATCCAACCCGTTCTATCACTAAGAAACTGATACATAAAGACCAAAACAAAATCTCCCCACTCTTAGGGGTTGAATCAATGACTCTAGGAACTGTTCCATGAGGTGTTCTAACCAAACCCTAATGTCTAGGGAAGTTAAAAACGACTTCTACAATTAACTTTGACTCCAACCTCTCTCATAAATGAGGTCAAATTTACATCAAAACAACTTATAAATACTAACCACCCATTATTTACATTTAATTTTACCCCTCACATTCATCTACTTCACCCTTTTGACTTTTACCAGAGTCAAACTAGGAATTACAAAAAATTACACAGTGAAAATTTTACAAAAATCTAAAAAATTTCTAGGTGTACAACGAGCTGTTGGAGGCCATTTTCGAGTGCCTTTCTAAAGTCCAAATCCAGATCGAAAGCCTTTTATAGAAATATGGGAGAGTGTAAATGTATTTAGAGTATTATTTCACTCAAAATGACCAATTTTTGGCTGAGATATGGCCATTTGCCCATGGTGTCTCCAGGTGCGCAACGAAATGGAAAGAGAGGGGCAAAAATGTGATTTTTGGCCTCTTTTTTGCTAATTTCTCAAAACTTGAGCCCCAGACCAGGAAAGTGGGAAAATGGGGTTTTAGATGGGGTCATAAGCTTTCCAAAAATGCTGATTTTACATCATTTGGAGCCCTGAGGAAGAAGCAAAGCGTGATCTCGCTGTGATGCTAGACAAAAAATTGCCCAAAAATTGCAAGTCTGTGCCAAAACACAAAATTTTCTCCAAACCATCCCAAAATTTGTCCAGAGATGCCTCCTTAGCACACCCAGAACTTGCTAACACTCCCTATCATACACTATTATTCATTCATCTTCATGCAATTGAAACTAGTCCTTCCTTGTGTTTCCTTAACACTACATAACATACCTTGTCAATGCCTCCTTAGCACAACCAGAACTCGCTAACACTCCCTATCACACACTCTTATTCATTCATTTACATGCAATTGAAACTAGTCCTCCCTTTTGTTTCCTTGGCACTCCCTAGCATGCGTTGGCGCCACACCCTAGCACCTGACACCTCTTGGCATGCCTTAGCACTTGGTATGTCTTGGAATGACTAGCATGCCTTGGAAATTTCTAGCATGTGTTATCACTTCCTGGCATTCCTTCACACCTTGGCACTCCCTAGTTGTCATGCCCTCATAGATAGCCTTACTTTTTTTGTGACTTTGTAACCTAACCAAGTCATTGGAAAAATAGTATTGTCCCTAGACAAAAGTCTCCCTTTGTCTAAAATTGCTTTTTCCATCCCCTTATTGTAATCGTAGGCTTACCTATTGAAAGTCCTATTATGAAATTATCCTAATACACTTCGTCCTTGGGACACTTGGAAGACACTCTTATTCATCTTTTTCCATGCACTTTGACCTTGTTCTCCCTTGTGATGCCCTCATGCTCCCCAACACTCCTCGACATGCATTGACATTGTCTGGCATGTGCTATCATGCCTTTTCATTCCTTGGCATGCCCTAGCACTCCTTAGCTATAATGCCCTCATAACTACCCTTATTGGTTTTAAGACTTGGGAACCAACCAAGTCCTACCTCGACTACAACATATTGACCAAGTTACAGTTACTACAACTATACTAGCCCTTGTTCACCTAAGAATGGCCTATAACTCATCTTAGGCTACTCAGACCCAATCTTAGCTCATCTCACTTAAGAAGTTACCAAGTCAAGGATCATGTCTAACCATGGCCATAAAACAACTAAGAAACATAGTTTACATCTTGACATGGCATAACACCTGGCATGTCTAACAATCCCTTGGCACTATGTGGCACATGTTGGAATTCCCTGCATGCCATGGCATGCTTTAGCACTCCCTATCATACCGTACCACTCCTTGACATGTCATGGCACTCTTTCATGCCTTGGAACTACCTAGCATATAACTTTGTCACTCCCTCCTGAGCACACTTGGAATTCACTGACACTCCCTATCATACACTCTTATTCGTTCATTTCCATGCATTTTGAACTAGTTTTCCTTTGTGTTTATGTCACACTCCCTAACACTCCCTGACACACATTGGCACACCCTGACACGCATTGGCACACCTTGACACGCATTAGCATACCCTAGCATGTCGCCCTAACACTCTAGAATTTCTTAGCACCACCTAACATACCTTGTCGTCCCCTCCTTAGCACACCTAGAACTCCCTGACACTCCTTGTCACACACTTTTAGTCATTCATTTCCATGCATTTGAAACTAGTGCTCCCTTATGTTTCCATGGAACTCCATAACACTCTATGGCATGCATTGGCACACCCTGGCACCTGGCACATCTTTGCATGTTTCCCTGGCTTCTAATATTCCTTAACATTGCCTAACATACCTAATCACTCCCTCCTTAGCACACCTGGAACTCACTAACACTTCTTGTCACAAAATCTTAATCATTCATTTGCATGCATTATTTTCACCTATTTCTCCCTTGTGTTCCCCTAACACTCCTTAACACTTCCTAGCACATGTTTTTGATGGACAAAACACTATATATAGGGCAGCTCATCCTCCATTTGTGGACAAGTAAATTTGGTTAATTAAGTCTGTAATAAGAAGTTCGAAGATAACCAACCAAGAGAAGGAAACAAAGAGAGAGGATTTTGTTGTTGTTTATGGGTCTGTTTTAGGGCTAATAGATCCACATGTGCAAAGGATGGAAGAACTATCTACTTTAGAAAAGGTCGAAGATCTTGTTGTTGTCCAAGAAGTCAAATCAAGGAAGAAGATAAGCAAGGTTACACGTCGAATTATAATAAGAGTTCATATCATCCAAGCGAAGAAGATCAAGGTTCAAAAGGTTGGTAAACCACATGTTCTAGGGTTTATGAAAGAGGGCCAAAAACTACAGATCTAGTCCATGGAACTGGAATTTGAAGGCTAGTCAAGTTATTGAAGGAAGAAGCCTGATCATTGTTGACTCAAGGAAAAATAAGGAAGTTGAATCAAGGAGGCTTGTGACTTGGTCTTGGAGAGGTCATTGAGTCAAGGGTCTAGGCCATGGTCTTGGTATTCGTCAATTGAAATCTATATAAGAAGAAGATCTCGTTTGGGTTTTCCTCTCATGTTGGAGAGGTTTTGGCCTTGGTTGATCACATATTCTATGTGTCTCTCGTCTCCTCATTGTTTATGCATTGGTAGATGTTTGATGAAGAATATTGTTTTGAGCATTGTTTGTTGTTGTTGATTAGTCTTGAATGTGTTTGTGTATGAAAAATTGGTTGGGTTTGTAAACTATGAGTAGAGAAGTGTTTGATTGATGCATGCTTCCTAAAATAAAATGTGTCTCTTAAACAATTAATTTAATGGAAACATGGGTATTTGGACAATTATTTTGGAATTTATGCACCTTACAAGTACATCAACTCATATAATGCATAAATATAATGGAAAGTTGTAACGTGTTGCATCATAGAAAGGATGTTGATAAAATATGATAGCATAAATGTACATGATAGTTTGGAAAGGTGGGGAATAACTCTTATTTAGTCATAGGTAGCCTAATCAATTCATTTTTTAATATTTAAATGTCAATGATGATTTTGAAAGTAGGTGGGTAGCAATTCTTACTCATGTCATAGATAGCCTAACGAGTACTTTTCTCTATCTAGAATGATACTAGATACAAAAATCTTTTGTATTGTGTGCTTCTTCAATTTTTTTTATAATATATCATGTTATAAAAACTTTAAAATGAGTTTCTCACTTTCGTTCTTGCATTTGTGGTAAAATCTGAACCCAGCTTCTGAAGGTAGTGTTATTTTGGAGGATACCAACAATATTTTTCACTCCATAAAGGTTTTAACCTATCTTTAGTCTTTGATGAGTTTTTTTGGATGATTGTACTTTAAAAATAAAGATGCATCTGCAGTTTTCTCACTTGCTAATTTAGAATCAATGAAAAAAATCAAAATAATTACTTACATTTATTTGTAGAGTTTACCTGAAATTGATGGAACATGGTGATTACATCAAATGAGTGTGAAATTGAATTTTGAAATTTTATTAATGTCCTCAATGCTTGGAAAATGTAATGGGATCAGATGATAAGTTAACATGTAAGGTATTTAGTGAGACATTGCTTCTCTTCTAAGAAAAGTATATCTAAACCAAGTGCAATACCAGGGAGAGAGAGGATTCTGTAGTGTGCAAAGCTTAGTTGTGTGGGTTTGGGGCTAAGGCATAGTTGCTCCATTTAACTGAAGTAAAATGAGAGGAAATGAGGCAATGCATACTTTGTAAATCTTAGCTATGAGGATTTGGGGTTCAAGGCTTAGTCACTTCACAATTGAAATAAAATGAGATCAAATGAGACAAGGACTTGCAAATTATTAGTTATATGTAATGACATTAAAGTGAGTAAACACAAAGTATCAAAATTCGAAGTAGAATCAACCCTTGTGTATGAAAATCCAGTCAAACATTTTTTAATGGTTGAATTCTCCCTCAAATATACATTTGATTAATGAAAAAGCTTAGAAAACCACATCTATGTAATCGAGGTATCCCTCTTAGATGCACAAACCTTTCCCCTTGGCTTCCCATTGACTTTGAGGTTGTGTTCCCCTACACTCCTATATGCTTACTAGGGATACTACACTCCAACATGACGAATTCTAAGATATATTGTGATAGGGGGGATGAGGGTTTCGGAAATTCTTGTTGCCACAGGAAAGTCTTGCCATGTTTAGTTCAACAATACGGAAGAAAAATGCTCATGCAGAAGGATTTATGGTGCTTTGTCAATTGTGGGAAATAGAAATGCCATACATTATGCTGCTTCTTGGCACAATATTATCGATTCATGGAGAAAGATCAATGGTTCCTTGGGTGGAACTATACCAATGTGTGAGTGGGACCATGGTCATGAGATTCATTTTTTACTACCATCACAATGAACTACAACCAAATTGACTCATGAGATTCATTTTTTACTACCATAACAATGAACTACATCCAAATTGGTTATAAAAGATTGCATTGTTAAAAATTAATTTTTAGCTTTAAATTTTGACATTATAATTATAAAACCAAATCTCATTTGTTTAAATAACATGGAAACCCATAATATTATTATTAGATAATTAAACATTAATAAAAAATATTTATAGTTTTTTTGTTTAATTATATAAAATCCAAATCTGAATTTGTTTAAAATTACAATTTACAACATGGTTAATTATTTTGTAATTTTGAAAAATAAAAAATTAAATTTTCTGAAATGAGTATACAATAAGTTAAGAAAATATACATTCCATACATTTTGATATATTCATAAAATATAGTGTTTTTAAAATTTATAAAAAAAATAATAATTATAATTAAAAAATTTAACGATCATCCAAATTAAAAATTTAATTTCTGCTGCGTTTTCTTTCCCACCTTAGTGTATTCGAATGAATGTTGAGTAGTTGAAAAAAAAGGAAATACCATTTTGCTGCATTTTCTTGCCCCCTTTAGTGTATTCAAATGAATGTTGAGTAGTTGAAAAAAGAGGAAAGACCATTATGTCGTGTTTTCTTCCCCGCCTTAGTGTATTCGAATGAATATTGAGTAGTTGAAAAAAAAAATGGAAGACCAGAACAAGTTTTCTTCCCCGCCTTAGTGTATTCGAATGAATGTTGAGTAGTTGAAAAAAAAAGGAAAGACCATGGGCACAATACAATCTGATCTGTGGCTATATGGAAATAGGTACAGGTTGCTGGATCAATCTTTAGGGTTTCTAGATCGATGGCCATTCTTAGAATTGATTTGCAAATTTGTTTTATATTTTCACATGAAATGTATGTTGAGTAGTTGAAAAAAAAGGAAAGACCATGGGCACAATACAATCTGATCTGTGGCTATATGGAAACAGGTACAAGTCGTTGGATCAATTTTTAGGGTTTCTAGATCGATGGCCATTCTTAGAATTGATTTGCAAATTTGTTTTATATTTTCACATGAAATGTTGCAGTAATTCGCTGGCAGTTATTGTTTCATGGTTGAATTTGGATGCGTTGAGAAATAAGATTGAGGAGGATCTCTTCAATGGCTTGCTCACAAAACATGGATCTATTTTCGCTGGGCAAATTTGGACCACAATCGAAGGATCAGAAGTCTTGGTCTTCTTTGAAGATCCCAAGAAAATACTTGCACAAGTACCCTTTCTCTCCTTTAATTCCTTCCTCGATTTCAATTGCTTCAAAAAATCTACCAACTTTTTCACCTAAAATTAGGTTATTTGGGTTTTGTTTTTTAAGAATTTACCTTCAAATGAACTAACCCCACAATTACTATATTGGCAATAAAATTTATATTAAATATACGTTGAACTCTTGTAGTAGTTTGGTAGTATACCACACCAGAAATTGCAAAAATAGTAGTTTGATAGTATACCACACCAGGAAAACAACGGAAAAAACAACAACTTAGACTTCTCAGGGTAACTCCCTGCCCTCCCTCATATCAATGCAAAACGAAAAGATTTTTCTTGCTCTCTTTCCATTTCACGGCAGTTCTTAATCAGAAATATCAATTTCAAGCTCTGTTACCAAAAACATAACAGAAGTCTTCGTTTCTGAAAAAAACCGTATAAAAAATGGAATGGTACGGAAACTGTTTTATACGGAAACTGTTTTATATGGTTGTTTTTGTTGAATTGAGGCTTCTGTGATCGATATCAAGTTTATGAGATATTTTTTGGCATAAATCACATGATATTTCATTTGTCGACGCTTTTTGAACCAACCAGTGTGGTTCATCGTCAAGATAAGTTGAAGAATCAGATCTAGCTTTGCATGTTAAATAGTCAGAGTAGAACATCCAACGACTATAATTCTTGACCAGGTAACGGCTATATTGACCAACGACTAGTTGGATTGGACTAGGGGCATAACCTTTATTTAATTAAATAAGTTAATTTAATTTGATTATTAAATTGATAGTTAGTTATATTCTTATTAAATTAAAAGTTAAAGGGACATATGCACATAGAAGTTTTAATTATTTTATAAACTTTTAATTATAAATATATATTAAAATAAATTAATAATTAGTTATAAAAGTTATTAACTAAATATAAATATATAAATATTAGAGTAATTTAAGGGTTAGAAAGAATATTTTAAATATTTAAGTTTAAGGAAACGGTTAGTTGGACTGGACTAGGGGCATAACCTTTATTTAATTAAATAAGTTAATTTAATTTGATTATTAAATTGATAGTTAGTTATATTCTTATTAAATTAAAAGTTGAAGTACTTGTGAATATAGAAGTTTTAACTAATTTATAAACTTTTAATAATAAATTAAAATAAATTAATTTTAAATTAATAGTTAGTTGTAGAAGTTATTAACTAAATATAAATATATAAATATTAGAGTAATTTAAGGGTTAAATTAAATAAACAATTAATTAAATTTAAATATTTAAAATATTCTTTCTAAACTTTTAATTATAAATTAAAATAAATTAATTTTAAATTAATAGTTAGTTGTAAAAATTATTAACTAAATATAAATATATAAATATTAGAGTAATTTAAGGGTTAAATTAAATAAACAATTAATTAAATTTAAATATTTAGAATATTCTTTATAACTAAATAAACAATTAATTAAATTGAAATATTTAAAATATTCTTAAATTAAATAAACAATTAATTAAATTTAACAAGGAGGGGCTACGGTCATCCTTAACAAGGATGATTACCATAATAAGATGTTAGATCATCTTCACAATAGTGGCAGTTATAAAAAACTGCCCAAGAACCCTCTGAAGAAGATTTCGAGGACCGTGGCTCTTGCCATCAAGTCTAGTAGCTCGGTGAGTTCCCTGTGCCACAAACTCATTGAGAGCAGTCCCATTACTCCTAGGATCTATGGGTTACCTAAGATCCACAAGGAGGGGGCCCCTCTGAGGCCTATCGTCAACACCATTGGTGGTCCAACTTACCTTCTTGCTAAGTTCCTTGCCCTTAAACTTAAGCCCCTAGTCGACCGCACTGAGTCCTTTGTTAAAGACTCTGCTTCCTTCATTAAGGAGCTTAAGGATATTAGGCTGGACCCTGAGGACATTCTCGTCAGCTTTGATGTGGTCTCTCTTTATACAAGTGCATCCCTATAAAGGAGGCCTTGGAAGTGATCTATCACCTAACAGATCCTGATACCGCGCATTTGGTTGAGATGTGTCTCACTTCCACTTTCTTCTGTTTCGAGGGTGAATTCTTTGAACAGACTTGTGGTGTTGCCATGGGCTCCCCCCTTTCCCTGATTGTTGCGAATATTTTTATGGAAGATTTCGAAGCCAAAGCTTTAGCCTCGGCTTGTCTCCTTCCCAAGCTTTGGAAAAGGTATGTAGATGACACTAATGTCATCTGGTCCCATGGCCAAGAGGAGCTGGATCGCTTCTTCAATCACCTCAACGGTCAGTCCTCTGCCATTAAGTTCACCATGGAGAAAGAGGTCAATGGTTGCCTCCCTTTCCTAGATATTCTTATTTCTAGGAATAAGGACGACTATCTCTCCCACTCTTTGTTCCGGAAGAAAACGCATACTGAGCAGTATCTTCATGCCGATTCCCATCATTTCCCTGCTCAGAAGATGGGTGTCCTTAACACCCTCGCTACTCGAGCCCTCAGGATTTCTGATAATGAGAGCTTTGATAAGGAGAGATCCCATCTCATTGATGTCTTTGTGGAAAATGGACATAGTAGACGCCTAGGTCAGAAGGCTTTCCTTAAAGCATCTAGGAATGCAGCTATTAAGAAAGAACCTAAGGAACACCGACTAGGGGTCCACCTTCCCTATGTCCAAGGAACCACATACAAGATTGCTCGGATCCTTAAGAGGTATGATATTCCCTCTTCTTTTAGACCCCTCAGCACAATTCGTAATTCCCTCGGATCGGTAAAAGATCCCGTTAACCCCAAGGACATGAAGGGTGTCTACTTAATCCCTTGTTCTTGTGGGACCCCCTACATCAGGGAAACGGGGCGCTCCATCCATCAGAGGATCAGCGAACATGCAGCTGACCTAAGACATGGGAGAACCAAGTCTTCAGCGTTAGCAGAGCATGTGGTGAAGACCAAGCATCACGTTTGTATTGAGGAGGCTAAGGTTGCTGCCAAAGTTGTCCAGTTCCATCATCGTAAAGTTGCCCAGTTCACTTTTCCCTGGAGCCTTCCGGTCTCCTTTGGTTTATCCTTCTTGCTCTGGACTCTTTCCTGTCCTCCTTTTTTTTTCCTTTTTTTTTTGTATCGCTCCTTTTGCCGAGTTGATATTAGTATTTATAATCTTAGAAGATATTTATTTACTCATTATTATTATTTTTATTTATTTATCTATTTTATATTATTTTTATGTATATTTTTATCTATTAACGAATATATAATAATAATATTAGTATTATTTATTTGCTTATTATTTTTTGAGTCGTCCCCCTTTTCCATGATTGATATTGGTACTTATGGTCTTAACAAATATATATTTAGGTAGTTTTATTATTACTTATTTTTTTTATTATTACTATTTTTAAAATTTATTTATTTATTTATTTTTCTTTTTCTCCGTAGCCAAGTTATATATATTATTAGTATTGTTTATATATATTTTATTAGATAATTTATTTTATTTATTTGTCTATTAACAAATACATATTATTATTATTATTTTTCGAAACTAATATTTATATATTGCTATTATTTTATATAGTTATTAACGAATATATATTAGTATTATTATCATTTTTATGTATTTTAATATTTCTTTCCTAACTAATTTATATATTATTATTATTATATATTTTAATTTATTTTATCTTTTACTTAACTTTTATCTTAATAACCGAATATTATTACTTTATATATATATATATATATATATATATATATATATAAATAATTTAAATAAATAAATAAATTTAATTTTTTTTTTTAACTAACCATTAAAAGTATTTTATTTATCTATATATTTTACCTAATTTAACTTATTTCCATAATAATAATAATAATAATAATAATAATATTAATAATATTAATATTAGCATTAGTATTAATAATAATATTAAATTAATAATAATATTTTGACTACTAATATTAATAATATATTAATATCAAGACTATATTAATTATATTTAATAAATAACTTAATTAAACCAAAAAAAAAAATTACTTATATTATTAATATATAATAACAAATAATTTAATTAAATTAAATAAATTACCTTTTCTAACTAACCATTTAAATTATTTTATTTATTGATATTTTTAACCTTAACTATATGATTTTAATTGATATATATATATATATATATATATATATATATATAATTAATATATTTGTTTTATATTAACAATAATTAGTGAATAATTTAAATAAATAAATGAATTATTTTCTTAAACTAACCACTAATAGTATTTTATTTATTTTTAATCCTAACTTTTATATTAATAACCTAATATTATAATATATATATATATATATATATATATATATATTATTTAATTTTTAAAACTAACCATTAAAAATATTTTATGTATTAATATGAAAAATAATAATAATATTAAATTAATGAATAGTAATTTGACCTGGGTCCGTAGGTCAAAATTAGTCGTTGGTCGATTTAGCCGTTGGAGTCTCTGCCCAGACTATTTAACATGCTAAGCTGGATCTGTTTCTTCAACTTGTCCTGACGATGAATCACACTGGTTGGTTCGAAACACGTCGACAAATGTCTCTCTTTATGTGATTTACGCCAAAGCTCTACGTATTAAATTTAAATATTCAAAATATTCTTTCTAACTAAATAAACAATTAATTAAATTTAAATATTTAAAATATTCTTTCTAATGCTTAAATTACTCTAATATTTATGGTGATGGTGATGGTGGTTAACATCCGCTAAGACCAAACATTGGTCTATCGGACCTAAAGAAACAAATTATTTATTTTGAGTTAAGATTTTATTCCTATGCTCAAAAAGCTTGGAGAGAAGCCTCCCGAGCTCACTATAATTTTGATTGTAAAATGCTAGGAAGGTCAGTATTGTAACAAAGATTGTGAAACTGAGATCTAATGTGGTTGTATGCGGGGCACTCTAAGAGGAAGTGTTTTCATCCTCGATGTTCCTATTCTCACATATATGGCAGATCCTTTCCATCCATGGCGTTTTAGGAACTGCCCAATGACCTGTTTCACTATGGAGCTCATGAGAATTCATTCTAATATTTGCTATATTAATTTTCTTCTTTGAGCTAGTTAAAATAGAGAGATAATTTTGATCTTCTAGGGTGGGGTTGATGACCTTCTTATAATAACTTAATTTTCTTTTAGCCGCTAAATCTTTCTCACACCACATTTTTTCTTTGAACTTAGAAGTAACAATATCTTTAATGTTATTTATGTTTTGCAATGCATCATTCTCGTTGATCTCCCAATAGTTTAACCAGACCCTTGTGTCTTTATGCCACCCTCGATTGAGCCTTAGGTGGTTTTGGCTGGAATTTAAAGCTAGCTTAGGAAGTCTATGATCGTCTATGTTATTGAGTTTGTGCTTGTACAACAGAAACCTAATGATAGCTAGGCTCTCAATAGGGGAAATACCTGCTTCTATAAGGAGAATAGGATAGGGTGTATTACTTTTAGTTTTCAAGTTATAAGTTATAAAACGCTTCTGGATTTACTTAATCTTTCTCCATGATTCTCTGGAGATGCTACAACCCCAAACCTCACAGCCATATAAGATAACAGGAGTGACTAAAGTTTCAAAGAGGAACTTCTTTTTATCCCACATTACAAGGTTTGCTGTTTTACAATTGTTTTCAAGACCAAAATAAGCTTTCCACCCCCATTAATCCTTTTCTCAATGCTATGGTTCCTGTTGAGCTTGTGATGAATATCAATTCCTAGGTACTTGTAAGAATACACTTCCTCCAAGTTATTATTGTCATACATAAAATTAGCGTAAGTGTCCTTCTTGGATTTGATAATCATAACTTTTTTTTTGTTAGTGTTAACAGTCATACCCATGGTAGAGCAGAAATCCTTAAGAAGCCTGAGTTGCTTATCAAGATCAGATGGGCACCTTGCCAAAAGAACAATATCGTCAGCATAAAGAAGAAGGATGACGACTATCCCAGCTAAGATCATGCCAACACATCCTGCTTCGTCTAAATAGCCTTCGAGCTTATCGATGGAAATGCCAAATAGGGCAGGGGAGAGGGGGAAACCTTGTTTAACTCCGATGTTACACTTAATATCTTTCGACCACCCCTCATTGCTCTTTAGCTTGGCAATTACATTCTCGTATAACCTTATAGCGGCAACGTGCAACTCGAGAGGAACCTTTAGCTCTTCTAATCTATTCCAAAGGTTGTATCTAGGAACCGTATCGAAAGCCTTTCTAAAGCCCACAAAGCAACAAAATAAATTGGATTTATCATTACGACATTCCTCTGCAATGATCCTAAGCGTAACGAGGTGGTCTATTGTTGAGTGATTCCTTCTGAAACCTGCTTGGCCTTTAGCCCGCTTACCTTCACTTTCATGCCATATGCTTAACTTCTTTTCCAAAATACTACCATATAACTTGGCTAAGAGAGGGCTGATCATAATTGTCCGATAATTAGAGGGGTTATTTGTATCCCCACTTTTAAAAATAGGGATAATGAGTCTCTCAGTCCAAGGTTTAGGGAACCCTTGCTTGACTGCTTGATTGAAAAGCTTGTGGATGTGGGGTATGAGGACATGACCTCCAATTTTTAAGATTTCCGCATGACAACCTTCAATGTCCTTAGCTTTCCCATTAGTGAGGTGATTAACCCCAAACTTAATGTCTTCTAAAGAGAAAACTTCTTTCATTGTGAGCAGGGTTTCCAAATTATCCATGACATTTGCAGATTCATAAAGCTTTTTAAGATAGGAATTCCAATCGTGGAGAGCGATTTTATTATTATCTTTAGTCTTCCTAGTCAGAATCTGCCTCCAAAATTTCTTAGGAGCTACCTTAGAGAGGTGTAAGAGATTCTCTTGTCTTTGATGAATGTACTGCCTCTTTTTTCTTTTAGTTAGGGCTTTATATATTTTTATCTTGTGCATTTTAAGAGATTCATCAACAGCTTCCTTAATTGCTCTCCTCGCACTTTTACAATCTTTGTCATACCATGGATTGGTTTTGCTATTTCTTTTATTATTTGAAACTTCAATTGATAACTTGTTAATAGAATATGAGAGGGTTGTAGTAAAATTATGATAGAAGTCTTCTATGTTGTCTATACTAGATAAAGGAAGCAAATTAGTTTTTAACTCATTTAGAAAGAGATCATTTTTATTTCTATCAAATATTAAGTTCTTTTGGCTGTAAGTATTATTTTCTGTGGGAACTCTATGCATGACAAAATTAAGAGTTATAAGTAAAGGCCTATGATCAGAGTCAGGTTCGTGGTCATTTAAGATGTCAAAATTTTTTATTTCATTATATTTATATTTAGTTAATAACTTTTACAACTAACTATTAATTTATTTTAATTTATAATTAAAAGTTTATAAAATAGTTAAAACTTCTATATTCATATGTCCCTTTAACTTTTAATTTAATAAGAATATAACTAACTATCAATTTAATAATCAAATTAAATTAACTTATTTAATTAAATAAAGATTATGTCCCTTAACCGTTTCCTTAAACTTAAATATTTAAAATATTCTTTCTAACCCTTAAATTACTGTAATATTTATATATTTATATTTAGTTAATAACTTTTATAACTAACTATTAATTTAAAATTAATTTATTTTAATATATATTTATAATTAAAAGTTTATAAAATAATTAAAAATTCTATATTCATGTCCCTTTAACTTTTAATTTAATACGAATATAACTAACTATCAATTTAATAATCAAATTAATTTAACTTATTTAATTAAATAAAGGCTATGCCCCTAGGTAAGTCCAACTAACCGTTTCCCGGTCAAATTTAGCCGTTGGTCAGTATAGCGGTTACTGGTCAAGAATTCGTTGGATGTTCTGCTCTGACTATTTAAAATGCAAAGCTAGATCTGATTCTTCAACTTATCTTGATGATGAACCACACTGGTTGGTTCAAAACGCGTCAACAAATGAAATATCATGTGATTTAGGCTGAAAAATCTCATAAACGGTAGTTTTTGTTTTTTAATGCAAGAAACTGAGTTTTCCAAAAACAGTTCGTTTCTTGAAACTGTTTTATGGAAAACGTTAATCTGGTTCATTTGCAATATGGATCTCTTCCCTATTGGACCCGACATGAATCATAAAAAGCATTGTTCATTTGCAATATGGATCTCTTCCCTACTGGACGTGGACATGAATCATAAAAACCATTGTTTTTTGGATAGTTTTTAAAGGCATTTTCATAGTCTATGGTTAGAAGTCAACCATATATAGCTTAGATGGATCTCTTCCATATTGGACATCGATATGAATCATAAAAAGCATTGTTCATTTGCAATATGGATCTCTTCCCTATTGGACGTGGACATGAATCATAAAAAGCATTGTTTTTTGGATAGTTTTTAAAGGCATTTTCATAGTCTATGGTTAGAAGTCAACCATATATAGCTTAGGTGCTAACAGAACAGGTTTTTTGCAAATAGGTTGGGTGTTCTCCATAGCGACAAGACCTTGCAATAGTGCTTAATATATCTTTAACAAAGTTGACTATTTAGGGATTTTATTAGCTAAAGTTATGTGTTGCTTTTATTTAAAAGTGGATTTAGTGATTGTATCTAATATTTAAAATGTGTATTTTTTTATAAAATTATAAATTTAAATGTATAAGGTTTTTTTACATATATTTTTATAAATTAGTAATGTATATAGATATTTTATATATATTTTTATAAATTAGTAGTTAAATAATTTAGTTAATTTTTCTAGTTGATTTTGATAAGACCATCCTATAGAAACTTTTATCAACTATTAGACTATCTATAATATTAAATATCATCAACCAAAGACATTAATTTAATATATAAAAAATAATAATTATCTATTATCCATCCCATTAATAGTTTTATCCCATAAATACTTTTTTCATCGGTGAGAGAGATTATGTTAAGTAATTTGGAATAATAAAGCTTAAGAGAAACAAGCTATTGATTAATATGTCTATAATACAAACATAATTTCAACTATGATAAATATGGAAAGTTTCATAATTACATAAAAATAGTGATAGAAATAATTGTAAATTTATAAAAATAAACAAGTCTCAAAAATCAAAATACAAAATAGAAATCCATCATTTAATAAATTTGAAATACAAAACAAATAGGATTATTACTACAAGAAAATACTCCTCTTCATTTATAAATAACCAGCGTAGATTTATTTCTCTCGAGCATCAAAGAGAGATCAAATCTCTTTCTTTAAGTGAAGAGATTTGATCCTCTCAATGCTTGATCCATAGTTAAAATGGATCTATGGATCTAGGTTGCTTTAGTTATTAGACTTTGAATAGGCTACATTGCAGAAAAATACCATGGACAAAAACCATGGGTTAGGAGTACCATGGGAAAAAACCATGGGCAAGAAAAAACTATGTACTGGAGAATTTTATGTTTTTTAATTTTTTTATTTGATTTGATTTGTTTTATTTTGACTGAGTTAAAATGCCAAATATTATAACATATTCCGGTGGAAAGGGTCTCTTGGCACAAAAATCTAACAACCAAAAATATATTAAGAGGGGCTTAGAATAAAATACCTAGATTATGACATTTCAAGACTTCAATGTCTCTCTCACTTGTTTTAATTTATGAAAGAAAATTGATGAGAAAAAACTAATAAATTAAATAAATATTAAATAGAGAACCATAGAATCTAACAAAACCATGTGCAAAAACTAGAAAATTAAATAATATAAAGTACAAAACCATGGAATATAACAAAACTATTGGCCATAACATTTTTTCAAAAGTTATTTTAACATAAACAAATCTAGGGACTAAAAAAGAATGGTTTGGTATGTTATAACCACAAGTGATATTTATATATAATATTTAACTAAGTAGAAATTTAAAAAAATCACAATTTAATAATTTATTTCACTTATTTATATTGATCAACCACACTTGTTAATTGAAAATATTGACTCACATAACAAATTTTAATGGATCGGACACAATAAAATGAAAATTAATAAAAAATAACTAATATCAAGAAAGAATATCTAAATTTAACTATTAAAATTTAACATAAAAATAAATTTACTACACAAAACCATACATATGATGCATTAAAATAATTAATATAAAACATGACTACATATAATAATCATTTAATCAATCAATGCAAAAATGAAAATTAATAAAAAATAACTAATATCAAGAAAGAATATCTAAATTTAACTATTAAAATTTAACATAAAAATAAATTTACTACACAAAACCATACATATGATGCATTAAAATAATTAATATAAAACATGACTACATATAATAATCATTTAATCAATCAATGCAAATACAAATATGAGATAGCCATTATATACTTTAACAATAATTATGGTAAATAATATATACTAGCCTAGATATACCAACACCCTAAAGGGATCAAATCTCTTTTATAAATTAGTAATGTGTATAGATATTTTATATATATTTTTATAAATTAGTAGTTAAATAATTTAGTTAAATTTTTTTTTTCTCACAAACTAGCAATTTAATATCTAGTTCAACTATACTTTTAAAATATATTATTTTTATTATTATAAAGATTAGTTTTCTATTATAATGGATTAAAGATAAATTTTTGAAAGTTTTCTCTTTAGATTTTGTCTTCAAACACATGTTGTAGTATTTATGGTTCTGCAAGTGGCAATAGTTCGAGACAACCCTCTATTTTTGGCTCTATATCCAATGGAGATCAACTCAATCTCCACCATCTTGTTACCCAACCATGAAAACAATAACCCAATAATTGTGTGGAAAATGATACAATAGATCCCAAATTTGAGGTCCACTCATGTCACACCCAAGAATATATACAATGTATGTGGGATCATGTACTCATCCGGAAAATGCAAAGGCCAAATCAAACTTGAATTCGGTGCCAAGTGTTTCTTCACTATTGTATTTGCCAGCCTAGAGGATCAAACATGGGTATTCAAGAATGGCTTATGTGAAAAATGGAAGCTTTGTTGATCACTATAAGTATTAAGGAATGTCAATGTGAGCAGCTAAAGCCTATGAGCAACTACCTATGAACCATAGTATTCGAGAATGTTAATGATGAATGCTTTGTTTTATGTTTCATATTTTTCTTGTTTTTTCTCTCTCCTCGTTTCTTGAATGTGAAACAAATGCTTGGTTGTATGTTTCATATTTGTCTTGTTTTTCTCTCTCCTCATTTCTTCAATGTGAAATCTCCAAACTCCGTTTCTCGTCTCGTTGTAATTTCTCGTTTCGTTTCCCCTTTCTGGTTTCTAGTAACATAGATTTCAAGCCCTTCCTTCTAGCTTTGGTTAACTTTCTGCATTGCTCTCAAATCTAAAAGAAGGTGATAGAAGGGATGGGTAGAAAGCTTGGTACCCGAGATAGAGTTAAAGAGGAAGAAACATTGAGTCAAACATTGCAAGATTCTTTTTGTGGGGTAAAAGGATCACAACAAGGCCACAGTAAGCCCCCGAGAGAGAATGAATATGCTATCGCATGCAGTGGTAACAATCAGAGTATGGTGCAACGCCGTATATTAAGGTCCACCAATGACATCATATTAGCAAAAATCTAAGCATGAAAATATATTGAAACAAAAACAAAAGGGAAACCCTCACTAACTCGTCAGGCTCTTACTCAATAATCGGGCAACATTTGGGTATGAAAAATTAGGGATCCCTTCTTCAAAGTCCTTGTTTGCTTTTATAGATCTCTTCATATTGATGGATGGCTTCGACCCTCTTCGAATGGCCATTGAATGAGTGCTGGGCAGTTGCATTCGTTAAAATTCCTAGCAACTGTTTGAATTTTTTTTAGTTTAACTTTTATACAGAACTTTGACTTTTGCATTTTGTAATTTGCGGCACATGTTTTCCGCTCATGGCACATTTGTTTAAATAAACTACATATTTATGTTCTTTTGATTACATTTCTCAACTATGGCCGTGGATTTATCCTGGACACGTAATGAAAATAAGCTATGTTCCAGGGAATTGAACATATGTTTTTTCATCACTTGTATCGATATACTTTGACAGCACAGGCACGGACACCCGAACCCATCGCTTCATCGCACTATGGCCGATAGAGACTTTCCTAGTTGTTGAGAACATCACATAGCCCATATCATTTGAAGGTATACTGGTGTTATTCTTTCACCTTGAGATGGATATATATTTGTTTTATTGCAACAGGGAAACAACTGCTACATTACGATATATCAACTATACTCAAAGGCAAAAACTAATTTTCCTGTAAAACCACGTTGAGAGTAATAAGTATCTTCCCATGTGTCATCATAGCAACAGATTCCATTTTTCTAATTCATTGTGTTTCTCATTCTAGTGGCCGCCATTATTGTGCAAGTTTCTCCTGTCACTTTTTGACTCCATGAAAATTAATAAGAAAATGCTAAGACAATGCTAAATGTCAAATTTTAGCAGACATTCTGAAAACATTTTTGATCCATTTTCTAACATGGTCCACAATTTGATTTGATATCACTACGATGTATCTCTTCCAAAACTTGATTATCTTTCATAGCTAGACAACGAATTTGATAGATGATCTCTTTAAATCTGTCTTGGACTCGAACGTTATTGGATGTTCTTGAAAATGGGCCAAGTGTTCACCCAAAATGTCCAAACACATCAATAACAACACATAGTGTAACAGAAATATTCATCCTCATCCAATTATTAAATGCGGAAATATTCCTCTAAAAGCCTGGATTTCCCATACACTGGGGCTATTACTTATATAACCCCTAGTTTTAGTTTCTCTTGCATGTTTGGTGATTCAACTGGAATATGTCAAAATATAGAGTTCCTTGATGTATTCACTCCAACTTCTTGGATTCCATCTCAAAGAAAGGCTGAAAGGATATTCCAAATATTATCTTTAGAGGTGGCCATTTCAACCCGAAAGGCTGAGTATCCATGCCATCAGTCACACTCTTCTATGCATGTGTACATTACCAAGCAATTTATCATCAATAAACATTGTTGCAAGACAATAATTGTTCAAATAAATTTCTGAGACGTTCTGGATATCTGAAGAGATTTCCTTATAAAGCTCAATTTCAGCAAAGCATCCAACATATGGATCATGAAACAGTGGATCCTCACACTAATATATTCACCATGGGACTGAGACAAAGATATACAAATTGTAAACTCCCTCATGTAGATGACAAAGTTGTGTTGGAAACTCTTCACGTTAGAATTGACATTCTTACCATATTCAAATGGTGTCCTTCCTCAATGTAAACAATTCTTCAATATTATGGCCACTCTCCCACTTGTGTCACTTCTCCCAATCCTCACGCTTAATTGGTGTAGAAATTTTGAATAATTTGACACATATTCAACAGAGATTATCCTGATCATACAATTTAAGCGGAACATGTATAATACATAATCTCCTCTACGTTGATCATCAAATTACAGAAGCAGAAACATCCACAGGCACACATAGAAGCATCAATCAAACTCATAAACACAGTATGTATCCCGGGGAAAGCATCTCGCTAAAAACCCCACACTATCTGTATATTATATTGATTGAGTCATGTAACATTACAAAGCATAATACTTCTCACAAGTATCTCCACCTGTTACACACAATACAGCTCAGATTTGATCTCCAAATCTCTCCCGCTGCTTGCCTGCCTCCACTGCTCAAACCTGCTCGAGAACTGATGAGAATAGCTTCCCAAACTCGATTTTACACTGCAAAATAGTCACCCACACTATGTTGGACGTGAGCAACAGCTATAATATCATGAAGATACGTGAGCAAACTCATTGGCATACTCAATCCTTTGATTGTGCAAATCATCATGCACAGCTATAGTCACAACTGATAGCAATCTGATCCTCTAACACCTGTCCCTGTTGAACTGAACATGCACTGACATGCAACTGAGTTAACTGATGTATTCTATAGTTGCATTATGAGTTAATAACTTGTGAATTAATTAATAACTAATTCACCCAACTCATCTTTAGTCTATTGATCAGTTAGACTAAATACAACCAGTTTAACAAAGCTAAACTGAACACAACTCCATCAACTGTACCTCCAGTCCACTAAACTCAACTCACTTGAGTTCTAACTGAAGTCATGCATGCACCAACTCAACTGACTCATGAGAAAAACGTATTTCCTTCTGACAGCTGCATGTGCCACCTCTGTAGCTCAAACTGAAGTGCTCCAAGAGAATAAGATTAAGTTTATAGTCCAAATATTATTGTGAGATAATAATATTTGACTTTTCTATTTTTGACTTTGATCACTCACACTGTGATCACTCACACTGTAATCACTCACACTGTGATCACTCACACTTTCATCAAAAATAGAAGTCCATCTATTTTTCCCAACTTGATCAATCATCCATAGACATGATCCATATGTCTAAAAATAGACATAGTCTAAAAATAGACTTGCGCCAAAAATAGCCTGCGGGCCCACTTAGTGAAGGCGACTCTTTTCACTAAGCTCCATCATCTTGTTGCACTCTCAACAAGCATTTCTTGTTGCACACTTTTCAACACTCCCTCTCAACAAGAAAGGCTTCCTCTCAAACCCGATCCTGTAACTCTGGAATGTTCTCCATGCAACACATTTGGCCGGTCCACTTGCTCTGTCATCAAAGTCTCTGACTGCTATTGCCTCTGTCAACTGAAACTCTGCATCTCTGTGCTCTTCAGTATCTGACTGCTCTAGCCTCTGTCACTTTGATCTCTGACTGCATCTGTGCTGCTGCTGGTTCTATCTCCCAGCATTGCATCCGCACTGCACCTCCCAACTGACCTCCCTGTTGGGATAGAAACATCCTCTAATGCTGAAGCTCTACCTGCTGCTGACAAGTGCTCCCTCTCTGACATCTGCGCTACTGCAACATCTCCATGCATCTCGCACCATTGCACACCTCTCTGTGCCACCTAACACTGTGCAAAACACTTGTGCCTCTCGCATTGCTACAGCCTGCTAGCTATGCGCTGTCCTGGGATTCCCTGCACTGTCGCTCTCTCTGCCGCTCCATCCGCATCTGTCTCTACCCAATCAATCAGTTCCTGCTACTACACATCGGGGCTCCCGTAGCAAGGTCTCATCCAAGAGGTTGGGTACCTCAAGGATCCTGCCCCTCCTCCTTGGGACAATCAATCCACATCACCCCACCTCCTACCTGGAGGTATGGCTGCATGCGATCCCTCAGCCCACCTGGCTCGAAGTTTCCCCCTACTGGAGGTCTCTGGATGAGTAGATGTCTCTACTCCATCTCCACACAGCTTCCCCTGTTGTGGCTCCTCCACAACCTCCTGAAGTTGCTGCACCAATCGTGGCTCCTCCACAATCGTCTGAGACTTCTTCTGGCTCTGCATGTTGAGAGGTAATATATGCTCCCTCTCAACCACCAAGTCTCCATCAGTTGCCTCGCTGCTCAAGGCTTCGCATGCATCTTGAACCTCAAGAGCATACAAGTTCCTGACCCATGAACCAATCTCATGACAATGAAAGCATCGCACCTTCAACTTGTCAACTTTCTTCCCATCACTGGAAGAACAAGATTCGAAAAGAGAAACCTTCTCCTTCCCCTTCTTCACCTTACTCGCTAAGGCACAGTTCTCCTCATCCTGCATGGATGAAGAACCGTCTCTGGTGCTCCGTCTAATCTCCTCCTGCATCAAATCCGACCATGGTCGTTCCCAATTTGGCAGTTTCTCCCTTCCATTCACCGAGTCCTGGTAGCTATGCCAACTCTTAGGAAGGTCAAGGAGTCCTAGACTCACCATCCTCATCATCAACAGTAACCCCCACACTTCCCAGCTCATCTCGACACTGAGTGAACCTCGTGAGATACTGGGGCATACTATCTCCATTCTCGAACTGAATGTTTCTGAGTTTTATCTCTTGCTTTGGAATTAAATTCGAATTCCACCAGCACAAAACTCAACTGCTTCCGATCTAGAATTCGTGAGAACAAAATATTTCTCGTACAGAGATCGACTGTATGGGCATTCACCGGATATCTCACCTTCCAAAAGAAGGATGAATCCAGAGGCTACCTGGCCCGATTACAGACTCTGCCTGAAGAAATAAAATGTAAACACTTCTTGAATAATAGATCTGATGATCAATCCTTGCTTGATATCCTGTAAAAATCTCTTCTACAAATCAAGCAGCTCTGATACCATGTAGAAACTTTTTCTACAATTATCTAGCTCCGATACCATGTAGAAATTTTGAATAATTTGACACATATTCAACAGAGATTATCCTGATCATACAATTTAAGCGGAACATGTATAATACATAATCTCCTCTACATTGATCATCAAATTACAGAAGCAGAAACATCCACAGGCACACATAGAAGCATCAATCAAACTCATAAACACAGTATGTATCCCGGGGAAAGCATCTCGCTAAAAACCCCACACTATCTGTATATTATATTGATTGAGTCATGTAACATTACAAAGCATAATACTTCTCACAAGTATCTCCACCTGTTACACACAATACAGCTCAGATTTGATCTCCAAATCTCTCCCGCTGCTTGCCTGCCTCCACTGCTCAAACCTGCTCGAGAACTGATGAGAATAGCTTCCCAAACTCGATTTTACACTGCAAAATAGTCACCCACACTATGTTGGACGTGAGCAACAGCTATAATATCATGAAGATACGTGAGCAAACTCATTGGCATACTCAATCCTTTGATTGTGCAAATCATCATGCACAGCTATAGTCACAACTGATAGCAATCTGATCCTCTAACACCTGTCCCTGCTGAACTGAACATGCACTGACATGCAACTGAGTTAACTGATGTATTCTATAGTTGCATTATGAGTTAATAACTTGTGAATTAATTAATAACTAATTCACCCAACTCATCTTTAGTCTATTGATCAGTTAGACTAAATACAACCAGTTTAACAAAGCTAAACTGAACACAACTCCATCAACTGTACCTCCAGTCCACTAAACTCAACTCACTTGAGTTCTAACTGAAGTCATGCATGCACCAACTCAACTGACTCATGAGAAAAACGTATTTCCTTCTGACAGCTGCATGTGCCACCTCTGTAGCTCAAACTGAAGTGCTCCAAGAGAATAAGATTAAGTTTATAGTCCAAATATTATTGTGAGATAATAATATTTGACTTTTCTATTTTTGACTTTGATCACTCACACTGTGATCACTCACACTGTAATCACTCACACTGTGATCACTCACACTTTCATCAAAAATAGAAGTCCATCTATTTTTCCCAACTTGATCAATCATCCATAGACATGATCCATATGTCTAAAAATAGACATAGTCTAAAAATAGACTTGCGCCAAAAATAGCCTGCGGGCCCACTTAGTGAAGGCGACTCTTTTCACTAAGCTCCATCATCTTGTTGCACTCTCAACAAGCATTTCTTGTTGCACACTTTTCAACAATTGGCACACTGCACCCATGCATTTCATTCGACAATGCATATTTCTTGGTACTTTATATCCACTGTAGTGGGCCTTCATCCCTCTTCTATTACAAAGTAGACTTCTCAGGGTAGGGGAAATCACAACTCCCTTCCCTCCCTCATTTCAATGCAACACAAAAATCTTTTCTTGCTCTCTATCCATTTCAAAACAGTTCTTCAATCAGAAATCCCAATTTCAAGCCCTTCCTTCCAGCTTTGGTTGAATATTTTCATTTCTATCAACTCCAAAAGCAGGCAATAGAAAGGATGGGTAGAAGGCTTGGTACCCAAGCTAGAGTTAAAGAGGAAGAAACATTGAGTCAGACACTGGAAGATTCCTCTCGTGGGGTAAAAGGATCACAACAAGACCACAGTAGGCCCCTGAGATAGAAAGAAGATGCTACTACATGCAGTGGTAACAATCAGTGTATGGTGCAACACTGTATATTAAGGTACCATTATCATCCCCGCAAGACTTTGATTGCTGAGGAGAGATAAAATATTTTAAAAGCAAAATCTGGAAAATTTGAGGCTATAATTAGCAAAGTGGAAAGCTTGCACAATTTTGTTTAGAGACCTCGTGAGAAGTTACAGATGCCGATACACTCTTTGATCTCACATCCACACTCCTCGCTACTGTTAACAGATCACAAAATAATTATGGTGATACTCCAGTTAATTTTATTAGTAGTGATATTCTAAGAAACTATAGTGACCAGGCATATGGAAGCAGGTATTTGGAGGGAAATAACGATCAAACCTAGATATCATGGATTAGGATTTTAGCTGCTTCTATTTTCCAGCATGTGGCAGGAATTTGCACTATGCTTGGACCAATGGATAATGAACCTAATCAGAGGAAAGCTATAGTATAGAGAAAAAAAACTAAGCCGATAGAAAGCACTCGACCTGAAGCAGTGAAAGAGTCCCAGGAAGATGAAAAATTAGAAATAGACAAGAATATGGCAAGCATATTTAACATTTGGTGAAAACAAAAGCAAGCCAGATTAGAGAATTTGGTTCTAAATAGAATATCATTTTCCCAGACAGTAGAAAACATCTTTGCGTTATCATTTCCAGTAAAGGATGGCAGAGTTGAAATAAATGTCGATGAAAATGGAAAACATTTTGTTGTCCCCAAAAATGCTCATAGAGCTACAGAAATGGCATTTGGAGAAGCTTCTTACAACCAATTTGTTTTTTCGGTTTGATTTTAAAAACTGGAAGTTGATGATGGAAGCTGTTGAAAGTGGTGAGGAGTTGATGCCTCACAGAACCAATCCACTTATGATTCCTTGTTTTGAGAAGGCTGTAGAGACTCCTATCAGAGAGATTTCAAGAAATAGGGGCAGAGTGGTACCTGCAACTCTTGAGGTATAGGAGGATGAATGCGGAAGTGATGATGGTGGTGGAGGTCTTCAAAGACCAGCACCTAAGAAGCGAAATAAGTGTCTCCTATGACTTTTGCTGCTTTTTTGGGTGACTTTTGTTGGATACTATCTCTGTTTCTATTAGTGCACTGTGATTCGTACAGGAAGCTAATCTTTAATTTAAGCAATCTGGTATATAAACAATGCTATCTTGTTCTCATAATTAGTTATAATTAAGTATACCGGTAGTGTAAACCCCCGATCATGTAGTACATCTCTTTAGGCATGGTTCCAAGGCATGGGCAGAAGACTGGCATCACGTAAAAGGAAATTGTTAATGTAAGATGTCAAGTTTGATCTGGTAAACCATGATTAGTCTCCTTGTGACAATATGTTGTAATTTTATGTTTGAAAAGTATTTTGAGATACCACACAAGAACAAAGTTTCTAATTGTGTAGTTCATTTAATTTGAGAATACATGGAGATGAGAGTAGGGTAAGGCTAGGCAAAAATAGATGTAAATACAAAGGTTCAAAAAACTAGCTAGCAACCCTTACCATACCCAAACCCTTTTACTGGCACTATAGGGATAGAGAGATCCACCCATAGGCATGTGGAGAATAAGTAAGGATATGCATGCTCTGGATTGACTAATTGCTTGAGCCTAGCTCAAGCAGGCGCAACTAGTAGATGGAAAGGGATTGGGAATATATATCTATTAAGTATGTGTATATGAAATTCATTATGTCCCCTTTTGATTTTCAAGGTGGGAGGAATAAAATGGAGAAAGGGAGATCGTATTTGTCCTCTATATCCCACCTATCAAGACACCAGGATAAGTCCCAATAATAAGAGTTGGGTTCGCTCATAGGTATATGATTGTAAAAGGCCATCATGAACTTTATTAAGCTAAGTCATCCTTTAGTTGAAGCTTCAAGCAAGATACTCAACCTCTTTTCAACCCTTCAGTCTTCCTCGAATAGCTATAGAACAACCCTATTTAACCCACGTTGAATGCTTCTTCTTGCTGTGATCTTAAACTTCAAACTTCGGCCCTTCTCCCTACAAGAGCACTCAAGAACAACACTCAAAACAACCTCTCTTTCACACGTTGCACCTACAATAAAACATAAGACTTCCACATTGCTTCTAGGGCTTCTTTCTTGTTGTCTTATGGATCCTTCTTACAGTGGATAGGGCCTCCCTTTGACTGCGTCTAGGGCCTCCCTGAGTGCTGCTTTAGACCTTCCTTGACTGCAGTTATATGCTTCATCTTGATTATTGATAAGGGCCTCCCTCTTGTTACGGATTAAGACCTCCTTTGCTGTGGATAAGAGCCTTCCTTTTGCTGCGTATCTGGCCTCTCTTGATTGCGTCTTTATGCCTCTCTTGATTGCATCTTAGGCCTCTCTCTAGACTGTGTCTTAGGCCTCTCTCTTGTTGTGGCTAAGCCTCCTTTTGAATGTGGTTAGGGCTGCCTTTTACTGTAGCTAGGGCTCCTTTGTGACCGCAACTAGGGCTCACACTATTGTAGCCTGCTAGCCTTGCGTTGCCTGGGGACTCCTGCACTGTAGCACTCTCTGCTGCTTCATCCGCATCTGTATATACCCACATCCGCTAGTCCTGCTACTCTCTCTTCGGGGCTCCTGTAGCAAGGTATAATCCAAGAGGTTGGGTACCTCAAGTATCTGCCCCTCATCGCTTGCAGTCCTACTGACTACAGCTCAATGTCTCCCCACCTCTTCTCTAGATGTACATGAGCACTCCTTGTAGTCCCTAGCATGCCCTAGGACACTACGACATGAGCACTAGTGCATTAACTATGCTAAAAGGTCACTTTCTTTTTAATTTGACCATGAATATCTCTTCTACAAAGAAATATTTCTTAGCTTTGTTTACATTAGTGGTTTGATAAGAACATTTCTACAGTCTCTTCATTGAATTTCTTAAAATTTTTACATTTATGCTTTTTGACAAAAAAGGGCTAACATTTTACCCTAGCTAAGTAAGGATTCTTTAAATAACCTTCTAGCTTGGTTCCTTTTTGTTCCATCTAAGCTTGTAAAAGTGTCATGAATTTACATTGAACAATGTAAGAATCTAGTCTTCTCCAGAAACAATCAAGCCAACTCTTTCATTTTGCAAATTACCTACCAGTTATGGACATATTCTTTGAAATTTCTATGTTGAAGGTGTTGGATTTAGGTAAGTGATACAGAATGCACACCTGCAGTTCTATTGTTCACCTATTAGACCAGTGAAAATTATAGGCAAAATTGGAAGGGTTGGACATGAATGTTCCAACCATACTCTTAGTGGCCTGCAATACATATATTCATAACACATACCTACAATACTATTGTTCACCTATTCTGTTAGTGCATATTGTAGGCAAACTGTTAATGTTGGACTTCGTTGTCTCAAGTTCACACACCAGTGCTAAAGATGCAACATATTGTGTGCATCCTTAGATATGTTTGACATTGCAAGCTAACTGTTTAAATAAATGCATGTATAAAACTTCTATATTAGCAAAATAAGCATCAATATTTTTTTTTGGCATTTTGGGATGAATTCACAATAGTATGCTAAAAAGTGTCATTTCAATGTCTGGAAATTAGGATATATAAATGTGAGATATATACTCTACATCTTTGGGTTATCTCCTTTTCAAATCTAAGTTTTTTTAGGCTACATGTTAATTGTTTGAACTTTGAACTTTGAATAAATTCCTAAATGGACTTCGTAAATACTCGAATGAATGGACTTCATAAGGCAGTGGTACCATAAATTGTGTTATTTCAAAGATTTGACTTCCATATTTTCACAAAGTACAATGTCCTCAATAAATACTTATATGCATAGATACTTATGTTTAGTATTATATATGTGTTGGAGCGGTTCCTTTATGTTTTACTATAATCCTGATGCTAACAATCTTTAGTTGACCTTTTTCATCAATTGTTCATAGAATATGCAAAATATTTCATTGTCAAAATGTGGCAAAAATTACATTTCTCCTTATTTATTTTTTATTGTTCATGACAAGATAATCATGTTGCAGGAATGAGGTATCCTACAGTCAGTTTCAATTTGTGGATATTTTTTTTCCTCCCATTTTTTTACAAGGATGTAGATTTGATTTTCATGTGGATGGTTTTTTCATGTATCTTATCTAGCCCCAAATGCTGGTAATGGAGCGGACCTTGAGAAGTAGTCATGGAAATAGACTATCAGAGGCTAACGTTACAATACCAATTCCACCTGGTATCAAAAAAAGTTTAATGGTAAGTGACATAAAAAAGAGTTATTTAACGACAGGGTTGAAAGGGAAGCCTCATGTCTTAGTTCTAAGTCATTTATTTGCATTTCTTAGCTCTAAGTCATCTGCTTTTGAGCTTTACCAGATCAATTATTTCACTAATCCAATATGCATGGATTGTATTCTCATCTGATGTTAGTTACTTGACATGGTTGATATAGCATTCAATTCTCATCCACTTTTATTTTAAGTCAGATATTTTATTGATTAAAAGGATGTTCATATTTTGATTGGTTTACTTGGAGCTTGATTTAACTTTTTTTTCTAAATTCCACGTGGATGTTATTTTTTCAGGGTGATCTCTTTGCACCAATAAGGTCAGATGAGTCATAGAACATAGGTATACAACAAGAACATCTTTGGCCTCTGTTGTGTATCTGTTATTCTTTATATCACTGATGGATGGTTATTGATTATGTAAAATAGAGGATGGGAAGGTCCTGCCAATTCTCTTGACAAAACAAAATAAAATGGAGTGGTAGGTGTTTTAAAGGGTGAGCCAGAAATCAGTACTTGAAAGGTAGAACTTGAGAATGGCAAGCTATCTGATCTGGATCTAGAGACACAACAGATCGTGGAAAAAAAATGATGGTATTGACGACTCTTCTCAAAAAATAAGCTCTATTTGTTAGACCACTGCCCAAATTTCAGTTATCTACAATGGAAATAGTGACTCTAGCTTTATTTGTATGAATAATGACTTTGGCCATTGTCCTATTCATTTCCTATGAATGATTTTGATTTTCAAACTTAAATTAAGTAAAGCTTTGATGAAAAACTTATAATTTTCAAATCTCTTTTCTAAATTTATTTTCTTGAGCAAATTTGTCTTTTTACTTTAGGTACTATAGATTGCTACTGTGTGACATATGCTATGATATAATTGCCTGGATAAATAGACAGAAGTGTTTTACAACATAGTCTTTTTTAAATCTAAAGACGCAGTATTTCCAAATACAAAGTTTATTAATTAAGAACATCTTTTAGACTTCTTTGCTAAGTTATGATTATATTTCGGTAGGGGATTTTGTGTACGTTGATATTGTGTTGTCTCTTTGGTTTTTGTCAGGTAACAATGGTTAATAAGGAATGTGTTCTTGAGCAACAGACACACATCTTATTCTACTATCAACGGGAAAATCCATGGTTTTCAGGCATGGTTACAAAAACGCAGATGTTAGTGGGATATCCAAAGTCCGTGTTGGATGAATTTAATATTAGTGATGATTTTGATTCCTTGTCAGATAAAGAATGTCATGAGTCAAATTCAAATAAACAGAAGCAACTCAAGAATGAAGGTGAAGCTATTGCTTTCTGTCCAAGTAAATTTCTTTTATTTGTTGGTTGCTGTCATGTTTTGAGTGTGGACTTGTGAAATTCCAAATTGCATGTTGGTTTATTGTAAAGGGAATATATATATATATATATATATATATATATATATATATATATATATATATATATATATATTATCATATGTCGTTTGTGGTTTCCGAAGATCCATGTTACATTTGCACAAAAGTTTAGATATCATTCAGATATCTAAAAACCAAACAACAACAACATTAAGATTTTTATTTCACTCAACCTATAACATATTGCATATGTTTGCATCAATTTTCTTCTTCCATATGTTATCAACTTATAACATTTCCTTTGCAATATTTGGTGCATTTTCTAGTCATAGGTCATTTATAGATTATAAATGTCTTCAGACTTTCACTTCTAATTGAGTATTCAACTAAACATATTGATTCTCTTATACATAATTAATTTTTCCTCCACCCACTTTTCATAACTTCCATAACCATTAGGTAGGGACCCGCAGCTTCGATGTTTCTTTGCTTGTTTAGTAAAATATTGTCGAGACTTTAATTTATTGAAAGTTGTATAATTTACAATTTATGAAGTTTCAAGGTCTAATTTTAAAAGTCTAATTCTCTAAAGGGTGCTAGCTCAATGGAAGAGCACCTGCTTTACAAGCAGGAAGTTGGTGGTTCAATTCCATCGTGCCCTGACATGATCCATATGGAATGAGCTTTTGACCATCACCAATGAGCTTTGGTAACATTTTTCAATCGTCACCAAAATATGAAATGGTGATGGTCAATGAACGCCACCATATATATGCATCAATAGTGATGAACCTCAAAGGTCTGTAACCATAAATCGTTGTTTTTGATATGAAATGGTGACGGTCGATGTCCGTCAATATAGTGATTATTCGTGACGGACCTTGAATGTCACCACAACACCTATAATTATGGCAATGCGGCTTTTGGTGAGGGTCAATGAACGTCACCATATATATATGCACCAATAACGATGACCATGAAACTGATCCATCACAATAAATCGTTGTTGTTCATATGAAATGGTGACGGTCACTATTTATCGTTATAATCAATATTCGTGACAGACCTTTAATGTCACCATAACACCTATACTTTTGGTGACATTCAGTTTTTTGTGACGGAGGCTATGGTCCGTCACCATTGCTCATATGAAATGGTGACGGTCGCTATCTGTCATTATAAATCATTATTGGTGACGGAATTTGAATGTCACTACAACACCTATACTTTTGGCGACGCCAACTTTGGTGACGGAGGTTATGGTCCGTCACCATTGCTCATATGAAATGGTGACGGTCACTATTCGTCATTATAAATCATTATTGGTGACGAACTTTGAATGTCACTACAACACCTATACTTTTGGCGACGCCACTTTTGGTGATGTTCAATTTTTGGTGACGAAGGCTCTTTTGACCGTCACCAATGACCTTATGGTGACATTTATCACCCCTCACCAATGTCCTTTTTTCTTGTAGTGAATCCTTAGCAACTAATAGCTGTTCTTAATCGTCACCTTATTGAACTTCCTGTAATGAATACACAACCTGAGAGTACCATCTTTCTTCTTCAAAAAAAACATTGGTGCACCCCAAGGAAATACACTTGGCCTAATGTATCCTTTATCAAGCATTTCCTTCAACTGCAACTTCAGTTCCACTAAATATGGAGTACTCATCTTGTATGGTGCGTTCGATGCTAGTGCTGCTCTTGGTACCAACTCAATAGAAAATTCCACTTCCTCGTGAGATGGTAACTTTGAGATCTCTACTGGGAATACATCCTAAAACTGCTGCAAAAATGGGTACCTGTTCAAGACCTTCGTATCCTCAACATCCTTACCTTTGTCACTAGAAATATGAACTGCAAATAATACACACCCTTTCTTATGACTGTACTTTTCCTATATAGTTTTAACCATTCTAACTGATGTTGCCTTCTTCTTACCCTGTAATATTCTTTATTCTCCATTCACTACAACAAAACCAGCGATTAGCGTCCCTTTTTACTTCTTTTTTTGCATCTAGAGCCCATTTTTGGTGCTATTTGCATCTATCTATCAAATATGGTGCAAAACTTGACACAAAATTTGCATCAAGTTTTGCACCAAATCTTACACCAAGTTTAGCACCAGATATTGCGATAGGTTTTGCACCACGTTTTGCACCAAATTTTATGCCAAGTTTTGTGTCATCCTTTGCACCAGGTTTTGCATCAATTTTGGCATCTATTTTTGTTTGACATACTTTTGCATCCTCATTTGCATCCACTTTTTGCACCTACACTTGCATCAACTTTTGCATCGACTTTTGCATCCTTTTTTGCATCCATTTTTTCATCCATTTGTGCATCACTTTTGTGCCAAGTTTTACATCGAGTTTTGTGTCTAGTTTTGCATATAATTTTGCATCTACTTTTGTTGCATCCACTTTTCCATCTTGTTTGGCATTCATATTTACATCCTCTTTTGCATCTATTATTGTACCCACTATTGCATCTAATATTTTTGTGCCACAATTGGCGCCTAGTTTGGCACCTCCTTTTGCACCCACTTTTGATTATAATTTTGCATCCACGTTTGCATCCTCATTTGCATCTAGGTTTTCATCAACTACTACATCTATTTTTGCATCCCTTTTTGTATCCAATTTTGGACTAGGATTTGCATCGGGTTTTGTGTCTCGTTTTGCATCTACTTTTGCATCGACTTCTATTGCATCCACTTTTGCATATAATTTTGCATCCACTGTTGCACCCATTTTAAATTTCACTTTTTGCATCCCTTTTTACATCTTCATTTGCATCATACTTTGATTCTTTTTTTTCATCTATCATTACATCCACTTTTGTTATGCCATAATTTGCACCATGTTTTGCACTCACTATTGTATCCACGTTTGCTTCCAATTTTGCATCCATGTTCACATCCTCTTTTGCATCAAATATTGCATCTATTTTTGCATCCACTTTTGTGTCAGGTTTATGCATTGGGTTTTGCATCTCGTTTTGTATCTACTTTTGCATCTACTTCCATTGTATCCATTTTTTTCATCCAATTTTGTTTTGCCTGTTGCATCAATGTTTGCTTTCACTTTTACATCCATTTTTGCATCTTATTTTGCATATTTTTTGTCTATTGTTACATCCACTTTTGTTGCACCATATCTTGCGCCTACCATTGCAACCACATTTGCTTCCACGTTTGCATCCACATTTGCATCCTCTTTTGTGTTCAAGTTTGCATCAGATATTGTGTATGTTTTTGCATCCCCTATTGTATCCACTTTTGTTTCATTCATTTTTGCATCTACTTTTGTGTCCGTTGTTGCATCCACATTTGTTTCACCACAGTTTGTGCCAAGTTTTACAACTACCATTGGACCCATGTTTGCTTCCACTTTTGCCTTCATGTTTGCATCCAAGTTTGCATTGACAATTGCATCTACTTTTGCATCCACTTTTGTGTTAGGTTTTTCATGTTGTTGTGCATCTACTTATGTTGTATCCACTTTTCATCCAATTTTACTTCTATTGTTGCCCCCATTTCTATGTTCGCTTTTGCATCCCTTTTCCAACACTCATCATATTTTCTGCATTGATGATATTCCTTATGGCATTGACAATTATGAACAATTGATGACAATGTCAATAATATTGACAATGATGAAAATGAAGATGATGGCGATGAAATGAATTGTGATTATGATGATAAAGACAATAGTGGTTACAATGACATTAATGATGATGATGGCAATGATTATGATGATGACGATGCTAATGACCTTGGCGAATCTTCCCAATTTTAGATGTTGTCATTGTCATAATCATAAGCATTATCTTTGGTGTCATCATCATCATTTTCATCTAGGTCATCATCAAAAAAAATAATGGCATGAATGATGATGATGATTACAACAATGTTGATAGAAATTACATTAATGATGATGATGGGGATGATAAAAATGACAATGACGATGATAATGGTGGTGATGATGATGATCATCGATCATCTCTCAAAAATAGAGTTGTTATTTATCTTACATATATCAATGTGTCCTAAACAACCCTTTTCTAGCACTGATCACATTTTTTGGGTTGATTATATTTCTTACAACGTCTATAATTATAAACAATTGCAAACAATGTCCATAATGATGATGATGATGGAGCTGATGATGATGGCATGAATGGTGATTATGATGATAATGTAATGATGGCAATAACGATGACAAGGATGATGGTGATGATGATGACAATGATTATGATAATGAGAATGAACAATTACTAGTTTCACTACCATATTCTGGATACATATTACTATCATACTTTTTAAATTTTCTGTCTCTCTTGAGGTATCTTACTATAATGGTGTTGTCAACACTAGAAACATATCTTGTTGTAATGGTGGTTCTAATGTTAGCACTAGCAAAGTTTTTGTTAAATTTTGGTTAAAAAAAATCGATTTATGCAATTATTTTGACAATCTATGTAAAAAAGTAAATAACATCCAATTATTTTGACTGTAGTCCCATTGATTATCATGAATTCACCAATCTGAAGACCATCTTCTACATACATATTATTATTAAACCTTTTGCATTATATCCCTCTTATATCTTGTTGTAATGGCAGTATTAGCACTAAAAAAATATCTTGTTGTAATGGTGATGTTAGTATTAGCACTAAAAAAATCACTAAATTTTGGTAAAAAAAAGTTTATCATTTATTTATTTTTAATTTGGGAAATTTTTGTTTTTATTTTTTTTGTTTTTAATTCTATTTTTATGCAGTAATATTTTTTTTGGTTGAATTTTGGTAGTAACTACTTTTTGGTCGAATCATATGTATTAACCATGTTCTTTATGCTACAAGTCTAATTGTTGGGACAAAATTGCTCTTTCAAATAAGTTGCAAAAGCTATTTTACATCCATTGTTGCACCCTTGTTTACACCCACTTTTACATCCCTTTTTGCATCCTATTTTTCATCTTCATTTGCTTCTTTTTTTGCATCTATCATTACATCTACTTTTGTTGTGACAAAATTTGTTCCATGTTTTGCACATACTGTTGCACCCACGTTTGCTTCCAATTTTGCATCCATCTTCACATCCTCTTTTGCATAAAATATTTCATCTATTTTTGCATCCACTTTTGTGTTGGGTTTTGCATCTCATTTTGTATCTTCTTTTGCATGTACTTCCATTTCATCCATATTTTGCATCCAATTTTGTTTCTCATGCTGCACCCGTGTTTGCATCCACTTTTACATCCCTTATAGCATCTTGTATTGCATCTAAGTTTGCATATTTTTTTGTGTCTATTATTACATCCACCTTTTTTGTGCTATTATTTGTGCCATATCTTATGCCCATCATTGCAACCCACATTTTCTTCCACTATTGCATCCATATTTGCATCCTCTTTTGTGTCCAAGTTTGCATCAAATATTGTTTATGTTTTTTGCATCCCATTTCGAATTTACTTTTACATCCACTTTTGATTTGTCTAGTTTTGCAACTAATTTTGTGTTCACTATTGCACCCATGTTTGGCCCATGTTTACATCCCTTTTTTCATCCAAGTTTTCCTCCTTTTTGCATTCAAGTTTGTGTCCTTTTTTTTTTACATTCATTGGAGTATCCACATTTGTTTCACCACAATTCATGCTAAGTTTTATGCCTACTATTGTGCCCATGTTTTCTTCCACTTTTTCATCCATGTTTGAGTCCTATTTTGTGTTCAAGTTTGTATGAACTATTGCATCTACTTTTTCATCCACTTTTGTTCAATTTTTCTGTCTTGTTCTGCATCTACTTATGTTGTGTCCACTCTTCATCCAAATTTACGTCTATTTTTACCCCCATTTTTTTGTTTACTTTTGCATCCATTTTCCAACACACATCATATCTTTTGCATTGATTATATTTCTTATGACATTGAAAATTATGAACAACTGATGACAATGTCAATAATTATAACGATGATGATAATGAAGATGATGACGATGACATGAATTGCGATTGTTATGATAATGACAATGATGATAAAGACGATGGGAGTTACAATGACAATGATGATGATGCTAATGACCTTGGCCATTCCTCCCAATTTTTAAATGTTATCATGGTAAAAATCATAATAATTATCTTTGGCGTCATCTTCCAAGTCATCATCATCTGATCATCATTATCATTATTTTCATCTTGGTCATAATCAAGAACAATAATGGCATGAATGATGATTATGATGTTCATGATGAAGATGACAAAAATTATGATAAAACTTATATTAGTTAGATGATGGGGATGATGACAATTATAATGACGATGGTAATGGTAGTGATGTTGATGATCATCAATCATTTCTAAAAAATAAAGTGGTTATTTTTCTTTCATATATCATGTGTCCTAAGGTTGGTGATATTTCTTATGATACCTATAATTATGAACAATTGACGACAATATACAAAATCATGATGATGATGATGATCATGAAGAAGACATGAATGGTGATTATGATGATAATGAAATTATGACAATAATGATCACATTGATGGTGGTGATGATGGCAATAATGAAGATGATGACCCTCCCTCTAAACTAGCGAGGTACTCATAATGAGACAAAAAAGTACTCTCAAGTTGAAATATTCATATAAGAAGGGATCTAGATTGATAAGCATCAATGATGATTTACATCATCATAGCCAAAATTTTCAAAATAGTAAGGCCTTGACTAACAAGTTTATCTCTCCATTAGATCAGAGCACAATGTTGGGAGGCATAAATTTGGACACCACTGCCTTTCAAGGCACTTACCCCACCAAGATGTTTACCAGGTATGTCCTCACATGATCATTTCCTAATCCACTATCATAATATTTGACACCAGAAAATGTCAATCCTCATGACTATTCTTGATCTAGGTGGATGTTGGTGGCCACCCACCTATCCCATTTGGACCCCCACAATTGTCTCTTTCAGCTCTTTCAGTTTCCTTAATTGTAGCACAGTTTACTATTTTTAGCAGTTTTTCGGGTCCTAAACTTCCGGAGCCATTCTGAGGCCCTAAACGACGGTTTTTTGGGAATCTGGGGCAACATGGGTCCATGGACCGATGTTGCCTCCCAAAGTGGTAGTACTTGGATAGATATTTCTAACGAGCTATCGTATGCGTCAAACAGAGATCGTATGCCAAAGTTACGACCCCAGGAAATTGATGTACCAATTTACCCAAACGGGGCCCACAATTTGGCGTTTCATCTTCTAGGGTTAGGTTTCGGGATGTGAAGGGTTTTCCATTGTTTCTCAACAATAAATAGGCCTTAGAGCCTCATTGTAACACAGTTCGGAACAGTTCAGAGGCATGTAGCCGCCACATCTCTTCTCAGAGATAAGCTACCATCGCCCTAGCTGGTTTCTTTCCATTTCTATTTGTAAGCAGATTTCAGTATTTTCCATTAATGAAATGAAGTATTATTTCCGTTGCATCTCAGTATTTATGGTTATCTCATCTCTGTATTTATGGTTATCTCTGTAATTTGTTGCGTTCCTGTTTAAATCCGGATCAATGGTATCAGAGCGGTCTGCTTTTTCTCTGTTTTTCTTTGCATGTCCCCAACGAGGTCGGGATATAAGGAGTTAGGGCTTGAACTGGTCAAACCTTTGTAAGACCAGCCTCGCAAATCCCGACGGCCTCCCATGGCGGATGAGAAGAAAGACGAGGGGGTAGGAGATCCTATCAAAATCTTGCTCGAAGAAGCGCTCGAGCGGCAAAGGAACGCGATGATGGATAGCTTTGCGCAGATCCTTCAGCGGCTACCCAGAGGCGACGCATCGGCTTCCAACAGCGACTCTGGAAATGCCACACCGTTTAAGGTACAGGTTAATTTTGAAATCCCCATCTTCGAGGGTCAAATAGACGCAGATGCCGTAGATAAATGGTTAAATCTGCTAGATGGGTATTTTTCTGTTCATGAATTTTCAAGTCGGGAAAAGATTGTTTTTGCTCTTCTCAAAGCAGCCCCCCATGTCAAGGACTGGTGGGAAACCTACTGCGATCAGAAGGATGAAAGTACAGGCTCACTATTTTCAGCCGCACCCACTTGGAATGACTTCCGGGATGCCATCAAGGAGCAGTACTACCCTGTCGGAAGCTATGAGGACAAATACATCAAATGGACCACACTGCGGCAGGGACGAGACCAAGATGTGCCGGAGTTCACAAACATTTTTCATACCCTTCGAACACAGTTGGGTATCAAAGATTCTGAGATGCATCTGGTACTCAAATATCGTGGCTGCCTACACAGATACATCCAGGAAGAGATGGGGTTCTTGAACATCTCCTCACTTGGCACAGCATACCGATACGCTGTCAAAATCGAGCAAAAGTTCAAACAGAAGAAGCGAGACTTTGGATCTGCAAATCCGAAGTCCAAAGGACAAAGCCAAGGCGGGGTGACCCAAGACAACCCGTCGAAGCCGCAAGAAAAGAACAACACCACGAAGCCAAAGAAGGACACAGGAAAGTGGTGCGAGTTCCACAAGAGTCCCACTCATAACACAAGTGAGTGTCGGACCAAGCAGTCGCTGGTGGCCGAGTTGAAGGCTTCCGAATCAGATGCATGTTCCGACCCTGAGCCAGAACCCGACAAGGGGAATTGCAAAGGGAAGCAGATCATTGATGCGGATCCCAGTGCCACTGTTGCCACCGCCAAGATCAAGAAAAATGAGCCCGAAGATCCAGAGGAGGGGGAGCATCTTTTCCACTCACAGATGTGGGTGAAGGGTTCACCGCTGCGATTCATTGTCGACAGTGGTAGCCAAAAGAACCTGGTTTCAGCAGAGGTCGTGAAGCGGTTGGGCCTACCGACTACACCACACCCACAGCCGTACAGTATTGGGTGGCTTCATGAAGGACGAGATCTGAAAGTTCGCCAGTAGTGCCGCCTTCCCTACAGCATCAAACCCTTCACAGACGAGGTATTATGTGATGTTACACCTCTAGATGTTTGTGATGTATTATTAGGCCAGCCATACTTGTGGAGGCGACATGCTGTGTATGAGTCCAGGTCTCGTGCTGTCATTATTTCTTTGAATAATTCATTATACAGGATACCAGAGGTATCCCCACCTACTGCCACATCCTTGATCAGTACCAAGAAAGGCAGCAAGCTCATATCACAGACCAGGAAATTCATTTGTCTGGTTCACTCCCAAAGTAAGGGGAAGATCGTTGCTACATCCATGACCCCTGCAAAGGGTTCCTCCACGCAGCAGCAGAAGCAAAGGGATATGGTCATGACAGAACACAGGAACAACTTCTCCTCACCCACAGGGGTACCACACAAGTTTTAGGTGGGCGACAAAGTTTGGTTACATCTGCAGAGAGAACGCCTTACCAGAACCCATCAGAAACTCAGGCAACTCCGACATGGTCCTTACACCAGCACCAAGGCTACGGGCAACAATGCTTCGAAGCACAGCATTCCTCCATTCCTTGGCTTTCACCGAGTGTTCAATGTGGACCATCGTCGACCATGCTTCCCACCATTTCTGGTCACATCAGAGAGTGCAGAACAGCTCACCAGAGACCCAGCTCAGCAGAAGCTTCCTCATCTCAAGGAGGAACTCAACGCAATGGGGACCATTGCTTCCTAAGGGAGGAGGAATGATCCAGGTGGATGTTGGTGGCCACCCACCTATCCCATTTGGATCCCCACAACTGTCTCTTTTAGCTCTTTCAGTTTCCTTAATTGTAGCACAATTTACTATTTTTAGCAGTTTTTTGGGTCCTGAACTTCCGGAGCCCTTTTGAGGCCCTAAACGACGTTTTTTTTGGGAATCTGGGGTAACATTGATCCATGGACCGATGTTGCCTCCCAAAGTGGTAGTACTCGGATAGATCTTTCTAACGAGCTATCGTACGCGTCAAACGGAGATCGTATGCCAAAGTTACGACCCCGGGAAATTGATGTACCAATTTACCCAAACGGGGCCCACAATTTGGCGTTTCATCTTCTAGGGTTAGGTTTCGGGATGTGAAGGGTTTTCCATTGTTTATCAACAATAAATAGGCCTTCGAGCCTCATTGTAACACAGTTCGGAACAGTTCAGAGGCATGTAGCCGCCACATCTCTTCTCAGAGATAAGCTACCATCGCCCTAGCTGGTTTCTTTCCATTTCTATTTGTAAGCAGATTTCAGTATTTTCCATTAATGAAATGAAGTATTATTTCCGTTGCATCTCAGTGTTTATGGTTATCTCATCTCTGTATTTATGGTTATCTCTGTAATTTGTTGCGTTCCTGTTTAAATTCGGATCAGTGGTATCAGAGCGGTCTGCTTTTTCTCTGTTTTTCTTTGCATGTCCCCAACGAGGTCGGGATATAAGGAGTTAGGGCTTGAACTGGTCAAACCTTTGCAAGACCAGCCTCGCAAATCCCGATGGCCTCCCATGGCGGATGAGAAGAAAGACGAGGGGGCAGGAGATCCTATCAAAATCTTGCTCGAAGAAGCGCTCGAGCGGCAAAGGAACGCGATGATGGATAGCTTTGCGCAGATCCTTCAGCGGCTACCCAAAGGCGACGCATCGGCTTCCAACATCGACTCTGGAAATGCCACACCGTTTAAGGTACAGGTTAATTTTGAAATCCCCATCTTCGAGGGTCAAATAGACGCAAATGCCGTAGATAAATGGTTAAATCTGCTAGATGGGTATTTTTCTGTTCATGAATTTTCAAGTCGGGAAAAGATTGTTTTTGCTCTTCTCAAAGCAGCCCCCCATGTCAAGGACTGGTGGGAAACCTACTGCGAGCAGAAGGATGAAAGTACAGGCTCACTATTTTCAGCCGCACCCACTTGGAATGACTTCCGGGATGCCATCAAGGAGCAGTACTACCCTGTCGGAAGCTATGAGGACAAATACATCAAATGGACCACACTGCGGCAGGGACGAGACCAAGATGTGCCGGAGTTCACAAACATTTTTCATACCCTTCGCACACAGTTGGGTATCAAAGATTCTGAGATGCATCTGGTACTCAAATACCGTGGCTGCCTACACAGATACATCTAGGAAGAGATGGGGTTCTTCAACATCTCCTCACTCGACACAGCATACCGATACGCTGTCAAAATCGAGCAAAAGTTCAAACAGAAGAAGCGAGACTTTGGATTTGCAAATCCGAAGCCCAAAGGACAAAGCCAAGGCGGGGTGACCCAAGACAACCCGTCGAAGCCGCAAGAAAAGAACAACACCACGAAGCCAAAGAAGGACACAGGAAAGTGGTGCGAGTTCCACAAGAGTCCCACTCATAACACAAGTGAGTGTCGGACCAAGCAGTCGCTGGTGGTCGAGTTGAAGGCTTCCGAATCAGATGCATGTTCCAACCCTGAGCCAGAACCCGACAAGGGGAATTGCAAAGGGAAGCAGATCATTGATGCGGATCCCAGTGCCACTGTTGCCACCGCCAAGATCAAGAAAAATGAGCCCGAAGATTCAGAGGAGGGGGAGCGTCTTTTCCACTCACAGATGTGGGTGAAGGGTTCACCGCTGCGATTCATTGTCGACAGTGTTAGCCAAAAGAACCTGGTTTCAGCAGAGGTCGTGAAGCGGTTGGGCCTACCGACTACACCACACCCACAGCCGTACAGTATTGGGTGGATTCATGAAGGATGAGATCTGAAAGTTCGCCAGCAGTGCCGCCTTCCCTACAGCATCAAACCCTTCACAGACGAGGTATTATGTGATGTTACACCTCTACATGTTTGTGATGTATTATTAGGCCAGCCATACTTGTGGAGGCGACATGCTGTGTATGAGTCCAGGCCTCGTGCTGTCATTATTTCTTTGAATAATTCATTATACAAGATACCAAAGGTATCCCCACCTACTGCCACATCCTTGATCAGTACCAAGAAAGGCAGCAAGCTCATATCACAGACCAGGAAATTCATTTGTCTGGTTCACTCCCAAAGTAAGGGGAAGATCGTTGCTACATCCATGACCCCTGCAAAGGGTTCCTCCACGCAGCAGCAGCAGCAAAGGGATATGGTCATGACAGAACACAGGAACAACTTCTCCTCACCCACAGGGGTACCACACAAGTTTCAGGTGGGCGACAAAGTTTGGTTACATCTGCAGAGAGAACGCCTTACCAGAACCCATCAGAAACTCAGGCAACTCCGACATGGTCCTTACACCAGTACCAAGGCTACGGGCAACAATGCTTCGAAGCACAACATTCCTCCATTCCTTGGCTTGCACCGAGTGTTCAATGTGGACCGTCGTCGACCATGCTTCCCACCATTTCTGGTCACATCAGAGAGTGCAGAACAGCTCACCAGAGACCCAGCTCAGCAGAAGCTTCCTCATCTCAAGGAGGAACTCAACGCAATGGGGACCATTGCTTCCTAAGGGGGGAGGAATGATCCAGGTGGATGTTGGTGGCCACCCACCTATCCCATTTGGACCCCCACAACTGTCTCTTTCAGCCCTTTCAGTTTCCTTAATTGTAGCACAATTTACTATTTTTAGCAGTTTTTCGGGTCCTGAACTTCCGGAGCCGTTTTGAGGCCCTAAACGACGTTTTTTTGGGAATCTGGGACAACATCGGTCCATGGACCGATGTTGCCTCCCAAAGTGGTAGTACTCGGATAGATCTTTCTAACGAGCTATCGTACGCGTCAAACGGAGATCGTATGCCAAAGTTACGACCCCGGGAAATTGATGTACCAATTTACACAAACGGGGCCCACAATTTGGCGTTTCATTTTCTAGGGTTAGGTTTCAGGATGTGAAGGGTTTTCCATTGTTTCTCAACAATAAATAGGCCTTCGAGCCTCATTGTAACACAGTTCGGAACAGTTCAGAGGCATGTAGCCGCCACATCTCTTCTCAGAGATAAGCTACCATCGCCCTAGCTGGTTTCTTTCCATTTCTATTTGTAAGCAGATTTCAGTATTTTCCATTAATGAAATGAAGTATTATTTCCGTTGCATCTCAGTATTTATGGTTATCTCATCTCTGTATTTATGGTTATCTCTGTAATTTGTTGCGTTCCTGTTTAAATCCGGATCAATTCTTATCTTGGATTAATGTACTTGACTTATGGCAATTAGTCCTAGTCAATGTCCAAATTCTCAAAGAATATTGGTCCCAGATGTTTATCCAATCCACCATTATCCCTACTAGTGCCTTTACTAGGCTTACGATTGTTAATCCTAGCCATAGTACATGACACATGGATAACATGGTGTCTACCCTCACTCCCTCTGAACCAGGGAGGAAACATCCACAAGCATAAGATTTTCTCAAGAATACCCATCATTTTCGTAGAGAATAACATCATTAATTTGTTTTCATCACATGATGACTTTATGATTAAGCATTCATAGATTTGTGGCAAAATATTTCCCCTTTTGTATTTGTGATGGAATACAATAAAAAAGTGAAAGCCAAAATCATTAAACATACACTATATTGATTTATCTAAGTCTAAACTCTAAGGTTGAAGTGAAAATTCATGTAAATCTTATATCTATGAGTTGTGCCAAACTTATGAAAACCTTATTCCCTAAGTCCTATATATAAGAAAATGAAAAAGAAAGAAAAATAAGGGCCAATAAATGGTAACTCATGTATTCACTCCCTCTTTGGAAAATATATGAATATATACACTCCTAGTCACACTTGATCACATGTATGTGATGGTTAAATCATGAATTCTTCTTTTCTCCTTGCATTTTCACTTCATCATTTAAGCACCTAATTGAGGATCTAAGGAATGTTTGTTTCCTAAGGCTTTCATGTCTACTCTTGGTTTACTTATGTCACACTACTGTCAATTTATGTGACAGAGTGAAATACATAAGTTTGTGGAGTTATTATAGAGGTGTATTGAGTTCGTAACCACACACACATGTATTACATCTCATTGATCCACATGTGTGGGTTGGAGACTCATTTCTTGACAACTTTAATGGAGACTACTTTGTGGCTTTAATGGTATAGCTTACAAAATATCTTGTTAAACATTTCGATTCATTCTTTCTTTTCCTCGAGACACTTATAATATTGAAGTCACTCCCAACAATCCATGGAGATGGGGAGTATAAATTACTTGTGCTAGAAATAGAATTGAGAAATAGAGGTTTTCCATTTGCGATATTGGAGTCATAGACATTGGATACATGGTAGTAGTCCTCAATGTCAATTAACTAAAATTGTATTGTCATAATGCGAAAAGAGGTAAACATATTGGTAACCTTGATGTCTTAATCATTTCAAATAATAACCATTCCACCCAAGTATCTCTAAGCATCAATCACTACTACTTGGAAATTCCTCCCCCATTTTCTAATTATATGAGGTTGAACCTCACTTAATATTTTTGCTTCTTATATCAACATTATTTATGGGTGCTTTGCATACCATTGTTCTTTTAGGAGTTTGTTTTCGCTTACTATTGACGCCCCTCATGTTCCAAGACTATTTTCATCAAAAATTTACATAGAAAGAAAGTATAAAGTGACTAAAAAGAAACATGTCTCAAGATTTAAGTGCTTGGACAATTCCACTTCATGACTCCTATATTTCCTTAACCTGGGACCAAATGGTGAACTTGATGGCCTTAAGGGAAATTGATCAATGAAAATCTAAAAAAGAGGTGATTTTTGACTTTATCACATACAATTTAATATACTAAAAAAAATATCCATAACAATTTCATCAATCAATGAATCATTAAAAAAAATATCCAAAACAATTTCATCAAGCAAAGAATAATTGCATTATAAAATACAATCTATAAACATTTTGGGAAAGTTTTGCTAAAGCATGCTTAAAAATCAGCATATTTAATATTAATATTTAACAATAATATGGACAATAACACATTTTGATAAATTAAATAACATATTATCAAGCCTAAAAAATGTCACTAACTGAAAACTACAAAGCATGCAACTAATGGAAGTGACCACTCAAGGCCACCACAAGACAATTAATCTATTAAGACCAAGATTAATGGGGACAAAGATCTATAAAGGACAAAGGAAAACCTATTTTAACTTTATTGTTTTATTAGCCTGGTTCAAGATGAACATTTCAAGATATCATGAAGAACATAATTAGTTTTATTGCATTAAGAAAACCCAAGCACATTCTATAACTTAGCAAGAAAGAGATGTATAACACCCATCTTAGCAACACGACACATGACATTAAGTTACTTTACTATATATAATTTAAACTCCTATCATAAAATCACAAATTTAGCATGAATGGAATGTTTAAAATCCATTTTTATAAAAACAAAATATAATTTTTCTTATAGAAAAATATACCAAAAACTAAATATATTTTTCTAGAAAAAAAGAATACTAAAACTAAATATATATTTAAAAAAAACTAAAACATAAGCAAACTAGAATTTGAATTTGACATTCTTGGTCACTTTCGGAAACATATGGTGGAATGTAATCTCTTTATCCTCATCTTTAGCTTTTTCCTAAAAAATAAGAGCATACAAAAGTGGGAAAGAGCCATAAAGCATGGGGAAGCTTTTTCCTAAGCACAAAAGCATCTAAAAAGTGGAAAATTCCTTTTTTATATGAGGAAACATTATTCACCCAAAAGATTTTTCCCAAATTGAACTAATGAGGAATTTTGGAAATCTTCATAGCCTCCACTTTCCTATATATTAGAGGCTTGGCCATTGAAAAAATGATGGGAATTTTGTATTGTCACGCTCTTGAGATCTGTCTTGAGAGGGAGAGTTTTGGAGCTATGAGTTGGGGGAGGTGATGTTGCAACTATATCTGATTGTTGTAACTTTCCTGCAACTCCTTTATTCATATAGATCAATTGTTCTTCCTTCCATATGTTTCTATTCATTCTTTACTTCTTCTATTTAACTAATGTATGCATGGGTTTTTGGTTTATATTTATTTATTCAATAATATTTATATGTTTTTTATAGTTTTGATTATTAAGATATTATGTGTAGGACCAAGCTTTGGAGCTAGCTAGGAGCGCTTCTTGGCTATACGAAAAACTCCAAGAAGACCTGCATGCGAGGACTCACAAGAATTCATTCTCTTTTTCTTAATCTATACTCTACATCTTGATCTACTAAGAATCCTAAGCCTTAGAACAACCTTTCTCTTAATTGGTTTGTCCTAGGTTTCTGAGATAAACTGAGAGGGTTTTGTTTTCATCTAACCATGCATTAAATCCTACAACAAAATGATATTTAGAAAATTTAATATATTTCACTATGTAAATGAACTTAGTAAAATGAACCCATAGAGGTGGTCATAAATGGAAATAAAAGTAAAACTCTAAACAAGAAGCCAAAAGTGGATTTAACCATGGATGAAAAATTGGGAGTAGAATTGGATGTTAAACTAGCCATCAAAACAATATGCAAACAATGACACAAAAAGGTTTTTAAAGTATAATTAGAAAAGGGTGCAACACTAGACACAAAGAAGGGAACAAAATAGGGCATATGAAAGGATACCGAATTGGGTGCAAACAAGGATGCAAAAATGGACACCAAAATGAGGATGCAAAGAATGGTGTAAAATTAGGATGCAAAAAGGATGTAAGAAAAGACACAAAACAAGATGCAAAATGGGACTAAAAAATGGTGAAACCAAGGATGTCAAAGGTGATGCATAACTAGATGAAAATTCCAACCAAAATATAGGTGCAAAATGAGATGCAAATGTGGACACAAAATGTGGCAGAAAAAAGGATGCAAATTTGGAAGCCAAAAAGGATGAAAAACTAGATACCAAAAAGGATGCAAATTTGGACATAAAAAATGGTGCAAAATTGGACACAAAAGAAGAAAAAATGGTGCAAAAATGGGCATAAAAATGGCTCAATTTTGGATGCAAATTGAGATGCAACATTGGATGTAAAATGATGCAACAAATCATTCAAAACTTGGTGCAAAAACAAATGCAAAAGTAGACGAAAAAATGGCTCAAAAGTGAACATAACAATAGACACAAAATGGGATGCAAAGGTGGATGCAATATATGGTTCAACATAGGATGCAAATTTAGATGCTCAAAAGGATGAAAAATTGGATGCAAGAAATGGTGTTAAAAATGATGCTAAATTGGATGCAACAAATGATGCAAAATTAAATGCAAAATATGGTGCAAAATAGGATGCAAAATAGGATGCAAAAAAGGGAGATAAATAAAATGCAAAAGTGGATGCAAAAAATGGTGCAAAAATGCATGCGAAATTTGGCACTAAATTAGATTCAACATATGGTGCAAAATTGGATGGAAAAGATGGTGTAAAAAAAGGCAGAAAAATTGGCACAAAAATAGATGTAAAAATAAGTACAAAATTAGAAGCAAAAGATGGCATAAGACCAGATGCAAAAATTGGCACAAATTGGATGTAAAAAAAGGCGCTAAATAAGATGTTAAAGATGGTGTAAAAATCGATGCAAATTATGACACAAAAATAGAAGCAAAGAATTCCACAAAAGAGGAAGCAAAAAATGATGCAAAAAAAGGCACAAAACTAGAAGCAAAACCTGTTGTAAAACCAAATGAAAATCTTGGTGCAAAATATGATGCATAAAATGATGGAAAATTTGGCGTAAAAAAGATGCAAAATTTGGTGCAAAAAAGGACGCTTTAAAAATTGTACAATAGAGCCAGATTTAGCGCCAGGTTGCTCATCCCAATTGAGAAAAAAATGCACTAGAATCTGGTGCTAAATCTGGCGCAAATTGCCTGTTTTGTTGTAGTGATTTTCATCCAAGCACTCAATAGACTTATAATAGAAATCCACCTTAGTCCTGTGAAGATACAACCAATCCATACCCAATAGCATATTGTACGATCCCAATGGAGGCACATTTAAATGCACTAATGTATGCATACCATTCAGTTCAAATGCACAAGCTCTTACCCAATGATGAACTCTTTTATCTGTACCTGTATCCATCTGCACTAACCAAGATTATGCATGTACTTCTTTATTCAAACCACACTTATCCACCAGGTTAGGGTTAACATAACTATAATTAGATCCATGGTAAATCAAAATAGAAATAAATTTCTCACAAAGGTTATTGCCCATCTCAATAATAGGTGCCTGATGATCAACCTGCCTAGTATCTAATGCTGCATATATCCATATAATACTCTGTTCAACATCATACATTATCTATGCCTCCTGAGCACTGCAAATTTGCGGTCTGCCACCTTGATGATGTTGACAATCTCTCCTGCGATGATCCTTGCCACAAGTCCAACACTGCAAAATCTTCCTTCCCCTTGTTCTTCTCCCCAGGTTGAAATCCCTGTCCTTTCTATGATGCATTGAAATTATTGTGTGGTGTTGTATTCTCCTTTTTGCATGTATCCTGAGGTCTGGTTCACTTCTTATCCCATTTTCCTTTAGTTGTCACTACCCTTCTAATCCTACTTAATCTCAGACCTATGCTTTGATTGCTCATAACAATGCTTTAGCTTTTAGATCACTTCCTCCAATGATCTAGGCTCATCGAACTCGATCTAGTCTTTGAATGATACCAACAACCCACTGATGAATCTCCAAATATTTTCTTTCTCCTCCTTTAGACAAGGTACATACCTCAACAACTCCAAGAACCTACTAGTGTACTCCTCATTGGTCGTAGACCCCATATTCAACTCATAGAATTCCTTTGCCCTATCATCATAGTATCTCTTAGATAGACACTTCTTCCTGAAAAATCTCTTGAATTCACGTCAAGTCAACTCCTCTTCCTGAATACCTCTAACATTCTTTTCATCTTCCCACCAAATGTATGCTTTACCTTTAAGACTGAAAGTAGCTATCCAAGCTTTCATATTCACTGAGTACTCATGCAATATGAAGAATTTTTTCATCCCAATTAACCAAGCTTCTACATCCCATGACTTCTTCATTTCTCCATCGAAGGTAGGTGGCTTTGCTTTCTTAAAATATTATGGAAAATACTGCTTTTCACTCCTCCTATATGGATGGTAACAATGATAACGATGATGTCTCTCTGAACTAAAAATAGAATGAAATCCACAGTCATTATCCCTCCTTTCAGGCGTATCAATGAACCTACCATCTCTAACTGTATCATCCATGTCAAACTAGTATCCTGATTGAGACTTGCCGCCATAAGCCCAATAAGTTCTTTCCTCTTATCCATGATTGATCCTAAGCCGTCCATATCTCTGCAAATCTGATAAACTTGGAAGGATAACTACATTAACCCTCTACTTGTTTCTCAGATTCCCTAGCAAGTCTCTTGTGTGACTAAATGATCCTATAATTATCTTCTTTACAACTTCTTATCTCTGTCTTCAAACTTCTCAATGTATCTACTATGTGAGGGGAGTACTCATCACCATGTTTCTCATCTGATTGGTAGGGAGAATCATGTGAACTATAGTCTACCATCTTGCTTGTCATCTTTGATCATCTACTTCCTACAAGCATACCATGTCAGATAACCAAATATAAATAAAATCAGACATATCTCAGTGAATTTCAGGGGAGGCTATCTCGTTTGGACCAATCAATCCAGATTAGCATAACATATGTATATACATATAATGAAATCAACATATCATACCAACATCAACATCATCACTTCTACATGAGGACACAACTACAACAAGGAGCATCACCATGCATACATAACAACCACATACACAATCTACATGCATGCATGAAAAAAACGTTACGCCCATCCAGTCCAAGTGTTGAACCTTGAAGATCTGATACCACTATGTAACCACCTCCTCCCACATTTACCCAAGTTCACCAACCTACCGGGATAAACTTGTTACGAAGAGTTAATATGATTTGACTCAACCTCCTAAATCACCTTAAGGAAGTATAATTGACAAACCAAAACCTTACTAACTTCCCTCAGTTGCTACAAGACCTCCAAGGGCTAAAACACCCTTCTAGGTTCCCAAATCTTGAGTTAAACCTCTTTTTCAGTGCCCTGGACTCCTAGAAGTTGGCACAACACTACAAGAACTTGACTGTAGCCCTCTAGTCTCATGCATAAGCCTGCAAGGGAGTGACTCCAGTCTTTATCATCCAGTTCTATGCCTGCAACTGTGATATCTGAGGTACTTTTTTAGGGCTAGGATCTAGACCTTTGCCCATAAATTAATGTAGCTCTCAGAAATGATAAATGACACAAAGAAAAATCCTTTAATTCAAAACTACATCAAGGACTTGGCCTAAACAAGCCTAACCATGACATATATTTCGTCAAACACATCATGAAAATGTAATGTACAAGTCATAATTACACATCTGAACATAGGGGTCTCATACTTATCTGAGAATCATCAAGAAGGTATGATGCCCTCTCAAAATGGCCACAATATCATCTATTAGGTCATGCATTCATTAACAATTCATTTACTAATCAAAGCATGATGAGATTGATAATTCAAGTGTGTCATAAACCATGCTTGTCACAAACATATAAACAAAATGATAACAATGATAAAATAACCATCAAAACCACATAATGACAAGTATAAATACTCATGAATTACAAGAGGAAAAAAACTCTTATTTACAAATGAAAATCCAAACAAGTAAGGGACTTCCACGTACCACTCGACCATAGATTAGGCTAAACCAAATCTCTCTTTCAACCAATCACCCCCGCGTCACATTCCAAGCATGAATGTGGGATCTCATGGAATAACCAAAACAAAACCAAACTAGGGCTTCCAAAGGCCAAACTGCCTCAACCCTCAACCAGTGATTCCACCTCACTGTCTGACATCACTAACCATAACCAGATTTGTCTCTACCAAAGTTGTCCAGGGCTCCAGAGCGTCTGTTCCAACCTGGCTCCAGGACTAGTAACTCAACCCACAACTGTCACAGAGCTCCATAGCATTTGTCCAACCAAGGATCTAGGACTAGTAACTCAACCCACCAAGGGCTCCATAGCATTTTTCCAACCAACGCTCCAAGACTAGTAACTCAACCCACCAAGGCTTCTAAGACTAGTAACTCAACCCGAGCTATTCTAGGGCTTCCAAAATGTTTGTCCAACCAAGGCTCCAAGAACTAATAACTAAATCCAAAGCCATAAGGAAAATGAGCACCAATCATAAAACAAAAGGGAAAAATCACAACGCCATGGCTACTAAGGAAATGGCAAGGCTAGGAAAAACTACTGTCAATCTAGGGAATCCTTCATGCCAATGACAAATCATAACCAAATAACCACTTGCATATACCATGCATGTTAAAACTAGCAAGTAAATCATACATGCAACTTAGTACCTGCAAAGAAATCCAGTTGTAGCTGCTAATCCTGTTGTCCCCTTGTGCTTTTCTACTTTCCTTTACCTTCTTTCTCCAAATCCAATGTGCTCCAAGAATACTCCAATATTTCTCTAAGTGTGCAAGAGTGTGTGAGAGAGAGAATAGAGAGAGCTCCAAGCTAAAACTGACAAATAACTATGAATTGATCCTCATGAGACTTTTTTTTATCATTGAGGCCTCTATTTTCTTCATTTTCCATTATTTTACTTCAATTTACTCCTCACGTGCAACCTGTGACCTTTCACCTTCCTTTTCTCCTATTTTCCATTATTTTCATAAATAAAATTCCAATTAATGCCTCTTTCCTTTGCCAATTTCCATAGGCATTAATTAATCACAAGTGATCCCCATCACTATGTTTTTGCCCAAAATTTATCTTGGAATACATGTCCCATGACCTTGGTTATTATTTTAGCATTTATTAACTTTATTACATGGATTTTTTACTAGGGCTATTATAGTGACCCCTCCTAATAAGGGGCATAACTGATTGAGAACTTTGAGCTGATTCTTCCCCCATGTATGAGCTCCCAGGGTGACGAATTGAGATGGAAGTTTCCTTGGGTTGAGGGACCTCTAGACAATAGGGTATCACCCCTATCTATTATCCATAGGGTCAAAGATGTTGCTCCCCCATCTTGGTCTTTGCAGAGTATACCCCAATTGGCACCATACCCACAAGCTGGGCTTGTTGGGATTACTGCTCCTCGTCTGGCCAACGAGTTGAGAGAGTGTTTGGAGGTGTGTTACCCAAGATGATTATGATGCAAGTGTTCTACCACGTGAACCTTGAGGGTCATTATTGGGACGGTCAAGGAACAATAAGATGGATGGGATATTGTATTAATCGACATCCACTGGAAGAGGTTAGCTCCCCTATGCTATGACTCATATTGCTCAACATGGGGTGGAAGATGTTTGATCCCCTTTGAGATGACATGAGGTGAGAGTGTCCCATAGGACCTTCCACATTTTCCTAAGAGGGTGGTATCTAATGCTCCTCGACATTTCTTCTTCTTTAGATTCGAGAATGTTTCAGCAGATAGAGTTGAGAAGAGATGGAACATGATATGATGAGATGATACACATGATTATTGCATGATGTAGTTGGAATTTCTCCCTAGATGAGAGGGAGTTTTAATTATTAAGCTCAGTGATAAATTCCATCCATGGGATGAGATTCCTATTTTCAAGAGGACCAATTTTGACTATTGAAGCACTCAATTTGGATAAGAAAGTGTATTTTTGAAGAAAATCCCACATGTGCACAAAAGGATAGGTCGACACTAACAAGAAATTGGAAACCCTTGGAATCCTATAAATACAAGTGACCTCAAGCTCATTTGGACATCACCAAGCATATTCTTCTTCACTTCTTCATTGATTGGTTCACATAGGTTTGAGGTTGGGTCGAGGATATTGGTTCGTATAGGTCCAAGACTGTAGGGTATGAAGCTCCCACGTGTGTATGGTTTTGGTTTCCAACCATAGGCTTGACATAGGAAATTTTCGGCTATAACCACATGAAAATAGGATCATAAATGTGGTTGGAAGCTCTCAACCGCATGCATACTTCTTCCTTCGTGCAGTTGGAATCTAGGGTTACAATTTGACATTTGATCGCAGACAAGAAAAGTTTTCTTTGATCTGGATTGATACTGTTAGGTCCCTATAATACTAGTGTATTTCCATATTATTATTGTCATTGTAGCCCCTTCTTGTTATTTTTGTGCCCATGTTGTCCCCATATTGTTATTATTGTGCCCCATAGAAGCCCACTATTGTTGTTGTTGTGCCCTTATGTTATTATTGTTATGTCGGCTCTAATTATATTGTGACCCTTTAGACTCCTATATGTAGAAAGAAGGTCTTGGCATTTGTATCATCCAAGAATTGTTCATTTGTGTAATGTAAAAGAGGTTTCCCCCTAGAATAGGCTACTTTCGAAGTCATTAATCTATCTCATTCTTCTATTTTGTGAGATGGTTGCATAACAATTGGTATCAGAGCTTTGGATTATAGGGTTTCACTGCTTCAAACAGGTCATCGTGGAATTTTCGCTATAATTTTTTTATACGAATATTTAGAAACTAAAATTAAAACCCCTTTGAGTCGAAATCGCGATGAACCTCAGAACCAATAACAGATCTTGTCTCGCTATATTTTTGGAGATATGAACTAAGGAAGTTAGGGTTTTTGCAAGCTCCCAAATTCGATCTCAAACAAGTCACCTTGGGAAAATCGTTATAAATTTTTCTTTGAGCATCAGATTGAAATTTCGTAAAAAGTTACAGAAATAGGATGTACTGTAGTTTTTTTTGTATCATTTTCAGGTCTGAAGGTTGAAACATTGACATGTGGAACTTCGTACAAGTTTTCTCTACTGAACCAGTCTATAATCAGGCCATCATGGGAGATTTGACATAACCCTTTCTTGGAGAATCCAATATGGATCATACTTGTGGGGTTGGAAATAGGACATAGAGGGCTATCACAGGACGAAATTTCAGACCTTGGAGATTTGAAATTACAGATATACAATAGATTCAATATCAAGATCCTACAAAGAGAAAAAAAGTGTGTAGTCTTTTTAATTTTTTTGCATAAGTTTGGTTTGAAAAAAATGTTTGAAGTGATTCAAAGGGCACAATGAATCATATTTATCATTAATTGATGCCTCGAAGAACGAAAATGGAAACACCTAGTAAGAAACCTAAAATATCTAGCATGAATCATGAAGAAGAGGAAGAAATGCAACATGATATATCAAAATTACGAGACCAAGTGCAACAAATTTCACTCTCACAAAAAATAACAAAAGCTAATATGGATGGCTTAAAGAAAGGCATGGAAGCTAAGATGGATGGTTTAGAAGTAAACATTGAATATTTGAAGAAAGACATGGAAGGTTTGAAAGGAGGTTTGACAATGTTGCTACAAGAAATGCTTCCTAATGGCGAAAATGTAGTAGAGGAAACTCATGATGAGAACAAAAGAAATGTTAGTCATGATTTAATAGACTCTAATGTTGGATTGAAGACCCACTATGTTCCAAAGATCGATATGAGGAAGTTTTATGGCAGGGATCCCGTAACATGGATACTATAGATGGAGCAATATTTCGATCTCCATAATGTGCAAAACACACAAAAGGTATGAATTGTGACTTTATATTTGGAACCCAATCAATTTGTATGGTATCGACGGATTTGCTCTCGTAAACAAAATGTCACTTGGGAAATTTTTACGGAAGAAATGATAGCACATTATGAGGATACAAAAAACAACACCTTTTTTAGCCAATTGATAAATTTGAAACAAAAGGGTTCAATGGTGGAGCACATTGAGGACTTCCAAAAATTCAATATAAGCATAAAATATATTCCAGAGGAGCATAGGATTGATGTGTTCATAGGGACTTTAAAGGATAACATCCAACATGAGGTTTACCTTTGGGAATTTGTTTCGTTGGAGAAGGCATTCAGGTTGGCAAGAAAAATGGAAAGAAAAATTATGGCAACAAGGAAGCCTACCAATCACAACTATAAATATGGAAGTGTTGTTGCCCCTAGCCTTCCACAACCTACAAGGTTGACACCACAACGATTGGAATAAAAAAGAGCAAAAGGGCTTTGTTACAGTTGTGATAGCAAATACACTAAATGTCATAAGTGTGTTGAGAAGAAATTATTTTACATAGATTGTGAGGAGGAAGAAGAAAATGAACAAGAAACATCAAAAGAAGAGGATACACACCAGGAACAAACCCTAGAGAAAGAAGAAATGAATCTGACCATATCTTGTAATGCATTGCCTGAAATTACCAGTCTTCAAACTATTAAGATAAAAGGACATATCAAGAAGAAAAGGTAATACTGTTGATTGATTCAGGCAGTACCCATAATTTTATTCATTCTAAGATAACGAAGGAATTGAATTGCTTCCTATGTCCAGTACCAGAGTATCAAGTGATGGTTGCAAATGGAGGAACCATAAATTGCTATGGAAAGTGCCATAATAGCAAGCTATCCATGGGAGAATATGTGTTGAATAGTCTAATGATTTTCATTCCAATGGGTGGTGCTGATGTTGTACTAGGATTCCAATGGCTACAATCTTTGGGTACGATAGCTTTTAATTTTCAAGAAATTTTCTTGATTTTTTTTCTTCAGAAGGAAAGTAGTTGAATTAAGGGGTATTGCAGGGAAACCGAGAAATATAATCAACTCTAACAGCATGAAAAAGCTTCTAAAGAAAGAACAACATGGCGTAATTGTACAATTATGTTCACTAGAGGTTCCCACATCGAAATCATATATTTCTTCAGATCTCCAAAAAGTCTTGGACAATCATTCCAAGGTATTTGAGACTCCCAAAGACCTCCCACCTATTCGTGATCATGATCATGCTATTCATTTGATTCCAGGAAGTGTTCCTCCAAACATCAGGTCTTACAGATATCCCTATGCCCAAAAGAGTGAAATTGAGTGTATGGTTGCAGAAATGTTAGAGGCCAGTATAATTCAACCTAGTCAAAGTTCTTTCTCTGCTCCAATAGTATTGGTGCACAAGAAGGATGGATCATGGCATATGTGTACGGATTATAGGTAGCTCGACAAGCTCACTATTAAAGATAAATTTCCCATTCCTATCATTGATGAATTGCATGGAACAATTTACTTCACCAAGTTGGAGCTTCATTTAGGATATCATCAAATCATAATGAAGACTGAAGACATTCCGAAAACAACATCTAGAAATCATGAGGTTCATTATGAATTTTTGGTCATGGCTTTTGGCCTTAATAATTCACCTTCTACATTTCAATGTTTGATGAATTCCATTTTCAAACCCTTCCTTATAAAGTTTGTGTTAGTATTTTTTGATGATATACTAATCTACAACAATTCTCGAAAGGATCATGTTCAACATATTGATAGAGTTCTCAAACTATTGGAGGAGAAACAATTATATGCAAAAACCTCCAAATGTTTCTCTAGAGTACAAGAGGTGGAATATTTGGGTCATATTGTATCTCATGAAAGTGTTAAGGTAGACCCTAGCAAAATTAAAGCCATCAAGGAATGGAAAATCCCCACATCCATAAAGCATCTGTGAGGATTTCTCAGGTTGACATGGTATTATCACAAGTTTGTTAAGAATTATGGGAGAATAGTAGCATCTCTAACAACATTACTAAAGAAAGATGCATTTTCTTGGACTCCAGAAGCAACGAAAGCCTTTGAACATCTTAAGGAGGCAATGTGCCAAGCACTAGTCTTAGCTACTCTAGACTTCACAAAAACCTTTATTGTGGAATGTGATGCCTCAAGAATTGGAATTGGTATTGTTTTAATGCAAGAAGAAAGACCCATTGCTTTTGAAACTCGTCCAATCAAAGGAAAGTATTTACACAAAGCTATTTACGAGAAGGAAATGTTGGCAATACCACATGCACTTAAGAAATGGTGATCTTACCTAATGGGAAGAAACTTCAAGGTAAAAACGGATCATGATAGCCTTAAATACTTTTTAGAACAAATATTATCTTCAGAAGAGCAACAAAAATGGGCCACAAAGATGTTACGTTATGACTTTGAAATCATCTACAAAAAAGGGAAGCAAAATGTCATTACAGATGCACTCTCAAAGGAAGGATGAGGATGTGGAAGAATTGCTTTGTGCCATTTCTATTATCCAACCAGATAGGATAAATAAAGCAAGGGATTAATGGAAGAATGACTAAGAAGTGTGGGAACTCATTCAAAATTTGCAGCAAGATCCCAGTACATATGATATATTTAGCTGGAAAAATGATTCGTTATGGTACAAAGATTGCTTATACCTCTGTAAGAATTCCCAACTCAAACAAAATATTCTTCTGGAATTGCACATGTGTCCCTTAGGAGGGAATTTTATATTTTTAGAAACTTACCACAGGGTTAAGAATTTTTTTTTTTGGGATGGCCTTAAATATGATATTAAAAAGTTTGTGGCGGAATGTTTGGTTTTCCAACAAAATAAAGTTAAGACAATTAAGACCCTAGGTCTATTGCAACCTTTATCCATTCCAAGTCAACATTGGGAGGAGGTTTAAATGGATTTTATCACAGGTTTACCTAAGTCCGAAGGAAATAGTGTCATCATGGTGGTAGTTGATAGACTTATCAAGTATGAAGACTTTTGTGCATTATCCCATCCATTTAAAGCTAGTATAGTTGTTACTGCATTTATGGAAACAATTCAAAAGCTACATGGAAACCCAAATATTATTGTAAGCAACAGAGGTCCTATTTTCACTGTAATTTTTTAGACATAATTATTTTGTTGTTTGGGTACTCAGTTAGCTCATATTTCATCTTATCATCCTCAATATGATGGGCAAACTAGATAGTGAACAAATGTTTGGAAGGATATCTTTGTTGCTTTGTATATGATAAAAAAACACAATGGGTCAAAGGTTTGCCTCTGGCTGAATGGTGGTATAACACTTCCTTCCATACTGCAACAAAAATGACCCCATTAATGGCACTTTATGGATATCATCCACCATCCATCACATCATATTTAAGAGAAAATTCTAAGGTTCAAGCAATGGAAGATCACATCAAGCATCAACAACAAGTTCTCGAACTCTTAAATGATAACCTAACTTTGGCGTAGAATAGAATGAAAGAACAGGTAGATCAACATCGCAACGAAAGAAGTTTTCAAGTGGGTGATTGGGTATTTCGACGACTACAAACCATACAAAAAAATGTCCCTCAAGCAAGCTAATAAGGATAATAAATTATCACCAAAGTATTATGGGCCGTACAAGGTGTTGCAAAAGATTGGTACTATGGCATACAAATTGGAACTTCCTGCATCTTCCCGAGTGCACATAGTTTTCCATGTTTCATGCTTAAAGAAGGTTATAGGTGACAAACTCCTAGTTCAAGCAATATTGTCAGAACTTGACGAGGAAGGAAAAATCATATTGGAACCTGAAGCAGTCACTGAAACAAGAACTCGACAACTATGAAATCGATCAATTTCAGAGCATCTCTTCAGGTGGAAGAACTTATCCGCTGAGTATTCCACATGGGAGGATGAGCATTTTATACAGAAGCATCTAGAACTACTCAAGCGTCGAGGAAAACACCTTTTTTAAGGAGAAGGGCATGTTAGGTCCCTATAATACCAATGTATTCCCTATTATTATTGTCATTGTAGCCCCTTCTTGTTATTTTTGTGCCCATTTTGTCCCCATATTATTATTATTGTGCCCCATAGAAGCCCACTATTGTTATTGTTGCGCCCTTACATTATTATTGTTATGTTGACTCTGATTATATTGTGACCCCTTAGACTCCTATATATAGAAAGGAGGTTTGGTCATTTGTATCATCCAAGAATTGCTCATTTGTGTAATGTAAAGGAGGTTTCCCCCTCGAAGAGGCTATTTTTGAAGTCGTTAATCTATCTCATTCTTCTATTTTGTGAGATGGTTGCATAACAGATATCGGGAACATATTTCTGAATGTTGTTGGGTTAATTTTGCTAGATGATTTTGTACAAGCTCATTGTACTCTCTGATGAAATTTTTATGGCAATCTAATAGAAGAATAATTTCAAAGGGTTTTCCCTTGGTCATTGACTTAATCTAGTGTCTCTTGTTGATGTGTTGATTGTCACATTTGTCATTGCATTTATTGTTCTATCTTAAATTACTGTTGATGATTGGAAATATTAATTATTGAATAAATATTATTATTTGAAGAATTGATTTGGGCTAAAGTAATTGAAAAAACATTGAGTAGTATGAAATTTAACAATGGCTTCATGGTCTAGCTCAAGGTGGTCAATTGCAAGAAACACTACAATGTAGCTAAGCATATGGCGGGGTGGAACGTGGCTCACCCTTGATTAGTTGGAGAAAACATAAGATCTAGATAAGATAAGTACCCTTGTGTATTTCATCTATGTAATGTAAACTGAGTTAATCAGAAAGAAAAGATAATTGATGAGATGAGCTTGTGTATGTGCTTTTTGTTGAATGAATATTATGATCTATGTGATGTCTAATTAGCGCAATAAATAATAAATCTGGTTGAAATGGTTGTATGGTATTCTTATGCGTGATAATCCACCTTTCATGTACTCTTATGTTGTGTCTTTCATGTTTATGGATAGGAAGTAATGACTCACCTTAAGTAGGGGATCAATGGACTTCTAAACATGATTATGGCTAGTGTCCATGGTCTTCTATTATACATAATGGAGAAACTCTAGGCATACTGAAGTGATTAGGGGGAATTATAAATAATGTGGATATAAAAGGCAAGGACATTGAGAGCCTTGAATGCAAAAAGGGAGACTCAAATGAAAGGAGGATTCTAAAAAAATATGAGGATGAGTGTCATAGAGTTCATTAAAGGACCCTTGATATTGGTAAAAAGGTCTAATGAAGAAATTAAGTGGCCTTGAAGTGAAGATGTTTGGAATCACTAGGCCAAAAGGAGGATTTAACAACCTAAGGTATGCTTATTTGGGCCATTGAGTTATTGGAAGGTTTCTTTGGTTGGGAGAAGATGCTTGAAGACCTCAGGAGATGAAAACTATGTATGATGGCCTCTTTGAATTCATTTGGGGAGTTGATTGATTTCTAACTAAGAGATGAGTATTTGGATATATTAATGGTTGGTGAAGACCTTTGTAGCCTATGAAGTCTTCTAGACAATTAATTTCTTGGTTAAAGTCTCTTTCAATCTTCAAAAATTAGCTAGAATCACTATATTGGGGGCCTCAAAAATTTGAGGATTGACGCATTGTAGTTCTAGAATTGTAGGGAAAGAGTTTAAAAATTTAAGGAATGTGATCATGGGATTCATCCTCTAATCACATGGCAAACCCAAGTGTAACAACCTTGGTTAAAAATCGATGTAATAAAGTTAATAAAGGCAAAACAAGACCAAGGTCACGAGACACATATTCCAAACTGAATGTTGGGAAAAACACAATGATGGGGAGCACTAATGATTACTTAATGGCTATGGAAATTAGCAAAGGAAAAATGGCATTAATTGGCATTTATTTATGAAAATAATGGAAAATAGGAGAAAAGGTAGGTGAAAGGTCAGATAATTTTCATGTGAGGAAAATTGAAGGAAAATTAAGGTAAAATGAAAAAAATAGAGGCCTCAATGATAAAAGGGTTTCTAAGAACCAATTCACAACCTTTTGTCAGTTTTAGCTTGGAGCTCTCTTCTATTCTCTCTCTCTCTCTCACACTTGAACACTTAGAGTTTCTTGGAGCATTGTGGCATACTTTGGATTTGGAGAAAGAAGGCAAAGGAAAAGTAGGAAAGTGAAAGAGGATAGTGGGATCAACGACTAAAATTGGATTGCTTTGAAGGTACTGAGTTGCATGTATGATTTCCTTGCTAGTTTTGGCATGCATGGAATATGCATGTGGTTTTTTGGTTATGTTCTATCATTGGCATGGAGGATTTCTTGGATTGATAGTGATTTTTCCTAGCCTTGCCATTTCCTAGATATTCTTGATGGCTGTGGGTTGAGTTACTAGTTCCTGGAGCCTTGGTTGGACAAACGCTTTGGAAGCCCTAGAATATCTTGGGTTGAGTTACTAGTCCTGGAAGCCTTGGTTGGAAAAACACTCTACAGCTCTTGGTGGGTTGAGTTACGAGTTCTGGAAACTTGGTTGGAAAAATGCTTTGGAGCCCGTCGACAGCTGTGGGTTGAGTTACTATTCCTAGAGCTATGTTGGAATAAACACTCTAGAGCCTTGGACAACTTGGGTAGAGATCAATCTGCTGATGGTTAGTGATGTCCAACCGTGAAGTGGAAACACCGGTTGAGGGTTGAGGTGGTTTAGTCTCTAGAATCCTTGGTTTATTTTTTCTTGGTTTATTCCATGAGATCCCACATTCATGCTTGGAATATGGCGCGGGGGTGATTGGCTGAAAGAGAGATTTGGTTCAGCCCAATCTATGGTCGGGTGGTATGTGGAAGTCCCTAACTTGGTTGGATTTTCATATGTTAATAAGAGTTATTTTCCTCTTGTATTTCATGATTAAATGTACTTTTTATTATGTGGTTTTGATGGCTGTTCTATCACTGTTATTATTCTAGTTATATGATGGCTATAAGCATAGTTTCATGACATGTTTTGATTTGTAAATGAATGGTTATTGAATGCATGACCTAATAGATGTTATTACAGCTATTATGAGAGGGAATTAGACCTTATTGATGATTTTAAGATAAGTATGAGACCCCTATGTTCAAATATGCATTTATAACTTGTAGATTACATGTTCACAAAATGTTTGACGAAATGTCTGTCATGTTTAGGCTTGGTTAGGTAAAGTCCTTGATCAAGTTTTGTGTTAGAGTCTTTGTCCTTGTGTTATTTATTGTTTGGAAAGTTTCATTAAGTTCATGGCAGTGATATGGAGTCTAGCCCCAAAAAGTAGGCACAAATTTCATGGTTGCAGGCACAAAACTGGAAAATTGGGACTGCAGTCGCTACCTTGTAGGCTTATGCATGTGACTAGGAGTTTAGGTTAGTGAAAAAGCAATTTGACTCAAGGTTTTTGCACCTGGGGGGGTGGTTTAGCTCTTGGGGGTCCCTTATCTCCTGAGGAAGGTCATTAAAGTTTTAGTTTGTCAATTCCACTTCCTTAACTATACATAGGAGGTTGAGTCACATCATAGTAGATCCTCCTCTCATGTTTACCCTGGAAGGATGGTGAAACTAGGTAGATATGGGAGAGGAGGTTACATAATGGTATTAAAGCTCCCAAGTTCAACACTTGTACTGGATGGGAAAAATGTGTGTGTCATCCACGCATGTAGGTTGTACATGTGCTTGATGATGGTTATTATTGCAATTGTGTCGTCATGTAGAAGTTGATGATGTTGATGTTGATGTGATGGACATGTTGATATATATATATATATATATATATATATATATATATATATATATATATATATATATATATATATATATATATATATATATATATACATATACATATTTGTGTGTGTGTGTTATTCTAATCTGGATTGATTTTGCAGACGAGATAGCCTCCCATGAACTTCACTGGGGTATGTTTATATTTGATTTATTTGACATAGTATGTTTTCAAGAAGATGATCAAATATGACAAGAAAAATGGTGGACTACAATTCACGTGATTCTACCTATACATCAGATGAGAAACATGGTGATGAGTATGTTAGTGTTAGTCTTTCCAGCCTTCCTCCAGTGATCAAATATGCTCTTACAAAGTGGTCTCAGAGTGTCAAGGTCAAATTTTGTCATTTCAGTGAGTCTTTAAGCAAAATTTGGTCACTAGGCATTAGGTCTAGGGATTGCTTTCACTCTTTTCAAAATTGTCCAAATGTCGGTCCATGTCATCATTTAGCTGAGTCTATCATCATTCATAGGGTTTTCATTATCATGTCAGTGTCTAATGAGTCATTTTACACCTTGTTCATGCTTCAGTTGCGCCTAGGCAAGGTCATTTCCCTCTCCTAGGGTTTTGGAGGTAATTTCTCTTGGATGATCAAATCATTAGCAAAAATTGTATCCAGATGTTCATACACCTCCCCCTATCCTTCATGTACCTTATTAAACACTTCCCATCCCTTAGATCCGCTAAATTCCTCATTTTCGCACAAACCCTAGTTTCTTGCTACAACTTGGCAATTTTCTAGGTTGGGCCTGTGTTTTGCCCTTTTGGACCCCTTCCCCTCACTGGATTTCTGAGATTCCACTTTCCCCTGCTTCCTAACATCCCTCCCCACTCCAAAAAATTTCCTTAAGAATTTACAAGCCCCTCATCCCCTTCATTGCGCTTCATTTCCACAAAGTTCCTTGTTCCACACATCGGGATAAGTTTCACTCAAAAGATGTTTCAGAGCAATCAAAAATGAATTTGGGAAAACTGAGAGACATTTTTGTCCACAACATGCCAAGGAATAAAAACCTCCTTCACTTTTTACACAGGTGTCATGGTTTTAGAGAAATGTCAAAAATATCGTTGCCTCAGGAGAATTGAAGGCACCTCTGAAGTGACCTTGGGAAAATCAAGTTTTCTCCTAGCTTGGTTGGCCAAATGACTTTTGTGATGAGTCAAATGTTAACTAGACACAAAGATATTTCCAATGAGCTCAATTTGGAGTTGAGGAAGGCATTCAAAAGTTGACTAAAACAGCACTCTGCCTTGAGGCAGCCTCATTTTGCACATTTTGACCAGTCTTGCTAGATTTGATTTTTTACAGAGAAAATGAACTCCAAATTGAAACATTCCAGTTGGGTTGGAAAGTAGACGCAAATACCTTTCCAACTAGCTATCCTGCACCCAATTTGGACACCAGGAAGGCCTCCAAAAAGCATCTAAAAGTCGCACTACGTGTTGGACCAGGCGCGCTACGTGTCAGGGGCGCGCTACGCATCAGGCTGCCTTTCTCAGAACACAATTTCACGTGTGCTACGCGTCAGAGGGGCTACGCGTTGGGAAAGGCATGCTACACATTGGGTTTTTCGCCCAGAAACTTGCCAGCAAGCACACAAATCCTCTCTTAACTCAAGCAAAATACAAGTAAGCTCCTTTTCCATAGTGATGCATCAGTTGGCACAACAGGGTATTGCTTGGGAGGATTTCATCTCTCGCAACTTCTTCACGGTGCCACAGACACCCCCTGAGATTGTCCATGATGAGGGAGGGCCTTCACATCAATTTCACATTCCAGAGCCCGAGCATGTCAGCACTCCAGCATGTGTTACATATCAGAGAGGCCACAGGGCCTTATTTGCATCTACACGGCGAGTATTATCTCCACACCAGGTGGAAGGGGTCTCGCTTTCTTCATCAGCACAATGAGTGTTATCTACACATCAGGTGGAAGGGGCCTTGCTTTCGACAGCAGAACAGGTACAGGAGAGAGGCAAGCAGCACATGATTGATGAGGGACCATCAGGTGATCTGGACATAGACATCATTGACCTTGACATCAGTTCTCCTAACTCGGAGCTAAAGGAGATCATTCAGCAACAAAAGGCTAAAAACCACTTGTTGCAGTAGAAGTTGGAAATGGCAAATTGGAAAATCAACTACTTAGAGTAGCGCAACAAACAGTTAGAGGATGAACACACTCTTGATGAGTTGCGGAGGATCCGAGAAGGCCGGAACTTGGCTTGCAAGAGACCCGGTGATTTGACACCTATTGAGCAAGGGTCTATGCTCATTCAGGTGAACACTCATTTAGAGAAGTTGATATCCAAGGCAAACAGAGACAAAGATATGCTCCACCACATGAAAAATCATTATTGGGCCCGCATGCATGTGTGCAAAGCAAAAATGAAGGTACTCTGGCCAAGGCACTAAAACAGAGGAAAAGGCCCGATCTGCTTCAAATTTTGGCTGAAGAAACCTTGAGGGAGCATGGTGCTCAATGACACACCTCCAGCTCAAATTTCAGGAAATTTTGAGCAATTTTGGTCAATTTTGACTTTTTTGTGCCAAACACAGGTTTTTGCCCTCAACGCATAGCGCGCCGCGCGCTACCCTTAAGTTGGGGAGGTCCATTTCACAAAAACTCAACATTTTTGGATTTTTCATGACAAAATACACTTGCTCAGCCACTGCCAAGAAGTTTCATGGATATTTGAGCCCCCAAAAGGTCAAAAAACAAGCAAAAAATGACCTTCTGCCACTTTTTGGACCACAGGAAGCAGTCTTGGGAGATTGCAATTTTGGAGGGGCAAATGGCCACCAAATTGAGAAATTACACTTGGACTGGAGAGTAGACATCCAAAACTTTCCAAAAATCCCACTTGTGCCTCATTTGGATGCCGGGAAGTGCCTCAAAAGTGGTCTGAAAGGCACACTACGTGTTGAGAAATGGTGCGCTACGCGTTGGGAAAATTTGCCAGTTTTGCACCTTCAGCTCAGGAAAAACACAACATTGACTAGTTTTGACTTTTTGGTGGGATTTTTCATCCTTTTTGATGTAATTGATGTAATTTCATGTTGACATGACACTTTTTTACCTATTATAGAAGATTCATTCATAAAATGGCAAAGAATTAATGAATGAATTGGTTTCCTAGCTTATAGAGGCAAGTTGTTTTGATTGCCTAGATTGTAGTGCTCAGTTTAGAATTGGTTGAAACAACTCCTAGGATGATGAGATCGACCCCTAGAGGCAAGGAAATGGGTTAGATTTCCTATATTATGTACTTTCTTAGTCATTTTCATGGTTGGACTCTTGAGGGATAAGCTTAGACTGTATTACTCTTTGTATCTCTGCAATTTTGGCAAAGGAAAGACCAGGGTTTTGCAGCACTATTTGGGATTCCTGTGGTGTTTTGTGTTGATGGTGTGCTTCTCTCATGTACTTGTAAGTGTGTTATGTGTATCATTTTCCTACTTCTCTTTCTGCACATTAAGTAAATGAAGTGTTAAGGTAGAATTCATAATTTATATGCTCTGCCTTTAAGTTTGCTTAATATCTATGTTTTCATCTGTCTAAAGAGAACTCTCAAAAGTTTCTTGCTCTCTTTAGCTCCTCATCGGTCATTCCTATCCATTCACTTAATTCAAAGGCATCAAGACAATCTCCTACCTTGCCCCAAAAAGTCCTCTGCAAAAACTATGTCTCATCCCCGCACCCAAAATTGTTGTGCTCAGTTTTCCAACAAAACTCTAAAAACTTAAAATCAAACTTTCCCTATCAGTTTACTAGCCTAAAATCAATGTTCTTTATTGGTCATCTCCGCCCTTTGAAGACCTTTTGCCGAGATAGACCCGGAGAGAGCCCTCTCGTGTCCCCATAGGGCTAGCTACGAGGCTAAGTGGTTTGATGTTGCCTTGGATTTTGTCTTTTTCAGCCTGAGGCCAAATTCAAGCGCTAACAGAGTACTCCACTCACATAGAAGATACATTAAGAATTTTGAAAGAATATGTCAGGAGTTTTAAGGTAGATAATGATATGATCATTCAATCATAGGAAATACCTGCTAGAGCACACGAAAAACAAGCAGAAGTTAATGCAATTATCCTTCAGAGTTTATCATATTTGAAGGGACATGGACCACTTAGGATTAGTCATGGATAGGAGGAAGTGACCAACAGGGCATATGGAAATAGGTCTCGATCAAGACATAGGTTGGATAGAGAGGATACACTCAGAGATGACATATTTCTAGATATACCTAACCGAAGGGGCAGTGATCATGGGTTCTATCCTAGTTCTGGTTCATAGAGGCAATATGGTCATCACTGTCACTATCCATATAGAAGGAATGAGAAGCAGTATTTTCCATAATAATTCAAGAAAGAAAAGTCACCTTCATTTGATGGAGAAATGAATAAGTCAGAGGATGCAAAATCTTGGTTTCTTGGGATGAATAAAATCTTCAAATTGCATGACTATTCAGGAAACATTAAAGCCAAGATAACTACATTCAATATTAGGGTAATGCAGACATTTGGTGGGAATATGTGAAGAATGTCAGAGGCATTTGGGAAGAGGAGCTGACTTGGAAGAAGTATCTATTTGAGAGATATTACGATGACATGGAAAAGGAATTCTATGAGCTTAGGATGGGATCTATGACCGATGAGGAGTATACTAGCATATTCTTAGAGTTATTGAGGTATGTTCCTTATATTAAGGAGGAGAAAGCGAAGATTTAGAGATTCATCAATGGGTTTTTGGTATCATTCAAGGACAAGATTGAGTTTGATGAACCTAGATCATTGGAGGAAGACATAAAAAAGTTGAAGCATTGTTATGAGAAATCGAAGCGCAGATATGAATCTAAATACGATTAGAAAGGTAATGATAAGACTAAAGGAAAATGGGATAAGAAGTGAGGAAGACTACATGACAGAGGTAAAAAATAGAATGCAATGTCGCACAAGAATTTAAATGCATTTGACAGAGGACAGGGATATTAGTCTGAGGAGTAGAATAAGGGTCATGATAGAAAGCCTTTACAATGTTGGACTTGTGGAAAGGACCATCATAGGAGAGATTGTCCAGGGCATCAGGGTGGCAGACCATAGATTTACAGTGCTTAGGAGGCACAAACAATTGGGGATGCTGGACAGAGTATTCCTTAGATTTATGCAACATTGGATAATATGCAAACAGATCACCAGGAATCTATTATCGAGATGGACAATAAGTTTGGTTATCAAGTTGCTTCTATTTTGATTGAACGTGGATCTAATTATAGTTATGTTAACCTTGACCTGGTGGATAAGTATGGTTTGAATAAAGAAGTGCATGCAAAATCTTGGTTAGTTCAGTTAGCTTAAGGTACTGAGAAAAGAGTTCATCATTGGGTAAGAGCTTGTACGTTTGAGATGAATGGTATGTCTACATCAACACATCTAAATGTGCTTCTGTTGGGATCATACAATATGCTTTTGGGTATGGATTAGTTGTATATTCACATGAATAAGGTGGATTTTTATAAAAGGGGTAGTGAATGCTTGGGTGACAATGGAGAATAGAGAATCTTGTAGGGTAAGAAGAAGGAAACATCCATTAGAATGATTACAACTATGCAGGAAAAGCATAGTCACAAGAAAGGGTGTGTATTATTTGCAGTTCATATTTCCAGTGATAAAGGTAAGGGGTTTGAGAATGTTGAGGTCTTGAAGAAGTATTTGATTTCATAGTATTTTCAGGATGTGTTCCCAACAGAGATTTCATAATTGTCACCTCACAGGGAAGTGGAATTTTCTATTGAGTTGGTACTAGGAGCAACACCTACATCAAAGACACCTTACGGGATGAGCACTCTAGAGTTAGTAGAGTTGAAGTTTAAATTGAAGGAAATACTTGAAAAGGGATACATTAGGCCAAGTGTGTCACCTTGGGGTGCACTAGTGTTGTTTATGAAGAAGAAGGCTGTTACTCTTAGGTTATGCATTGATTATAGATAGTTGAACAAGGTGACAATTGAGAACATATACCCTTTTCCATGGATTGACGACTTGTTTGACCAGTTAACGTGAGAAACAATGTTCTCGAAGATTGAATTGAGATCATGATATCACTAGGTACAAATTAAAGAAGAGAACATCTACAAGACTGCTTTCCATACCAGGTATAGGCATTATGAGTTTGTAGTAGTTCCTTTTGTTTTGACTAATGCTCTAGCTACTTTCATGTGTTTGATCAATAGTGTGTTACGTCCTTATCTGGAAAAGTTTGTGATTATATTCATTGATGATATATTGAGATATTCTAAGAATGAGGAAGAGCATGCTGAACATTTGGAAACAATGTTAAAATTTCTAAGAGAACACCAGTTGTATGCCAAGCTTAGTAAATGTAGTTTATTTGTTAGGTCCCTATAATACTAGTGATTCCCCCATTACTATTGTCATTGTAGCCCTTATTGTTATTGTTGTTCCCCTATTGTCCCCATATTGTTATTATTGTGCCCCATAGAAGCCCGCTATTGTTATTTTTGTGCCCTTATATTATTATTGTTAGGTCGGCTTTGGTCATATTGTGACCCCTTAGACTCCTATATATAGAAAGGGGGTATTTTCATTTGTATCATCCAAGAATTCTTTATTTGTTAATGTGAAGGAGGTTTCCCAACAAAGATGCTGATTTCTAACGCGTTGATATTTCTTTTCTATATTTTTGTGAGCTGGATCATAACATTTGGTATCAAAGCTTTGGATTCTAGGGTTTCGCTGCTCCAAACAGGTCATCATGGATTTTTTGCTATAATTTTCTTTTTGCAATGTTTCAGAAGCTAAAAAAACAACCCATTTTAGTCGACATCGTTCAGAAACACAGGTCCGAATTTCAGACCTTTTTGCACTATATTTTCAAAGATATGATCCAAGGAAGTTAGGGTTTTTGCAGGATCCCGAATTATCTCTCAAACAGGTGACCTAGGGAAAATCGTCATAACTTTTTTTATGAGCATCAAATTGAAATTTCATAAGAATTTACAGAAATAGGATGACCCTTAGTTTTCTTTGTATCTATTTTAGGTCGTAAGTTCGAAAAAGGGACATGTGGAACTTCGTACAAGTTCGCTCTATTAAACCAGTCTATAATCAGGTCATCGTGAGAGATTTGACATCTTCCTTGGAGAATCCAATATTGATAAGAATTGTGGGGTTAGAAAGAGGACTCACAGGACTACCACCAAAAGAAATTTCAGACCTTGGAGATCCGAAATAACAGAGATAAGTCATATTCAATATCGAGCTCCTACAAAGTGAAAAAAGGTGTGTAGTTTTTTTAATTTTTTGCATAAGTTTGGTTTGAAAAATTAGTTTGAGGGAATTAAAAGGGCATAATGAAGCATTATTATCATTAACTGATGCCCCAAAGAAAGAAAATAGAAACACCTAGTAAGCAACCTGAAATCTCTAGCATGACTCATGAAGAAGAGGAAGAAATGTAACATGATATATCAAAATTACGAGACCAAGTGCAACAAAATTCACTCTCACAAAAAGTAACAGAAGATAAGATGGATGGTTTAAAAAAAGACGTAGAAGCTAAGATGTATGGTGTGGAAGCTAAGATGGACAATTTGAAAAAGGGCATGGAAGCGAAGATGGATGGTTTAAAGAAAGGTGTAGAAGCTAAGATGAATGATGTGGAAGCTAAGATGGATGGCGTGGAAGCTAAGATGGATGGTTTAAAGAAAGGTGTGGAAGCTAAGATGGATGGCGTGGAAGCTAAGATGGATGGTTTAAAGAAAGTTGTGGAAGCTAAGATGGATGGTTTAAAGAAAGGTGTGGAAGCTAAGATGGAAGATTTGAAGACATATTTGAAGTTTCTACAATAAATTCTTACTAATGACGAAAGGGTAGTAAAGGAAACTCATGTTGAGAACAAAATAAATGTTAATCATGATCTCATAGACTCTAACATTGGATCGAAGACCCACCATGTTCCAAAGATCGATATGAGGAGGTTTGATGGCAATGATCCTATAACATGGATACTACAGATGGAGCAATATTTCGATCTCCATAATGTGAAAAACACACAAAAGGTACGCATTGCAACTTTATATTTGGAACCAAATCAGTTTGTATGGTATCTGTTAGTGTCGGTATCTTCATCCCTCTGTTAGAGATCAAACTCTCTTGTTGCATTGACTATTAGGTGTCCCGCCCAGTCAGCTGCATTCCATTAGGAAACATGGATCATCTGATGGTAGTGGTTTCTCCTATAGTTTCTCTCATGTCCTTTACCTGTTGGCTCATGTTTATTCATCAAAATCATATACAGTCACCCTTTTGTCTTAAAAATTGCAAAAGTCTTTTCTAGGGTTTAATTGTCATTTAGGTCTAGGTTTTCATTAGGATTTAATCAAAAATGGTTTCAAAATGTCCAATAATGGCAAACAGGCACATGAGGAAGTTCCAGTACCAATAAAGTTCATAATCAAGTGCTAAGAGATGTGTTTTCCTCAAAACTTTGTTTTGAGGAAAAACAGAGTATTTCAGATTTTATTGTACAAATTCATGTAATTTTATTTCCTTCATATGTAAATCACTTCACCTGCAACCTTGTTCATTTTCCCTAGCCTCAGTAGCTCCAATCCCCTGCAAAGCAAACAAAACATAAGTCATTCAGTTCATCACAAGCTCAAGTAAAGTGAAAAAGCTCAAAAACAGAGTTAAAAAATAAAGTCATATTCCAAACAGCATAAAAGTGAGTTTTTATGAATCAAAAATTAAAAGCTCCTTGTATATAATTGTCTCCCTCAAATCAAAAGCTCATTTGCACTCAAAGAAAAAGTTTGAGCAAAGCAAAGCTGGTTTTAGAGAAAGCAAGAGAAATTTGGAGAAAACTACCCAAGTTCAGAGGCGCGACGCACTGGGCAAGTGGCGCGGCGCACATAGCAGGCGCGGAACATAGGGCCGCGATTTCCAGTGTAAAAGTAAATGGGTGTGGTGCATACATAGGGCACGACGCATTGGGTTTGAGGCATGGCGCATAGAGCTGCCAAGCCCGAATTCTTCAACAACTCACTCCAAATTGCCCAAAACGCTTGGATCTTCATTTGTGCAAGTAGGTTGAGCCTTTATCACTACTAGTAAAACAAATTTTCATACAATTTATGGTGGTTGTCTAAAAGAAAACCAAACCCTACCCTCTTGCTATTTCCCAAAAATCTGCTACCTAGGGTTTGTATTATTATTTTGCTACCAAGTCCATCTTCCCATTCCCTCACCTTTCCACTCCTTCACTCATTTTTCACCTGATTCCCCTATTCCCTAAACTCACATATTCCTAAAACATCATCTATTCCTATCCCAATTCCCATTTCCCAACTCCTAAATACAAATTCCCAAACCCTAGTGCTATACCCAAAACTCCCAAATTACTCCCTAAATCCCCTGTTTCCCTAACTAAACCCTATCTCAACAGTCCCAAAAATCCCTCATTATTTCCTCCCTCCACAGTCCCTCACATATTTTTCCCTTGCCAACAAAAAGCAAAAACATCATAAATCACCTACTTCTCATCAACACAGCTCACCCACTAGCAGAGATGGAATTTGATCCCTCATATGATCATGAAGAGGAGACACACAATGACTCACCTACAGAGGTACATGCACCTAGGAGGCCTCATAGAGGAAACATATTCGAGAAGAACCTGTTAGTGTCAGTATTTCCAGCCTTCCTCCAGTGATCAAATGTGCTCTTACAAAGTGATTTTGAAGTGTCAAGGTCAAATTTTGTCATGTCAAAGAGTTTTCAAGCAAAATTTGGTCACTAGGCATTAGGTCTAGGGTTTGCTTTAACTCCTTCTAAAGTTGTCCAAATGCCAATCTATGTCACTATTCAGCTGATTCTATCATCATTCATAGGGTTTTCATTATCATGTCAGTGTCTAATGAGTCATTTTACATCTTGTTCACGCTTCAGTTGTGCTTTGGCAAGTTCATTTCCCTCTCCTAGGGTTTTGAAGCCAATTTCTCTTGGACGGTCAAATCATCGGCAAAACTTGTTTCCAGATGTTCATACACCTTCCCCTATCCTTCATGTACCTTATCAAATGCTTCCCATCACTGAGATCCCCCAAATTCCTCATTTTTGCACAAACCCTAGTTTCTAGCTACAACCTGGCAATTTTCTAGGTTGTGCCTGTGTTTTTCCCTTTTGGACCCCTTCCCCTCACTCGATCTCCACGATTCCACTTTCCCCTACTTCCTAACATCCCTCCCTACTTCCAAAAATTTCCCCAAGAATTTAGAAGCCCCCTATCCCCTTCATTTCGCTTCATTTCGACACAATTCCTTGTTTCACACATCGGGACAAGTTTCACTCAAATGATGTTTCAGAGCAATCAAAGATGAATTTTGGAAAACCGAGAGACATTTTTGTCCAGAACATGCCAAAGAAGAAAAACCTCCTTCACTTTTTGCACAGGTGTCATTGTTTGAGAGAAATGTCAAGAATATCGTTGCCTCAGGAGAATCAAAGACACCTCTGAAGTGACCTTGGGAAAATCAAGTTTTCTCCTAGCTTGGTTGGCCAAATGATTTTTTTGATGGGTAAAATGATAACTAGACACAAATAGATTTCCAATGAGCTATCATGAGCTCAATTTAGGGTTGGGGAAGGCATTCAAAAGTTGACTGCAACAACACTCTTCCTTGAGGCAGCCTCATTTGGCACTTTTTGACCAGTCTTGGGAGATTTGATTTTTGGCAAGTCAAATAAACTCCAAATTGAAAAATTCTACTTGTTTTGGAAATTAGACTCAAAGACCTTTCCAACTAGCTATTGTGCACCCGATTCCGACACCGGGAAGGCCTCCAAAAGCCTCCTGCAAAACGCGACCCGTTGGGTGGTGCGCGACCCGTTGAGAGCTCTTCTGCGGTTCAAAAAATCAACGTGCGCGACCCGTTGGGAGGGGCGCGACCCGTTGGGCGTGGTGCGCGACCCGTTGAGCTATCTCCCTGCAAACTTATTTCAAATTTGCTCAAACACCCTCCAAATCATCAAATCGCTTGAGGTAGGGTCTCCCAACTTGGAAATGGTTGCTGGTCATGTTTATAAGACATCATGAATTTGTTTTGAAGATCAAATTGTGCAAGAAAAGAGACTCCATATGGCTGCAATGTTTGATTGTTAGAATGTGCTAGGGTTATTGCTGTTTCATATTTTTCCCTTGTAATTATTTCCCTATTTCCCCTTTTCACTTCCCTTGTATTTTCATGCATTTTCCCCTGCTAAATTGTAAAATAAATATAAACCCTACCCCTCTCCCTAAGCACTAAAAACTCAAACCCTAATCCGACTTCTCCATATGCCCATGTAAACACATGAATTTGATAATGTATATACAGTAATTTTTGCAAATGTTTTCCCTATATTCCCTGTTATGTACATGTATTCCCATTCTCCTTGTAAAAATGTCCCTCCACTAACATTCCCTTCATGTTCCCTTGTCCCCTTGAAGCAACAAAGAAATCAGCATTTAAAGGCAGAAACAGCAGTACATTTTGTCCACTGAGCTCTTTAAAACAATGTCAGAAACTGAAACATATGAGCAGAGTGATGACCAAGCATCAGTTTCCGAGATTGAGGTACAGAGGAGGCTACATAAGGGTGGCAAAGGTGGCCATCACAGCAGTATAGGAGCCTTTACCATTATGGTTTGATTCAGATTATAGTATTGCATCAGTTGACTCAGCAGGGCATCTCATGGGAGGAGTTCATCTCCCATGAGTTTTTCACAGTGCCACCTCAGCCACATCAGGAGGTCATTCATGAGGAGGGAGGACCATCTCAGCAGCTTGATGCTCCCGTCACCCGACATGTCAGCTCCACTCCTTTGGTCACTTATCAGAAAGGCCCAAGTGCCTTATTTGCAGCAGCTAGGCCAGTACTATCTCCATAGCAGGTGGAAGGGATCTCGCCTTCATCTTCAGCTCAGCGAGTGTTATCTCCACATCAGGTGGAAGGGGCCTCGCTTTCTTCACCAGCACAGGTACTACAAAGGGGCAAAGAGCCCATGATTCATGAGGATCCGGTGATTGATCTTGAGGCCAGTTCTCCTAGCCAAGAGGCGAAGGAGGTCATTCAGCATCTCAGGGCTGAAAATGATGTTTTACAGAGGAGACTTGAGGGTGCCCAATGGACTATTACTTACCTGGAGCAGCGGAACAAGCAGTTGGAGGAGGAAAAAGTCCTTAATGAGCTATGGAGGATTCGTAGTGACCGAGTCCTAAACCGAAGGAGGCCCGGTGATCCTTTGCCTGCTGACCGTGAGTCTATGCTTATCCGGGTCAATGCACACTTAGAGAAGCTGTTGGCAAAGGGCCAAACAAGACAAGAGGCTACTAAGAAACATGAAGAACCATTACTGGGCAAGGATGCATGTATGCAAAGCCAAAATGAAAATGTTCCAAAGGAGGTTGTCCGAGGCTCTTAGGCGGAAGAAGAAGACCAATCCACTCCGTATCTTGGTGGAGGCATCCCTCAAAGATCATGGCACTCACTAGCTCAGCTACAACACAAATCCCAAAAATTTTGAGAATTTTGGGTAATTTTGGCATTTTTTGGAAATTTATAGATTTTGGCTCCTCAACGGGTCTCACCCCCGGTGAGACCCTTTGTCATCGTAGCTCCGTTTTGCAAAAACTCAGCATTTCTAGATTTTTCATGCAAATTTACATATTCCTATGGATGGACTTGAGTTTTTATGGGGTTTTGGGCCTCCAGAAGGTCAAAATACATGCAAAATTTGACTTTCTGCCCCTTTTTTGAGTTGCAGAAGCAGTCTTGGGAGAATTGACTTTTTACTGGGCAAATGAACTCCAAATTCAAAAATTCTAGTTGGGTTGGAAAGTAGACTCGCAAACCTTTCCAACGAGCTATCCTGCGCCCAATTATGACACCTGGAAGTGCCCCTAACAGAGCTCCAAAGTGCGCGACCCGTTGAGAAAATGTGCGCGACCCGTTGAGGAAATTTTGCCAGATTTGACCAGTTCAGCCCAGAAAACGCAGTTTGGCTTCAGTTTGACTTTTTGAAGTTGATGGTGGTCCTCTTGGATGTAATTGTGACACTTTTTGGATACTTTTACTCTTGTTTAACTCTTCTAGAAGATTCTTTCATGTAAAGGGTAAAATTTGAATGTATGAACTGGTTTCCAAGTTTATAGAGGCAAGTTGTTTTGACTGCCTATTTTGTAGTGCTTAGTTTAGAAGTGGTTCAAACAGCTCCTAGGATAGTGAGCTCGACCCATGGAGGCAGGGAAAGAGGTTAGATCATCTATATTATGTACTTTCTTGCTCATTTTCATGGTTGGACTCTTGAGGGAGAAGCTATCATTGTATTATTTCACTTGTATCTCTGCAATTTTTGGCTAAGGAAGACCAGGGTTTTGCAGTCATCTTTGGGATTCTTGTGCACTCATGTGTTGATGATGTTTATCTTAATGTTCTTGTAAGTGTGTTTATGTGCTTCATCTCCTTTCTATACTTCTGCATATTAAACAAATGAAGTGTTAAAGTATGAATTCATGCTAGCCATGCTCTGCTTTTAAATTTGTTTAATTTCCATGTTTTCTACTGTCTAAAGGGAATTCAAAGTCATTGTTTGCTCTCTTTAGCTCCTTATCTTTCATTCATGATCATCCATCTCACTTTAAGGCATCAATATTGTCTCCTACCTCGCCCCAAAGGACCCCCTGCAGAAACTGTGTCAAATCCCCGCACCCAAAATTGCAATTCCTCAAATTGCCACCAAAAAACCCTAAAAACCCCAAATCAACCTTTTTAATTAGTTTACTAGCCTAATATCAGTGTTACCTTGTTGTTCATCTCATCTCATTGAAGATCTGTCGAGATTGACCGGAGAGAGCCTTCTCCTGCCCCGTAGGGCTAGCTACGAGGCTAAATGGTTTGATGTAGCCTTGAGGTTTACCTTTCTCAGCCTGAGGTGAAATTTCAAGCGCTAACATACTGGCGACCATACTGGGGAGAAAAAACTTGTTTGTGGGTTGATGTGTTTGTTTCATAAGTCTTAGATGGAGCCTGAAGTTACGCCAGGTAGCCTTCGAAAACGCTCTTGCTTTGCATCAGCACAAGTAGATAAACGCTACTTCAGTCAATCTCCGTGAGCTTGTGAATACGACCACTTCATTTGCATTTCACCCCAGCACATATATCAAGTTCAGATCTGATGGTTGATGGTGGACAACGATCAGACACTTGAAAGGCTGAAATCATTCACCTGGCGACTCTAAATAAGTTTTGAGATCAGATCCAAAGACTCCATTGGAGGATGATCCCGACCAACAAAAACATGAAAGGAGAATATGGACAGATCAGGTACTCAAGTTGGAATTTCATCCAAGATATTTTGTTCTTTGTTCTAAATTATTTCTCCTCTTTTCCTGAGAATGTAAAAAGGGCTTTGCAAAGTATACTGTATTTGAGAAGAGATCCTCGACCTACAGTTAATTCTTTTCCTTCGAAGATTGTGAATACCAAAGATTTGCATACCTTTGAGCTTGACCAAGACCTTTCTTCCGAATTTTGTGATGGCCATATTCAAGTTGATGAACCTCAAGTGACCAAAACTGATTCTATACCTGCTGTACATACCCCTACACATTGTAAAATTCCAGATCGGTATAAACCTCTTGTTTTACCTTCTGTTCTTCATGCTTTCCCCAAAAACTATGATCTATACTTGCCGTTGTTTGATGGTGAATGTAAGAATGTCAACGCTGAGCAACATGTCCAGAATTTTGAGAATTTTCTAGATCTTTTTGTAGTTGATGAAGAAGATGTTAGTATAAGGCTTTTTGCTCTTTCTTTGCAAGCCAAAGTGAAGAGTTGGTTCAAAGCCCTGCCTGATGCAAGCATCTCAGATTTCCAGCAGTTCGTCAAAGTTTTTCTCGATAGGTGGATGATTGGGCAGAACCTATTCTTGATTGTAGAAGAGTATAACCAGCTGAAAAGATTGCCAGGGGAGATAGTACAACAATTTTCAGCGAGATTTAACCAAGTTTATTATTCAATGCCAGTTTATATAAGACCTTCTCCTAGATCTGCTCTCTTTCACTATCCGGGTGCCTTTGATCCGGAGATGGAGTTTCAGCTGAGAGAAAGGGATATTGCAAAACTTCACGAGATGCAAAACAATGCAGTAAGTGTAGAGGCGCATCTGCTGATCCGACGGGCAAGGTTGAAAGAAGAAGAGATGAAAAACATAGATCCGGAAAAATCGACATCTCTAGAGGTAAAGCTTGACGTCTTGGTAAGTGCAGTGGAAGAGATGATGGACAAGATCAACGCAAGAAATGCTTCTGATGCTCAAGCCCATGGCTCGCTGATTGAAGAAGAACAAGTTGCTGATTCAAATCATTTTGTTTTTGATGCCAATTGTTATGGATCTGATAATGATTGTCTTATTAATCATCTTGGAGAAGAGAGATCTGTTGATATGACCTGCATGCTTGATGATATGTTTTATACCGATGATTTGCCTCGGTTTGATCAGTATGATGATGATTATGTTCTCCAAAAAGAAGCTAATCTTGCAGACAAATCAGCAGCTAGTTTGTGGGAGGAAGAAGTTCATTTTCAGCAGCTTGAATACAATGTTCAGCCATCACATATCAGCTATGACAGTGACGAGGAAAGTGCAGCAAATTTTGAAGTAAGTGAAGGATCTTTACCTTTTTGTTTTGATTCATGTCAGTTCATTAGAGACAACTTCCATGAACTAAGAAATCAGTTGTCAACAAGTCTTGATCTAGACCATCTTGAAGGCAATAAAAACCTTGTTCCAGACTTCTCATATTCAGATTTGCAGCCCCCAAATGCCATTGGTTTTCAAGTTGCAGATGAAAGCATGGAAGCTGACATATTTGATCATATGATACAAGAAGGTGACTCCGTACCATTCTGTTTTGAATCATTTCAGTTTTTGAAGGATAGATTGCATAGTAAATCTTCAAATGGACAACCTATAACAAATCAGCAATCTCTCAGTGTTAATGTTGAGGACGAGACAAATAACAAAATTCTTGAGCAGCCTGTAGCATCAGATTTGCAGCCACCAAATGAAATTGAAGGGCAGATTACAGATGAAGCTGTGGAAGATGATTTGATGATGCCGGAAGATTCTATACCCTTTTGTTTCGAAGCATTTTAGTTTATAAGGCAGAATCTTCATAAAATCTCTCAAGAAAAAGATGAACAGCTAGAAGGATGTCATACATTTTCAATGGATACATTGCAGCAGTCTTTTCAAGTTTTTCATGATCCAATAGCTGATGTTTTGGATGAGGTTTGCAGTCAAAGTCTTTCTCCATTGACCACATGTGAGCTTGAAACATGTGCTGATATCAATTTGATCCGGCAGCTAGTTTCTTTGTCATTTTTAGCAGAGGTCTTGTCACAAGACTCAGATCAAAGTTTGCATTCATGGTATGAGGAAACGAGAAGTAATCTATTAGATGAGCTAAGTTCCAGTGTGCTTGAATTTCATGATCCTTATGCAGTGTTTTTGGAGGCGGATAGAGAATTTATATCATTCAATGGATCTGTTTCTAAGTTGTCATGGGAGTTGCCTTTCAGTAGTTCTCTCTTTTTGGTCATAAGTGAGAACTTGCGGAGATTTCAAACAGCAGATGAGATACTTGCTTGGTTACATTGGTTGTTTCATTTCACTTGATCAGGTGATGTATGAAACTGTTAGAGTAGGTTGTGATGAATAAGATCCCGTTTGAGCATCATTTTCAGTTTGTCGGTTGTGCTTAAGTATCTAGTCAGTTTTTAGTTGAGTGAGAGTCAATTTGTGTTGTCAACTCATCAGTTTTTAGTCATGCATTTTAGCTTGAGTTTTTGACTCCATTGCCCAATATTGTAAGGCACTGGTCTGCTCTCCCAGAGGTCTAAGGTTCTTGGCACCACCAAGGAGCTACCATCCCCATTGGAGCCAATGTTAGTGTCAGTCTTTCCAGCCTTCCTCCAGTGATCAAATGTGCTCTTACAAAGTGATTTTGAAGTGTCAAGGTCAAATTTTGTCATGTCAAAGAGTTTTCAAGCAAAATTTGGTCACTAGGCATTAGGTCTAGGGTTTGATTTAACTCCTAAAGTTGTCCAAATGCCAATCTATGTCACTATTCAGCTGAGTCTATCATCATTCATAGGGTTGTCATTATCATGTCAGTGTCTAATGAGTCATTTTACATCTTGTTCACGCTTCAGTTGTGCTTTGGCAAGTTCATTTCCCTCTCCTAGGGTTTTGAAGCCAATTTCTCTTGGACGGTCAAATCATCGGCAAAACTTGTTTCCAGATGTTCATACACCTTCCCCTATCCTTCATGTACCTTATCAAATGCTTCCCATCACTGAGATCCCCCAAATTCCTCATTTTTGCACAAACCCTAGTTTCTAGCTACAACCTGGCAATTTTCTAGGTTGGGCCTGTGTTTTGCCCTTTTGGACCCCTTCCCCTCACTCGATCTCCACGATTCCACTTTCCCCTACTTCCTAACATCCCTCCCTACTTCCAAAAATTTCCCCAAGAATTTAGAAGCCCCCTATCCCCTTCATTTCGCTTCATTTCGACAAAATTCCTTGTTTCACACATCGGGACAAGTTTCACTCAAATGATGTTTCAGAGCAATCAAAGATGAATTTTGGAAAAATGAGAGAGATTTTTGTCCAGAACATGCCAAAGAAGAAAAACCTCCTTCACTTTTTTCACAGGTGTCATTGTTTGAGAGAAATGTCAAGAATATCGTTGCCTCAGGAGAATCAAAGACACCTCTGAAGTGACCTTGGGAAAATCAAGTTTTATCCTAGCTTGGTTGGCCAAATGATTTTCTTGATGGGTAAAATGATAACTAGACACAAAGATCTTTCCAATGAGCTATCATGAGCTCAATTTGGGGTTGAGTAAGGCATTCAAAAGTTGACTGCAACATCACTCTTCCTTGAGGCAGCGTCATTTGGCACTTTTTGACCAGTCTTGGGAGATTTGATCTTTGACAGGTCAAATGAACTCCAAATTGAAAAATTCCACTTGGTTTGGAAATTAGACTCAAATACCTTTCCAACGAGCTATCGTGCACCCTATTTTGACACCGGGAAGGCCTCCAAAAGCCTCCTGCAAAACGTGACCCGTTGAGCCAGGTGCGCGACCCGTTGAGAGCTCTTCTGCAGTTCAAAAAATCAACGTGCGCGACCCGTTGGGAGGGGCGCGACCCGTTGGGCGTGGTGCGTGACCCGTTGAGCTGTCTCCCTGCAAAATTATTTCAAATTTGCTCAAACACCCTCCAAATCATCAAATCGCTTGAGGTAGGGTCTCCCAACTTGGAAATGGTTGCTGGTCATGTTTATAAGACATCATGAATTTGTTTTGAAGATCAAATTGTGCAAGAAAAGAGACTCCGTATGGCTGCAATGTTTGATTGTTAGAATGTGCTAGGGTTATTGCTGTTTCATATTTTTCCCTTGTAATTATTTCCCTATTTCCCCTTTTCACTTCCCTTGTATTTTCATGCATTTTCCCCTGCTAAATTGTAAAATAAATATAAACCCTACCCCTCTCCCTAAGCACTAAAAACTCAAACCCTAATCCGACTTCTCCATATGCCCATGTATAAACATGAATTTGATAATGTATATACAGTAATTTTTGCAAATGTTTTCCCTATATTCCCTGTTATGTACATGTATTCCCATTCTCCTTGTAAAAATGTCCCTCCCCTAACATTCCCTTCATGTTCCCTTGTCCCCTTGAAACAACAAAGAAATCAGCATTTAAAGGCAGAAACAACAGTACATTTTGTCCACTCAGCTCTTTAAAACAATGTCAGAAACCGAAACATATGAGCAGAGTGATGACCAAGCATCAGTTTCCGAGATTGAGGTACAGAGGAGGCTACATAAGGGTGGCAAAGGTGGCCATCACAGCAGTATAGGAGCCTTTACCATTATGGTTTGATTCAGCTTATAGTATTGCATCAGTTGACTCAGCAGGGCATCTCATGGGAGGAGTTCATCTCCCGTGAGTTTTTCACAGTGCCACCTCAGCCACATCAGGAGGTCATTCATGAGGAGGGAGGACCATCTCAGCAGCTTGATGCTCCCGTCACCCGACATGTCAGCTCCACTCCTTTGGTCACTTATCAGAAAGGCCCAAGTGCCTTATTTGCAGCAGCTAGGCGAGTACTATCTCCACAGGAGGTGGAAGGGGTCTCGCCTTCATCTTCAGCTCAGCGAGTGTTATCTCCACATCAGGTGGAAGGGGCCTCGCTTTCTTCACCAGCACAGGTACTACATAGGGGCAAAGAGCCCATGATTCACGAGGATCCGGTGATTGATCTTGAGGCTAGTTCTCCTAGCCAAGAGGCGAAGGAGGTCATTCAGCATCTCAGGGCTGAAAATGATGTTTTACAGAGGAGACTTGAGGGTGCCCAATGGACTATTACTTACCTGGAGAAGCGGAACAAGCAGTTGGAGGAGGAAAAAGTCCTCAATGAGCTATGGAGGATTCGTAGTGACCGAGTCCTAAACCGAAGGAGGCCCGGTGATCCTTTGCCTGTTGACCGTGAGTCTATGCTTATCCGGGTCAATGCACACTTATAGAAGCTATTGGAAAAGGGCCAAACAAGACAAGAGGCTGCTAAGAAACATGAAGAACCATTACTGGGCAAGGATGCATGTATGCAAAGCTAAAATGAAAATGTTCCAAAGGAGGTTGTCCGAGGCTCTTAAGCGGAAGAAGAAGACCAATCCACTCCGTATCTTGGCGGAGGCATCCCTCAAAGATCATGGCACTCACTAGCTCAGCTACAACACAAATCCCAAAAATTTTGAGAATTTTGGGTAATTTTGGCATTTTTTGGAAATTTACAGATTTTGGCTCCTCAACGAGTCTCACCCCCGGTGAGACCCTTTGTCATCGTAGCTCCGTTTTGCACAAACTCAGCATTTCTAGATTTGTCATGCAAATTTACATATGCCTATGGATGGACTTGAGTTTTTATGGGGTTTTGGGCCTCCAGAAGGTCAAAATACATGCAAAATTTGACTTTCTGCCCCTTTTTTGAGTTGCAGAAGCAGTCTTGGGAGAATTGACTTTTGATTGGGCAAATGAACTCCAAATTCAAAAATTCCAGTTGGGTTGGAAAGTAGACTCGCAGATCTTTCCAACGAGCTATCCTGCGCCCAATTCTAACACCGGTAAGTGCCCCAAATAGAGCTCCAAAGTGCGCGACCCGTTGAGAAAATGTGCGCGACCCGTTGAGAAAATTTTGCCAGATTTGACCAGTTCAGCCCGTTGAGAAAATGTGCGCGACCCGTTGAGGAAATTTTGCCAGATTTGACCAGTTCAGCCCAGAAAACGCAGTTTGGCTTCAGTTTGAATTTTTGAGGTTGATCGTGGTCCTCTTGGATGTAATTGTGACACTTTTTGGATACTTTTACTCTTGTTTAACTCTTCTAGAAGATTCTTTCATGTAAAGGGTAAAAATTGAATGTATGAACTGGTTTCCAAGTTTATAGAGGCAAGTTGTTTTGACTGCCTATTTTGTAGTGCTTAGTTTAGAAGTGGTTCAAACAGCTCCTAGGATAGTGAGCTCGACCCATGGAGGCAGGGAAAGAGGTTAGATCATCTATATTATGTACTTTCTTGCTCATTTTCATGGTTGGACTCTTGAGGGAGAAGCCATCATTGTATTATTTCACTTGTATCTCTGCAATTTTTGGCTAAGGAAGACTAGGGTTTTGCAGTCATCTTTGGGATTCTTGTGGACTCATGTGTTGATGATGTTTATCTTATTGTTCTTGTAAGTGTGTTTATGTGCTTCATCTCCTTTCTATACTTCTGCATATTAAACAAATGAAGTGTTAAAGTATGAATTCATGCTAGCCATGCTCTGCTTTTAAATTTGTTTAATTTCCATGTTTTCTACTGTCTAAAGGGAATTCAAAGTCATTGTTTTCTCTCTTTAGCTCCTTATCTTTCATTCCTGATCATCCATCTCACTTTAAGGCATCAATACTGTCTCCTACCTCGCCCCAAAGGACCCCCTGCAGAAACTGTGTCAAATCCCCGCACCCAAAATTTCAATTCCTCAAATTGCCACCAAAAAACCCTAAAAACCCCAAATCAACCTTTTTAATCAGTTTACTAGCCTAATATCAGTGTTACCTTGTTGGTCATCTCATCTCATTGAAGATCTGTCGAGATTGACCGGAGAGAGCCTTCTCCTGCCCCGTAGGGCTAGCTACGAGGCTAAATGGTTTGATGTAGCCTTGAGGTTTACCTTTCTCAGCCTGAGGTGAAATTTCAAGCGCTAACAGAACCTACTACTATTGCTGAGTTACAGGCCTGCCCTCTCGCCGTGTCATGTTTCCAACACTAGTCCTGCTGTTATCTCAAAATCAGACCTTGATAGGCTGCTGGTCAGGTTGACTCTAAGTAACTATTTCAAACCTACTTTAGGCTGAGGCTTAGCCTCCTCAACCTGAGAGGGCTCTCTCTGGATGGGTTAATGATTTTGATTAAGATAAGATGGCTAACTCTTTGTGAAATAACTGAGACAAATATGGATGCTGGAAAAACATTAAACAAGTTTCCATTGGGCCTATGGAGTCAACAACATCTTAGTAAACAATGATCTTGACTTTACATAGAAGTCAGGGCATTTAACATTTGAATATTCAGAACACAACTCATATGGAACCACAGTTTATAAATGCATACAGGAAATCATAGCACAATCAGTGAATTCTGAGTGATTATACATTTATACAACTGTAAAAAATTAAGGAAAAGACAAGATCACACATTCTGAACATAGAAATCCTTCATGAATCCTGAGAAGTAAAACCAAATTATATTACTGAAACTCTGTCTTTACATAAGCCAAATACAATGCTCTGTCATAAAGTTTTCCAACCCCCATTACATTGTTGTTTCAGCTATATATAGAATTCTTATTCTAACTGATCGAGATTCCTCCTCCAACATGAGGGGAATTTGATAACTACCTCTAATGACACCTATCAACTATTTAACTAACTAATAAATACAACAAAGTGCTGACTGGAGTTTTTTTTTAGAGTTCTAAATCAACTATGACTCTAACTCCCTATTACATGCATGATGGCTTCTCCTCGTTCTTTGACATCTGGTCTTCTTTCAGTTTGGCTGAGATAGCTGAGATGGATGTTTAATGCCCCATGTTGACCTTGGATGCTGAATCTTTTAACTGCTCAGAAGTATTAGGAGATTTCCCTTGCTTCTCGGCTTCAGTTTTCCCCAAAATATTCGAATGCTCAGAAACATGTCTTTTAGCCTTTAATTACCCAAAATGTGGAAGACTGCCACGTTTTTGATGCGCTGTAAGCTTTGTCCATGAACATGTGTGCAGGCAAAAGTTTGTTGCAGGCCAACCGTTTGATATATCTTGAACGGTGATCAAGGGACTTTATAACAAAAATTTAAAATCAAATTTGAATATTCAACCTTTTAAAGCATCCACCTGTCTTGACCTGATTGACTGTTGACGGCTCCAGATGATCTCTTGCATTCCCTTTAGGTGTTTCCTTTTCAAAATTCCCGCTCATAATTCAAACTGTTTGATTTACGTTAAAATCATCACTTTCAGCAGTTTCGTAGCGCGCTACGAAACTGCTGAGTTATTTAAAACAGTTTGCCTTTGACCCGAGATCTTTATTAACCGAATATTTGATTGCCAAAAACTCCCTTCAAATTTCCACATGTTGAACAGGGATTTACATTTCCTTAGAGAAATAAGATTAAGCAAATTTGTCAAAATTTGAAACAAAACCTTACTTGAAGTGAAAACTCATTTAGCAGGCAGCCGGCTTAGCTGTGTCTTCAAATCTTCAATTTGTTTCCTCATAGCTCTATTCCCAGCTCTCAGTTGCATATTAATCCTTCTGATATACTTGGCTTCTTTGATTGCTGGTACTGTCCAGGTGTGAAATTGTGCATGGCCATCAACCACTGAATTCAACTGAGCTTCTACAGCTTCATTCCCTTCCCATAGGGTTTTATAATATTTTGCATGTATGGCTGCATGTTTTCTAGCGGCTTTCCTCAATTTAGCAATTTCATACTTAGCTGATTCCAATTGTCTCTGTATGACTGCTATATTATCTTCTTGAGCTGCAATGACTGTTTTGCCCATGTCTTTTTGTATCTCTTCCCCTGTTTCCTCTGTTCTTGGTAGTGCTTCCTGTACTTGCTGGAATCTTCTTGTCATAGGTCTTCTTGGCTTAAAAACGAACTCTTCAGCTGGCTCATCAAATCTAAGCCTTTTCGAGGCCTTGGATTTCTTGGTGCTTTCTTGTTCTGACTGCATCAATTCGACTTGAACTGGAATAAATTGCTCAAATTCAATAGCTTGCAATAAATCATTTAAACTTGCCTTGGACACTGGACTTTCTTCAACTGCTATAGCTTTACCTTTTTCCTTCATTATTTGACTTCTTGTTCTTACCCTTGAGACTGTTTCAGATGTGCTTGTTTCAGGTATAGTCTTCTTACCATGAGCTTTTTCCTTAGTTGTTTGCTGAGGTTGGTCCTGGATGATGAGAGGCTTCACTGGTTTTCTTAGCTGTGACTTTGGAACCCTTTTAGCTCTTGCTTCTTTTTGGAGCTCAGCTATTGTAAAATCTCTGGCTGGTTGAGGAGTGAGGCCAGTCTGGCTTTTGAATCCAGCCATAAAAATGAATGAATTCCAATCCCTGTCTATCTTTTGAAGCCCATCTAAAACCAGTAATTTGATCAAACCATGATGAAACAAAGAGGTTTCAGAATCCTCTTTCCTCAGCTGTACCTTATCACACATCTTACTCAAGCTACGGAAAAGATAAAACGGCAAGTCTATGGAGACCTTCCCGGTGAAATGCAAAAGTAGTTTGAAATGGTAAGAATAAACCTTGTTATACCTTCCTTCACAAGTCAAATATTTCTGAATGCGGGTGAGTAAGAGAGCATAATGTTCTTTGACATAATTCCTGGGCACTCCCCTACTTAAATCTTCATTTACATAATCATCCTTCAAAAACTCCTTGCAAGGATTCATGTCAAATTTGAAATTTTTGAACCATTCCTCTTGTCCTCTTGGGATCTCTGTCACAGCAGATATCACTTCTGGAGAAACCTGCACTTCTAACATAGCTACCTTTGAATTCAAACCAGTGAAGTTAAGTGCAAATTCCTTAGTTACCTGTGCATGTCCTCCTTGTAACTTTTTGCAAAAGTTCTAGCACCCATCATTTTTAAATGCTTTCTTCACCTCTTCATTTCTCAGCGTTATATCCAGACCTTCAGGTTCAGTCCTTAGAGGTTTACCGGATCTGTGCTCTTTTTTCTCCATTGATTCTTTCAGCTCTTCACAAACAATGACTACTAGCTCCGGTTGGAATTGTGAATCGGCCTCGCTTGATTATCAGCCTCGCTTGAATTTTGAAATTTTCCGTTTAAAACCTTTCAAGATATAATCTTGCAGATTTGTCATTCATGCAAGACTTACGGCCATCATTAAGGTTTATGCACGGTGAAATTTCTTGGGAATGATAATACATGCGTATCAACAGATCTAGTGGTGGTGATAGTGGCAATGAGCGTTAAAACGTGATAGGAGAGATATATGAACTGACATGAGAAGACAGGGCTGATGACTCACCTAACAGACTTGACATTTCGGGAAAGATTCGCTGCGGAAGTACAAATCCATGATTTCGCAGCGCTGTTAGTTTTAAATTTTAATGATGCGCTGCGAAACTGCCTAATCATGATGCGCTGCGAAACTGCTTAATCATGATTGCGCTGCGAAACTGGCGAATTGGAATTGTGCTGCGAAATTACTAAAAGACACGGTGGCTCACATAAGACACAGAGGTGGCTACAAAACAATGATGGGTAGAGGGGAACCAATGGGAGTTGAGAATGACTTGAGTTAAAAACTCTTTAAAACTCCAAATCCTAAGGGAAGAAAATTAAAACGAAATTAAACTAACACAGACCTTTGTCATCGGGCTAGGATAGAAAATTATATGCATCAAATTTTTAGTTCTAAGTGATAACAGTGGCTCCACTTGGGATAGTGTGCTCCTGTAGTACACTAAGAACTCGCAGGTCCAGTGCTTTGTCCAATTTATGAAAACATAAACAGAGTTGACAAGCATCCCTTTCTAGCTTTGTGAGCCTTCACCTCGGGCTTGAGCTTCCTGTTCAGCTTGTCATTTATTTGCAACAAAGAAATACTAATAAAATGGTTATATACAATGTTTGTGAGATACTTGGCAGAAATTCAATCAATTGCAATGCTTTAGGAACCTGCCATTAACAGGTCCTCCAGCATATGGTGTTCCATCAATCTCTTGTAGAATGTAGGTGTTATTCCCATGGAAAGCAGAAATTTGATATGGCCCTTTCCACAAATTTTCAAATTTACCATGTTTACCTTTCTCCTCAATTCTAGCTTCCCATTTCAAGACTTTATCATGAATCTGGAATGTAACTTCTTTGATCTTTTTTTCAAATGCTCTCTTGATCCTGTTCTGGTTTTGTTGATGACTGTCAAACACCTCATTTCTTTTCTCTTGTAAAGCTATTAGCTGGTTGATCCTTCGTTGTATAGCATTTGGTTCCTCTTCTAGTCCTTGAATCAACTTCATTACTGGTACTCCGAGGGATGTGGGAAATATAGCCTCTACCCCATATACTAGCTCATATGGTGATGTTCTAATGGACCTCTTTGTGCAAATCCAGTCAGCCCACAAAGCATATTTCAGTTTCAAATGCCAAGCTTTTTTATTTTCTTGTAGCAGCTTCTTAATGATTCTCACAAGACTTTTGTTTGATGACTCAGCCAAACCATTTCCCTGTGGATAATAAGCAGTAGAATGTCCAAGGGAGATGTGATACTGATGACAAAAATTAATCATTCTTTTTGACTTGAAAGCTTGAGCATTGTCTGTAATGATCTTGATTGTGGTCTCTGTTGAGATAACATTTTGGTGCGTCTGCCGGGAGTCCGAAGATTATTCATTCCCGAAATCATGAAGCTGAACTTTTGAAGGTAGCAGGAGCTCAGAAGGTTTTTGAGGCTGCAAAACTACCTTGGCAACTCCACACATCGAATAAGAAATTGGAAGGTGACTCCACTGCTAGAAGATCAGTAGCTTGATGAAGTTTCAAGATGAATTCCACTGCAAGAATGAATGCCAGGTATGCTCCTATAAATCGGTCTCATATCCCTGGTTTTCCAAATCCTATGCCAAAGGTTGATTGGTTAGAGGATCTTCCGATATTCAAAGATGAAAAGAAAGACAATGCTGCTCTTCATTTGGTTAGGTTTCATATGCATGTACGCAGTCTTAAGGTTCACTTTCCTGAGGATTGTCTCATGAAGATGTTTATGACCACTTTAGAAGGATAATATCACAAATTGGCAAGTTTTTGAGGATGATCAACAGGTAAGGAACTTCATTGAATTAAAAGAAGAGTTTAAGCACAATCAGATAGATCAGCAGAATATGTTAATAGAGTCAAAGGAAAGTTCTGAAGTCTTACAGTTACAAAACAATTTAATCCCTAAAGGCCTCATTCCCCTTGAAAAATTATTTGATCAAAATGATGTGTTCAAAGCACCAAGACTACAAGTTAATGAAGAGGAAGTAGAAAACTGCAATTTAAGTGACTCGGTTGTGCCTAAAATAGTCAAGGTTTCCAAATTCCTTTCAGTTGATATGAAGACTAAATATGCTGAGATGATGAAAAGATTCATTGATGTTTTTGCATGGAGCTATGCTGACTTGAAACAATATGACTCTTCAATAATCATACATCATACCATTCCTATTAAGCAGAATGAAAAGCCTTTTAAGCAGAAGCTAAGAAGGATTAATCCTCTTCTAATGCCACTGATTGAAAAAGAAGTAAAAAAGCTCTTTGATGCTAAAATTATTGTCCCAATCAGATTTTCAAATTGGCTTGCTAACTTGGTACCAGTCAGAAAAAAGAATGGAGAGATCAGAATTTGTATAGACTTCAGGAACTTAAATAAGGCTTCATTGAAAGATAATTATCCCCTCCCAAAAATGGATTTCATTCTGCAAAACATTGTTGGTTCACAAAGGATGTCTATGCTTGATGGTTTCTCAGGGTACAATCAGATTCTTGTTCACCCAGATGATCAGGAGAAAACAACTTTCACTACACCATGGGGAACATTCATGTATGCAAAGATGCCCTTTGGCCTCATGAACGCAGGAGCCACTTTCCAGAGAGCAATGGTGCATCTGCCGGGAGTCCGAAGATTATTCATTCCCGAAATCATGAAGCTGAACTTCTGAAGGTAGCAGGAGCTCAGAAGGTTTTTTAGGCTGCAAAACTACCTTGGCGACTCCACACATCGAATAAGAAATTGGAAGGTGACTCCACTGCTAGAAGATCAGTAGCTTGATGAAGTTTCAAGATGAATTCCACTGCAAGAATGAATGCCAGGTATGCTCCTATGAATCGGTCTCATATCCCTGGTTTTCCAAATCCTATGCCAAAGGTTGATTGGTTAGAGGATCTTCCGATATTCAAAGATGAAAAGAAAGACAATGCTGCTCTTCATTTGGTTAGGTTTCATATGCATGTACGCAGTCTTAAGGTTCACTTTCCTGAGGATTGCCTCATGAAGATGTTTATGACCACTTTAGAAGGAAAATCATGGTCTTGGTATAAAAGTTTGGAAAATGGTTCATTATATTCTCTTGCTGATTTCCATGATGTGTTCTATGACATGTATAAAGAATGTCATCCTTCCTTATTGTTGCTCAAAGATTGCTGTAGACATTCTTTAAGTCTTATTCAGTACTTGGAGGATTGTTATGATGATGATGAATTTATGGATGAAGAAATTTTAGAGGCTCTTCATAACAATGCATTTCAGCACCAAGAAGAAAGTATAACATCTCATGAAATGCAACATGAAGATCAGCAGTGGTTTACTTATGAAAATCATATTACATCCTCTGAGATTGATGTAGAGATGCAGCAGACTTCTCAGTCTTCGGATCATAATGAAGATGAAAATGATTACACACAGCAAGAAGAAAATACTGGAGGAAATTTTCTATGACCCTCAGGTGGAGGAAAAGGTTGTTCATTTTTGTGATTCCTTGCAGCAGCTTGCATCAAAGAATGATCTTTATAATGAAGAAAATTACATTGTTTGTGGGCATCATTTAGAAAGGCAGTTGGATAGCATATCAAATAAATTTGGTGTGGCTGAGGATCAGTTGTTTGAAGATATAGAATGTTATGAGAATCATCAAACTAACCATGTGTTTTTTGACCCTATAGCTGACTACATGGAAAAGATTTACTGTTCAGGCTTCCAATTATATGTTCATCTTGAAGAACAGTTACACCTCATGCTTCCTTGGTTATTTCAGTATCTGGTTTATTTATGCTTCAAGCACAGTAAGGAGATCCAAGTTTCAGATCAGATTGATGATTGGCTTCATTGGAAGTTTCATGTTCCTTAAGCTACAATTGGAGAATGCAGCTGATAGGGTAGGTAGGAATGTGCAAATAAGCTCAGGGTAGGTTGACTGAGCATCTGTTTCAGTAGGTGCAGTTTGAATTCTTCATTCAGAAATCATTAAAGGCTTGGGGAGAAAATTGAGCAGAGGTTCAGAGTTTTATTCTAGAGGATGGATAGCGGCACTGGAGCTGCAAGTTCTTAGTATACCACAAGGGCACACTATCCCTAGTGGAGCCACTGTTATCACCCTAAAATCTTTGTCTCTAAGCTTTGGTAAGTTGCCTTGTTTCTAATCATAGTCTTATAAGTTTTGAGTCAGCTCATCACAATTAGTGTCATTCTCATTTACAAACCCTTCTTTTAATCATGGTGTTAAAGGGTCTCTAGGTCATTTCATGCTTTAAGAGTTAGGTCATAAGGTTAGAAGTCTTTCAAGGTCATACCTCTTTTCCATCAAAGTTTGACAGCCTCATTCCATGTCCTAGAAGCCTCACCATGAGTTTGGAAGTCATATCTCACATTACTTTGGAGAAATTTTCAAACTAGCTTCGAAATCACTGAACTAGGAGTTTTCGTAGCGCGCTACGAAACCCCTGTAGCAGCCTGTTTTAGCAGAAAAACTCTGTTTTCTGCTTTTACTAGTCAATTTCCAAAAGATTTCCTGAGCAGCTGAGAACTTAATTTTGCAAACTGAAAGAGTCTTTTCTTCCTAACATGCTGCACTACAAAAACCTCTTTCAGTTTCTTCAAATTCGTTCTGAGGTGGGAGGAATTTATGGTTAAACTTGCGCTACGAAACTGCTGAAAGTCAAGCTTTGTCTACTGATTTTAGCAGTCTTTTTCAAGATCAGTTTTTGGTTACAAGAAGACGTATTTTGGAATTATGAGAGAGGTTTCTCTTAATACAATGTCCAGCTACAATAACCTATCTCACTTTATTCATAAGTGTTTTCAGTTGGGAGATACTAAGCTTTCATTGAGACCCTACTTTCAGAAAACGAATTTTTCCTGTTTGCCACATGTTTTTCAAGGACAGTTTCTGGACAGCTGGAGAAATGTTTTAAAAAACCAGGAGAGGTTTTTGTTTTGGACAACATGGGCTACAAAAAATTCCTTCAGTTTTGTAAAATGTGTCATGGATGAAGAGATAAAGGCTCTGTCCCACGTGCCATTTTTAGGGATCCTAAACCTAAAAACAGGGAAACATGTTCCCTAATTTCTAGGGTTTGTCTTCAGCAGTCAGATGACCACGTGGGAAGCTTCATCGAATTCGACTTCTTGAGGTTGCAAGTTGTCAAATAATTCTTTAAATTCTTAGATAAGGTTGTTGTAATCATGATAAGGAGTTACACTCCTAGTTGTATTAGGTCACTAGCACTCCTAGTTAACAACTAGTTCTAATTAATGGTTTGTTTTATGGTTAGAATAGGTGTCACTGATGGCAAATTCAAATTCTCTTGATGAGGGATGATGGAATCCTAATTGTAAATGCTTTATATAGAGCAAGAGGTCGAATTAGCAAAGGGTTGGAAATCTTTATGGAAAAACTTGTATTTGGCATATGTATGACTCATTTTCAATAATAGATGCTTGACTTTGCTTCTCAGGATTCATGAAGGGTTTTTCATGTTCAGAATATGTGATGTTGTCCTTTTTCTTAATTCTTACAGTGGTATGGATGTATAATCACTCAGAATCCAACCCTTCATATTTTTCATACTTGTTTCATAGAGTTAGCCATCTAATCTTTATCAAAATCATTAACCTTTGAGAGAGCCCTCTCAGGTTGAGGAGGCTAAGCCTCAGCCAAAAGTTGGTTTGAAATAGTTACTTGAAGTCTTCCTGGTTTGCAGCCTTCCAGGGCCTGATTTTGAGATAACCTATCTCAATTTCTTCATAAGTGTTTTCAGTTGGGAGATAATAAACTTTCTTTGAAACCCTAATTTCAGAAAACGGATTTTTCCTGTTTGCCACGTGTTTTTCAAGGACAGTTTCTGGACAGCTGGAGTAATGTTTTCAAAAACCAGGAGAGGTTTTTGTTCTGGACAACATGGGCTACAAAAACCTCCTTCAGTTTCATAAAATGTGTCATGGATGAAGAGATAAAGGCTCTGTCCCACGTGCCAATTTTCAAGGATCTAAACCTAAAAACAGGGAAACATGTTCCCTAATTTCTAGGGTTTGTCTTCAGCAGTCAGATGACCACGTGGGAGGCTTCATCAAATTCGACTTATTGAGGTTGCAAGTTGTCAAATAATGCTTTAAAGACTTAGATAAGGTTGTTGAATCATAATAAGGAGTTACACTCCTAGTTGTATTAGGTCTCTAGGACTACTAGTTAGTTGTCAAATGCATTTAAAAGTCTTGTTTTATGGTTAGAATAGGTGTCACTGATGGTAAATTCGAGTTCCCCTCATGATGGAGGAAGGAATCCAAGCATGTAAAGAGCTCTATATATAGCATAACATCTGATGTACAAAGGGTTGGAAAATTTTATGATACAACTTGTATTTGGCTTATGTATAAGACTCATTTTCAGTAATATAATTTTGACTTTACTTCTCAGGATTCATGAAGGATTTCCTATGTTCAGAATATGTGATCTTGTCCTTTCCATAATTTTTACAGTGGTATAGATGTATAATCACTCAGAATTCACTGAATGTGCTCTGATTTCCTGTATGCATTTATAAACTGTGGTCCCATATGAGTTGTGTTCTGAATGTCTAAATGCTGAGTGCCCTGACTTCTATGTAAGGTTGAGTTCACTGTTGTATTGAGGTGTTGTTGACTCCATAAGCCCAATGGATAGTTGTTTAATGTATTTCCAGCATTCATATTTTTCACAGTTGTTCAATAAGAGTTAGCCATCTTATCTTTAATCAAAGTCATTAATCCTTTAAGAGAGAGCCCTCTCAGGTTGAGGAGGCTAAGCCTCAGCCTAAAGTAGGTCTGAAATAGTTACTTAGAGTCAACCTGACCAGCAGCCTATCAGGATTTCATTTTGAGATAACATTTTGGTGCGCCCTGATAGGCTGCTGGTCAGGTTGACTCTAAGTAACTATTTCAAACCTACTTTAGGCTGAGGCTTAGCCTCCTCAACCTGAGAGGGCTCTCTCTGGATGGGTTAATGATTTTTAATAAGATAAGATGGCTAACTCTTTGTGAAATAACTGAGACAAATATGGATGTTGGAAAAACATTAAACAAGTTTCATTGGGCCTATGGAGTCAACAACATCTTAATAAACAATGATCTTGACTTTACATAGAAGTCAGGGCATTCAGCATTTGAATATTCAGAACACAACTCATATGGAACCACAATTTATAAATGCATACAGGAAATCAGAGCACAATCAGTGAATTTTGAGTCATTATACATTTATACAACTGTAAAAAATTAAGGAAAAGACAAGATCACACATTCTGAACATAGAAATCCTTCATGAATCCTGAGAAGTAAAGCCAAATTATATTACTGAAACTCTGTCTTTACATAAGCCAAATACAATGCTCTGTGATATTGGGCTTATGGAGTCAACAACACCTCAATACAACAATGAACTCAACCTTACATAGAAGTCAACCTGACCAGCAGCCTATCAGGATTTGATTTTGAGATAACACCTGCTATGAATTTTGTGAGCTAGTTGCTAGAATTCAGTTTCATCATGAGTTGGCTCGTTTATTTGTGCTTCATTTACATGATGGTCAAGCCACTCTAGCTGGTGTCACATTCACCTTAACACCAGAATCTATTTCACTAGCAACCGATATTCTTAACATTGGAGAGCAATGGAACAAGAGGCAGCAAATTGACAGGCAACATTATGAACCATACATCAAGCCCTGTTATTTGAGACAACTCAGTAGAGTGTTTCCTTTTCGGTACCTTAAAGATTCATATGCTCCTTTAATGAAACTGATAATGAAGTATTTCAACTGTGAGGGCCGGTTTTCCCGTTTATATGCCTATCATATCAGGCTGCTAATGCGTTTTACCAAGGTGAGGATGATGAACCTCCCTTACTTCATGTGCCAAAATATTGAGAAAATTACCACCCTAGTGCAACACAAGACTCCTCAACAGCAGTTCAAAAATATATATCATTTTTCTCTCATTAAAATTGTGGTCATCCATCAGCTTGGCTTACGGGGCATCACTTGGGAGGACTTCATTTCTCGTGAGTTTTTCACAGCTCCTCAGGGACCTTCAGAGACTTTGCATGAGACAGGTGGACCTTCTTATCAGCATGAGGGTCATGAGACGCAGACCGCTAGTATGCTGGTGTTTATCACTTATCAGAAGGGCACTAGACGGTTGTTCGCAGCATCAAAGCGAGTATTATCTTTTCCCGGGGTGGAAGGGGTCTCGCTTCCGTCATTAACACAACAGGTTTAGGAAAAAGGCAAGAGGCCATTACAGGATGAAGGACCATCAGGTGAGTGGGAGACTGATTTCATTCTCATTGAGGGTGATGATACTGATATGGGCCCGCAAAGCGCAAATCTCAAAGAAGTCATTCAAGAGCAGTAGGCGGACATCAATGCCTTGTCCCTCAACTTGGAAAGGGATAAATGGACAATAAAGTACCTGGAGCAAAGAAATAAGCAGCTTGAAGATCAGCAAGCGATTATGGAGTTGCAAAACATTTGGGAGAATCGCCAAGCTGCCCAAAGGAGGAGGGTGGAGCTCACTTCACTTGAGCAAGAGGTCAATGCCGATCGGGAGTCATGGCTTGAAAGAGTCAATATCCACTTGGAGAGGAGGTTAGAAAAAGCCATGAATGAGAAGAATATGTTGAGAAACATGGCATATCATTATTTGTCAAGGAATATGGTGTGCCAAGCTAGAATCAGGAGCTTGAAGGCAAAATTGAAGAGGGCATCAAGGAGGCAAAAGGAGCATGATAGACTTCAGATATTGGCTGAGGCTTCCTTGGCCCAACACAATTCTTGATGGAGAAGACTTAGCCCAAATTCCAAAAAAATTGGGGCACTTTTTGCATTTTTGGAATTTTTTGCTCAAAAAACAAGAATTTCTGCTCTATGCGCCGCGCCACCTGGCACTCGCTTTTGATAGGAGCCTCAAAATGACAAAAATTCAGCATTTGTGGATTTGGTATGAAAAAATATGCTTTCCTACCAATGGCCAAGAAATTTGGACAGGCTTTGAGCCCTCAAAAAGGTCAAAAACACTCAAAAAATGACCTTACTGCCCCTATTTTGACACACAGGAAGCAGTGTTGGGAGAGCTGAGTTTTGGAGGGGCAAATGGAGGCCAAATTCAAAAATTCAACTTGGGTTGGAAAGTAGACATGCAGACCTTTCCAACAATCACACTTGGAGTTAATTTTGACACCGGAAAGACCTCCAAAATTGGCTTCAAACAGGTGCTACGCATAGAGAATTTTGCAAGGCGCATAGAGGAAATTTGGCCCAGTTTGACGAGGAATGCTCTATTTTTCGCCTAGCTTTTGCCAGTTTGACTTTTTCACCTGCTTAGTGTCAAATTTGTGATGTAATTTAATGTACATTGATGGATCATGATGTAAATGTGTCAAATTTTCACTTATGGAGGTAGATTCATCTGTTCAAAACTTGTTTGAAACTGAATGAATTAGTTCCCTTGTTTCTAGAGGCATGCTGTTCCATTGCCTGATTTCTAGTTCTCAATTTAGAATTAGTTGGAATAGCTTTTAAAAATGTGATCTCGACCCCTAGAGGCTAGGATGAGCTATGGTTTGTCTATATTATGTGATTTTTTAGTCATTAGCATGGTTGGACTCTTGAGAAAGCAAGGAGCTTCATTTTATACTCATATCAGCATTTTGGCTAAGGAATTGAGAGCAGGGTTTGCAACACTCTTTGGGATCCCTGTGGCAGTTTGTTTTGGTACAATGCTTTTCTTTGTAATTGTGAATTTATTTATGTGTTATGTATGACATTATATATCTTATTTCTTCCTAACTAAATCAAACAAGAGTAAAAGTAGAATCCATTGAAATTGCAGTGCTCTACTTGAGGTTTGCTTTAGTTCTTGATGTTTTCAGCTGTTTGGAGAGGATTCATGGCTTCTCTTTCCCTCTTCAACTCCTCACCTATCTAATCCCTCCACCTCATTCAATTTGAAGTGCCAAAATCAGTTGCCTACCTTGCCCCATTGAGATCTCTACAAGACTGAGCCTCATTCCCCGCACCCAAAATATTCTTTTCCATTTGAGCCAACAAAAACATCATTATATTCAATCAAATTCTTTTCCACATATGCCTAGCCTAAGATCAGTAGTTATATCAGTCATCTCAAGACTTTAGTGATCATATTTTTCTGAGATTGACCCGAAGAGAGCCCTCTCCCGACCTGGTAGGGCTAGCTACTAGGTTAAGCGTGGTTTGATGTTACCCTAGATCCTACCTTTCTCAGCTTGAGGTAGATTTAGGCCCTAACAATATCGATGACTTTTCTCTCACAAACAAATTGTCAGTTGGGCAATTTTTACGGATGAAATGATAGCACATTATGAGGATACGAAAAGAAACTCTTTTTTTAGCCAATTGATAAATCTCAAACAAAAGGGTTCAATGATGGAGCACATTGAGGACTTCCAAAAATTCAATATAAGGGTAAAATATATTCCAATGGAGCATAGGATTGATGTGTTCATAGGGACTTTAAAGGATAACATCCAACATGAGGTTCGCCTTTTTGACCCTGATTCATTGGAGAAGGAATTCAGGTTGGCAAGAAAAATGGAAAGCAAAATTATGGTAACAAGGAAGCCTACCACTCACAATTATAAATATGGAAGTGTTATTTCCCCTAGCCTTCCACAACCTACAAGGTTGACACCACAACAATTGGAAGAAAAAAGAGAAAAAGGGCTTTGTTACAGTTGTGATAACAAATACACTGAAGCTCATAAGTGTGATGAGAAGAAATTATTTTACATATATTCTGAAGAGGAGGAAGAAAAGGAACAAGAAACCTCAAAAGAAGAGGATATACAACATGAACAAACCCTAGAGAAAGAAGAAATGAATCTGACCATATCTTGTAATGCATTGGCTAGAATTACCACTCCTCAAACTATCAAGATAGAAGGGAATATCAAGAAGAAAAAGGTAATAGTGTTGATTGATTTGGGAAGTACCCATAATTTTATTCATTGTAAGATAGCCAAGGAATTGAATTTCTTCCTATATCTAGCGCTAGAGTGTCGAGTGATGGGTGTAAGTGGAGGAACCATAAATTTCTCTGGAAAGTGCCATAATATCAAGTTATCCATGGGAGAATATGTATTGAATAGCCCAATGCTTTCCAATCCAATGGGTGTTGCTGATGTTGTACTAGGAGTCTAATGGCTACAATCCTTGGGTACAATAGCTTTTAATTTTCAAGGACTTTTCATGAAATTTTCTTCAGAAGGAAAGGAAGTTGAATTAAGGCGTATTGCAGGGAAACCGAGAAAGATAATCAGCTCTAACGGAATAACAAATCTTCTAAAGAAAGAACAATGAGGCATAATTGCACAATTATGTTCACTAGAGGTTCCCACATCGAAATCATCTATTTCTCCAGATCTCCAAAAAATGTTGGACAATCATTCCAAGGTATTTGAGACTCCCAAAGACCTCCCACCTATTCGTGATCATGATCATGCTATTCATTTGATTCCAGGAAGTGTTCCTCCAAACATTAGGCCATACAGATATCTCTATGCCCAAAAGAGTGAATTGAACGTATGGTTGCAGAAATGTTATAGGCTGGTATAATTCAACCTAGTCAAAGATATTTCTTTGCTCCAGTAGTATTGGTTCACAAGAAGGATGGATCATGGCACATGTGTCCAGATTATAGGGAGCTCAACAAGCTCACTATTAAAGATAAATTTCCCATTCTTGTCATTGATGAATTATTGGATGAATTTCATGGATCAATTTACTTCACGAGTTGGATATTTGTTCAAGATATCATCAAATCAAAATGAAGACTGAAGACAATCCGAAAACAACATTTAGAACTCATGAGGGTCATTATGAATTTTTGGTCATACCTTTTGGCCTTATCAATGCACCTTCGACATTTCAAGGTTTGATGAATTCCATTTTCAAACCCTTCCTTAGAAAATTTGTGTTAGTATTTTTTGATGATATACTAAACTACAACAAGTCTTGGAAGGACCATGTTCAACAAGTTGACAGGGTGCTCAAACTATTGGAGGAGAACAAATTATATGCAAAAAGCTCCAAATGTTTCTTTGGAGTGCAAGAGGTGGAATATCTGGGTCATATTATATCTAATGAAGGTGTTAAGGTAGACCCTAGTGATGAGCCTCATTATTGAGTAATTATATGGGCCTTAATTGGCCTTAATTCACCTCCTAGCTTAGTCAAACCAACTATTCTCACAACTTATTGCATACTTTTGATTATATTTTGTTTATGAAATGAGTTAGAGTTGGATATTTGGCTTTGTGGTCTAATGTGCATGTAATGCAGGAATATAGGATAAAAGCAAGGAAAAATGCAGGTATAAAGGATAAAATCAAAGAAATATGGCAAAGACCTTGGTAAAGACTCGAATTGAACAAGGGAGAGTAACTATAGGAGGTAAATCCTCCTCATTTACTACCCCTCCATTCAAATATTCCTCCATCAGCTCGGAGTGCAAACAACCATCACTTTGAAGACTAGAAGATAGTCGAGCAAGTGAAAAGGACAGAAAACAATTTATAAAATGTATAAGTAGAGAGGCTTAGGAACTCATTAGGATTGGGGACTTCTATTGTAAAACTTTGTTTTATTTATGAGTTGCAAAGACTTGTGATAGTTTGCTCTGTAATCCATGGTTTTTATAATAAGAATGAGTTCTATTTAAGCCAGCTCTGAGTTAACTCCGAGGGCTGAAGCTCTTCGGTTAGGGCCCAACCCAAGCAACCAAAGCCCCTCTTTATTGTACTATTATGCTAGCATAGTTTCCTATCTTTCATTGTTCATTTGCTTAAATAGCTTCCTGGTTCTGTTTATTTGTTTAAATAGCTTTTCGGTTTACTTGTTCATTTGTTTAAATAGCTTTCTAGTTCTGTTCAGTTACTTAAGTAGGATTCATGGTTTTTCTGGTTATTTGCTTCAGTAGTTGCATTTTCTGAAGTTTACTTCCATTTATGCCTTCTTTCAGTTCACAGGTTAGTTAGGAGAAAAAGATCACTATCAGGTTGTGTGCAGGTGTCTCAGCCTCATCTCCTCCCTCTGGGACCATGACTTGAGGAAGAGACCCTTCAACAACCCCAAAAACACAGTTTTTGGTTCTCGCATGGGCTATGGAGTTCGCTGTTTAATGCAGTTAATTGTTCACTCGCATTGGTTTTCTCTCTCATTTTCATTTGAAACTACCTCCAACACGTTCCTCATACATTGCTTCATCACCGTCCAATCACCAGCAAACCTTCAAAATCACCGTCCGATTCACTTTTTTCTCCAACTGCCGCCTAGCGTGGAGTCCACCACTTACTTTATGAACTTTAAGTCCCCACCATCGATCTGCCTCGCCTGATCCGACAACTATCAGGTCACCTGATCACTTTAGGTGCTTTAAAACCCCATCGTTGATCTGCCTTGCCTGATACGACGTCTGTCGCTTCACCCGATCGCCAACTAGCTTGGCTGACCTCCACCGTTGATCAGCCCTGCTTGATCCAACAACTATTGTGCAATCTCACGCATATTAGTGCAAGAATGTTATTCGTCAGAGGGGACATGAGAAAAGTGGTTTTCTCGTGCTACGTGTCGCGTAGTAAGGCTAATCACATGAAATTTCCAAATACTGCTTACAGCCTGAAGGGGGCGCGAGAAACTACTTATTGCTTTAGAAACCCGCTCCCTCATTTCTGCATGTTTCTTTTCCCCACGATATGATCTCTATTGTCCATCTCTTGATTTCACCTGCACGATAAGATATTAGTTGTTCATCAGTCCTATTAGCCTCATTCGTCCATCCACTCACCTAATCCCTCACGACACGATCTCTGTCATTCATCTGCTTTGTTCCCTTGTTCGTCCATCCATTCACTTAAGAATTTGCAATAATATCTACACCATTCATCCTGTTTGTTAACCCTATTTTCCCATCTATCTACATAACCTCCCGCGATCCAATCTCCTCTGTTCATTTTCCTTTCACCCTACTGATCCAACAGTTCTTATGCATTGTTGCTCCCTCACATCCTCCTTTCACTGATTTCGACCTCCGATTGCTTTTTCTGCTTGAAACCTGATTTAGCCTAAGTTTATTATTTACAACTTAGTCTAGTTTAAATGCTCTTTACTTCTTCCACTTAGATAATTAGCATTAGGTTAGTGTTAATTTAACAATTCTGCTTAGCATAGTTGTTTAATTGGTTAGTTAGATTATGGTGTAAGTTTAGCATTTCATGCTATTTTCTTCATTACTGCAATAGAGTAGCTCTCTCTTAGAATAGGTTTTCTCTCCTTCCATCAAATAATTAAGCTTCTTCTAACCCTATAGAAGTTTTGCTTGGAACCCCTAGGGTCTCTTTCCAGACAAACAGTGACAATAGGCAGGAACTTCACTTCTAATTGTGCATATAACACTGTCACATGGTTGATAAGTAAATTTGGTAGCCCTCAAAGTTGCAACATTATTGTTGTAATACCTAGGCTCATCACTTTTTGGCGCCATTGCCGGGGAGGTGTCTAAGTAGAAGTAATTACTGCTTTCTTTTATTTTTTAGTCTCCAACTTTCTTTTCTTCTACTTCTAGTCTTCAATTTTCTTCCATTAGTTTATTTCTGCAAAAGTAATATAGTATCTTCCTTTCTTTCATTTGTAATTAGCTTCTTTCCTTTCCATTATGCAAGTAGAATTTCAATCATAAAAAAAAAAAAAAAAATACCAACCCATCCCCCATTTGATCATGTGGTGTAGTAAGAGCCACATCACCATTCACTCTCGCAGATAGAAGAAGAAAATGACAAAGAATGTAGAAGAAATGGCTGGAGATGATGACAATGAGGAAGATCCTCTTGGATTTCCCATTCAAGATACTGATGGTAGTGTGCACATGAAGAACATCCCTCCATCTTTTCTTCCAAAATTTCATGGTCTAAGGACAGAGGATCCGGAAACCTTTCTCTTTGAATTTAAAATTATTTGTAGATCTTATGGTTACCTATCAAAAACTCAATACCTGAGATTGTTTCCAACAACTTTAAGGGATAGAGCTCGTAGATGGTTCATGAGTTTAGGGACTAATTCAATAAGATCATGGAATTGTATGCAAAAGATATTTCTAGACAAATATAAAGATCATGATCTTAAAGAAGAAATATTTAGAATGAATCAAAGAGAAGATGAGAGTCTAGAGGATCTAATAGAGAGGTTCATGTAAAATGTTAAGAGGGCAAAACTACATTGTTTAGGATCTGACACACTAAAAACCCTCTTACTTGGAACAGTTAGGGATGAATGGATTGATCTCCTTAATATCATGAGTAAAGGTGGTGTATACCAATTATCATTTGAGGAAATATGTGAAACATGCAAACACATATCAAGAGGAAAATCAAGAGTAGGTAAATTAGCATCAAGATCAGTAAGTCAAGCTAAACTTGTAAATTTGTTTGATGATTTTAAAGCAGAAATTCTTAGCAATCTAACAAAACGAGTAGAAATGTTAAGAATTCAAGATGAAGGAAAAGAAAATGCTGATATTTGTGTTGCAAAATCACAAGATGTTAGACATTGTCCATCATTACCAAGGTTGAAGAAAGTTCACTAGGAGGACAATGGATCAAGTCCATTTCCAATGCAACAATGTTATGTAGCTCCAAGAGGACCATGGAAGCTTATTCAGATTGATATGATGCAAGAGCCAATTCAGAATTTTAGGCTTATGCACATCCACCTCCAAGTAGCTGGAACACACCTTTTCCTCGGCAACATTGGCCATCACAACCCCAAAACCAATCTTAGCAACAAGGTTGGCAAGGAACTTATGGGAGCCATCCACAATATCCTCAATATCCTCAGTATTTTCCTCAATATCCTTCATATCAAACTCCATGTTATCCTTACCATTCACCTCCACCACAAACACAACCCCATCCACATCCATCTCAAATATACACCCCCACTGAACTACCTGTACCACCATTTCCAAACCCACACATTGAAGTAGCTCAACCCACTTACAATGCTGAGATACAAAACTTCCAAACATCTCCTCTTGAGGTCAATGGTATTCAACATAGCTCAGGAAGAGTATTGCAAAAAAGAGATTCTCCTGATATCATTGAAGCACAACATACAAAAGAAGAAGATTCAAAAGAGAAGATCAAAGAACCATGGGCTGCATTTGATGAAGAGTAGACAACAAAATCAGAGATTGAGAAAGCTCCCTCATGGTTACCATCAAATCCTCCATATATTCAAAAGAACACTCAACAAAAAGAGGAAGATTTGAAGGTCATGAAAGAAGGAGACATCTAAGATGATCCAAATTAACAAGCGGATAGGGATATTGAAACTACATTGAAATATGGTTCCAGACAGTCACTAAGTTGCAACATCACTCTCTTCCTCAAACATGCTTGATCATTTCAAAGTCAAATCATTTGGGCTATGAAATCCAGGTGCATGTCAAAGCATACATTTCAAACCTCCACATCATCTTGTCTATAATCTTGATGTGCACCTGGCTCCATTGGAAGTATTCTTATACTTGAAAGTTATTTTGGTTTTCAAGTAGGGTAGGGTAGAAAAAAAAAGGGAATAAGAAGATCCCTGGGTGAAAACCTTCCTTGAGGCACCCAGGACAAATATATAAGGTGAAAACCTCTCTGAGGTAGCCTAGGTGTTTTTCAAAAAATAAGAATAATAGTAAAAGAAAAAAAAGAGAGACATAATTGTTCTTTGCAGGTGGGTGAGAAAGACAATCAGGGAGAAAAGAGAAGATCCAAAGGGAACCCTACCTCACATATATTCATCTCCTCCACTCCTTACCATGCATCCATGCATCCATCCATCAATTCTATTGTTTTTCACTTCATTGCTTCAATTCAGGTGAAGATTGTGTTTTCTAGTAGAATCACCTCATCCATTACCATCATCCCTGCATCCACACACACTCCTACTCCCTCTGTCCATTCATTAAAACATCCTCACAACACCATCTAGCAACAAGATCAATAAATTCTAAGGGAGACACCAAACATTGCCAAGTGGTAACCCAGGAGCTCCACAACAGCAGCAACATTAGATCCAGGAGCTCCACAGCAGCAACAACATCAGATGTAGGAGATCCACAGCAGCAACAGTAGCAATAGATCTTTAGTCACAGAAACCTCCAAAAGCCAAGTAACTATCAACAAACAGCAGAGGAGGAAGAAGAATGACCATCAACAGCACCTCTGATCTCTGACAACTGCAGCATGGCATCAAGACCACAAGTAAGTATCCTACTCACTCACTCATATGCATCATTTGATCAAAAGTTGTAAAGGTTAAGAGGTAGTTGGTTTATAAGTGAAAAGGTGGCAAAAAAGAAATTCTTTAATAAGTCAAAAGGGAATGCAAGAGTCCATAGATATAGTGTTGTAATGACAACCATTTGAGAATGCTTGAAGAATTAAGATTTGGGGTAGAAACACCACTTCACCAAAGACTCATCATACCCTATTTCTTGATGCAATCACTCATAGACTCCAGTAGCAAAGTAAAGGAAGGAAATTCCCAGCAGTTAGTTCACCATGGGTTGATCAAGATCCTAATTAAGGATGCCCTCCAAAGCCTCAGGATCCCCATAACATGGTCAGTATTCAGAAAATTACTAGCAGAGGATGAAATCAAAACCCTCACCTATGATGTTAATCCTTCTGTCAGTAAGGAGGAGGCAAAACAAGAAGAAGAAGATACAGAGCTAGATGGGGATGAGATGGGTGAAGAAGAAACTAATACAGAGGAACATGCTAAAAGAAGACAAGAAGGATGATGCTGAAACAAGAGGAGGAAACAAAGGAAGAAACTGATGGAGATGAGAAAGAGCAACAAAAGGAAGAAGATAAGAAAAACAAAGAGTACAACTGTAGGAAAATAAAGACCAACTAGAATATATGGCCAGCCTCTCCTTGGAGGCCATTAAATGTAGGATGCCATCTAAATCCTATGCTCTTTACCTCAGAGAACAATGGCTACAATTTCAGATTAAAACACTAGCACAAAGGAGCACCATGCCATTTCAAGACTATAGATAGTTTATTGATCTTTGTGATCAAAGTGCATTAAAGGATGGGGCAAAAATGGTTGAGTTTTACTTGCATAACATGGCCCCCACAGATATGAATATTTGGGACCCTAATGCAGAGCTAGAAGATCTACAATTAATGGCTTTGGCATCATCAATGAACCATGAGAAGTCAAGGGTTGCAGAGATGAAAAGAATATTGGCCAGAGAGAAAAATAAACCTCTTTTTACCAGAGCTGAACAATCAAACCCCATGGCCCTAATCAACACCCATAATCTAATTGCAAATGATCCTCAGCTGGAACTTAGATATCTTGCTGCCTAAGAGCAAGAAATTTCACATTTTGAAAATATGCTTAGGCTATTAAGACATGATAATACACATGCATGTTAAAGGAAATGGAACAAACTGCCACACAACTTGAAGGTCAGAGAATATCACTCCCCTCAAAGGTTGAGAGAGGCACTCAACAGGACACCTATGTATAAGCAGTCAATGCAAAGGTTGAAGGTCAATCAAATAGGCCTAAAACTCAGTCCACCACTACTCTTAGGGATGCTAGAAGGGAGAAAAGAAGAAGAGGAAAAGAGGCAGTGGGAAGAAGTAGAAAGGAAAGCAAGCTTCTATGAAAAAGAAAAAGGGACCACAACAGAAGCATGGGATGTCAAAGAGGCTACCAGAGCCATGAAGGACATGGACACTGACTAAATTTCTTAGAGGATGAGTAACACTTTCAGTAGGGGGGTGATGATGAGCCTCATTATTGAGTAATTATATGGGCCTTAATTGGCCTTAATTCACCTCCTAGCTTAGTCAAACCAACTATTCTCACAACTTATTGCATACTTTTGATTATATTTTGTTTATGAAATGAGTTAGAGTTGGATATTTGGCTTTGTGGTCTAATGTGCATGTAATGCGGGAATAAAGGATAAGAGCAAGGAAAAATGTAGGAATAAAGGATAAAATCAAGGAACTATGGAAAAGACCTTGGTAAAGACTCGAATGGGACAATGGAGAGTAACTATAGGAGGTAAATCCTCCTCATTTACTACCCCTCCATTCAAATATTCCTCCATTAGCTTGGAGTGCAAACATCCATCACTATGAAGACTAGAAGAGAGCCGAGCAAGTGAAAAGGACAGAAAACAGTTTATCAAATGTATAAGTAGAGAGGCTTAGGACTTCATTAGGATTGGGGACTTATTGTAAAACTCTATTTTATTTATGAGTTGCAAAAACTTGTGATGGTTTGCTCTATAATCCATGGTTTTTATAATAAGAATGAGTTCTGTTTAAGCCAAATCTAATTTAACTCCGAGGGCTGAAGCTCTTGGGTTAGGGTCCGACCCAAGCAGCCAAAGCCCCTCTTTATTGTACTGCTATGCTAACATAGTTTCTTGGTTTTCATTGTTCATTTGCTTAAATAGCTTCCTCGTTCTCCTTATTTGTTTAAATATCTTTCTGGTTTACTTGTTCATTTTTTTAAATAAGTTTCTGGTTCTGTTCAGTTGCTTAAGTAGGATTCATGGTTTTTTTTGTTATTTGCTTCAGTAGCATTTGTTGAAGTTTACTTCCATTTATGCCTTCTTTCAGTTCACAGGTTAGTTAGGAGAAAAATATCACTATCAGGTTGTGCGCAAGTGTCTCAGCCTCATTTCCTCCCTTTGGGATCATGACTTGAGGAAGAGACCCTTCAGCAACCCCAAAAACACAGTTTCTGGTTCTCGCATGGGCTATGGAGTTTGCTGTTTAATGTAATTATTTGTTCACCCACATTGGTTTTCTCTGTCATTTTCATTTGAAACCACCTCCAGCACGTACCTCATACATCGCTTCCTCGCTGGCCAATTACCAACAAACCTTCACAATCACCGTATGATTCACTATTTTATCCAACTGTTGCCTCGCGTGGAGTCCACCACTTACTTTATAAACTTCAAGTCCCCACCGTCGATCTGCCTCACTTGATCCGACGGCTATCACATCACCTGATCATTTTAGGTGCTTTAAACCCCACCATCGATCTACCTTGCCTGATCCAACGACAATTGCGCAATCTCGCACAGATTAGTGCACGAACGTTATCCGCCCAAGAGAACGTGAGAAAAGTGGTTTTCTCGTGCTATATGTCACGCAATAAGGCTAATCACGTGAAATTTCCAAATACTTAGAAACTACTTACCACCTTAGAAACCCGCTCCCTCATTTATGCACGTTTCTTTTCCCCACGATATGATCTCCACCATCCATCTCTTGAATTCACCCGCGCGATAATATCTTAGCCATTCATCACTCCTGTTAGCCTCGTTCGTCCATCCACTCACGTAATCCCTCGTGACACGATCTCCACCGTTCATCTGCTTTGTTCCCTTATTCTTCCATCCATTCACTTAAGCCTTTGTGATAAGATCTCCACCGTTCTTCTTGTTTGCTAACCATGTTCAACCATCTATCTACGTAACCTCTTGTGATCCAATCTTCGTTGTTCATTTTCCTTTCACCCGATTGATCCAATGGTTCCTATGCACTGTTGCTTCCTCACGTCCTCCTTTCACTGATTTTGACCTTTGGTTGCTTTTTCCACTTGAAACCCAATTTAGCCTAAGTTTATTTGTTACACCTTAGTCTAGTTTTGATGCTCTTTACTTTTTCCACTTAGATAATTAGCATTATGTTAGTGTTAATTTAGCAATTTTGCTTAGCATAGCTGTTTAATTGGTTAGTTAGTTTATGGTGTAAGTTTAGCATTTCATGCTTTTTTCTTCATTACTGCAGTAGAGTAGCTCTCTCTTAGAATAGGTTTTCTCTCCTTCCATCAAAGAATTAAGCTTCTTTTGACCCTATATAAGTTTGTCTTGGAACCCCTGGGGTCTCTTGCCAGATAAACAGTGACAACAGGCAGGACCTTCACTTCTACTTGTGCATATAGCACTATCACCTCCAAGTTTGTACGAACCCTAGGTTGATAAGTAAAGATGGTAGCCCTGGGAGTTGCAACATTATTGTTGCAATACCTAGGCTCATTACCTAGAAAAATTAAAACCATTAAGGAATGGAAAATCTCCACATCCATAAAGCATCTGCGAGAATTTCTCAGGTTGACCGGGTATTATCGCAAGTTTGTTAAGAATTATGGGAAAATAGCAGCACCTCTAACAACATTATTGAGGAAAGATGCATTTTCATGGACTCCAGAAGCAATGAAGGCATTTGAACATCTTAAAGAGGCAATGTGCCAAGCATTGGTATTAGCTACACGGGACTTCACAAAGACCTTTATTGTGGAATGTGATGCCTCAGGACATGGAATCAGTGCTGTTTTAATGCAAGAAGAAAGACTTATTTCTTTCGAAAGTCATCCAATCAAAGGGAAGTATTTACAAAAAGCTATTTATGAGAAGGAAATGTTGGCAATACTACATGCACTTAAGAAATGGTGACCCTACCTAATGGGAAGACACTTCACGGTAAAAAAGGATCATAAATACTTTTTAGAACAAAGATTATCTTCAGAAGAGCAACAAAAATGGGTCATAAAGATGTTAGGTTATGACTTTGAAATCATCTACAAAAAAGGGAAGCAAAATGTTGTGGCATATGCACTCTCAAGAGAGGATGAGGATGTGGAAGCATTTCTTTGTGCCATTTCTATTATCCAATTAGATTGGATAAACGAAGAAAGGGATGAATGGAATAATGATGAAGAAGTGTGGGAACTCATTCCAAAGTTACAACAATATCCCAATATATCTGATACATTTAGCTGGAAAAATTATTCGTTATGGTACGAAGATCAGTTATACCTCTGTAAGAATTCCCAACTCAAACAAAAGATTCTTAGGGAATTGCACACCTCTCCCTTAGGAGGGCACTCAGGATTTAGAAAAAATTACCACAGGGTTAAGAAGGAATATCTTTGGCATGGCCTTGAATCAGAGATGCAAAATTTTGTGGTGGAATGTTTGGTTTGCCAACAAAATAAAGTTGAAACAATTAAGACCCCATGTCTATTACAACCTTTAACCATTCCAAGCCAACGTTGGGAGGAGGTTTCAATGGATTTTATCACAGGTTAACACAAGTCCAAAGGAAAGAGTGTTATCATGGTGGTAGTTGACAAAATTAACAAGTATGCACACTTTTGTGCATTATCTCATCCATTTAAAGCAAGTACAATTTCTACTGCATTTATGGAAACAATTCAAAAGCTACATGGAAACCAAAGATTATTGTAAGCGACAGAGATCCAATTTTCACTGGAAATTTTTGGACAGAATTATTTTCTTTTCTTGGTACTCAGTTAGCTCATATTATCATTCTCAATTTTATGGGAAAATTGAGATAGTAAACAAATGTTTGGAAGGATATCTTCGTTGCTTTGTATCTGATAGACAGACACAATGGGTCAAATGGTTGCGTTTGGCTGAATGGTGGTATAACACTTCCTTCCATACTGCAACAAAAATGACCCCATTTATGACACTTTATGGATATCATCCACCATACATCACATGATATTTAAGAGAAAATTCTAAGGTTCAAGCAGTGGAAGATCACATCGAGCATCAACAACAAGTTCTCCAACTCTTAAAAAGGATAACCTCACTTTGGCACAAAATAGAATGAATCAACATGCAGATCAACATTGCAGCGAAAGAAGTTTTGATGTAGGTGATTGGGCATTCCTACGGCTAAAACCATATAAAGAAATGTCCCTCAAGCAAGTTAATAAGGATAATAAATTATCACCAAAGTATTATGGTTTGTACAAGGTGTTGCAAAAGATAGGTACTATGGCATACAAATTGGAGCTTCCTGCAACTTCCCGAGTACACCAATTTTTCCATGTTTCATGATTAAAGAAAGTTATAGGTGACAAACTCCCAGTTCAAACAATATTGCCAGAAATCGATGAGGAAGGAAATATCATATTGGAACCTGAAGCAGTCATAGAAACAAGAACTCGATGGCTATGAAATCGATCAATTTCAGTGTATCTCATTAAGTGGAAGAACTTACCCACTAAAGATTCCACATGGGAGGATGAGAATTTTATACAGAAGCATCCATAATTGCTCAAGCATTGAGGACAACATTTTTTTGAAGGAGAGGGGCAGGTTAGGTCCCTATAATACTAGTGATTCCCCCATTACTATTGTCATTGTAGCCCTTATTGTTATTTTTGTGCTCCTATTGTCCCCATATTGTTATTATTGTGCCCCATAGAAGCCCACTATTTTTATTTTTGTGCCCTTATATTATTATTGTTAGGTCAGCTTTGGTCATATTGTGACCCCTCAGACTCCTATATATAGAAAGGAGTTATTTTCATTTGTATCATCCAAGAATTGGTCATTTGTGTAATGTAAATGAGGTTGACTGCTCGAAGAGGATGATTTCTAAGGCGTTGATCTTTCTTTTCTATCTTTTTGTGAGCTGGATCATAAATTTATTTCAGACAAAGGTTCATTACTTGGGGTATGTGGTTTCCAAGGAAGGTATAACAGTGGACTCAGAAAAGATCAGAGCTATCATGGAACGGGAAGCTCTTAGGAATGTGGATGAGGCCAGATCTTTTATGGGATTAGCAGGTTACTACAATCGGTTCATCATGAACTCCTCATGGATTTCCTATCCTATTACATCATTTCAGAGGAAAGGAAACACATTTGAATGGAAAGAGGAATTTGTATCAAGTTTTGAGCAGTTGAAGCAACCGATTACAAATTCTCTAGTTCTCAAGATTGCAGATTTGGATAAAGAGTTCGTGGTGCGTACAAATGCTTGCAAGGGAGGACTTGGTGGAGTTATGATGAAGGAAGGACATGTAGTATGATATGATTCATGGAAATTGAATGGGCACGAATAGAGCTACGTGACACATGATCTTGAGTTGGAAACTATAATTCATGCATTGAATATGTGGAGACACTATCTTCTTGGCATGAGGTTTGTATTGACGGGCGATCATAGTGGACTGCGATACTTGTTTGACCAACCTAATATGAATTACAAGAAAGCTAGATGGTTGGCTATGATCAGTGAGTTTGAATTCATGATCAAGTACATCAAGGGTAAGAGAATAGTCTTGCAGGTGCTCTTAGCATAAGAGTACAAGTAAATCACATAGCAGTTATGAGTTCATGTGGGAAAAATTTACAAGATCAGATCTTGCAGGTAGGACAATAGGATGACAAGTACCAACAAATTAAGCATAGGCTACAGAAGTAGGGTAAATGTGAACAGGAAGTGGACTATCACCTCACGGAAGATGGTTTGGTCAGATTTAGGGATAGGCTCTATGTGACAGACAACAGTGAGCTCAAGAAGCTTATCTTGAGGGAATTTCATGCTAAGTTGTATTCAGGTCACTTGGGATATCAAAAGACATTGACAACGGTTAAGAAGTTATACCATTGGTCGAATTTGAACAAAGAGGTGGAAAAGTTTGTTGTGAGATGTATGGATTATCAACGGGTAAAAGCAAAGTGTAAGAATCCAGGTGGGTTATTATAGACGATTCCGATCCCAAAGTGGAAATGGGAAGTCATGTCAATGGAATTCATTATAGGTTTTTCGAAGACATCTAGACAACATGATTCTATAATGGTTGTGGTTGACAGGTTGACCAAGGTAACACAATTAATTCCTGTGAAGTCTACTAATTCAACCAGTGAGGTAGCATAGGCCTTCATAAGAGATATAGTGAGATTGCATGGTGTTCAGAAGAAGATAATGTCAGACATAGATGCCAAGTTCACTTCTAGGTTCTAGAAGGATTTATTTTCAAGCTTGGGTGCAAAGTTGGTCTTCAATAGAGATTATCATCCACAAACAAATGGAAAGATAAAGAGGGTCAATAGGATTTTGGAGGACATGTAGAGAATGCATTTTATGCATTAGCAACGAAAGTGGGAAGAGTATCTTCCATTGGTGGAGTTTTATTACAATAATGGGTATCGAGAATCCTTTATGATGAGTCCGTTTGAGTTACTTTATGTGTGGAGTTGTAACACTCCCATCAGTTGGAGTGATCTAGTGAATAATGTATTGATAGGACTAGACATGTTGGCAGAGATGGAACAAGAAATGCAGGTAATCAAGAAGAATCTAAAGGTAGCACAAGGAAAACAAAAGAGTTATGTAGATCAACATAAGGTGTTTAAGGAGTTTCAGGTAGGGGAACAGGTGTACTTGTGCATCAAGCCCAAGAAGAGATCCTTGAGGATTGAATCATATACCAAGCTGGCACCTCGGTATTGCGGGCCTTTCAAGATTATTGAGAGGGTTAAACCAGTAGCCTACTAACCTGCACTACCTCTGATAGTGAAATTCCATGATGTTTTCCATGTGTCATTTCTTAAAAAGTATGTGAAATATGTGAGTCATGTGATTGACTGGTTTGTATTGCAGGTAGAGCTAGAAGGAGAATTCCAGTCGGAAACTTCGTGCATTTTGCAACAAAAGATTCTCATGCTCCATAATCGAGTAATTGAGCAAGTTAAAGTGCAGCGGAAGCCCTTTGGGTCCGATGGATCTACATGGGAGATGGATGATCAAATGCATGATATCTATCCTTCTCTATTCGATCGTTGAGCGGATCTGTCTGATATGCGTTTTGATGCAGTGTTTTGGTTATGTCTATATATATGCATATGTATGTAAATACCCCATCGAGCTATGTTATAAAGCTCCACTAAGCGGTATGGTGTTCATGACATGTTGGTGATGTTTTCAGCAGATGGATATGATGTAAATGTTGTATAAAGCTGTGTTATAAAGCTCCAGGGGAAACATGTGTTTTGCTGGTTTATAAGTGTCTTTGAAAACCGAGGATGATGTTCCTCCAAGGGGGAGGGTTTTGTAACAACCTCGGTTAAAAATCCATTTAATAAAGTTAACAAAGGAGAAATAAGACCAAGGTCAAGAGACACATATTCCAAGTTGAATGTTGGGAAAAACATAATAATGGGGATCATTGGTGATTAATTAATGGCTATGGAAATTGGCAAAGGAAAAGAGGCATTAATTGTCATTTATTTATGAAAATAATGAAAAATAAGAGAAAAGGAAGGTGAAAGGTAACCAAATTTTCATGTGAGGAAAACTGAAGCAAAATTAAGGAAAATGAAGAAAATAGAGGCCTCAATGATAAAAAGGATTCTAAGGATCAGTTCACAACCTTTTGTCAGTTTTAGTTTGGACCTCTCTTCCATTCTCTCTCTCTCTCTCTCTCTCTCGCTCTTGCACACTCAGAGTTTCTTGGAGCATTGTGGCATACTTTAGATTTGGAGAAAGAAGACAAAGGAAAAGTAGGAAAGTGCAAGAGGATAGCGGGATCAATGGCTACAACTAAATTGCTTTGCAGGTACCAAGTTGCATGTATGATTTCCTTGCTAGTTTTTGCATGCATTACATATGCATGTGGTTATTTAGTTATGATATTTCATTAGCATGGAGGATTTCCTAGACTGACAATGGTTTTACCTAGCCTTGCCATTTTTTGAATAACCATGGTGTTTTGGGTTTCCCACTTGATTATTTTCTGATTGGTGATCATGTTCCTTATGGTTGTGGGTTGAGTTACTAGTTCCTGGAGCCTTGGCTAGACAGACACTCTCAAAGCCCTAAAACAACTTGGGTTGAGTTACTAGTCCTCCAATCCTTGGTTGGACAAACAATCTGGAGCCCTTGGTGGGTTGAGTTACTAGTCCTGGAGCCTTGGTTGGACACACGCTCTGGGGCCCTGCGACAGCTGTGGGTTGAGTTACTAGTCTTGGAGCTAGGTTGGAACAAACACTATGGAGCTCTGGATATCTTAGGTAGACACTGACCTGCTAATGGCTTGTGATGTCCAGCCGTGAGGTGGAATCACTGGTTGAGGGTTGAGGTGGCTTGGCCTCTAGGATACTTGGTTTGGTTTTTATTGGTTTATTCCATGAGATCCCACATTGTTAAGGGAAATGTTCCCCTAGGGCTTTTTGGTTGAAACCCTAGCAGACTGAAAGTTGTCTATATAGAGAAACACACATTCACACAACCATTACACTATTATAAGCAAATTCTATGGTAAGGGGGCGTACCTTAGGTCCTACGTTTGAGAAGGTCCTTTAGGGTCCAAACCCTTCTTCAAGTTCCTCTTGCTCCTTTGTCCTGCAAAAAAACCAATTCTGGAGAGCACAGTAGTATATGGACAAAACCTTATAAAGAAACCATCTTCATGTTATAAATAAAGGTAGTTAGTTATGAAATTCAAACAACCATTCACATATGAATTCTAACATGAATATCATAAACATAAAGAAGATTTATATCAGGAACCAAGACATGTGTTTCTTTTATATAGACAAATAAAGTACAGAAAAGGAATAATTTCACCTGAGTCATCCTTTCGCAGGCTCCAAGCAAAGCTTTCTTTCGGATTCATCCAGCCTTAAGCCTTTAACAAACTCCTTCCATGACTTACTCCATGATGTCGCAAGTAGTGGATGAACATCAACACACAAGGAAACAAGGGTTTCCTGTACAAATGGGGGAAGTGCAGGAGGCATAAGGATCTTCAGACCTAGTCAGGGAAAAATCTCAGCATAATAACATTTCTCTCTCTTCTCTCCTCCCTTAGGCCTTCCCATTGAGGTCTTTTTATACCTCTCCCAAGGTAGTTTTTTAGTTGGGAGTTGGTTGGGAACAGTTGGGCCACGGGCACTAACAGGTGATCAACAGGTAAAACCCGCGATCTCTGCCTGAAATTAAGGAGTTTTATATTTTTTTAAGTGTTTTAATACACATACGCGGGTTGGGTATATGCCTACCTGCGTATACACACGTTTAACTCAGGGCAATGTCGCGTATAAGGGATAAAACACTGTCTTTTAAATTTTGGACCAGGTCTGGAAGGAGGGGTTGCCCTAGGCCATGAGTGTAGCATCACAAACCATAAGAGTGAGATTTGGAGCTATAACAGATGCCCCCTAATATATGAGGTCAGAAGGGGTACATGATGGCCAAAATGTATTAAGCAAGTACATGGAAAGGAAATCTGTCAAAAACCGAGAAGGACTTCACCAAAATTCAGCCTGCCAGCCCCAAAAGGAGATCAGAAAGAAACACTGTCTGAGGCGGGCATACCCATGCTCAGAAAAAGTAAAGCATGTCCTCATATCAAGTACAAGCGGATCCACTAAGTATAAAAGTATAAATGACTGGAAAATACATAATGGATCATCTGATCATGATCGAACAAGTACATGTATGAATATCACATATAAGATTGTCAATGACGCTTAAAGATGCAACCGATCACTGATATCAAAGACTGATCCCAAAAGGTACCAACTGAACATGATGGAATAGGATGGTACTACACTGCAAACTTAGGTGCCAACATATAGAATGTCGCCATGACTGACTGCAACATATAAGGTGGAGTGGTATCAACTAGCAGCAATAGGAGCAACTGTCAAGTGAACCAATGAATGCTGATATAACTTGAGGTCTTCACCGACCGCCGTGGTACATTTCTACACCATGGGAATAAATGATCTGAAGTCGACCATGTGAGAAACCTTTGATTACCAGTCATTGATGTATACCGTTAAAAAACGCGAGACTACTCACTGATAATGATAATGAGCGTCAAGTTACCCAGTACAATCTAACAAGTGTGAATAGATGAGCTGGAGTCAAACACCTATAAGAATCTATCGATCAGGAGACAATGATGGTTTCCCATTGTCGATAGCGAAGGATCTGCCACTAATGACTGCAAACCCCAAGGTACTGCCAAATGGACTCTAGATCTTTGCCGCAGAGCAATGAGTCAGAGTCGATAGGGAAAGATCCGCTAGAAGGAAGGCATTAAGGCATCCTTCATCAATCTAGCGCGACTGTAACCCGTAGGCCAATAATGTGGAAGGAATCAGATGAAAGAGATGTAGTAACCCAACCGAAGTACATTTCCGGCGTACACAAGATGTGGCTAGCGCACGACAGAAACCCTCTGAACCAACTAGTAATGGAAGCTGACACAGAGGCGAGGTATCCACCAATAGGGCCAAATGGAAACCAAGGTACTGCACGAATCCCAATGTGTGATAATGTAAGTTGATGTCGAACACAAGGGAAACCACTCAGTCAAAGACCCATGATACTGATCGATGTTGAGCACAAGGTGACCTATCAATAATGAAAATAGGGCCAGGGTGCAGCTCTAGGCCTGTCCTCAGAGCAAGATGTCGTCGTCGATAAGGATAAGACCTGCTAGCAAGAAGTCAATGGAGACCTTCTCAAACCGGCACGAGTAAAGGACCAATATAGTTGATGTGATGATAGACATGATACTGACAACCAGGGATGGCTGACTGAAAAATGAGTCAAGGGACACCAGAGAGAGGCCAACTCAGGCTAACTTCCCTTGAACAAAAGCACGACTCAATGTGACTATGTGGCAGCATATGATGACTCTGTATAAGTTCGTCATGCAGGAGGCACGAACGAACCCTCCATATGATTGGAAGAGATAACCAATCGGGGGAGAACTGACTCAATAACAAGGTTAAGGCATACCTAAGTCAAACTAAATCCCGCCCAAACGGAGGAGACTTTGCTTTGAGTGCTTTGTTCAAGGGTGACACAACTGACTCTAGCTGCCAACAATAAATGGAAATACTGTCCCGTTCCCGCTCTTTTTGGAATATTTAATTTTTTTGTCTTTTTCTGTTAAGCTTGAAAAAGAATAAAAGAATGCTATGGTATAGTGGAAAGAACAAGTGTCGATGAAACAGATGATCTAGTTCCTGGGAATGGAACGTTCCTATGCTCAATGCAGGGAGGTGAAAACTGGTCAATAACACTCAAAGGTGTGTTCCTTCCACGGGTCAAGGTGTGTCAAGTTGTAGAAGTCAAAGGTATGCAAGGTTGATCTTGCAGTCATCATGGTCAAAAGTTGGCTTAAACACGAGTCCAAGTGAATTCGGCTTTAGGCCAAAAGGTGCAAGTGGTCAACATGCAATGCAGTAGGAAAACTCAACACAAAGGAGCCTCTAGGGTATAAGGCCAGAACGAAACAAAGAATCAAAGAGGAATGAGGCTTCATCGCATAATTCATGGCGGGACTAAAGAGGACTCCCGAGCCTAGGGACGAAAAATCAGCATGAGTGCCAAGTAACAACAAGGTACTAACTAGGGCACCCATGATAAGGTAGGCTCTACCACACAAGTCATGATACTTCTAAGCAATGAGAAGGTTTCGCACCATAACTTGGCGGGGTCGATCCTAAGGCAAAATGGGAAAGGAAACTGATAAGTTCACAATGCAGGCAGAAAAACCTAACCTATATGCCAGTTTCGTGAACCAATACCTGTCAGAACGGACCAACCATAAACTTCCAAAGGAGAAATCTTCCAAGTTTTGTAAACATATATAGGAACACTAGACGAGAAGTTAATACATCCCACATATAAACTTCATATAAAATCTTGTGTTATAGAATACAAACTTGAAAATGCGTACCTTATATATAATATGGTACAGGGAACCGCACAACCTTGTGGCTTACGTATAATAGCTCTTCTGGACAAACCCCTTGTAGGGATTGGACCAAGGACTCCTTTGGTAGTCAAGACTCATGGCTTCAAAGAGTTCCTCCTGTGAAGGAAAAACAAGTTCTAAGAAATAATGAGAACTACAAGGATCAAAAGAGGGAATTAAGGGGTCCCATGTCCCTATAGGGAGATTCTCTCGATCAACTACCAGGACCAAGTCCCAAGAAGGAGAATAATAGGTCAAAGGATCCTTCTTAGAAGCGATTGAACATTGAGGATTCAATGCCACATAATTGACCCATGGCGGGGTAGAGTCTATTTGAACACTTGGAACAAACCAAGGGGTATTCTGCAGTAAAGTCGAATTAGGGTGGTAATTATCAGATGCAAGCTGATCAATAGTGACAATATTCCTGTTATGAGGAAAGCACATTACTCGAAAGAGTGAAAACACCACAACATTCATAGCATAGACATAATCACGCCCAAGTAGCATATTAAAGTCTAAAGGGCTATCAACCACCATCATATCGATTAAGACAATCTTCCCACCTAAAGTGAGAGGCAATTGAGGAAGAACACCCATAGATTCACCAGGTCTTCTATCATAGGCTAACAACTGACTCTGAGCTGTCAACAACTTTGGGGAACCCAAAGCTTTCCAAGTCAAAGAGGATATAATACTTGCAGAGGATTCTTCATCCACCATACATCGATAGAAATTTGTGGAATTCACTCTGACCTTTATTTGGAAAGGTGCAACGGGAGGAATACGAGGCTCAACAAGATTGTCCAAATCAAAGGAAACACTCCTAGAACTTGGAGGGGGAACATTCGAAGAAACCGGAATGCCCCCTATACCAGAAGACTCTCTACTATAGATCAAACACACTCTTTTTTTAGGCACTTCACCCCCCAAAAGAGGAGTGTAATCGGCCAGCAATTGCACTGGCTCTATCACATTATCAACCAATGGTTGATGGGATTGATGAGAAACCATATCAGAGTATGAGAGTGCCCTCCAGTAGTACCGTTGAGAGTGATGCAACGTCGACCTCAGGTGCCACGGGATTCCCCCCCGAAGCCACCTGTGTAGATCCCTAGGAGTAGCAACTATGGATACCAACTCGTCGCAGAAGCCAGGCGGAACAGTCGTGAGGTAAGTTCGGACAAGTAGGAGAGGGGGTATCTCTCTTCTCTGTCTTCACAGACCCTCGTGCTTAACTCCCAGATCCGGAGCTTTCCTGGTCTTCCTAACGCTATTGGATTTTTAGTCACTATTCAGACTCCTATGTTTGACAATTTAAATGGCCTTGGAGAGTTAACTCTCCACTCGCCTAATCCAAGGCCCTAAAATCCTAAAACTTGTTGGTGTATCTAACTTGATAAAAAAATGTTTTAGTGAATTTTAATTAGCGCTTTATTTTAAAATACCTGTTCTTTAAGTCAAGGGATAAATGGAAGTGAAACTAGTGGTGTTTTGACGCAAAAGAAATTAATAAAAACCAAACTACATGAAAATGCACTTGTTTTCTTTTTTCAATGAAAAGAAGTCTCTACAGGGTTCAGAGGAACTTCAAATAAAACAAAATTTTCTTTTCTTTTCGTTAATTCACGCTTCACACTCACAAAATTTAACAAAGCTATGGATGCCTAAAAAGATATGCAAATCTATCCTAATGCAACAAATATATGCTGATGCAAGACTCAAAACTACTCTAAAATCAAGAAGTGAAAGTTGCTTGCTTATCACTTTTTATTTTGCCACTTAGAATGTTTAGATGGAATATGAGATGCTACCATTCATTTCATCTAAACGCTAAAAACAAGTTTCAAGACAAACAAAAAGCACTTTCATTCACTAAAAGGAAACCAAATCAAAACAAAGTTCAAGAAAGCAAAACTAAGTTTTTCAAAAAGTTTTCTTCAAAAGCAACAACAAAAGAGTCTTTTCAAAAATGCTCTCAACAATACTGAAACTTTGTGATTGAAGAATAAGCAACAAACACTTTTGCAAGTTGACACCACCCAATGGATGAAAACTCAACGAAAAGAGATGTGTTTAAAGATGCTCTTAACAATCAAAAGCAGCAAAGAAAGCTTTGGCAACAAAGACCAAAAATATCAAAAAGAGAAATTTCAAGAAAATATCAATCAACAACTTTCATGAAACAAAGAAGTGGATGGTCACAAAAAACGGTTTTGTCAAGCAAACAAAAAGTCACCAAAAGCAAGATTTAACACAAATATTGAGATCAATCTTCCTACTCTGATGAATCAGAGTAGCCAAGATTCTCAGCAAGAAATCTTGTGTGCTTATGCAAAAAAAGATGACGCTTGCAATAACAAAAACAAGACCAATACTCCTTATAATCAGAGAGAATTTGGAACAAGATGCTTGCTGTAAAACTAACAACTGATACTGGAAAGTGACTATTTAAGACAGAATCAAACCACTAGACAGACCTTCGGAGACAAAAAGATTTAAAAATCTTGAAAATTGCAAGATATACGCGACTGTACTTATGCACAGATTGCGTGTATACGCGACTGTGCCTAAGGAAACCTGCGTATACGCGGGTTCACTTTAGGAACATGTGTATATACGCTTCTGTAACTAAGAAAAACAACGTATATAAAAGATTTCAAGAAAAATAAAAAACAAACTGAAGAAACTTAGAATCCAAGAACAGACCACACAACAACAACAAGCAAACAGGCAGTTGAGCCCTGATTGGCTTGAAAGCACCCAAACTAGGAACAAAAACAGTGTTGTCCCCAGTGGAGTCGCCAATTCTGTTAAGGGAAATGTTCCCCTAGGGCTTTTGGGTTGAAACCCTAGTAGACTGAAAGTTGTCTATACAGAGAAACACACATTCAAACAACCATTACGCTATTATAAGCAAATTATATGGTAAGGGTGCGTACCTTAGGTCCTAAGTTTGAGAAGGTCCTTTAGGATCCAGACCCTTCTTCAAGTTCCTCTTGCTCCTTTGTCTTGCAAAACAACCAATTCTGGAGAGCACAGCAGTATATGGACAAAACCTTATAAAGAAACCATCTTCATGTTATAAATAAAGGTAGTTAGTTATGAAACTCAAACAACCATTCACATATGAATTCTAACATGGATATCATAAACATAAAGAAGATTTATATCAGGAACCAAGACATGTGTTTCTTTTATATAGACAAATAAAGTACAGAAAAGGAATAATTTCACTTGAGTCGTCCTTTCGCAGGCTCCAAGCAAAGCTTTCTTCCGGATTCTTCCAGCCTCAAGCCTTTAACAAACTCCTTCCATGACTTACTCCATGATGTCACAAGTAGTGGATGAACATCAACACACAAGGAAACAAGGGTTTCCTGTACAAATGGGGGAAGTGAAAGAGGCACAAGGATCTTCAGACGTGGTCAGGGAAAAATTTCAGCATAATAGCCTTTCTCTCTCTTCTCTCCTCCCTTAGGCCTTCCCATTGAGGTCTTTTTATACCTCTCCCAAAGTAGTTTTTAGTTGGGAGTTGGTTGGGAACAGTTGGGCCACGGGCACTAACAGGTGATCAGCAGGTAAAACCTGTGATCTCCACCCAAAATTAAGGAGTTTTATATTTTTTTAAGTGTTTTAATACATATACGCGGGTTGGGTATATGCATACCCGCGTATACACACGTTTAACTCAGGGCAATGTCGCATATAAGGGATAAAACATTGTTTTAAATTTTGGACCAGGTCTGGAAGGAGGGGTTGCCCTAGGCCATGAGTGCAGCATCACAAACCATAAGAGTGAGATTTGGAGCTATAACACACATTCATGCTTGTAATATGGAGCTGGGATGATTGGTTGAAAGAGTGATTTGGTTCAACTCAATCTATGGTCTGGTGGTACGTGGAAGTCCTCGACTTGTTTGGATTTGCAAATGTTAATAAGAGCTATTTTCCTATTGTATTTCATGATTAAATGTACTTGTTATTTTGTGGTTTTGATGTTTGTTCTATCACTGCTATTATTCTGGTTATATGCTGGTTATAAGCATGGTTTCATGACAAGATCTAGTTATGGCTCTTGACATGTTTTGATTTGTAAATGAATGGTTATTAAATGCATGACCTAATATATGTTATTGCAACTATTATGAGAGGGAGTTAGACCTTCTTAATGATTTTCAGATAAGTATGAGACCCCTATGTTCAAATATTCATTTATAGCATGTATATTACATGTTCACAAAATGTTTGACGAAATGTCTATCATGGTTAGGCTCGATCAAGTCAAGTCCTTAATCAAGTTTTGTGTTAGAGGAATTTTCCTTGTGTTATTTATTTTCTTGGAAAGTTTCATCAAGTTATGGGAAGTGATTTGGAGTCTAGCCCTGAAAAGGTGGCATATCTTTCGTGGCTGTAGGGACAAAACTAGGCTTATGCAAGTCAGTGAGAAAGCAATCTGACTCTGGGTTTCGACACCTGGAGGGGTGGTTTAGCTCTTGGGGTCCTCTAGCTCTTGAGGAAGGTCATTAAAGTTTTAGTTTGTTGATTCCACTTCCTTAACTATACTTAGGAGATTGAGTCATATCATAGTCACTCCTCCTCTCATGTTTACCCTGACAAGTTGGTGAAATTGGGTAGAGATGGGAGGGGAGGTTACACCAAGGGATAGGAACAAGAGTTATCTAATGGTATTTTTTAAGTGGTAAAACTATTAGTATTGGGATATCAGGCTATTAGGCCCTGGGGGTTTCAAATTTCACCAAACCACCCTGACAAATACCTCTTGTATGAACAAAACCCAAGGATTTCATTAGTTAATAGAAATGGAGAAATTGAGGGGTCTGACAAGTAATGGAAGGGCAGATGTCGAGTGTTTGCCTTTGGATTTTGGTAATCAGGAGAATGCGATTGAGATACCAAGAAAAAAACTTATATGCAAACATAACTATAATTTGATAGTTAACAGAGATAGATGATTGGATTTTTCAAGTGACAATGATTGGATATTGGCTTTCTAGTATTAGGATATCAAAGGTCAGGTTTGAGGAAGATGAAGCCTAGCTATCGAGACTTCCTCTCAATACTGAGGAAGCTTGATATGGTGTAATTGTGATAGGTTATGTGGCATGCTGATGTGACATGCTAGCATGTTACGATGAGGTGGAAAATAATAGCTCCAAGATGAATTGCTGTACTAACATAGCACCAACATGGCAAGACAATCTGACATGACATGGATAAGAGGGCGCAATAGTTGGATGCCAATCAAAAGAAAATATGGTGGTGATATGGATGACAAGATTTGGGTATCAGGACTTGTTGTCACTACGACAATGACCCTTCAGTTTTTTTTCCTATGTCAATTTTGGAGCCTACAATAACTATTGTTTCAAGCCCCCTTGAGTCATCATGTTGTTTGATTTTTATCTATATGTTTTCTCCTAGCGTCGCATCCTCCTAAGTCAATGTTTCCTGAGTGTCGTCACTTAACCATTAGAAGCATTTGAGTTATTTAGTTCTTGGTTAGGTGCTCTCATGATCTTTCTCGACTTAGAAACTTTCCTTATCACCATGCAGACACTTGAAAAGAACAAAAAAAGAAAGAAAAAAGCAAGAAAACTCTTACAAAATAAAAAGCACACTCAAAGTTGATGAAGACATGCGCTCAACTTGAGTGCACTCCTTCGGCCCAAAGAAGTGCACCCTCTTTGAGCGCACTCCTTCATGCTGAATAGATGTTCCCTCCATGATTTCACTTCTTTGCATTGAAGAACTGTGCCCTATCTAGTTGCATGCATGAGCCAACTATGTTGCATGTGGGTGCACTCTTAGAAAATAGGAGCCCACTTAACTTATTTAACTAACACATTCACTCAACGACAAGTGGAACTCATGCATGAATAAATTTTTCATGTTAATCTCTTTAAATAAACTCAACCAATTATTCTTCCTTCATAATCATTCCATTTGAGTTGGGTGCATAGATGGGAATCAAGAATCTCTTCATCAACCAATGCAGTAAGTAAGTTTCACATGTTTAATCTTTCTATCTCATTTCATGATTTCATTGTGAAACCTTGCTTTTCTTGTTGTCGATACTTCATCTTTAAGTTTTTTCTGGTGGCGTTTATGCTAAATATTCATATCGTAAGGGTTAATATGCTATCACATGTAGAAACTCTTCAGATTCTTCAAACTTTGCAGATTACACCTTGCATGCAACAACAACTATAAAACCTTGCAGATCTTTCTCTTCCTCATCTTAGTATTCGATCTTTATATTCAAACTTGTTTATGATCTTCCAACAAGTAGAGTGCACTTCTTGATCTCAAAACCCAATCAACCTCAAAAATGCACCCTATTTGATCAAGTTTTCCTCAAGAGTGCACTTCTTCACCACGAAGGACTGCGCCCTCTCTTAAGCGCATGAGTGCATCATGAAGGCACGAAGTATCTCCATTCAACCCTTCGACATGCGACAATGCACCCTCCTTCTCCTTAAGCACAAGGGTGAATTTTGAAGGCCTAATTTTCCATCCCTTTGACCCTTTAGGGTGCGAAAATGCGCCCTAGTTGATTTTCCCCTTGTTTGAGCACATGAGTGCACTGCAAAGCCTCGAATGACCTTGCATATCCCCTTCGTGCTTTGAAAGTGCGTCCTAGTTTTAATGCCTATTTTCTCATGCATGCAAGTTATTTTATGCTGTCATTCATAGTTTTTCATGATCTATCATATGTGATGGCTCTTTGTACGTGATTTACAAGTATTGCTACATAGTTAGGTTGTTTTAAGCTAATACGATCACTATGAGTGTGTTTCCGAAAAAATGTGTTCATGCTACAAGTATTACCACTTTGTCGTCATCTATTGGAGACATTCCACCTTGCAAAGTGACCTCCAAAGAACTTTTAGAAGAAAGTGTTGGTGTACCTGTGGTAGTTACAAGGCCCAATATTCCCATATATGCAAATACTCAATGCTTTGTTGATAAAGATACACAGGTCACATGGAGAAAAATATACAACACATTCATGAAGGAGAATTTTGATGAGGACTTAAAACATTTGCATGCATACACCAACAATAAGAAGTCCATGGTGCACATGATGGAATGTAGATTCCCAGTCATGCCTTGTGCAGAAGTAATTGAATGGATCATTACACATATGGAAGATTCTCACATTGTGCTACGTAGTGAGTGTGGCGTTCAACTCAAAACCTATACTGGTGAAGATATGTAGTCATATTATAAAATGCTGAAGCCTAATGAATATGAAAATGACAACTTCTACACAAGATGGGCAACCCATTCACACTATTGACATTATCAGGTCATGGTGTCGAGAGCCTACCAAGTTTTTCCATCACATTCACAGTGTATTTGACAAACATTCTTAGAGATGTATATCAATACTTGATAGCCATGTATTTTCGATTGTACGGGCTTAAGAAAACTGAGGTGTTCGAAGAGAATTGAATATACACGCTCAATATAGTAGTTACTGTGGGAGAGTTTTATATTGGGTGGATATCCTTTCATTTGAATTGAAACGTTAGGCAGGACAGACAAAAGCATATTTACGGGTGAACCGAGCACTAGAATTCTACATGTCTGCATTTCCCTTAGATAGAATCTGTGCACAGTATGTATTCCCAAGAATGAATTGGAACTGAAACCATGAGGAGAAGTTCCCAGTTTACTTTCGCTGCAGATTTTTATCAGAAGAAAGCTTCAGAGGCATATATGACAAATTACCTAAACACTTCTTTGTAGTCATCTTTCACATGCTTTTTGAGACTGATCCTCCTTGCATGGCCGATCATGTGAAGGAGTCACTTCAAGATATTGCAAACTGGTTTTCAGCTCTAGAGGGTACATACATAAGGTGCTTCAATGATCAGATATCCCCTCATCTAATGCTATGATATGTGACTAACAAAGTGGTCATGCAAGAATTGTCCAATCATCTGGACAAGGGGTTGTCAGGAATTCTTCACAGGATCCCCTTGGCCTATGTCTCTATTGAGGATCACTCTATATGAGTTGAAGAGCCATAATGCAAAAACATCAGAAATATAGGAGTTGGACTGCCTACATTGCGCTACTAAATATTTTCTTGGATATGATCCAAGGCGAATTTTCAGGAAACATTGTCAAAGGATTGGTCACAACAAAGGTTACTCATCAATTTACACATCACAAGATGAGAAGATAAATAACTGGTACAATGCCAAAATGAAGACACATTCACTAATTGAGAACAGTTCACCCCATGATTTACCAGTCAAGATTTGCAAGTGTAGGATGAGGAGGATATAACACCTCAAGCTAGGAAACTAGCTCCCAAGAAAAGGATCATGTATTCTTCAACATACGAGAGTAGAAAGAAATGGAAAGATGATCCCTTAAAATTGGGAGCTATCCTAGTAGAGAAGGAGAGAGGAGAAGTAGAATAAGAAAAGAGGAAGAGTCATCAAGATGAGTTGCTGGATAAGAAACACGCAAAATAAGAAGAGAAGAGGAGATTACAAGAAGAGCATAAGAGGTAGTCCCAGGAGGAGGAAGCAACACATAGATTGGAAGAAGAACATTTGACTCAAGATATGGAAGAGGAGAAGTTCGAGGAAGAATATACAATCCAACCAATGGAGGAAGAACCAAATAGTCCAAGAGAACATCCTCTCACAGAAAATCATCTTCCATTTAATAAATGGGGATCACATCTCCACCAACAGACAAACTCATCGATGTATGGAGTATAATGTTCAATCAACTAAAGAATAGGATTGTACAACAGAGGCATAGATATTTCTCAAATGATCCTAAGAATCCAGTCTTAGTGTCTACAAATAAGGTGATCACTGGATACACTAGAAGGAATTTGAGGGCAATCATGGCGACGAATGTTGCATTCTCTATAGCGGAAAAAAATAAATATGAGAACTTGTTGAATGAGAATGCCAGGTTGAGAAGAGAACTTGTTGTGGTGAGGCAACATGAAGAACATATTGCAGCAGAGAACTAATGACTGTCATCACAAAACTTCAACATCGCAGAATGGAAGTCAACCATGCAAGAAGAGTTGGGGCTAATGGAGGATACCATGGTGCAACTATATGATGAGATGATACTTATACAACAGGTCATGGCTCCTCTCATTGGAATTCAGAAGAACACACAGGAAGTGGTGAAACTCCTAAAGATAGCAAATAGAGTAGTTGATCAGATGCAGGAGTGGACTGCCAAATATCTAGATGCTCCAAAACATTTGGAAAAGAGGGATACAATTACTGCAGAAATAGATAGAGTTTAGTTGAGATTCCACCTACAAAACTACTCACATATTGGAGCACAGTTGGTTAGTACTATGGATGCATATAACCGATTGCATAATGGGTTTGAGTCTCTAACATAGAAACATGGTATGCCCTCCATTAGATCTCTTGAAGTAATCAGAGGCATGGAAGTCATGTTCCAAGAGATCAGGGAATATATTGAGCAAATCAAGCATGAAAAAAAATGGGAAGTGTTAGAGGTAACCAAATACATTATTTAGAAGTACACCTTTGCACCAGTCAAAGCGCACATGAAACTCTCATGGATGTGGAATAATGTACAATCAAGCTACAAGAACATACTAACGGAGCCATTGGAAGTGAATATGTGCTACAATGGGGACTTCACAGTTTGGGTTGAAGCCATCTCACAGGAGTTCAAAGCATGGCACACTTACATTACAAGTGAACTCCACGAAGAAGCAAATGAACTATCCATTTGATGAGTCTTTGTCCCATTTTTAGTATTGTCTTATTAGGCCACTGACTCATTTGTAAATTCTCTTATGTAACAAATGTTATGTAATAAATTCCAAGGGACACATGTGGAATATGAAAGCCAAAAATTGGAGCGTAGTGAGTCATGTATAGAATATGAATAAGCATAGAAGTCAAAGAGTCATGAGGAAGCTCAAAGGTCATTGATATTTGTTATAAATAACTCCTCATAACTCAAGAAAAAGGCTTTTCAAAGGCTTTAGATTCTAGAGGCCTTGCCTTGGATTCTCTTGTAAGACATAGGAGATACATCATTGTTGGGAATCATGATTATCGTTAGACCAAAACCCACAAGTGTTAGTGAATGATCTCATCGTCAGAGATAAAGATCCATGAGAGGCAGTTAGTCAATGTCGCGAAACACACGAGGAGCTTTGGTTTATCCAATTTCCAACAAGCTCCCCCCAATGCGAGCCAGGTGTGTATCAAACTCGTGACCAACACTTTGATACCACTTGTTGGGAATCATGATTTCCATTAAAAAAAAACCCATAGGTGTTAGTCCACAATCGCATCGTCAGAGATAAGGATCCACAAGAGGTGGTTAGTCCATGTTGCGAAACACATGGGGAGCATTGGTTTATCCAATGTCCAACAATTATTCTTTGGAGAAGAGTTGTGGCTTCATGTTCCACTATTGGATACAATGTTTCATTTATGTAACAATGTACTTGGGATCTTACACTTTTAATCATAAGCTCAATGAGCTGACATTCCTTCATACATGTTTCATAGATATAGTTGGAATACCCTGGTTATGTTTATGGTATATGTCGCTTTATTTACATACTAAGTTGGCAAACTAATTTCTTGCTTAGCTAAGGATATTATTGAATGAATGTTGTTATGATTGAATGATTGTTGTTTATTAAGAGGAATCATCTACAAGTACTCAACAAGTCTTTATCTTTATTCTTGGGTCCCCCTTTAGGACAATACTATTACTTTTCTAACTGGTGGCTCGTTTCCCTCACCAACTGCGGAAGTCTCTCTCGTATACCTTACACTAGATGTCTCACAAAGCTCACATTCTTGTTGCCCCAAAGTAGTGTGCATTCTCTTGTGTTGGTTGGTACCCAAGACATATCTTTAAATCATTCCAATGTTGGCTGGACCATATGACCGGATGGGACTCCTACACCAAACAATTTGATGTCTAATTGGAACTTCACATCGGGTAGATTCCCTTACAATGTTGGTGGCATCCAACATCGTCAAACTTTTTGGTGCTAGAAGGAGGGCTAGATGACAAGTTGAGCTTGTGAAGTCTGTTTGAATCTCTTACCTTTAATGGCTTCATCCCAGATCATAATCTTGAGGTGTTTTACCAAAGATTATAATATTTCAATCCCCGTGGAATTTTTTCATAACTTGTCACATATTAAATTCAATGGCAAGGGTACGACAACTATCCTTGATTACATAATTGAATTCATTCAATTTTTCTTTTCAAGTGGAGTTTATTCTGAAGAAATCCTTGTGCGGTTGTTTACTGTTACATTAGATGGTCGTGTGAAGTGATGGTGCTACTCTCTACCCAATGCTTCTAATACATGTTTCAAGCATTTGGTTAACGATATTTTTTGCATCTTTGACAAGTATGAGTATCAATATGTTCTTAATGAACTCAATCAACTTAGAGTGGAACTGAATGAATCCCTTAAACATTTCCTTGATCGATTCCTTCATCTTTTCTATGAGTTCCTAGACGAGGATGTTGAATGGTAGTTCTTAAATGAGAAATTTCATTTCTCAGTTCAAATGTCAAGGAAATATTTTGAATTTGATTCCTCATGTCCTCTTGACCCAAAAGAATTTTAGCATCCTAAGGAAGAACCAGACATGCCTTTTGTCCCATGTCCTCCTCCTTTTTATGTTTCGTCTTTTGAAAATATTTCGTGGCTTGTGTTTACAGGCTCTTTGTAAAATACTCCTCTTGTTTTGTCCCATGTCCTCCTCCTCCTTTTGATCCCATTTCAAACTCACTAGAAGACTCTTTTTAGTCAAAATCCATATCTCGTGGCTTGTGTTTACAGACTCTTTGTAAAATCTTGTATGGTCATGGACTGGGTCACTTCTGCTGTTGGGGAGTCTATTGTGTGGTAGAATAGTTGAGTAAAATACACCATTGTGGTTTCATTTCTTGCTTGCGTTAGTTAGTGCAGATGTTTGCACGATTTATTTTGTTCATTGCACTGCCTTCTTTTATGGTTCTTCACGACCATGTCTTATGGTTTAAAGGTCGGGATCAACTTCTTTGGCTGTATTGAAAGTTTCACTTCAAATGACCCAACCCCTCTACTGTTTAGGTTAGGTTAGGATAGGTTAGATATAGTTAGATGCATTTCATTCTTGTTATATATTGTCATGTTTCATATTTTGATTTGCTTCTTTGGTTTTCTTTGTCTCTGAATAAAGTTGGTTTTGAGCTTTGAGGTGATGGTGCTAACCTTTTGTGGATGTAAATTTGTAGTAACATGCAACCATTGGGTTATTTGTTACCCTCTTCCTCTATTTGGTTTATCACTTCTGAGTTTATGATTTTTCGATGGAAAAAATGATCCCTTAGTCAATAATATGCAAGCAAACCATGAAGCCCGCATCTATTTAGTATTCTCATTCCTATTCTCGGTCCTGTTATGCATAGTGTTCTCTTTCTTATCTATCTGTGTAGAGTAAGATAAGGGGAAATATTTTAGAGATTAGAGCATTAAAGGTCTAAAAATCTGTCTTTGAAGGAGCAACCTCCTTTTCTTTTAATAATTTAGGATCCCTCTTTCGCATGTAAAAAATAATAAGTGCCCATGATCAATTCTATGAAAAAGAAAAGAAAATACACAGGGTGAATGAAGAGAAAGGCTTCTTGCGCAGGGAGGTGAAGAAAGCGACTTCGTCCGGGTACTGTCAAGGCTCGTTGGCAGCGAAGCAACGCTTGTGTTCCTGAAGTGACTCTGTCAGGGTACTATTGAGGCCGTTGGTTGTGGATCAATGCCAAAGATGTAAAACTCACACTCTGATTGGTTTTTACCATATTATAATACCCTTACATCAACATGATAATGATACAACTTGTTGTATTGTTGTGTTATGCCGAGTAGTGGAACATGGGAGTATATATCTTTAACTAGGTAAGAGTGGGGATCTAAGGTAACCCACTGATTGAATCAATACTTCTTGAAGAAATGAGACTCTGAGCTTACAATGAAACCATTTTAGAGAAGCTGGGGTTCACCCAGTGTGTCACCAAGTGTTTTCGCTACAATAAGGACCCTCCAAAATATTTTCCTATGTCAATTTTGGAGCCTACACTAAATATCGTTTCAAGACCCCTTGAGTCATCATGTTGTTTGATTTGTTGTCTATGTATTTTCGCCTAGTGTCGCATCCTCCTAAGCCAACATTTCCTAAGTGTCGTCACTTAACCATTATAAGAGTTTGAGTTAGTTAGTTCTTGGTTAGGTGAACTCATGATCTCTCTCGACTTAGAAACTTGCCTTATGGCCATGCACACACCTGAAAAGCACACAAAAGCATGAAAAAAACAAGCAAAAAGCAAGAAAAAAGAAATAACACACTTAGAAAAGCAAAAGTGCACTCAAAGTTGATGAAGATAGGTGCTTAACTTGAGTGCACTCCCTCGACTCGAAGGAGTGTGCCCTCCTTGAGTGCACTTCTTCACGTTGAACATATGTGCCCTCCATGAGCACACTTCTTTGTGTCGAAGAAATGCACCCTGTCCAGTTGCATGCATGAGCCAACCTTGTTGCATGTGGGAACACTCCTAGAAAATAAGAGACCACTTAACTTCTTTAACTAACCAATTCACTTGATGTCAAGTGGCACTCATGAATGAATCAATTTTCATGTTAATCTCTTTAAATCAACTTAGTTAATCATTCTTCCTTCATAATCATTCCATCTAAGTTGGGTGCAAAACTAGGAATCAAGAATATCTTCATCAACTAGTGCAACAAGTAAGTTTTGCATGTTTAATCTTTCCATCGCATTTCATGATTTCAATGCCAAATATTGCTTTTCTTGTTGTCGATCCTTCATTTTTTAGTTTGTTTGCTAGAATCTATGTTGAATCTTCATATTGCAAGGGTTAATTTTCTATTGCATGCATAAACTCTTCACATTATTCAAACCTTTCAGATTCCACCTTGCATGTGACAACAACTATAAACCCTTGTAAATATTTCTCTTCCTCATATTAGCATTCGATCTTTCTATTCAAACTTTTTTTATGAGATTCCAATAGGCATAGCGCACTTCTTGAGCTCAAAGCCCGATCAACCTCAAAAATTGCACTTTGTTTGATCAATTTTTCCTCAAGAGAAAACTTCTTCACCATGAAGAACTGCGACCTCTCTTGAGCGCATGAGTGCATCATGAAGTGACAAAGTATCTCCATTCAACCCTTCGACATGCGATAGTGTGTCCTCCTTTACCATGAGTGCATGGCTACATTGTGAAGGCCTAAAGCCTTGTTAACGTCCTCCTTCATCCCTTTGGAGTCCGATAGTGTGCCCTCCTTGTATCCTTGAGCACATGGGCGCATAGGGAAGACTTGAAGGCCCATTTTTCCATTGCTTCGACCCTTCGGGTGAGAAAATGTACCCTAGTTGATTTTTCCCCTTGCTTGAGCGCATGAGCACACTGCAAAGCCCCGAATGACCTTGCATGTCCCCTTCATGCTTTGAAAGTGTGCCCTCCTAGTTTGCATGCCTATTTTCTCATGCATGCAAGTTATTTTATGCTGTCATTCATAGTTTTTCATGATCTATCATCTATGATGGATCTTTGTACATGATTTACAATTATTTTTGCATAGTTAAGTGGTTTTAAGCTAATAATTTCACTGTGAGTGTGTTTCCCCAAACAGGTGCTCGTGCTACAAGTATTACCACTTTGTCATTATTTTTTGGAGACATGGTGCCTCACAAAGTGACCTCCAAAGAACATTCAGAAGCAAGCATTGGTGAGCCCGTGGAAGTTACAAGGCCCAATATTTCCATATATGCAGATACTCAGTGCATTGTTGATATAGATACATAGATCACATGGAGAAAAATATACAACACATTCATGCAGAAGAAGTTTGCTGAGGACTTAGGAAATTTGCATGCATACATCAACATCAAGAAGTCTAAGATGCATAGGATCACATGCAGATTCTTGGTCATGCCATGTGCACAAGAAATTGAATGAATCATTACGCATATGGATGATTTACACATGTGCTACACAGTGAGAGTGGCACTCAACTTGCCACCTATACTGGTGAAGATATGCAGTCATATTGTAATATGCTGAAGCCCAATGAATATGCAAATTCCAACTTCTACGTAAGATGGGAAACCCTCGACACTAGTGATGTTATCAAATCTTGGTGTCAAGAGCCTGCCAAGTTTCACCATCACCCATCCATAGTGTATCTAACAAATATTCTTATAGATGTCTATCAATACTTGATAGCCATGTATTGTCTGTTTTATGGGCTCAAGAACACTGAGGTGTTCCAAGAGAATTAGATATACATGATCAATATAGTAGTTACTCATGGGAGACTTTTCAAGTGGGCGGATATCCTATCATTTGAATTGCAGCGTCAGGTGGGGTAATAAAAAGCATATTTACGGGTGAATCATGCAGCAAAATTATACATGCATGCATTTCTCTTAGATGGAGTCTGTGCACAGTATGCATTCCTGGGAATGAATTGGAACTGGACCCATGAGGGGAATTTCCCAGTTTACTTTGACTGCAGAGTGTTATGAGAAGCAAGCTTTAGAGGCGTATATGACAAATTAGCTGAACACTTCTTTGCAATCATCTTTCACATGATTTTTGATATCAATCCTCATTGCATGACTAATCAGGTGAAGGAGTCACTTTGAGATAACGCAAAATGGTTTGCAACTCCGGAGGGTACATACATAAGATGCATTACTTGTTAGATATCCCCTCATCTTATGCCGCGATATGTGACTAACAAAGTGGTCATTTAGGAATTTTCCAATCAACTGGACAAGGGGTTGTTAGGAATTGTTCATAGGAGGAAGAAAGCCCCTTGGCCTATCTTTCCATTGAGGATCAGACTATATGAGTTGAAGAGACATAAGGAAACAACAACAAAAATACAAGGGTTGGGTTGCCTACATTTTTCTACTAAATATTTTCATGGATATGATCTCAGGTGAATTGTTAGGCAACATTGTCAAAGGATCAATCATAATATGAGGTACTGATCAATGCCTAAAGCAAAAATGAGAAGATAAATAACTGGTACAATGCCAACATGAAGAAACATCCACTAATGGAGACCAATTCACCCACAATCCACCAACTTAAGACTTGCAAGTGCATGAGAAGGAGGAGATAACACCTCAAGCTAGGAAACTAGCTCCCAAGAAAAGGATCCGATATTATTTGAGAGGTGAGAGTAATAAGAAATGGAAAGTTGATCCCTTAAATGTAGGATCTATCATAGTAGAGGAGGAGAGAGGAGAAGTAGAAGAAGAAGAGAGGAAGAGTCAGTAGGATGAGTTGTTGGAGAAGAAATAAGCAAAAGAAGAAGAGAAGGGGAGAGTATAATAAGAGCAACAGAGGCAGTCCCAGGAGGAGGAAGCAACACATAGATTTGAAGAAGGAAACTTGACTCAATATCTAGAAGAGGAGCAGTTCGAGGGAGAAGATACCATCCAGCTAATGGAGGAAGAACCAAATACTCCAAGAAAACATCCTCTCACAGGTGGCCATCTTCCATTTTGACAGATAGGGATCACACCTCCACCAAAGAATAGAGTCATGGATGTATGCAGTGTAACGTTCGATCATTTGAAGAAAAGGATCGTGCAACAGAGGCATAGATATTTCTCAAAGGATCCTTAGAATCTAGTCTCAGTGTCTACAGAGAAGGTTATCATTGCCAACACTATAAGGAATACAAGGGAAGTCATGGCAACAAATGTTGCACTCACTACAACAATAGGATAACTATAAGTACTTTTTGAACGAAAATGATAGGTTGAGAAGAGATCTTGCTACGGTGAGGAAACAAGTAGAACATATCACAACGAAGAACCAATGACTTTCATCATAAAACTTCAACACCGCAGAATGGAAGTTAACCATGCAAGAAGATCTAGGGATGATGGAGGATACCATGGTGCGACTATATGATGCTATGATACTTATACAACAGGTCATGACTCCTCTCATTGGAATTTAGAAGAACACTGAGGAAGTGGTGAAACCCATGCAGATAAAAAATAGAGAAGTTTATCAGATGTAGGAGTGGAATTCCAAATATCCAGATGCTCCGCAACATTTGAAAAAGAGGCATAAAATTGCCACAAAAATATGTAGAGTTCAGTTGAGAATCCACCTACAGAACTAATCGCATCTTGGAGCACATGCAATTAGTACTATGGATGCATATAACCAATTGCATAAGGGGTTTGAGTCTCTACCACATAAACATGGAATCCCACCATTGTATATCTTAAAGAAATCAGAGGCAGGGAATTTATCTTCCAGGAGATCATGGAATATATTGAAAAAATCAAGCAGGCAACGGAACGGGAAGGCTTGGAGGTAACCAAAGACATTATTAAATAGTACACCTTTGCACCAATAAAAGCGCACATGAAACTCTCATGGTTGTGGAATAATGTACAATCAAGCTCCAAAAACATACTAACAGAGGCATTGGAGGTGAAGATGTGCTACAAAGAGGACTTTCTAGTTTGGGTTGGAGCCATCTCATAGGAGTTCAGAGCATGGCACACTTACATTAAAAGTGAAATCCATGAAGAAGAAAATGATTTATCCATTTGATGAGTCTTTGTCCCATTGTTAGTTTTGTCTTATTAGGCCACCATCTCATTTGTAAATTATCTTATGTAATAAATGTTATGTAATGAAGTCCAAGGGACACATGTGGAATATGAAAAGCCACACATTGGAATGTAATGAGTCATGTATAGAATATGAACAATCATAGAAGTCAAAGAGTCACGAGGAAGCTCAAAGTCATTGATATTTGTTATAAATAGCTCCTCATAACTCAAGAAAAATGATTTTGGAAGGCTTTAGATTCTAGAGGTCTTGCCTTGGCTTCTCTTGTAAGACATAGGAGATAGATCATTCTTTGGAGAAGCAAGTTGTGGCTTCATGTTCCACTATTGGATACAATGTTTCATTCATGTAACAATGTACTTGGGATCTTACACTTTTAATCAGAATCTCAATGAGCTGACATTCCTCCATACATTCATCATATATATAGTTTGACTACTCTGGTTATGTTTCTTTATTTACATACTAAGTTAATGAACTAATTTGTTACTTAGATATGGCTATTATTGAATGAATGTTTTTATGCTTTAACGATTGTTGTTTACTGTGTGGACTTATCTATAGGTATTCAACAAGTCTTTCTCTTTATTCTTGGGTTCCCCTTTAGGATAGTACTATTACTTTTCTTACCGGTGTTTTGTTTCCCTCACTAGTGGTGGAAGTCTCTCTCGTATACCTTACACTGGATGTCTCACAAAGCTCACATTATTGCTGCCCCAAAGTAGCGTGTGTTCTCTTGTGTGGTTTGGTACCCAAGGCATATCTTTAAATCATTCCAATGGTGGCCGGACCGTATGATCGTATGGGACTCCTACACCAAATGGTGTAAGTTATAATTGGAACTTCACATTGGGGAGATCCCCTTACAATGTTGGAGGCATCCAACACCATCAGCAAGACTATATTAGAGGACCCTTTAATTGTGAAATAAAATATCTATAGATGTCGATACCTTTGCTAGTAAACGAAGGCTTTCCCATCAGTTAATGAACTATTATTGGGGTTGTGCGTTTGACTATTAGGGGTTGGGAATGTAGAAGGGAGCTATTGAGTTGTTCCTCCTAATACTACCAATACCAATATGGCTCAAACATTGTAGGCCACAGTGACTTGCATGCATGGAAATTAACAGGGCTAGTTGATTTGGATGGGTTGCCACATGGAAACCTCATGGCACCCCCATGAACCACATAATAATGACACATGGGCTAATGAGGTAAAGACAAGTGGTAGATGTTGATGTGGCCTTAAGGGGTAGATCTTCAATTGGACATAACTTTGTACATGGAGCTCAATTTTAGACAAAATTTATGTCCTTAGAAAGTTCTCACCTAGTAAAATACGATGGAAATGTTAGAAATGAGTTTTGAGGTGGTTGTAGAATGAAGAAAATTTGCTAGACTCATCTCCATAATTTAACCTTAAAGCTCAGGTCTAGACACCTGACAACCCTAATCAAGCATTGGGGGTTCTGGGCACCTTACACGCACTCCAAGATATTAAATAAGACAAAAGGCTCTAAAATTTCGACAATTAATTATACTAGGTGATTCCAACTTGATCATCTAAAACATCTATTGTCAATATCTCCCAAGATATTACAAAGTAAAAATCATTTTTAAGAGAATATACATGGAACTTAAATACTTCAAGGAAATTAAACACATCTCACATTCTTCACCAAAGTAGCAATAAGACTAATTAATTAGAAAATCAAGCCACTCAAAATTTAGCTGGAAATATGATGCTTTACAAACATGGTTCAAATGTCTTAAAACCATGATTATGATCATAATTAATTCCTCCTCAAAGCCTATGGTAGTGAGTGCCTGGGTGTAAACAACTGGAAGCATGGAAAATTATTTTATACAGATCCAATCATCACACTCTAACTCCCACTAAGTATGTCTGATACTCTCCTCCCTATGGCTCATTCTAGTCACAAAAAAGCCACAAGTGGCTTCTCATCATATCCACAAGAGGAGATCACGTTGATGCATTATTCCTTGCTTTGACATATATATGTATGATGTAATGGAAAATGATTTCCACATTGAATTGTTATTTGAAGTCTTTAGCATTGTTATTAATAACATAGAACCTTTCCTCAACCACTTGCAACATAGGAATTCACCTCCAATATCCTATTCTATTATCTCTTTGCTCGAGTTCAATATCTCCCACAAGATGGCTTAGGAATACATGAACAAGGACATGGCTAATTTTCAAGCATGAGAAGGGAAATACGAGGAGTCATAAATGGAGCATCACCACATGCAATATCAACAAACTCAACTCTCCAACAGTTGGTCAAGAACAATGAATATCATTCTCTCCTTGATGTTAGTTTTTGTAGCATCAAATGGTGTTCGAGTCTTGAAAATTTTCAAAGAGGCTAAGAAACACTAAGAATCCATAACCCAGAAAAGGTTTAAGGAAAATCCACCTAGAGATTCCCTAATTAAGTTAGTTGATCAGTAATTAAAATTTTCCTAAGTCTAATTTAGGGAAAAGGATTAATTAACATGAATTAATTAAGGGAGGTGAGATTTCTCTAGAAACTCACACAGATCGACTAGGAAATAATATTAGCCATTGATTAAGCTTTAAACTTGGCCATTAGAGTCCCATAGTGAGATTATAAGAAGAAGTTGATGGGTAGATGGAGGAAGATACTTGAGATCGATTTCCTTGGGTAGTTCGATTTTCCAGAGAGAAACAACAATTAGTCATAAGAGTTTGAGCTAGAGAAAGGAAGCAAAGATAGAGAGGGGTAGAGACAGTGAGTCTAGAGGAAGTCATCCAAATCTAGAGAGTAGCCTGCAGAGAGATAGAGATAGCCATAGAGAGGCTGATGCATGTGATGCACAAAAGTATCTAGAGGGAAATTTGATTCAGTTGGAGGAAGGGTTGTTTCAGGTGCTAGTGGCTGAAATAATTTCTAGAGGACCAAGCTAGAGGCTTCCAGACCAACATCAGTCAATCAAAAGTTGATTCGATGCAGTTCTAAGCCAACGATTTTTCAGTCATGCACAAAATTGACGCAGGGCATGCGCAAAGGCAGTTGGAGAGCCAGTTTGATTGGATTGATTGAGCCAAGATTGCTTGTGGGGGTGAGGAAACTTCCTCACAATATTTTTGCCAGTATTTTCTCTGTAGGATTGCCAGATTTCAAAATCAAGTTGTACTCAAAATTTCTCATTGTTGCTTAATAATAAAAACCCTCAGCTGCTGCATTGGTTTTTACTAAGTTAGATTTTTCCAGGGATGTTTGTCCAAAATAACAACGTTATATTTTTGTGTATGGGTGGTAGTGTTTTCTCAGTTTCTAGTTTATCTTCTGCAATATTTTTATTTGTGAATATTGCAGCGTGATTAATTAGTTGTTGCTGTAGCAATAAACTATTAAATTAGAAAAATTAATTCCAATTGCTGCAGTAGAATTTCAATAGTGAAAATTTCACACTTGAGGTAGCAGATGCATCAAATGGAAGAAGGAATCTGGACACTTACAATACAAGTTGAGGACATGCAACACTTAAGGATACCGTATTAGCCCCATTGATTCTCTTCCATAACAATTACTTCTTCACCTTCAGTGTAGGTTTTAAAATTGTAGAAAAATTACCTGCAAACGAATCCTTAAAACATAAAAAATATACAATGGTGAGAACATAAAACAAATATACATAGAGATTTAACCCTGGATCCCGAAACTAAGACTACCAGATTGATTTTTCATTATATTTCTTTCAATATTACAATACATATATATGCTCATTGAAACATTCATAAACCCCGATCTACTAACCCTGGATTAGAACATAACCGTAGTTCTGTTGATTGGATCTACAAAATACCATGGGAAAAAACCATCATGCCCAAAACCATGTGAAAACCCCATGCACAAAACGATGGGTAGGCACACCCACCATTTTTGGGTCCACCCCCCATACTTGGGTCCGCGAGTGAACCTAATCGTGGAAAGAACATAACACATACCCAATATCCAATATTTGAATTAAATGTCACTCCATTTCCATAATTTTTTCTGGGTTGGGACAATGAATCCTGCATAGAATCCATGCCAACTAAGGTCTGCAATATTTTGTTAGTTCATTATCTAGTTTACATTGTTAAATATAAGGGAGAAGAAATGGATAGTATTTTCTTGTACTTAAAATGCAATTTCAGTCTTCATAAACATATAGATCCTTAAGCATTTTTAGATGTAATTTTGGTTCATTTTTGCACTATGAATGCATACTTATATCAATATAATTTTAATGTTTAAAATTAAAAAATAAATATTATTTATATTTCTAAAATTGTAGTAGAAAAATATGTTTGTGCTAGATTTTCACCATTTGTAAAGTCATCATGTTTAATTCCATCCACATTCTGTGCGTCATCTTTTTAATCTTATGCAGAGTGTTTCCAATTAAATACTTGGAAACACAAATTCTAATGTAGTGTACAATGAAACTTTTATTTCACGAGAAGATGTAATAATTTGAATTCTCATATGTAAAAACTAAGGCTTGGATCACTTAAATTAATGGTGTTTAGATTTAGCAATAGCACAACCTTCCCTTACATAGATAATGGATAAATATAATCTCGAATTATTCACTGTATAATGCCAAGCTAAATTTCCCTGGAAAATCATGGAAATTCCAGCACGATTTTGATAAAATCTGGATTTTGTTTTTGTAAATACAGGTTATGGTTGTCAAACTTCAATATTTTGGGTTCCCTGGGGGTTTTTGATGGTTCTAAATCCATTTCCACCATGAAAAACACGATTCAAACTATCTTATTTCTAGATTTTTTGATTTTTATTTTGCCGGATTTCAACGATTTTTGGTCGTCCCGTCAAATTTGACGCCTCGATATACAACACCTATTAAAAGTATTGTATTTCAAAATTGTGTTCATCCCACTAATCTCTTTAATCTCATGGTTATGTTATTTTTATACATGCCAAAGGTAGGGTTATATTGTTTTTGGTTTTTAGTAAAAAATCTTTGACTTCTATTAAAACTAAAAATTGCTATAAAGTGTTCATAATGTTTTTCAAAATTTTATATTAAAACAAAATTTTGATTTTGATTTTTGACTTTTTTTTTTTTTAATGGAATTCCTAATTTTTGATTGGTTGCTAATAATTTTAATGTGGTTTAAAATAAATTTGTTAGGAAAATAATAATTTAAAAATAATAAAATTAACAGGAAAACCTAATAATTACACTTAGCACAAATTTAATAACTATCGTGCTGGTAGGAACTGTTGCCATTTATACAGGCATAATTTCCGGCTTAAACTTTTCGCCACTTCAATTTTATTAAACTATTGTATTATAATTTGGTTGTTCGTCAATTATCATATGTTAGATAAGTCATAAGCATTATGGTATAACTTTATTCTAACACCTTAAAAACGATTTTCGTACCTACGCTACATGGCCTTACTTGAGAGGTGCAGACATATCAATCCTTGTGAACAATCGAACGGTGGAAAAATGTTGTGTATGGTTTTGGGTAGGGTAACCTACCCTTGGCTACCTCATTTGTGCTTGTTGGCATCTCTTGCTCTCTGCAACCGTGTCTAAGGGTTTCGACCTCAATTGTTATGGTGTTTCTCCTCGTGATCTCTGCAGGCTTCCTTTGCTTCCTAGATTTATTAGTTAGATTATTAACTGTGATGGATCTTCCAAGGTTTAGATCTGATGGTTGCCCAGATAAGTTAGACCATGTTTTTACTAGTGTATGTGGCTTCCACCCTTGCCACTTTTCTCTTTACTTTACTTTTCTTTATGGTATGGTGTGTATACCTCTGATTGATAATGTTCCATGGGTTTATGAAGGGTTGTGTGAAAAACCCCACTGTCTAGTAGATTGCCTCTCGCATAGGGTTTCTGGTCTAGTTTTGTTGCTCTTGAGGTTAATCCTTTATCAATGCTTCTTTGAGAATTAGGGCGTCAATAATCAGGGTGCCTTTGGAATTTCCTGGGATGACCATACAAATGGTTGCACCAGGGTTTCTTTACGTATAAGCTCGAGCAGTTCCCTGTTCATTGATACTTGATAATTTATCCTTGTTGGCTAGCTTACTTTCTCCCTATGTTAACCAACATGTTTTTTTTGTGTAGGTTTCTTGGGGTTCCATAACCTGTCTAAGGGTTGAAGGGTTCTTTAGTGACTCTTACTGGGTTTGTTGTGCATTATATTACAAAAATCCCCGACCTATTTTTCTTCTTTCGTTTGTAGAGCTTGAAAGGTAGAATTTCAGATAGGTCCCTTGGCACGCACTTTGGCAATTGTAGGGTTTATACAGGTTTGCACTTAACCCTTATTTGTCTGGTTCCTTTCCCCCAATTAACAACATTTACTTTGGATTTTTATTTAATGTTTACAAAAGGGATATAACCCATGTCTTTCTAGGTTGTGGAATCAAATTTCGTTTTTTTCCAGAGAGGGAGATATGGGCCTCCTAAATTCGGAAGATGCCACTCCTTGTCTCTCCAAGTAGACTATTTCAAGCTGGTTGTTTTTTATTGCAAAAAGGGGTTTTATTTTAGCTTATTGTTCCATATTTGTTTTCTTTGTAGAGTCCCTTTACTTTGATTGGTGCATTAACATATTTAAATTGATTGAAACTCAACTTACAATTTGTACAGTAGCACTAGAATTGTAATGGATTTGGTTAACCATTTAGCTTGCATATATATGTAGTCTTACAGTGCTTATTTGGATTTTCCCAGATTGTATGTACATGTATAACAAAATTACGTAATTGTAATGGATTTGGATCACCATTTAGCTTTCATATATATGTACATGTAAAAAAAACTTACTTAATCATGCCAGATGAAGTACATGTAAAACAAACTTACTTAATCATGCTAGATAGCTAGTCCTGTCGCTTCAGGGACTAGCTTCATTAATATCTAATTTTTTTCAAATAAGTGCATACTCAAAGATAACAAGAGTTAATACCAGCTTAGTGGAGACCCTGTGATCATTCAATATGGATTAAAGATAACAAAGGTATGTAAGAAGCTAAGGTTTCTTTAATTTTTCAGTATATTGACTTTTGATTGTACTTCACCAGTTGCATTCTCAAAAGATGATTTTCTCAACATAGATGGGAGATGATGATGTACAACCTCTGACAACACTATATGAAAATATGTTAAAAAATTTTCACCCATTAAATGAAAATCTGTTTAGAACTATTTTCATAGTTTGTTATGCATTTGACACATTTATGGTTACAGTGATGTCTAAGCCATGGATAAAATTAAAATTTTATTTTATAATTTGTTTTTTGGATAGTATTTATTTTATTTTCTATCATTATTTTTTATGTTTAATTCTTTCTAATAAATTCTAGAGATAAGAGAAATTACTAAAAACTAAATCTCACACAATTCAATTTATCAACACTTTTAAAACAATTATGTTTATTTATCTTGATTATAATTTATTTAATATTAAATATACATTTTAAATACTCAGTAAATATACTATGGTATATGTTATAATTTCAGTATTAAGAGGATCCTTGGACCCATGCCATATGATTCGAAAATGCATATTTTCAGTGGAACTCAATCTGTTAGGTCCCTATAATACTAGTGATTCCCCCATTGCTATTGTCATTGTAGCCCTTATTGTTATTGTTGTGCCCCATAGAAGCCCACTATTGTTATTGTTGTGCCCTTATATTATTATTGTTATGTCAACTTTGATTATATTGTGACCCCTTAGACTCCTATATATAGAAAGAAGGTTTTGTCATTTGTGTCATCCAAAAATTGTTCATTTGTGTAATGTAAAGGAGGTTTCCCCCTCAAAGAGGTTGATTTTGGAGTCGTTGATCTATCTTTTCTTCTATTTTGTGAGTTGGTTACATAGCATTTGGTATTAGAGCTTTGGATTCTAGGGTTTTGCTGCGCCAAATATGTGACTCATCGTGGCATTTTAGCTATAAATTTTTTTGTACAATGTTTCAGAAGCTAAAATTAAAACCCATTTGAGCTGAAATCTCAATGAACCTTGGGTCTGAATTTCAGGTCACTATATTTTCGGAGATAGGATCCAAGGAAGTTAGGGTTTTGTAGGCTCTCGAATTATATCTCAAACATGTGACCTGGGGAAAATCATCATAACTTTCTCTCTCCACATTAGATTGTCATTTCACAAGAAGTTACAGAAAGAGGAAAAATTGTAGTTTTATGTGTATCAGTTTTAGGTCCTAAGTTTAAAACAGTGACACGTGGAATTTCGTACAAGTTCGCTCTACTGAACCAGTCTATAATCAGGTCATCGTGGGAGATTTGGCATAACTCTTTCTTGGAGAATCCAATCTTGATTAGACTTGTGGGGTTGGAACGAGGACTCAGAGGGCTACTGCAGGAAGCAATTTCAAACCTTGGAGACCCAAAATTACAGAGATACAATAGATTCAATATCGAGCTCCTAAAAAGTGAAAAAAGGTGTGTAGATTTTTTAAAATTTTGCATAAGTTTGGTTTGAAAAAATAGTTTGAAGGAATTCAAAGCGCATAGTCAAGCATTATTATAATTAATTGATGCCCCAAAGAAAGAAAATGGAAACACCTAGTAAGCAACCTGAAAGCTCTAGTATGACTCATGAAGAAGAGGAAGAAATGCAACATGATATATCAAAATTACGAGACCAAGTGCAACAAAATTCACTCTCACAAAAGGTAACAGAAGCTAAGATGGATAGTTTAAAGAAAGGTGTGGAAGCTAAGATGGATGATTTAAAGAAAGGCATGGAAGCTAAGATGGATGGTTTAAAGAAAGATGTGGAAGCTAAGATGGATGGTATAGAAGAAAAAATTAAAGGCAACATGGAAGATTTGAAGACAAATTTGAAAAATTTGCTACAAGAAATGCTTACTAATGGCGAAAGAGTAGTAAAGGAAACTCATGATGAGAACAAAATAAATGTTAATAATGATTTCATAGACTCTAACATTGGATTGAAGACCCACCATGTTCCAAAGATCGATATGAGGAAGTTTGATGGCAAGGATCCTGTAACATGGATACTACAAATGGAGCAATATTTTGATCTCCATAATGTGCAAAACACACAAAAGGTATGCATTGCAACTTTATATTTGGAACCTAATCAATGGATTTTCTTTCTTAAACAAATTGTCACTTGGACAATTTTTACGGAATAAATGATAGCACATTATGAGGATACAAAAAGAAACATCTTTTTTAGCCAATTGATAAATCTCAAACAAAAGGGTTCAATGATGGAGCACATTGAGGACTTCCAAAAATTGAATATAAGGGTAAAAGATATTCCAGAGGAGCATAGGATTGATGTGTTCATAGGGACTTTAAAGGATAACATCCAACATGAGGTTCGCCTTTGGGAACCTGATTCATTGGAGAAGGCATTCAGGTTGGCAAGAAAAATGGAAAGCAAAATTATGGAAACAAGGAATCCTACCACTCACAACTATAAAGATGGAAGTGTTTATGCCCATATCCTTCCACAACCTACAAGGTTAACACCACAAAAATTGGAAGAAAAATAGAAATATGGCTTCTTGTTAGTTGCGATAACAAATACACTAAAGGTCATAAGTGTGATGAGAAGAAATTATTTTACATAGGTTGTGAAGAGGAGGAAGAAAAGGAACAAGAAACGTCAAAAGAAGAGGATATACACCAGGAACAAACCCTAGAGAAAGAAGAAATGAATCCGACCATATCTTGTAATGCATTGGCTGGAATTACCACTCCTCAAACTATCAAGATAGAAGGACATATCAAGAAGAAAAAGGTAATATTGTTAATTGATTCGGGAAGTACCCATAATTTTATTCATTGTAAGATAGCTAAGGAATTGAATTGTTTCCTATATCCAGCACCAGAGTGTTAAGTGATGGTTGCAAGTGGAGGAACCATAAATTGCTCTGGAAAGTGCCATAATATCAAGCTATCCATGGGAGAATATGTATTGAATAGCCCAATGCTTTCCATTCCAATGGGTGGTGCTGATTTTGTACTAGGAGTCAAATGGCTACAATCCTTGGGTACAATATCTTTTAATTTTCAATAACTTTTCATGAATTTTTTATTTTTTATTTTTTATTTTTTATTTTTTTATTTTTTATTTTATTTTTATTTATTTATTTTCGGAAGGAAAGGAAGTTGAATTAAGGGGTATTGCAGGGAAACCAAGAAAGATAATAAGCTCTAATGGAATGAAAAATCTTCTAAAGAAAGAACAATGAGGCGTAATTGAACAATTATGTCCACTAGAGGTTCCCACATCAAAATGATCTTTTTCTCCAGATCTCCAAAAAGTCTTGGACAATCATTCCAAGGTAATTGAGACTCCCAAAGGCCTCCCATCTATTCGTGATCATGGTCATGCTATTCATTTGATTCCAGGAAGTGTTCCTCCAAACATCAAGCCTTACAGATATCCTTATGCCCAAAAGAGTGAAATTGAACGTATGGTTGCAGAAATTCCAGAGGTTGGTATAATTCAACCTAGTTAAAGTTCTTTCTATGCTCCAGTAGTATTAGTGCACAAGAAGGATGTGTCATGACGCATGTGTCTGGATTATAGGGAGCTCAGCAAGCTCACTATTAAAGATAAATTTCCCATTCTGGTCATTGATGAATTATTGGATGAATTGCATGGATCAATTTACTTCACTAAGTTGGATCTTTGTTTAGGATACCATCAAATCGGAATGAAGACTGAAGACATTCCGAAAACAACATTTAGAACTCATGAGGGTCATTATGAATTTTTGGTCATGCCTTTTGGCCTTACCAATGCACCTTCTACATTTCAAGGTTTGATGAATTCCATTTTCGAAGCCTTCCTTAGAAAATTTGTGTTAGTATTTTTTGATGATATACTAATCTACAATAAGTCTTAGAAGGACAATGTTCAACATGTTGACAGGGTGCTCAAACTATTGGAGGAGAAACAATTATATGAAAAAAGCTCCAAATATTTCTTTGGATTACAAGAGGTGGAATATCTAGGTCATATTGTATCTCATGAAGGTGTGAAGGTAGACCCTAGAAAAATTAAAGCCATTAAGGAATGGAAAATCCCCACATCCATAAAGCATTTGTGAGGATTTCTCGGGTTGACATGGTATTATCGCAAGTTTTTTAAGAATTATGGGAGAATAGTAGCACCTCTAACAACATTATTGAATAAAGATGCATTTTCATGGATTCCAGAAGCAACAAAGGCCTTTGAACATCTTAAAGAGGCAATTTGCCAAGCAATGGTCTTAGCTACGCCGGACTTCACAAAAACCTTTATTGTGGAATGTGATGCCTTAGGAAATGGAATTGGTGCTGTTTTAATGCAAGAAGAAAGACCCATTTCTTTCGAAAGTCGTCCAATCAAAGGAAAGTATTTACACAAAGCTATTTATGAGAAGGGAATGTTAGCAATACTACATGCACTTAAGAAATGGAGACCTTACGTAATGGGAGACACTTCAAGGTAAAAACAAATCATGATAGTCTTAAATACTTTTTTAGAACAAATATTATCTTCAGAAGAGAAACAAAAATGGGTCACAAAGATGTTGGGTTATGACTCTGAAATCATCTACAAAAAGGGAAGCAAAATGTTGCGGTAGATGCATTCTCAAGAAAGGATGAGGATGTGGAAGAACTGCTTTGTGCCATTTCTATTATCCAACTAGACTGGATAAAAAAATCAAGGAATGAATGGAAGAATGACGAAGAAGTGTGGGAACTCATTCAAGAGTTACAACAAGATCCTCGTGCATCTGATACATTTAGCTGGAAAAATGATTCGTTATGGTACACATATCGCTTATACGTATGTAAGAATTCCCAAATCAAACAAAATATTCTTATGGAATTGCACACCTCTCCCTTAAGAGGGCACTCGAGATTTTTAAAAACTTACCACTGGGTTAAGAAGGAATTTTTTTGGGATGGCCTTAAATCGGATATTCAAAATTTTGTGGCGGAATGTTTGGTTTGCAAACAAAATAAAGTTGAAACAATTAAGACCCTAGGTCTATTACAACCTTTATCCATTCCAAGCCAACATTGGGAGGAGGTTTCAATGGATTTTATCATAGGTTTACCCAAGTCCGAAGGAAAGAGTGTCATCATGGTGGTAGTTGACAGACTTACCAAGTATGCACACTTTTGTGCATTATCGCATCCATTTAAAGCCAATAAAGTTTCTACTGCATTTATGAAAACAATTCAAAAGCTACATGGAAACCCAAAGATTATTGTAAGCGACAGAGATCCCATTTTCATTGGAAATTTTTGGACATAATTATTTTCTTGCCTTGGTACTCAGTTAGCTTATAGTTCATCTTATCATCCTCAATTTGATGGGCAAACTGAGATAGTAAACAAATGTTTGGAAGGATATCTTCGTTGCTTTGTATTTCCTAAACATACACAATGGGTCAAATGGTTTCCTCTGGCTGAATGATGGTATAACACTTCCTTCCATAGTGCAACAAAAATGACCCCATTTATGGCACTTTATGGATATCATCCACCATCCATCACATCATATTTAAGAGAAAATTATGAGGTTAAAGCAATGAAAGATCACACCGAGCATCAACAACAAGTTCTCCAACTCTTAAAGGGTAACCTCACTTTGGCACAAAATAGAATGAAACAACAAGTAGATCAACATCGCAACGAAAGAAGTTTTGATGTAGGTGGCTGAGTATTCCTATGGCTCCAACCATAAACAAATGTCCCTCAAGCAAGCTAAAAAGGATAATAAATTATCACCAAAGTATTATGGTATGTACAAGGTGTTGCAAAAGATTGGTACTATGGCATACAAATTGGAGCTTCCTGCAGCGTCCCGAGTGCACCCGGTTTTCCACGTTTCATGCTTAAAGAAGGTTATAGATGAAAAATTCCCAGTTCAAACAATATTTCCAGAACTTGAGGAGGAAGGAAAAATCATATTGGAACTTGAAGTAGTCACAGAAAAAAGAACTCGACAACTACGAAATCGATCAATTTCAGAGTATTTCATCAAGTGGAAGAACTTACCCGTTGAAGATTCCGCATGGGAGGGTGAGAATTTTATACAGAAGCATGCAAAACTACTCAAACATTGAGGATACCACTTTTTTGAAGGAGAGGGGCATGTTAGGTCCCTATAATACTAGTGATTCCCCCATTACTATTGTCATTGTAGCCCTTATTGTTATCGTTGTGCCCTTATTGTCCCCATATTGTTATTATTGTGCCCCATAGAAGCCCACTATTGTTATTGCTATGCCCTTATATTATTATTGTTATGTCGGCTTTGATTATATTGTGACCCCTTAGACTCCTATATATAGAAATAAGATTTTGTCATTTGTGTCATCCAAGAATTGTTCATTTGGGTAATGTAAAGGAGGTTGCCCCCTCGAAGAGACTGATTTTGAAATCATTGATTTATCTTTTCTTCTATTTTGTGAACTGGTTTAATTCTTTCTAATAAATTTTAGAGATAAGAGAAATTACTAAAAATTAAATCTCACACAATTCAATTTATCAATACTTTTAAATCAATTATGTTTATTTATATTAATTCTAATTGATTTAATATTAAATATATCTTTTAAATACTCAGTATATATACTATGGTATATGTTATAATTATATACTATTGTATATGTTATAATTTCAGTATTAAGAAGACCCACGACATATGATTCGAAAATTCATATTTTCAATGGACCTCAATCATTTTCGAACTTCCAAGATCCTTCTACCTAGATGGAGAGACATTGATACCAAGATATAGTTTGAATTGTTTATCTTTCCTTTTATTTGGGTTATTAATACAAATTAAGAACTCCTCCTATTTCCCATCCCTTTCTGCCCAATCCATGTGATTGTTTTCAGTTATGGCTTTTACACTTGCCTCATAGATTTAGGTTTTCTTATACCATAAATGTTATTATTTATCGTAATATTAGAGATTAAATATTTATCTATTTTTAGAAAAAAAAACATGTTGAAAAAATGTGATAATGGTAACGGTTGTAATTCAGAAAAATATTCTTTTAACATATTAATAGTTATTTCATAAAAAAATATCTGAAATCTTTGTTCATAGTTCATGCTCACATCATTACTTTCATTACTTCACTCTCGAAAATACATGTTTTCTATAAATACATGTTTTCTATAAATAGTATAATTTTCTCTTACTGAGTTTTTATAATGTAGAGTTGAGGCTTCTGTGATCCATAACAAGTTTATGATAGATTTTTCGGCGAAAATCACATGAGAAATCATTTTTCGACGCGTTTCGAACCAACTAGTGTGGTTCATCGTCAGGACAAGTTGAAGAGCAGATCCAGCTAAGCCTGTTTAAATAGCCAGAGCAGAGACACCAACGTTACCTGGGCAAAAGGTTGACTTAAGGAGCAAGGTCAAAATTAGTTCTATTAGGTAAATGATAAATTATAATATAATAATAAATAAATAAAGATAAACAAATTTATATATAAAAATATAAATTTAGTTATATTAGGTGTAACATGAATAAATAAATATATAAATGAAGAATTATAAATTATTAATAAATAAATAAATAAGAAATAAATTTATTTATTTATTTATTACATAAATAAATAAATATATGAATAAATAAATTAATAAATATAATAGTAAAAATAAGATAAAAATAAATGGTGCCATTATTAAGGTAAATACATATATAAAAATTCATAAATATAAAAATTTAGTTATATAAGGTGTAAGACAAATAAACAATTGAAGAAAAATAATAATAATAAATTATTCATTTATTATTAAAAAATATAAATGAAGAATGAAAATAATAATAATAAATTATTTATTTATTTATTAAATAAAGGAATAAGTATATAAATCAGTGAAAAAAATATAAATTAATAAATATAAAAGTAAATTCATTTAATTTTTTTGTAAATGAAAAAATAGAAATGGTAACATTAGTAAGGTAAAATTAAGGGGGAAGTAGTTACGCACCGGGTTAAATTAGTTAGAATTAAATAAATTAAATAATCCAATAAATAACTAGGAAGAGGAAATAAAATAACTTAAATTATAGTTAGTTATAGGAATTAAAAACTAAAAGGAAAGGGGGTAAACAAAAATACATAAAATTAAAATTAGTTAAAACTATTAAAAATAATAATGGACCTTTCCTTATACTAAACAAATGATGTTGGAATAAATAAAGATAATCATAATAATAATAGAATACATAATAATAATAATTATAAAAGAAAATCAATAATAATAAACAAATAGATAATAATAACAAGAAAAACGATTACTAAATAATGGTTTATAAATAAATAAAAATAATAAATAAATAGTAATTAAGTTAATAAGTACATAAATACTAATAATAATATCCCTAATAATAGAAATAAGTTATTAAAAATAAATAATAAAATAAATAAAATTCAGAGACACGAAAAATGAATATTAGTTTATTATTAGTATTAATAATAGTAACTGTAAAATAAAGTAATTGTTTAATAGTTTCTTATTTGAAAATTTAATAGAAATTGTCTAGTAAATAAAAGTAAAAATATAAATATAAATAATAAAAAGAGACAGAAAACGACTAAGAAGAAAGCGCTGGTACCCAGCACCTGCTGATTTTCCAGCCATCATCTCTATTGAGATTGTTGGGTCTCTTTTCAATCTCAATAGCTCCTATTGAGGGAGAAGCTCCTATTGTATATTTTACTTGTATCTCTGCAATTTGAGGAAAAGGAAGACCAGGGTTTTGCAGACATCATTGGGATTCTTGTGGACTCTTGTGTTGATGGTGTGTTCTCTTATTGTAATTGTAAGTGTGTTTATGTGTTCCATCTCTTTCTTTACTGCAGCTTATTAAACAAATGAAGTGATAAAGTTTGAATTCATGCTTGCCATGCTCAGCTTTCAAATTTGTTTAATGTTTATGTTTTCCACTGTCTAAAGAGGATTCAAAGTCATTGTTTGCCCTCTTTAGCTTCTCTTCTTTCCTCCTTGATCATCCATCTCAGCTAAATGCATCAGCACAAACTCCTACCTTGCCCCAAAGACCCACCTGCAAAAACTGAGCTCAATCCCCGCACCCTGAATTGCACTCCCTCCAATTGCCACCAAAAACCCCAAAAAACTTTAAATCAACCCTCCTTATCAGTTTACTAGCCTAATATCAGTGTCACTGTATTGGTCATCTCTGTCCATTGAATATTTTACTGAGATTGACCGGAGAGAACCTTCTCCTGCCTCGTAAGGCTACCTACGAGGTGAAATGGTTTGATGTTGCTTTGAAGGTTTACCTTCCTCAGCCTAGGGTGAAATCTCAAGCGCTAACATAGTGGTATTCTAATCTTTTAATAAAATATTTTCAATTATAAACAATCATGTGATATTCATAAACAATTATTCTATTTTATGAAAAATTCATTTATCTTAAAAATATTAAAAAAATCATCTATTACAATTTTTATTAATAATAATTTATTATTATTATTTTTTTATAATTACTTTTTAAATAAAAAACAAGTACTAAACCGTAACACTACGTATTACACTGTTTTCAAATAAAAAAAAATCTTTACAAATTATCACATCTGGTAACACTACATATTACACTGGTTTCGAATAAAAAAAATCTTTAAAAATTATCACATAAATAATAGATTTTAGTTAATATGATGTATTAAATTACAAATCCATATAAAAAATATATTATATTTTAACACGGTTAATTATGTAAGTAGTTTGAAAATTACAAAACGATTACTAGTCTAGTATATTCTTTCTTTTTTTTTGTAAACTGAGGCGGTATTCTATTATTGAAAAGAAGAGAAAATACATACATAAGCAGGTCTCAACCCGCCCTTAAGGGAAACCGGGTGACCATCGAAGGTTTTTAACAGCCATTCAAAAAAAAGTATATGACCAGTATATCTAACCATGCAAAAAGCCCAGCTATTCTTGCTACAATCAAACTGTTTTTGCTTTGAAGCATTACCATCCAAGATTACAAAAAACAAAAAGAAATAGATAAAAACCTCCTTGCAGCAATTCCATATCCTACTAATTCATTGTATCTGGCTTGGACCCGCTCTCTGCCTTGACCTCCATTCCACTCGCTTTAAACATCTGCAGAATCTTGTCCATCTTTCTGTCTTGCATAAGAAGAGTAACCTGAATATTCTTCATCTCCCTTTTGAGGATGGGAAATCCTTGAGCCAATTCCACCATCTCCATAGCCACCTGCTCCATAGCTTTGGCCAATAGTCTGGTATATTCTTAACTTTGAATCAAATAACCATTTAAGCATTATTCAAACCCTTTACCTGTTTCCATTTAATAAAATTATTTAATCACTATTTAACACCCTACTTTTATTTTATAAATTATAATTTAAGACTTTCGTTTCTATTTTACAAATTTATTTAACTATTATTTAACACGTTTAACTATTATTTCTTAAATTATACTTTAAGAATTTCGTTTCTATTTTACAAAATTATTTAACTATTATTTAACACGTTACAGATTTTTGAAGATTATTTAACACTTTATGCATTTTCAAAAACTTTTCTTAAAAGTAATAATTTCGAGGTGTTAAATGTGGGAAAGGTCATTATGAGCTATGGGAGAACCATCATATTTTTTTAATGGAGTTTGGGCCTTGCAACCAATAATGAGGCTAAATCTATGCTATCTTGCAAGGAATCGCTTAAGTAATCAAAGTTACGCATTCAAAATTTCACGGTGATAGCGGACTATTGCCTCATCATCAAACACATGGTTTACAACTCAAATTCAATGGAATCCCGTTTGCCTTCTATTCTGGACAAGGTTAGGCAAACTGCATGCTAGCAGTGTGCTAGTTGACTTCAAAACAAATTTCACAGCTAGGTGAAAAGGGGTGAAATTCATGTCAATAACCATATTTATGATCACCTAAATTTATAACCATATTTATGATCACCTAAATTTATAGCATATCTCAACTCAAGTACATTATAAGGTAAATGGTAACAAGTTAAAAAATTGATTTTTAAATTTCGAAGAATATATTTTACAAGATAAGATTTGTTAGATCTAAGATTTTTGTGATTCATAATATAGATAGATGTCTTTGGGATTAATCATAGATTTATTATGGACCACATTAGTTAGTTCGAACCTCAAGACCTTGTTCTGATGGACCATACTGTCCTGAGGATGGACCACATTAGTTGGTTCGAAACGATGGACCACATTAACTGATTTAAAATGTCGGCCAAATGCTCATTATGTGATTAATCAGAAAAACATCTATCTAAAATAAGATTTTTAATTTATATATATACATATATATATATATATATATATATAAACATTTACAAATATTATAGATGTCTCTGATATTATATAATTCTATTAAAAAAAACCTTAAACAATATATTTTTAGAAAATAGTAACGACCTCAAACCATAAATTTTAATATAACTCTTAAAAATGAAAAATAACAACATTATTATAATAACTAAAACAATTTAAATCTCTCTTTGTAGATTTTGGCTTTCCAATAGATTCAGTGGAAAGCACAATTTCAAAGAGCTGTTTATCTAACTTTTAATGTAACTATTAAAAATGAAAAATAATAACATTATTATAGTAACTAAAACAACCTAACTCTCTCTTTGTAGATTTAGCCTTTCCAATAGATCTAGTGGAAAACATACTTTCAAAGAGTTGTTTACCTAGTTGAAGGTTGCACATTCTACTCAATCCAAAATAGACAAGGGGAGAAAGACACCCAAACCTTAATTCATGGTTTTCGATTTTGTTAAGGGTGGGGAAGAGTGTTCGAGTATTTGAAAAAGAATACTACTATATAAAATTTAATATGGAAAAAAGTGTATTAAATTCAGTATGGAAAAAAATGGAGATTACTTTTATTTATAACAAATATACTTGCTAATTTTGTAAAAAAATATCACCTTTTAAAATTCAATATGAAAAAAAATCGAGATTGTATATTTTACAAGTATTTATAAATAGAGTTTATTATTCTTTGTTACAGGAATTTATTATTTTTGGCAGTTACAAACTTACTATTTTATATTATATTTTAATACAAAATTTACTATTTTTCACAACTGCAATTTTTTTTAATATACAATTTACTATTTACTATACTTTTTAATATATAAATTTTTGTTTTCTATTTTTTTAAATATTAAAAACATAATTATAATATTTTAATATATAAATTTCTGCTTTTAATTTTTTAAATATTAAAATTTATATTAACTAAAAATTTTATTAAATTCTATCACAATTATTTTTAGTATCTAATATACTATTTTTATTATAACACTTTCTCAATATAATTTTTATTTTTATTTTTATTTTTTAAATATTAAGTTTTTTATACACAAAGCCCATCCATTTTCAGCCGAAACAAACAGGTGTATTTTCCATTTTTTATGGGCAATACAGCCGAAATTGGTAGCTATGATTATGATGGTAGTCCTCTTAAATATAAATATACCACTTCTTTTCTCAAAGTTTCTTTGTTTTTAAGCTTGGTCGGAGTTTGCTTTGTTGTTTGGTCAGTGTAGGAGGATATAAGCAATATGAAAGCAAGTCCCATCACTAATTCCGACCTCTGGTGTTTTTGTGTTTAGAATCGATTTGCAATAGTCCCACCCATGTTCTAATTGCCTTTCTTTCTCCTATAATTCCATCTCTTAAACATTAAGAATCCCAAGATATTAGCAATGGATTAACAGAAATTCAATGAGATAGCAATGGATTAACCGAAATTCAATGAGATTTATCAAAATTTCAGAAACTCGAGAATGCCATTGCCATATTGAGCTCTCACCTCAAGTCCTCTCTAATCTCCTTCAATAACTTAGGAGTGAAGTATCAATATCAATAATGGACTTTGCAATGGGTTTGTTGTTTTAGCCATTGAGTCAATTGGTTATATGGTTTTTCGGATTTGTAAACTAAACTATATTAGGAATTATTATAATAGTAAATTTCCAAAATTTCACACTTCAAAAAACAAAGAAAGAGTACAATAACATTTACACTCCAATATAATATAAAAGGAAATATTTGAGTCCTAAGACTGATTCGGATGCATAATATATACGCGGTAAGGTAAAACGGTGAAAAAGGGGTTAAAAAAAAACGATTTTAACTATTTCCATGGATAAACCATGGTTTCCTGTCTACATTCCTGGCCGCCAATCTAAATTAATTCTTAGCACCAACCATCTGTGGAATCTTTAGTCTCTGACTTTTCTGGAGATTATATTTCCGGCAGGTTATTTTTGTATCTCTGCCTGAAAATTCATCCAGACAATCTAGAAATTCCAAATTTCTCCTATATTTTTACTATGGTTTCAATTCCCCGCTCACAATGGCACTGCAAAAACCCGAAATTCCAATTGCCACCGATATCATCACGAAACCCTAATTTACATATTCTGTATTTCCCACGCTGCAGCAATCGAATCTCTTCAACCTCGAGGCCAAAGAAAAATCGCAGTATTTGCTCGATTTAATCGTCTGTGCCGTCGTCCGTGCGGTCGCCTTGATCTTTCGTAACGAGGCCTTAACCTTCTCGGGGACCGTTTTCTTGACGGTAAACCGGTAGCTATGGATAAAAATCTGCCTTTTCTTCCAAAAATCTGTTCCTCCACGCATCGACAGGGAACGATATTCTTCGTCCCCGGATTCGAACTCACGATCATCTCCGGAGTCTCGTGGCTGCACTTTGAGCGGAGAGAAAGCAAATCTTACAGAGGCGTCCCTTAGTCTCTGGCTATAGCTCCGCCGACTTCTGTTATTAGACAGGGGAATCTCCATTGCAGAAGTAAGGGAGAAAGGAAATAAAGAACAGCTCCTGCTCCGGCCCTGTGTATATGCAGCTGAAGTTTGAATTTTAAAGAACCCCGTGCCTGGACTTTATGGCAAGGACAGATGAGCGTTAAGAATTTAAAGTCATGTGAGAAGTGTGTTTGATATTTCATGGCCGGCGTTTTCACAAGTCATGGATCTTTCGTTTTCATGTCCGAAGCTTCCGTCTCTCACACGGCAGTCTGCAGGGTCTGCCTTTTACTGCGCATACAAATTCTTCTCGCGCCTCTTTCACTTGCGTCAATTTACATGTTTGGTCATAAACGTCGGTCGCTGGAAAGTTCCGTGTCCATATCGAATCCTGTTACCGTCAAACTGAATGCAAAGAAATGTTACTCAGATTTGGGATTATTTAGCCCAAAGTTGAAAGTTGCGCCATGGAAAACAAAATAGCTGCTCTGTCTGTACTTTTCTTTCTTGATGGTGAGGCGAGCGTTACAACTAATTTCCATTCTTTTAAGGCCGTTTTCAATCCATGTATGATGTGCTATAGTGAGATGAATTGAACCATGGAAGTGCATTTGATCCTGTGGAGGGATTCCAGAAGGTGATGCAACCGGTTGCAAAAGGGTAGGGTCATAGCGAAATAAATTAGGCCATGGACGTGCATTTGATCCTTTGGAGGGATTCCAGAAGGTGATGCAACAACCCTGAAAAAGGGTTGGGCCATTTGGGTTGGTTACTTCTAACTCATTGTCTTGGTTGTTAATAAAGTCAATGGTTGAATTTATGATTTTTTTTGAACTTATTGTAGTTGTTGGTAATAAAGTTAATGGTTGATTTTATGATTTATTTTAACGTGATGAAACTAAAAATATCTCATTTTAAGAGGTTGTATTAATTTTTTTAAATTATTTATATTTAAACATATTTTTATTATTCAATTTATTATATTTTTATTGTTTAATTTATTATATTAGACTATATTATTTAAAAATTTAAAAATAATTTTAATGGTCAAAGGTTTATTTTAATTTAAGGTGGATTAAGATTGTTAATTTTTTATTTTTATTTTTTAATTTACGGTTCTAGTGTGTTATAAGTTTGTTAAATTGCATTGACTTTTAATAAATTTATTTAGCAAAATGATCCATTTTACAATAAGATGATTAATTAGGTAAATGTGTACATTGGTAAGTGTTGCAATAGTTTTTTTTGTTATATTTACAAAGTATTCTTCGTATATCAACCACATTAATATTTGGTTGCACTAATTAATATATTCATATAAATTAAATGATTAGTAACAATCTATAAACATAAAAAAGCACTTATTTTATTATACATTTCAAATCATTAAAATTAAAAAAATCATAAAAATTAATTAAATTATAATTTTATTTTAAATTATAATTTTTATTTGCTAATTATAAAAAGAATTAATGTATGTTTTAAATATATATACATTTAAAAAACATGTAACAAGATTTTAAACTATGGAGATCCATCTCATTTTATCATGGAACTTCTTAATCTTTTAATAAACTTTGTTACAATATCATGGACCAATACCATGACTTATTAATACTAGGTAAATACCCCAAAAAACCATAACTCATATTCATATAACATTTTTTTTATTAATCAATTTAATTGGAGAAAAAAACTAAATTATAATTTTTATTGTTAATTATAAAAAGAATTAACGTATGAGTTAAATATATATACATTTAAAAAACATGTAACAAGGCTTTTAACCATGAAAATTCATCCCCACTTTATCATGGAACTTATTAATCTTTTAATAAATTTTGTTACAATATCATGGACCAATACCATGACTTATTAATACTAGGTAAACTCATATTCATATAGCATTTTTTTTATTAATCAACTTAATTGAAAGACAAAAAAAGGCATAACTACTTTTAAGATAAATCTCAATCTTTGATTTGAGATATTACTAAAAATATTTTAAAGTATTGATGGAAGTTAAATCCCTATCATTCACCTAATAATTATTGATAAAACCCTATTCTAAAATATACACCCCTATAATAGTAAAAATGAAATTAGTTGTAATGCACTCTAAAGATTTTTGTTTTGTTTTTTTGTTTTGTTTAAGAAACTAAGCACATTACTAAGGAGTAAAGTGATAGATCTCTATATAAATGATGAAAATGACCACACATTTCATAATAGAGGGATGTAAAGATGAAATGTTTTTTGATTCATAACTAACCTATTTGATGGTTTTGAATAAAAGCCTAAGTAGCCTATGATAAAAAAAACATTTTCAAATGTAGGTGTTAGATATATATGGAAAATATTGTGCTAACATATGAGCAATAGAAATTATAAGGGGTATAAAAAGGTAGCAAAAAAAAGGCTTTATTCTAATTAAAAGAAGATTGAAGTTGAACATATTACTGAGAAGTAAAGGATATATCTCTATATAAATAATAAAAATGACCACAAATTTCATAATAGAGATCTAAAAATGAAATGATTTTTTGATCCCTAAGGAATATACTTGATGGTTTTGAATAAAGTTGAGTAGCATATGGTAAAAATCATTTTCAAATGTAGATCTTGGATATATATGGAAAATATGGTACGAACATATTAGGAGTAGAAATTATAAGGGTATAAAGGGTATAAAAATATAGTGATTAAAATAAATATTATGGTTAAAAAAATTGAATCTAAGCTACAACTGAGTATATTACTAAGCAGTAAAGTGATTTATCTCTATATAAATAATAAAAATGACGACATATTACATAATGAGGAATCTAAACATGAAGTGATTTTTTGATTCCCAAGGAACATATTTGATGGTTTTGAATAAAAGCAGAAGTAGCATATGATAAGAAAACATTTTTGAATGTAAAAAATGACGACATATTACATAATGAGGAATCTAAACATGAAGTGATTTTTTGATTCCCAAGGAACATATTTGATGGTTTTGAATAAAAGCACAAGTAGCATATGATAAGAAAACATTTTTGAATGTAAATGTTGGATATAATGGAAAATATGGTGCTAACATATTAAGAGTAGAAATTATAAGGGGTATAAAAATATAGCAATTAAAAAAATATTTTGATTAAAAAAATGAAACTAAGCATATTACTAAGGAGTAAAGTGATATATCTCTATATAAATGATAAAAATGATCACAACTAAGCATATTACTAAGGAGTAAAGTGATATATCTCTATATAAATGATAAAAATGACCACATATTTCATAATAGAGGGATCTAAAGATAAAATGATTTTTGATTCTTAAGGAACATATTTGAAGGTTTTGAATAAAAGCCTAAGTAGTATATGATAAAAAACATTTTCAAATGTAGATGTTGGATATATATGGAAAATATGGTGCCAACATACTAGGAGTAGAAATTATAAGGGGTGTAAAAATGTAACAATTAAAAAGTAGGGCTTTAGCGATTAAAAAGATATTTTGATTAATTTTTCTTTTGAAGCTAAGCATATTATTGAGGAGTAAAGTGATATATCTCTATATAAATGTTTAAAACGACCACAAATTTCATACTAGAGGGATCTAAAGGTGAAATAAATTTTTGATTCCTAAGAAACATATTTGATGATTTTGAATAAAAGCCCAAGTAGCATATGATAAAAAAAATTTCAAATGTAGATGTTGGATATATATGGAAAATATGGTGCCAACGTATTAGGAGTAGAAATTATAAGATGTATAAAAATGTAGCGAAAAAATTGTGCTTATAATATTTGGTGAAAATAAGGGTTTATTTTATTTCGAAACATGTAATAGGAAGGGGTATTGTAATGCCTCCACATGTGGATGACAATAAGTGCATTACCTAGGCAATCATGGAGGGTTGTCATAGAAGGTTGTAATGCTAGACATTGTCTACTTGATCAGTGTATGGAGTTGTGAACTCTTCCAAGTTACCTTCATAAAAGTTGAGACGATTTGGGCACATGGTCTAGATGTTGAATCCATGGGGTTGTTTGTTCCTTGATTGGTGAATGAGCTACCTTTAGACACACTTTCCAAGAGTACTTGTTGGATGCACTTGGGTACATTTGTTGGTTGTATTTAGGTGCATTTGGTGCTCTTAGACGCAATAGGCACACTAGGCACATTGAATGCATTTGGACACATTAGGTGCATTGGGTGCACTTAGACACATTGGACACATTGGGTGCATTTGATTGGTGCACTTGTTGGAAATAGTTGGTTAATATACAAGCATGCAAAGGACACAAAAGTTAACAAATGGCACTTGGGTTCACTTGGACTTGGAGTGGCTTACACAACTCCTAAGAAAAGGGCAAAGGCAAGTCAAGTATACTATAAAAGGAGGATGCCTCAAATGTGTTAAGGCATTGATGAAGAGACACACAAGAATGCAAAGTGTTCTACAATTTTTCTAATTTCAAGGTTGACATAAAAGGACAAGTTTGGATTTGGCTAAGTGAACAAAAGAAGAAGAAAAGACTGAAAGAGGTAAGATTACATTTTCTTTAGGGGTTGGAATGATAACTCTTGTAGGTAGTTGTTTTGGAGAATTATGGTTTGTGAATGAGACACAAACAATTGTATGCACTCCTCTATTGTACATTATAAGATTCTTCATATAAACAAAGTTAAGGCATCCACCCTCAATGCCACTTATACTTGTTTATTGTGACTTCTTTACATGGTGAATGTTATGATTATTATAATGCATTTTGTTGGTTACGTGTTGTTAAATTATTGGCTAAGTATAAAGTATTATTAAGATTATTTAGGGTTTTGGTTGGACATTTTCCTAGTTGGATGAACTTGGTTGTATTGAACTTAATTTTGCATCCAACATATTGTAGCATAAGGTGAGGTTATGGGCAGACCTTAAGTGAAGAGGTTGATTGTAGTAAGTTTTGGTTTGTCAAATCCTTGTGGTTGAGGTAATGTAATGCCCCATGATTAGAGATTATGAAAATAATTTTTTTGGGCAATAATCTTAGGTCTGTGATAGGTGGTATTAAAGAGTGATTTCACCGTGAAATTGGTTTGAGAAACTTGTTGGACACTCTTCACTATGTTCTAAAAGGAAATGATAAGTCGGGAGGGTGGTGTGACCTATTTGAGCAACTTTATGATCATTTTTTAATGAAGAAGTGGCTTATGAATCTTGGGAATTCATTGAAGAAACATCTAGCAGAACATGTATTGTAGAGACCCCTCTTTCAATGGTCATATGAAATAGTTCCAATAGGTGTTGGATACTGAATGAAGGTGGAGGATGGTGATATAAATTTATTGTTGTAGGTCACATTTGGTTTATCAATAGCTCGACCAAGTGTCCCACCATGACTTAGAGTATATTTAGGCTTAGTTAAACTACATGTAACACTCATAGAGGACACACGTCATAGTATATTGGGTTCAAGTGTTGTTACGCCTAAGCATTCCACCACAAACATTTTGAAGATGACATTATATGCTACCTAATGATATTCCATTTCATAAATAAACAAAATTCTTGTTTCATCCTGTTGTAGTTCATTTATTTTAACAATTTATGTATAACATGCTTCTATGGTAGATGAAAAGGAGAATCCCTTCTTGGAAGAGTCTTTGTGGTGGATAGGTACCTAGGTTTGTAGATAAGGGAAAAATATAAATTAGCTTTGTTATGAGGATATGATTGTCCATGGAAGAACACTATAGGCATTGGAGGATTTCAGTGCCTCACAAAGTTTTGAAGGAGTGGGAAGGAGGCTTGGACTTAGAGTTGGACCATGTGGTACTTCAGTTAAGACAATCAATTCTAAGGATAAGGTAGTAGATGGGGTTGAATCCATGATTCACATACAATTGGAAAAGTGGAAGGTTATTCAAAATTTACATTATTGCAATTAGATGATTGTGAAGTCATCATTGGGCAAGAATTTCATAGGATAATGTAGTCAAGTCTCATACCATTGGAAAACAAGTTGGTGATATTTGGTGGATGGAAGACTTGTGTTAAATGTAAAACACAAAAATAACTAGATTGTAAGATGAAAATTGTGTTTTAATGAAGGATGAAGAGGGTGATTCGAAACTTAGAGACTCAAATTTTTGTCTCAATTATTGAGAAAGTGGATGAGGGTGGAGTGGGGATGCTTGTTCTATTAGCACTTGCCAATGAGTTGGAAAAGTTTGCAAATCAAATGATTGATTCTTTACCTAAATTGATCCTACATAGGCACACCATTGACCATCATTTTGAGCTCGAATTTGGGCGATAGCCTTTGACTAGAGCACCCTATCAACCTTTTGGTCTAGATTTAGAAGAGTTGAGGTGGTAGTTGACTAAGATCATATATGTTAACTTCATCAAGCCTTCCAAGTCTCCATATGGCATGTATGTCATGTTTTAAAAAGAGAACGACACATTATAATTGGGGATGTGCTTGGAATATCACACATTGAATGAGAAGACCATAAAAGATTGATACGCCTTATCTTTGGTAGTAGATTCTTTTGACAAACTGGCTAAGGTAAAGGTTTTCTCAAAACTATATTTGAGGTTGTGATACTAGAAAGTATGAATTGTAGAAAGAGATGAGCCAAAAGACAACCATGTGTGACTAGGTATGGAAATTTTGAATTCCTCATTATAAATTTTAGGCTATGTAATGCTCCTACTACCTTTTCACCTTAATGCATTATGTGTCTATATATATATTGGATAAGTATTTAAATGATATTAGGGTGTTTAGTGAGAACATGGAAGAAAATAAGAAGCATTTTCTAGAAGTCTTTGAGGAATTGTGACAAAATTAGTTTCACTTAATGAAGTCTAAGTGTGACTTTGGGTAGACCAAAATTGGAGCATTCTTAGCCCATTAGATTGGACAAGAATGTATGCACATAGATCTTGTGAAGATCAGGGAAATTGAGGGTTGGAATAATAATTCACGAGGTAATAAGTTTCCTTGGTTTGGCTAACTACCACTGTGAATTTGTTGAATATTACTCTAAGATTTCAACACCACTCAATGATTTTTTGGAAAAGAACAAACCATAGAATTAGATAGAGAAGTGCAATGCAACATTCTATTAATTGAAGCACAAAATTGTGTTGGCATCAGTGTTGAAGTTGTTAGGCTCTGAGTAGTCATTTGAAGCGTAAAGAGATGCTTCAGACTCTGATATTGGAGGAGTTTTTTCATAGGAAGGCCATCTAGTGGGATATGAGAGAAAAACATTACATGATTGTGAATGGAGGAATTCCATCCATGATAAAGGCAAGATTATAGTTATACATTACATACAAACATGGAGGCACTACTTCTTGGGAAAATTGTTCATTACGAAGATGAACAATGTGGAAACAAGTTACTTTTCCACCCAATTTAAGTTGTCACATAAGTGTGCACGGTGGAAAGATATCTTATAGAGTTTGACATGACCATTGAGTACAAAACATGTTGTAGTATGCTTAACCTGCATAAAATATTAGAAGTGTGAAATATGATAGAGATACCATAGAAAATAACATAATGTTATAATAGAAAATGAAAATATTCTATTAATATTTGCAACAATAATTTTCACTTGTCTCTTCGTGGGGGCAACCTCCAATAGAGCAGAGCTCAATTACAACAACACAAGGCAAGACTTCCCTTACTATATTCAACTATATATAGTTTCATGAGATCCAAAACCCTAATTACTCATGGTCCCTTACATAATGTAGGCTAACCACTTTATTTATTAGCTATGGCCCGTTATAACTAAATGTGGTCCCTTTTTTATAATGTGGGTCAACCACTTTCAATCATCATTAATGCAGTTAACCACATATGGTATTTATATATTAAACTAACTAATCATGAATCTTACGGGGCCCTAACATGCCCTCCCCCTTCAAAAGAAACCTTATCCTCAAGGCTGGAGGTGCATAAATTTATGGAGAATAGTTATTGGTTCCCATGTCAAGGTTTCTTTCCACTAGATGAGGACTTCCTTGCGTTCTCGTGAATCCATGAATTGTTCTAGTTGGAGCCAAAGAGAACCTTCCATGGCCAATTCAGGTAGTATGGTCTGAACCTTGTAATTGTGCCCAACCACTTTCTTGAGGCAAGAGACATGGAAGACATGGTGGATTTTTTAAGTGGTTGGTAGGGCCAGTTTGTAGGCTATGGAGCCAATATGCTGAATCACCATAACGCACATAAAATTTTGGAGCAAATTTTTGGAAGCCCTTTTCTTTAAGAGACGTCTGCTTATAAGGATAGAGTCAAATAAACACTTGGTCACCAACTTGAAAATACTTTTTGAAGAGATGTTGGTCATCCTATTGCTTCATCCAATTTTGCGCTTGATGGAGACTATCCTTCAGAGGAGTGAAAGTGGTGGCTTGGTTCTGAATAAGCTTATCAACTAGCCACACTTTTGAAGATCGTGGAAGATAAGAAGTTGGAAAAGGTGGGAGTTGGTCATACACCACCTCATACAATGTCATATTGGTTGCTTCATGATAATTAGTATTATACCACCATTATGCTAAAGGTAATCACTGCCCCCATTGATGTTGTATGTCCAAAGAAAAGCACCGCAGGTAAGTCTCCAAACATTTGTTTACTGCTTTAGTTTGACCATTTGTCTAAGCATGATATACTATACTCATTTGGAGTTGCTTGCTGTGTAAATTGAACAACTCCTACCAAAAATTTCTAGTGAAGGTGGGATCTCGATAAGACAAAATAGAAGTAGGCATGCCATGCAATTTGAAAATTTGATCCATGAAGACTTGAGCCACCAAAGCTAGAGTGAATAAGTTTAGTAAGGCACAAAAATGGGCGTATTTGGAGAGTTGATCAACTACCACCATGATGACTGAATTATTTTCTAATTTAGGGAGATCTGTAATGAATTCCATGGAGACATCCATCCATATAGAAGCAGGTAGCGATAAGGGTTGTAAGGTTCCTAGTGTATTCACAGTTTCCCCTTTATTGCACTGGCATACATCACATTCAACTACAAATGTAAGAATGTTTTGTTTCATCACGTCCCAAAAGAAAGAATGACATGCACAAGCATAAGTCTTCTAAAATCCCAAATGTACTGCAATGGGTGGGGAGTGTAGCTCTGCTAGGATGCGTGGTTTAAGAGTGGAATTAGGGGAGAGAACCACATGATCCTTATATTAAAGAATATCTTCTTGCCAAGTGTAACCTGTTGGGGGGTTAGGATTAGCTTGTAACCTTTAGATTAGCTGGGAAAGCGATGGATGGGAAAACCATTCGTTGTGTGCCTCCTCAATCCAAGATGATATGAGAAAAGATAGGATAAGAGGGTGTCATCATCCTCAAATTATCGAGGCAAGGCATTGAACACAACATTGTCTCGACCCTTCTTATAAACTATATCATAGTCATAGCCCAACATTTTGGTAAGACATTTATTTTGTTTCGGAGAGGATAGGCGTTGCTCCAAGAAATACTTCAGATTATGAAGGTCAGTTCGGATCTAGAAACATCGTCCAAGCAAGTACAATTTCTAAGTGTCTATTGCATGTAGGATGACCACCATTTCATTCTCGTAAGTAGATAGACCCAAATTCTTACCACTTAATTGTTGGCTTGTGAAGGATATTGGTCGACCTTCTTATGCTTAGACTGCTCCAATGTTGGTCCCGAGGAATCACATTTAATCTCTAAGGGTTTTGTAAAATCTATGAGGACCAATATCAGGGTGGAAGACATGGCCCGTTTGAGATCCAGGAAGGCATGGTGAGCTACTTCTGTCTAGAGGAATGCATTTTTCTTGAGAACATTTGTCAGGGGTTTGGAAATGCATCCATAACTTTTGACAAATTTGCAATAGTATGATGTGAGGCCCAAAAGTACCCGTAGAATCTTCAAGCTCCAATGTTGCAGCCAATCTTACATCGCCTGAATCTCTTTTGGATCCACTTGTACTCCTTCACGACCCATAATTTGTACCAAGTAATCCACCTCTTCTATCCCAAAAGAACACTTGAACAATTTAACAAATAATTTATTATCCTTAAGAAGTTGAAATGCCTTCTCATCATGTTGAAGATGTATTTCCCATGTTTTGTTGTAGATGAGTATATCATAAAAAAATAACAGGACAAACTTATGAGATATGGATTGAGAAGGTGATTCATGAGACTTTGAAAGGTGGATGGGGCATTACAAAGACCAAAGGGAATAACCAAAAACTCATAGTGACCTTCACGGGTTCTGGAATTTTCCTTCAGAATGTTTGGCACTTTCATTCTGATTTGGTGATAGCCCAAACAAAGATCCAACTTGGTAAAGAATTGGGCGCCATGGAGTTCATCAAGGAGATCATCGACTACTAGAATAGGAAACTTATCCTTGATGGTGAGCTTGTTGAGGACCCTGAAGTTAGGACACATGCCCACTCCCCATATTTCTTTAAGACCATGACCACTGGGGATGAATAAGGGCTGGTGTTGGGATGAATAACTCCTGTGTCTAGTAGCTCCTGAATAATTTTTTAATCTCATTCTTTTATGTGAATGGATACTTAGAGGGGAAAACATTTGGCGGCTGACTACCTGGAATGAAAGAGATGTTATGACCATGCTCACCCCGAGATGGGGGTAGTTCCGTGGTTTTTTCAAGCACCTGTTGGTGGTGACCCAACACCATTTGTAGATCTAGATGAATTTTGTCAGGGCTTGATTCAATGGTCTGGATTGCATTTAATTGAGAAACTACCGCATGGTGTCCCTTTTTTAAAATATTATCCATTGTATATGAGATAATGATAGTAGGAGCACCTGCGTGGAGCCCCCAAAGCATATGAGTGTGTCCATTCTACTTGAAGCTCATATATAACTCCTGAAATTCCATGGTAATTGGGCCCAATGTTCTGAGCCATTTGGCTTCAAGTACAATGTTACAACGTCCCATCTCAATGGAAAACATGTGGGTTTTAAGGTGATAATCCCCCATCTGAAGATTAATGTTCTCACAACGTCCTTCACATTTCTTGGTCCCCCCATTAGCTACGAGGATTAGAAAATTGGATACTCCTCCCACATGTATTTTGGTTTCATCATCACAAATTTTGTGCCACCGACAACGTTGGGTTAGAACTGTCAAATTTGTGCATGTCAATCTTGGGTGCCCTATTGCTAGAATATTAATGACCCTTGTGGGAATGATGATACCTATCATATAGATGGTGGCTAGATTCTCCTTCCAAGTAGGCATCGACATGGTTCCCTCCCCCATGAGGTCTTTAGCCTATATGAACTGCTTTATGGGTTCCAGGGCCCTTGCAATTTCAGCTTGGACTTTTTTCTCGAGGTTTTCCATAGCGTGAGCCCTCATAGTTGCCATAATTGCTTAGGTAAAAATTTTGATTTACTTAAAATTAGTATGGATGTAATGGGTGTGACACAAGGAGTTTGTTGATGTAGGTCACTTGAAAGCACTTCTGAAAAATTTAGGACCACAGGAAAAATGGATGCTTACTGGTGGATGGTATCACTGTGATCAAATCACCGTCCTGAATCCTATGGGATAGGTCCCTTGCATGAGGAATTTTGGGACCACCAACATTTGTTTTTTACTCCAGTAGGAGTATTACTCCTAGATGATCAATATTGCGGCGACAAAAATCCAAAAATATCGATACTACATAATGTGTAGGAATTTGGTGGTTCCAAATGATCAATACTGTAGTGGTAGAAACCCCAACTTTTGGATACTATAAAATATGTAGGAATCTGGCTATCCCAATTGATCAATACCAAGATAGAAAAAACCACAACTTTTAGATATTGCAAAATGTGTAGGAATGTGATGGCCAACAGTAGGAAGTGAGGGAAATATGGTATTAAGGAGTGTCAGGTGCTACAGATCATGATATATGGTAGGGTTCTAACAGTAGTAATCAACCCAATATTCTAGAGCACCAACTAAGGAGGATCAACCATTCCCTTAGTCATACTACCCGACTACCCTTGGTACATGCAAGTAATCTCCCCGAGCGCAATTCTCAGTGTACTGTAGTATCAAGACAACATATGGCTTATCAAAGGTTGGTTTTAGGGTAACCAAGGGGGCTTGCGATATATTGAGGTACATGGAAGAGAATTCCATGTACATGGGTTGTCTAATGTGCTATTACTCGAAGGGGTACCAACAAGGGTTACAAGGGAGTCAAACAGATGTGACCACCTCTTGTAGTTCCCACATGTATGCTTATCCAACCATAGGTTGATGCGAGTAATGACATATCTCTATAGTTTAAAGATGCTAAAACACATCTCTATCCTATTTTTTTTTGCTAAAATTGGTGGTGTGGTTGGGCCACGAAAGTGCTATGATACCACTTGTAGCATGTTTAACCTACAGAAAACATAAAAAGTGCGCAATATGCCAAAGATACTATAGAAAATAACACAATGCTATGATAGAGAATGAAAATATTATATTAAGATTTGCAACAATATTGTTCAATTGCCTCTTCGAGAGGGCAACCTCTAGTGGATTAGAGTTCAATTACACCAACAAAAGATAAGAATTCCCTTACTATATTCGACTACATATAGTTTTATGAGATCCAAAACCCTTACTACTCATGGTTCCTTGCATAATCTGGTTTAAACACTTTATTTATTAGATATGGCCCGTTATAACTAATTTTGGTCCATTTTTTATAATGCGGGTCAACCATTTACAATCATCATTAATGTGGTTAACCGCTTACAAGATTTATTTATTAAACTAAATAATCATGACTTTTATGGGGCCCCTTGGGCCTATTACATTAATAAAGGGGTTAGGGTAGGACCTTAAAACATGAAAAATGAATGTAATAGTGGACACCATGAGTGAGAAGGAACAACTTGCAACCCTAGAGGAGGATGGTATTTATGGGTGCTCAAATGCAAGTTTTCATATATTTGTAAGAGAATAACAAAGAGGGATTGCATAAGAATCCCACAACTTTGAACATCATGAAGTAGGTGAAGGAGGAAAAAGATGAATGTTTTGGATGGACAATGTTTTTTTGTAGTTTGGTAATCACATTAATGTGCCTAAGTTACCTAACCTTTAGAAGGAACTATTGAATAAGTGCCATTATTTTCTTTGGGCAAGTCAACTATGATAATGAAGGATGAGATTGTTGGAACAAGGTTGTACTAGGAACCTATGAGGCCACATGTGGAAGAATACATCCAAATATGTCATGTATGCCAACAAGACAAGGTAGACACTAGAATGTAGGTCAATCCACTCCAACATTTTTCCAGATCTAGAGAGACATTGGCAAGTTTATCTATGGACTTTAGCACTCAACTTCTAGTTTTACAAGGTTATAATGTGATTTTGGTTATAGTTGACCAATTTTTCAAGTATGCAATATTGATTCCAATGAAGGTGCCTAGTGTAACAAAAGAGGTTCCAATTTTTTTCTTTAATCATGTTGTGACTAGGGTTTACCATTGAGAATTCTGTTGGATATAGATACAAGGTTCATTAGGCGGTTTTGGTAGAGTTTTTGAAGCTTGTTGGAACCAAGTCATTGATGAGTTGAAATTATCATTTGTAGACTAATGGATACAAAAAATGTATCAATGGAAATTTAGAAGATTACCTAATACATTTTTTTCATGTAGACCAATTGAACTAGCTAGAGTTGTTGGATGCAACATGTAGAAGAGTTGTGGGATATAGTCTATTTGAATTGGTAAATATACAACAAATATTGCTACGCCACATAGTTCTGGCCACCTTTGCTAGTACTTGTAAATTTCCATCTCAACCAAACCACCAGTACACTACAGAAGTCAGACATAGGCATGTGATACCAGATAACCTCAAGTATTAGCATATTTTTTCCCAGGACTCTCAGATCTACGATTTCATGAACAATGAAGGTGAATTTCAGAATTGCAAGATAGATACTGACTATACAATAGACAATAATCTAGAAAGTAGCACAGATGTAAATATTTTCGATGTAGCTAAACCAACTAAATTTACTAGAGTAGAAATAGATAGTTTAGAAAATGTAGAGATAGATGAAATAATGGATGATGATCTAGAGATTCTTAATTTGAAAAATAATTTCTTGCCTAAAGGATTAGTACCTTTAAGAGGATTTTTTTGACTTTAATGATGTAGCTAGGAAACCCAAGATGGAACCTTTGAGAGCTAACATAGAAGAGGTTAACATAGGAACTGAGGATAAACCAAAACTCATCAAAATATAAAAAGCCTTACCTCCAGAGGAAAAGGTTAAATACATCAATCTGTTTAAGGAGTTCCAAGATGTATTTGCCTGGAGTTATGAAGACTTAAAATCTTATGACACCAGCATAATCCAACACAAAATACCTCTAAAATAAGATCATAAACCTTTCAAACAAAAACTTAGGAGGATAAACCCAATTCTTATGCCATCCATAGAGAAAGAGGTTAAAAGAATGTTTGATGCCCAAATAATAGCCCCCATTAGATACTCAGACTGGATTTCAAACTTAGTTACAACTAGGAAAAAGACAGGTGAAATTAGACTTTGTGTAGATTTTAGAAACTTAAAAAAGGTCTCTTTAAAAGACAACTACCCCTTACCAAAAATGGACCATATATTGCAAGAGGGTAGTAGGCTCATCTAGGATTTCACTTTTAGATGGATTCTCTGGGTATAACCAGATCTTAGTCTAACTTGAGGAACAAGCCAAAACTACATTTACAACTCCTTGGGGTACCTTCATGTATTTGAAGATTCCCTTTGGATTAATGAATGCAAGTGCCACATTTCAGAGAGCTATGGATATAGCCTTTGTAAAGGAGATCCATGATTTACTAGTACTATACCAAGATGACATTACAGTCTTCTCTAAATCTGACAATGAACACCTAGACCACCTGAGAAGAGTATTTATCAAATGCAACAAATTTGGGGTTTCTTTAAATCCTATAAAGGCACTTTTCGGTCTAGAAGAGGGAAATTTTTTGGGGCATATCATATCTAAAGATGGGATTAGGATAGACCCTACTAGAATAGAAGCCATTTTGACCATTTCCCATCCCCGAAACATTAAAGAGCTACAATCTTTCTAGGTAAGATCAATTTTCTTAGGAGATTCATATCACATCTAGAAGAATTAATTAGGGAGTTAAATAACATGCTAAGAAAGGACTCAACAATTAAATGGACAATGGAGGTCAAACAATCCTTTGAATCTATTAAGGAAGCTTTAACCAAAACTCCAGTCCTAATCAGTCCTGACTTTAACAAAGATTTTATTATTTTTTCTTTTGCTACAGAACACACCATTGCAACAGTCTTATTGCAAAAGAGCAACCAAGGATATGAACATCCAATAGCATTCTTTAGTAAATCCTTAAGAGATGCCACACTAAAATACAATATCATGGAAAAACAGGCATTAGCTTTAGTTAAGGCAATCAAAAACTTTAGAGTTTACATTTTGGACTCTCACATTATTGTTTATGTTCCAAACTCTGTAGTTAAGACATTTTAACTCAAAATGGGCTTGAAGGAAAAAGAAGCAAATGTCTTGCCACAATATTGGAATATGACATAGAGATAAATCCCACCAAGCTCATCAAAGGCCAAGGTTTAGCCAAACTCATGGCTGAATCGAATTGTCAGGCCTTAGATATCAACTTTATTAGTGCCCTTGATGATCAAGAGGAGATGGCGACTCCACAAATCACTGAACCTTTTACTGATTCACCATGGTATGCAGATATTACATTTGTATTACTAAACTTACAAACTCCTCCTGGATTGACAAGAACTAAAGCTAGATTCTTAAAAATGAAGTCACTAAGATATTGTATTATAGATAATGCATTATTTTGGAAGGATAGTAGTGGTATTATTTTAACCTGTTTATTGAAAGATGAAGCTAACAAGATTTTACAAGAGTTTCATGCAGGGGATTGTGGAGGACACTTGTATTGGAAGAGTACTGCTGACAAAATTCTGAGGGCTGGTTTCTATTGGCCTACTTTGTTTGCAAATGTTAAAAAACATGTGACCTCCTATCATAAATGCTAGATTTTTGAGGGGAAGAGAAAACTTTTACCCTTGTCTCTTAAGCCAATTTCCTCTGAGATTCCATTTCAACAATGGGGGTTATACTTCATTGGAGAAATACACCTAGCCTCCTCAGCTCAACACAAGTGGATTCTGACAACCACATACTATTTTACCAAATGGATAGAGGCTATACCTTCTAGGCAAGCTACAAACACTGTCATAATCTCCTTCCTAGAGACTAATATCCTTTCAAGATTTGGATGTCCCCAGAGGCTTATTGTTGATAATGCAACTACCTTTAAATCCAAAAGAATGATAGATTTCTGTAACAAATACCACATCACCCTTGGCCATTCCACAGCTTATTACCCTCAAGGTAATGGACTAGTAGAGTCATCCAACAAAAGCCTGGTCAATATTATTAAAAAATTACTGGAAGATAACAAGAAGACTTGCAACAAGAAGTTAGTCTATGCCTTATGGGTAGATAGATTGACTACTAAGAAGTCCATTGGAACATCACCCTAACAGCTGGTTTATGGGATGGATGCAGTTTTCCCATCATCCTTGGGAGCGCTAATGATGAAGATCATCCAGGAATTACAGGTGGAACCAAATGATATTCATAGAAGAATAAATCAGACCATACACCTATAGCAGACCAGAGAAGAAGTATATGTAAAATCACAGGTAATTCAGGAAAAGATCAAGAAAGTCTTTGATAAAAATACTAAAGAAGATCATTTTTACATAGGAGACAAAGTCCTTACGTGGGTTTCAAGGAGAGAAGACAAAGGCAAACATGGAAAATTTTATTTTTTGTGGTAGGGGCCTTATGTCATTTATGGCTACAAAGGAAACAATGCCTTTTTCTTGACAAACATAGATGGATCAGATCTACCAAGAGGACTTGTTAATGGTAGGATGTTCATGAATTATTTTTCCACTGACTCACAATAGTTCACTTTACTTTGCTTCATTGTACATAACATTGCAGAGTGTAGATTGGATTGGATGGTAATCCTTTAAAGTTGAAGCCTAGAGAGAAGGCCCTGAGCTTTGGAGGATTCACTTTCATAAGTATCAATAAATCAGAATCAAAGAAGGACAACTCACAAGGTAACTACAGTCACAATTCAAAGGCTACTGATCTTCATAATTATTGACATTTCACCAAAAAATTCCATCCCCAAGTGGAGCCACCATTAGAGTCCTATAGTGATAGGATTCATAATTTTGAATTGGATAAGGTTAATTCTTGTAATATTGTACATACCCTTGCTTTCTACAAATGTTTTCCATATTAAAATTAAAAAATGTAAAGAGGGTACGTCCTAATATAAATATAAAAGGACAAGAAAAATAAGAAAAGATCAAAAAAATACAAAAAATGAAAAATATGAACCCCAAACAAAAAACAGATCATGAAAATGTGCAAGTCCAATTGCCACTATTTTTTACTTTACTTTCTTAAATAATGGTTGTGTGTAGCTTGTCATACATGCCACAACCCATGATAGTCAAACTGCTTAATCTTGACTATTTCATGCTTTGAATTTCATGTTTATAGTTAGAGAATAAAAATCTGACCAAACAGTTTAATCTTGGCAGATCATTAGATAGGTAGAGAAATAAAAGGAGCTCATCAGTTTAATCTAAGCCCTTGGAAGATATAAGGTTAGAAGTAGATAGTTTGTTTCATAAAAGAATAAAGGAAAGAAAAGGGTTTGCTAGCTTAAGTACATCCACAAAAGTGAAGAAAAAATGTTAGGGTAGGTAAAAGGGTAAGTAAAGAAAGGTTGTAGAAATACAAGTTATTTAGAGCATAAGCACTACTATCATGCTTAACTATGTGTTTCAATTGTGCAGGAGCAACTATCAATGAAAAAACCATGATCATAAGTTGATTGGCCTAACTCCCCCTTCATTTCATTTCACCCCCACTATATACTCACTAATTTCCCTTTTACCCCTTCATGGCTAATGAAAACCCCTTTACCCTCATTTTTACTCCTACCCCTTAGTTTCACACATTTCCCTAGTCAATTACTCCTAAACTCCATTCTCCTAAGTGTGAAAACCCCTTCCCCCCTTTTAAAATCATGTTTTCCCTTCAATAATTACCCAAAATCCCCTCTAAACCCTTTAACCTAACATTAAAAATCCCTCGCTTCACTAACTCCACCGCTTAACCATTTTCCTGACTAAACCTGAATTTATCCCGGCACCCTGGTGAAGTAAACTAGCCCCGCTACTCCCAAAAATCCACAGTTTAATTAAATTTGCGATTAAGCATGGGTTAATTACTCTAAATAATGATTAAAACCCATGGGTCCTGCTAACCTCCGCCCAATCACCCGACCGCGAAACTTTCCAACGCAATGGCCATCCGATGATCCACCCGCGGATCTAACGGCGATCGCCCATATCGCGCTCGTGTGATGTCCGAACTTTAACGGTCCGAGAGCACACGATATGGGCAGTTTTGCTTGGGGCCCATTTGCCTATGTGTCGGCCTCTCGCATAGATTGCGTTCCCCTGGAAAAATACCGCCCGACCCCCATAAGCGGTGCGATGGATTCCAAAACCACTTCCCCACCAAAATCAAAACCAGCAATGTTCATAAAACATTTTTTCCCTGCCATTTTCCAACTGGTCGCGGTTAAAAGCCTTCCGACCCCCATTTTCACCCTTTTCACTCAAATCACATTGTTGAACCTCTGAAGCACCTACGCCTTCTGAACTCCTGCAACCAGTTGTCAACCATTAGAACCTTCCGATGCTACCACTACACACCATCCTAGCTACCAAAGCCCTCTGCAAACCCCAAATGAAAACTAGTTGTAGCCTCGACTGTAAATTCCAGGTATTTAAGCATAAAACTAGAATTGTCCTCTCTCTAATGAAAGAACATTAAATTCTTAAAATAACTAAACGAGTTTGATTAATTTCAATTTAAATTAAGAGTCTACCATTCCCAAAGTACCAAAACCCCAACTTGCAACCTGCTAGTACCCTACCCTGGTTATTCAATTACTCAAATTTCACTCCCAAAGTCATATAAAGCCCAACTTTCTACATTTTATGACATAAATGGCCGCCCCAACCTCTCTGAATGTCAGACCAATGACAACCGCCCACTTATACATTGACCACCTGGCCCTGGCAGACAAGGATTTTCAAATTAAAGACACAGTCACCCAAGACAACCTTCTGAGAATCCATTTCTGGGCCAAGAATAGATTCTTGAACAAAGCAAACGATATCCACCTTTGGGATTCAATTCTACCCAATTATACATTCCCAGAAGCCCATCCATTCCCAGACATTGTACGTTTCTACCATGCATGTTACATACCTAGCCAAAGGGCTATAATTGCCCCAAACCATGACTTCTTGTTTTCAATTATTGCTGAGTCTATCAACCAGATGCTTCAAATCCAACCCAACCACAATTTGACTCCTTTGTCCATTGCACACCTATTGGACCTGTACACCACATTAGACCTAGCTAACATCTAACAATTTTTCAGAATTTCATCATTGAGGAGTGCCATACTCCTAAGGACATTCCACCCTATGTTTTTGCTATTTTTTCAGAGACTAGAAGGAGAATAATCTCCATGATCTCATGCATCCTAGGATTCACATCAGACGAGTTTGTGGATGAGATAATCATGGCCTTCTTGTCCATTTTCACTCTAGGCCAGCCTCTTGCCATTATGTATGATTATGCCCAGTTCATTGCAAATAGGATGCATGAATAGTTCACTAGATTGCCCACTAAAAGAGCCTTCAAATACTCTTCAGTAATGTTTCATATGTCCCTGTATTACCAAATAGACAAGTTCCCAGTGAAGATTCAGAAAACAGATACCAGGGGAAAGGAAAGATCAGTCATCTACTAGACACCCTTGGTCCACAAGTATAACACAACATTCACATACACAGACTTCATAGAATGTTTTTTTCACCTGGTCATGAACATGCTAAATTCTAGCACTCAACCTAGAATCAATACTGAGATCAAGAGAGTATTGCAACTGGCGAAGAATAGCAGAGTAGGAGACTGGTACCTCTACCCAAATCATACTGAAATTAGGATCTATGGCTATGAATTACCCCCCTACAAATTGCCTAAGTATCTCCCAACGAGAATATTTGCCTTGGAATACTTCAGGCAAATGTTAGGTGTGGATGAGGTCCACTTCCTAGCTGCTAGGAAGAAAACATAGTTTCAAATTCAAGAATAGTTTCATTTGACACCAGAGAGGTTGGGCCTGAAGCTGATAAGATACTCTAACAATTCAAATTCAAGAATAGTTTCATCTAGCATTATGACCCTCATGAGGTTATAAGAAAACTCATACAAAAGGTCAAGATTGGACCTTACATCCACTACCCCATGCCTGACATTGAACAATATGATAATCAGTTAGAATGGGTAGAGAACACATTGATAGATAAGGATAGCAAAGTGGTGGATGTGGAGAACACCATAATTGACTTGGAGAAACAATTTGACCAAATCTCTTTCTTGCAGGTCCTAGAGTTGGAAGAGCCCATGAATATCCCTCCCATCATTCAGACTCCTGTCAATGAGGAGAAGAATCCCAAAAGAAATAGGGAGGAAGCTTCAAGCTCTGCTATGGTTACCACTAATTAACAGTTCCAACTAAGCAAATGGCCCAAATTGACTCCTCTTTTTGAACAGGAAGAACACATTGCATCAGCAGAAATGATTGATACTGATGCAATGGGGCAAAGGAGTAGAAAAACAATTGAGGCTACTGCATCAAAAGAAACACAACAACCCTCCTCTTCAAACACCCAGATTATACAGAGACAAAAGAGTGTGGAGGTGTCTTCCTTTGTCAGGCCAACTGACAAGGAAGCAGATATCAAGGAAAGATTCAAGGAGATCAAAATGAGGAATGAGAAGCTCAAGGCAGAAACTTATGCCAAGTACATGCAGATGACACCACCAAACCAGAGTAGATTGATGTCAACCTTTGACATCAAAGAAGGTAAAATGTAGGTGTCTTTCTTATATCCTACTGTACAGCAGCCTAAAACCATAGCAGACTATAAGAAGACCAACTTTGAGGTCTTAGCCAAGGATGCGCATCCCATAGATCAAATAGAATTTCACAAGCAGGCTGGAGAGATGATCTACTCCACCCTCACAACAAAAGCAATGGCAACATTCAAGCTCAAGAACTCATTAGACAATGTGACAGCATAGTGCAAACTGGAAAAAACATCTTCCAATGCCAAAGACACAAGGATCAAATCCTTAGAAGACCTGATCATTGTGTTGGGCCATGACCCAAAGGACATCAAGGTTATTGAACAGTTGATTAAGAAGAAAAATGAAGACAATGCATCCCTTAAGAAACAGCTCAAGCTGCCTCAGTCTCAACACCCTAAAACAAAAAAAGTCCTAGAAAGCCAAACAAATCATGAAGAGATGATGGACTTGGTGCTGCAACTCAATGACCAGTTGAAGGAAATGGAAAAGGAAATAGATAGCTTGATCCAGCTCAAACAAGCTACTCTAGACAGTGCTCCTCCAACTGTCATTCCTATAGTGACCACAATTGTGCCTTCCACATTGGCAGTAACATTAGCTCCCACTGGTCCAATGGACACTGCATTGCCAACAACATCAACAGCAACAAGTACCACAGGTGATGAAGCAAATAGGTTGGTCAAGGCAATGGAAGAAATGTCCATTCAGACCAGTGAAATGAACAAGTTAAAAGAGAAACTTACTAGCCTAGAGACAGATTGTAGGTTAGCCCAGATCATGCAAAAGGAATAACAATAGAAGGCTACCAGAATCAATGAGCGAGTGAAAAGCTTGGAGAAAGAGTTAACACTGAGTGAGCCTTTGGGAAAGGCCAAACAATTATTATGGGCCAATATCATTGACTCTGTCAATGATATTTGGCCATCTATCCAGGTCATTTTTGAGCAGATAGACTTGATCAAACAGGGTACAAAAGCCATCCAAAAGTTCAAAGAATAACTTGGAGAAATGCCAAAGGAAGCAGTAAGAATTATCCAATTCCTCAAATCCAAGAACAAATATGAGCTACAAGAAATTGACATACCTGACAGGACAGGTACCATTTTGGAAGTCAAGACGGTCCTAGCTAAGAGAAATTTAATGTTAAATTTAGAAGATAAGTGTCAAACCATGCAACTAGCAGTTGACAGGTTTATGACCAAGTTTGAACTTTTGAGAGAAAAGGGACTACCTAGACCCTTAGTCATAAATGATAAATTGATGACACAAGAGGAATACAACAAGAAAATTAGGGAAGTGGCCAAAGAACAGGCAAATACCTCATCAATGAGTGGTATACCAATTGGTAGAGTATTATACCAGAATTTTGAAAATCTGTTTTACCTCCAGCATGAGGTGAAACACTTATTTATCAATAAGCCTACTTTTGAAAAATATACAGAGGCTGATGAGATATATAGGAAAATTCTCAACATCCAGTTACTAGATGAAGAAACATGGCAAAAACTGAATGATTTAATGTAGTAAAAACACAGTAAATTATAAATTGTAAATTATAAGTGTACAATAAAAAGTAAATGAGCATGGTAAAAGGATGAAGACAGGTCAACACAATCAAAGTGTATCAGGTGAAAGAGTATCAGATGAAAGATGAAAGTCAAACAGACTATCCAGCGTGAAAGCCAAATAGCCTGCCAGCATAAAGGGTTAAAAATCAAAGCATAACAGCCAGTAGAACCAAAATAACAGGGACAACATGAAACAGTTCAATAGCTGTCTCTATCTTCTTGCAAGAAGATATTTTCCTTTTCCTAGATTAATTCTCAAATTAGTTTGAGATATTTTGTAATAAACTTTTTGTATAAATACTTCAAAATTCGAAGTATTGTGGTGGATTATTTTACATTTGTATAGTTATTGTGATCTTGAGCCTGAGGGTGATTATACTATTTTCAAGTTAAAAGATTGGAGCAAGTAATAAAAGAATTTCGCTACAATATTCATGAGATGAGCCATTTGCAGTGAAGTACTTTATTTGTGTTATTGTGTTACCTCTCTTTTGTGTTTTCATAATATTAAATGTGTTATAAAATCAAAATAAATTGACTGGAAATATCATACAGAACTTGTTTAATTACACTTTGCTTTTCACAGTAATTTATTTACATGTTTTCTTCTGATATCGAGATCTGAGAATCCTTGATTGCTCTCCCATCCGATTGACTTCTTCTATTTCTTCCAAAGTCCAGTCTAGGGAACCCTTAATTTCTCCCTGGACCCGATTTGAATCCATTCACCATTTAGCCTCTGAGATCTACATTGACTAATCTATCTTGCCCAGTAGACACTATTCTTAGAACCCAATCCACACTTGTTTATCAAACATCCGACTCCATAGCCCAATGGTATAAGCCAATCCTCTTTCCATCTAAGTAAATTGATCCCACCACCAAATTTTCAAAACAAAACCCAACTGCAATCAATAACTAGCCTAAAATCATCTTAACTAAAACAAAGTTAAATCTTAAAGAGAGAGCCCTCTCTGAGCATCAGGAAGGCTAGATCTTGATCTACAAAAGTGGTTTGTGGTTACCTTTGGTTTTTCTTTCTTATTACTTCAAAAGAATTATTGGAGTGATAACATCGCTGAGATCTCAATCGCAACATTTCCACGTGTTAACAAGACCTTCAACCCACTCGACTTTGCCGATTACGGTTTGTGATATGGTCGACAGATTATGGGCTGCGACACGGCCAAATTTTTGCTCAGTTAGCGTATTTTGGAGAGAATTTGTGGGATTATGTCATTTTTGGAGCAATTTGTGGAACAAATAGTGGGAGAACTAGGATAAGTCATAACTTGTTCAGTTCTTATCCAAATGGGATGCAAAAATAGGCTAGATAGCCATTTTTGGGCATTCTGAACTCATGGAGAGAGGTTTCATAGGCATTTGAGCATTGTAAACACAATTTGGTTGTAATTTTGAGCATAATAGAGAGGCCCAAGCATTGGAATCTGGACCAAGGAGACGTAGCCCAGGAAGGGTGAACTCCTCATCAAATCTTTGTGTTGTGTGTTGTATTTTGATGTTCTTTGTTGTTATTTTTTTATTGTTCATCATACGCTTTATGCTAAATTATTTATAACATTTACATAAGAAACTCTCATGGGAATCAGTTAATTAAGAAAACATGGTGAATCCTTAAGCACTTTATAAGAAAATGATAAGCATCTTAGGTTTTATTCTGAATGGGGAATTGGCACAACATTATTAATCTACTCCATTTCAAATCAAGTTGGTATCAGAGCACTGATTTTTGCTTACTAGATTTGCTTTGTGAAAGAAGGATTTAATTGTTTGTAAGTTTGTGTCATGCTAACAAGGTTATAACTCAAAAGAGGAGAAGGGAAGATGGTCGAAATACATATAGTTGGCTCAAGTGGAAGAAGAGCAAGGTTGCCAAAGTCCTCTACACCAGTACATCCTAAAGTTGCAGAAGTTGTAGTTGAGTCTTCAGAGAATATGCCTCATGAAGGAGAACCTATCATGACAAAAGATGAGAAGACCTTCAGAAAGGATTTCTTTGATATGACAGAGATGGTGAAGATCCTCTATGAACAGAGGAATAGCAAATTGCAAGGAGAAAGTTCCAAACCCCCCAAAGGAGAAGGTTCTTCAGGAGGAGGTAATGGAAAAGGAGGTAATGAGAATGGAGACAAACCTCCACCCTCTCCACCATCTTCTCCATCTTCTACTTCACAAGAATATTCACACTCTTCCACTAATGCAACCCTTACTCATACTTATCATCATTTTACAAAAGGAACTGGTAAATCACCTTTTCTAAAGCTTGATGTTAAATTCAAGTTTCTTATGTACACTGGAGAAGTTAATGCAGAAAAGCTGGATAATTGGATTCATCAGTTGGAGGTGTATTGTAGAATTCAAAACCTTAAAGAGGATGATATCAAATTCAGTTGGCTTCATTGAGAATGGAGGGTGAAACACTCATTTGGTGGGAAGCAAGGACTCAAGACGAGATCAAAAAACATGGTAAGATCTCTATTACTTGGTCTGATTTCATTGCTGCTATAAAAAGACAATTGTACCCTTTAACCCATATGAAAAAAGCTATCATGAATTGGAAAAATTCCATGCAGTTAAAAGGTCAAAATGTGCAAGAGTATACTCAAGAGTTTAGGAGAAGAGATCTTACGATAGGAGTAGACTTACAGTCATAAGATACTTTGTTGAAATATATAGGAAGTTTGCATAGCTATCTTCGACACACCATTCTTATGTTTAATCCCACAAATCTTGATGAGGTCTACATTCAAGCTACACACCTCGAAGCAAGAGGGAAAAATGTACAAGAAGAAGGTAAGAAGAAGCCATTCCAGAGTGGTGGAAAATGAAAGAATTTTAAAGGAAAGCAGAAGAAAAATGCTTCTGTTAAGAAAGAAGGGGAGAAACCCATGTGCAAGAATTGTTCCAAAGAGGGTTGTGATGAATCACATTATTGGAAGCTTCATCCTAAATTACGACCGAAGAAATTTAACAATAAAGGGAAACATAAGACAAACGTTTTTGTACAACAAGACTTGGTTTTGACTTAGGTGATGAATCAAATATTGCAACCACAATCACTAAAGGAAAAGCCATGGCAAAAGCAAGCAAAGAGGAAGCCGTGGAAAGTACCAATGCAACAAATAACTCCAACAACGTTTCAAATGAGGAAAATAGAATTGTGTTGTTCCACATCCGAGTTATTTCCAAACGCACCAAGATTGATACGTTGTTTGATAGTGGATCCCAGGAAAATTTAATTTCTACAGACTTGGTCAAGAAATTGAATCTGGAAACCATGCCTTATCATAAACCATATCCATTGGGTTGGATAACCAAGGATGCAAATCTTTAGGTCACAAGGAAATGTGTTTTCAGGTTTTCAATTGCTACCAATATTGTTGATGAAGTCGAATTAGATGTAGCGTCGCTGGATATTTATGGAATTGTGTTGGGAATCCCATATCTGTATGATAAGAAATGCGTTTTCCATAGATTTGAGAACAAATATCATTTTTTCAAAGATGGAGTGGAGTATATTGTGAGAGCCCATCGTAGGAAGCTTAATATGTCTTTGGAAAGTGCAGGGAAAATGAAGCGACTAGTCAATTCCAGCAAGAGTCTCGTGCTCCTTATGATCAAGCAGACAAATGACACGGAGCAGGAATATTTTGCAGGCTATGATGTAACGTTGAAAGTTGAACTGGTTGATGTGATGAATTGATGTGGAGACATGTTTCAAGAGCCAAAAGGATTGCCACCAAAAAGGGGAATTCAACACAAAATTTAGCTACAACAAGACTGCCCACTCCCAAACATTGGTATGTATCGAATGTCAATTCTGGAAAGTTTAGAAATTAGAAAAAAAGTCCAGGAATTGTTAGATAAAGGAGTAATTCATCCCTCTACATTGCCATGTGGTTCACCAATTGTTTTGGTACCCAAGAAAGCTGGACCCTGGATTGAAGAGGGCAAGGTGAGGGAACAATACCCTCATCTCAAATCTAAAAATCATACATGAAAATTATAACTATATTCTTATATTGCAACAATATCCCTAAATTAATAACTATGTGGGATGACCAAATTGGATTCGAAGCTGAGTGGCGTGGTATGCACAGATACTTGCAAGAGAGGACTTGGTGGAGGGAAAGGTACAAATCCATCAAAAGCCAAATGGATTGAAGAGGGGAAGGTGAGGGAACCATACCCTCTTTTGTTCAATAACTGAATATAATCTTTTGGGGTCCAAAAGGCTTCCAGTGGGGAGGAGTGATCAAGTGCTTAAGTTTATGCTAAAAAATCAATGTGTCAGAATCTTGTCAAACTCAGCTTCAAATCGAAGAGCTCGTCATTCTGAATCCAATGGTATGAATGACACTAAAATCTGAGCTCGTATGTAGAAGTTAGAGCAAGTCAAAGTTCAGCTTTGACTTGCCCACATGGCAGGATTGCATGATGTGGCACGTCCTTCAGTGAATGAGGAGGTGGCAAGTGGTAGCCCACCATTTGCCCCTGCATATCACAAATCACAAGTCGCAAGGTGGAAAAAGGTATTATAAATCAGCCCTGACAAATACCAGGTTGCAATGCTATAAATCGCAGATCATAATCACAACTCACAAGAAGAACAAGTCCCGCTTTAAAATTGTCGTCAGTTCTCTGCCGAATTGTGAAAGCGATAAGACCCTGGATGTGAGGTGTTTGTGAATCGCAGTTTGAAATACTGTCAAGTCTGCCGATATCGCAATTGTAGCATTCTGCCATGTTAACAAGACCTTCAGCCCGCCAGACTTTGCCGATTGCGATTTGCGATATGGCTAACAGGTTATGGCCCATGACGTGACCAAAATTTTCGCTCAATTAACATATTTTGGAGTGAATTTGTGGGATTATGTTGGTTTTGGAGCAATTTGTGGAACAAATAGTGGGAGAACTAGGAGAAGTCATAACTTCTTCAGTTCTTATCCAAATGGGATGCAAAAAGAGGCTAGATAGCCATTTTTGGGCATTCTTAACTCATGGAGAGAGATTTCAAAGGAATTCGAGCATTGTAAACACACTTTTGTTGTAATTTTGAGCATAATAGAGAGATCCAAGCATTGGAAGCTGGAACAAGGAGACGTAGCCTAGGAGGGGTGAACTCCTCATCAAATCTTTGTGTTGTGTCCATCTATAACTACATCTTTCTTCTCTCTCTCTCTCTCTCACTCTTGGACACTTAGAGTTTCTTAGATCACTTTGGAATTGGAGCAAGAAAGCTAAAGAAGGCAAGAGGAAGAAAATATCAAGAAGGGAAAGGCATGAACAAGAAGCTACAATAGGCTTCATTGTAGGTATGGAATTGCACGTGTATTTTCCTTGCTAGATTTGGCATGCATGGGATTGCATGCGTTTATTTTCTACCATGGCATGGGTTTTGCCAAGTGTGACAGTATATTCAGCCTAGCCTTGCCATTTCTTGATAGCTTTGATGAAATGGGTTCTTTCATACTGTTTATGTGGGATAGCCAGATTAGATTCGAACTGAGTAGGGTGGATCACCGAATTGACAAACACATGGTGTAGTGGTCCCTGAACTAGACTGAGGATCACGAAAACATTGGCTTAGTAACTTCTGAACCAGAATGTGGATTGTGGTAAAACCATATTGTGTGCCTCGGTGGTCCTAGGAATCCTTGTTAGTGAATGGAGAGATATACAATAAATCCAAGAGGTGGATTTTCTCCCCGTTGGGCCTAGTGCCCCTGGGATGGGATGCGCGATAAATCCTAGGCAGGATGCCTCAGTGTAGGGCCTAGTGATCCCTGAATCGAACTATGGATGCACTATAAAGCCTGAGAGACTAGGAGGCACTCAAATTCCTCACGATGTAGGCAGAGAACTTTGCTGGCATCCATGTTGATTGGTGTTTCTGGTGTGTTCTATGAGTCCCACATTTATGCTTGGAATATGGCACAGGGGTGATTGGCTGAAGAGGGGCTTGGCTCAGCCAATCTATGGTGGGGTGGAATGTGGTAGTCCCATCTCCAGTTGGTTCATTGCATTCATTAATGAGAAATTAATTCCCTTGATTTTCATGTGTAAATGTGTTGATGTATATGTGGATTTTGATGGTTGATATGTTTATGGTATTTATGCTCCTATTACGTTGGTTAGATGTATATTTTATGACAACAACTATGTATGGCTCTCAGCATGTTTTTACTTATATATGAATGGATGATGTGTCTTTGACCTAATAGAGGATAATGTAGCAATTGATATGAGGGAACAATGGTTCATGGCAATTCTCAGATAAGTATGACATCCCTGCACTTAATTTTTTTGTTTACACCTATAGGTTACATGTTGATGATGTGTTTGACGAAATTCCTGTCATGGCTAGTAGGGGTTTGGTTATGGTCTTTTTCAAATTTATTGTTGTTGCATCATTGTTTCCTTGTATTTCTACTGATTCTAAGCTATCACTCCATTCTGGGTAGTGGCCTGGGCTCTAGGCCTAAAGTGTCTTAAATCCCCAGGTCATTGGCATAGAACTGGCAATTTTGGTCTCTGGTCGCTGGCAGGCAAGCCTGTGAGAGCGACTTTAGGTTGTTGGTCGCTCCCTTTCCCATATCATGAGAGCGACTATGGCCTAAGAGATCTAGAACAGTAGTGGGATCCAGGGACAGGTTGTCTGAGTGGTTGATTTGTCTCCTAAGAGTTCTCTTGATGATGTTGGATGATTGTGTGTGATGTTCCATCAATTCCACTTCCTTAAGGTCACATAGGAGGTCAAAAATGATCATAGTATCCTCTCGTCTCATGTTTACCTCGATTGGCATTTTTACTTGGGTGGATGTGGGAGGAGGGTGTTACAAATAAGGAAATTGACACTCAATGGTCTCCTTAATTGGAATTGATGGATATTATGGGTGGAGTTTTCTTAATGCATCAATCAAGCATAGACATGTGTTTTGTTGGAAATAGTTAGGAGGCTCAACGAACTTTGCTAATGGAAGAAAGTCATGACCCAATTTTCTAAATTATTTTTAAATTGTCATGTTTTACTATATAGTCTTATTGTTCAGCCAATTTATATGGTAATAAGATATATATATATATATGATGGATCAGTGTACTACATTTGAATGTACTACAGTATGTTGTTGGACATGGATTGGTTGTATCTTCATAGAACTAAGGTAGATTGTTATGACAAAACTATTGAGTGTGTTGATGATAGTGGAGAACCAAGAGCCTTGCAGGGTAAGAAGAAATCCACATTAGTTAGGATGGTGAAAACTATGCAAGAAAAGCGTATGTCGCAGGAAAGGGTGCAAGTTATTTGCAGTGCACATTTCTAGTGATAAGGGTAAGGAGGTTGAGGATGCAAATGTGTTGAGCAGGTATCTAGTTTTGTAGCAGTTTCAAGATGTATGTCCTGAGGACATTACAGAGTTGCTACCTCACAGTGAGGTATAATTTTCTATTGAGTTAGTTCCATGGGCATCTCCAACATTGAAAGCACCTTACATGATGAGCACACCCGAGTTGATTGAGTTAAAATTGTAGTTAAAGGAAATGTTGGACAAGGGATACATTAGGCCAAGTGTATCATATTGGGGCACACTGATCTTGTTTGTGAGAAAGAAAGATGATACTCTCATATTATGTGTTGATTACAGGCAATTGAAGAAAGTGACTATCAAGAATAGGTACACTTTGCCAAGGATTGATGACATGTTCGATCAGCTAAAGCGAGCAGAAATGTTCTCGAAGATTGACTTGAGATATGGATACCATCAAGTACGCATAAAAGAGGAGGACATTTACAAGACTACGTTCAGGACCAGGTATGGACATTATGAGTTTGTTGTTATTCCATTTGGCTGAACTAATGCTCCAGATACATTTAGGTGTTTGATGAATAGTGTGTTGCATTCATATTTGGATAAGTTTGTTATTATGTTCATTGATGATATACTGGTATATTCTAAACATGAGGAAGAGCATGTTGAGAACTTAGCAGTAGTATCTTTATTGTTGAGGGAGCATTAGTTGTATGCTAAGCTCAATAAGTATAGTTTCTTTCAAACTAAGGTACATTACTTGGGGCATGTTGTCTCCAAGGAGGGCATCATAGTAGATCTAGAGAAGATAAGAGCCATCATGGAGTAGGTAGATCCTAAGAGTGTGGATGAGGTGAGATCTTTCATGGGTCTGGTAGGCTATTACAGGAGGTTCATTAGGAACTTCTCACATATTTCTTATAATATCACATCATTGCAAAGGAAAGGTAAGAAGCTCGAATGGGCAGATGAGTGTGAGGATAGCTTTAAGCAGCTTAAGCAATTGCTGACACATGCACTAGTGTTACAGATTGTAGATCCAGACAAAGAGTTTGTGGTATGCACAGATACTTTCAAGGGAGGACTTGGTGGAGTTGTTATGCAAGATGGGCTGGTGGTGTGCTATGAGTCCCGAAAACTAAACGAGCATGAGAAAACCTATCTGACACATGATCTTGAGTTGGTAGCAATTATACATGCATTGAATATGTGGAGACATTATCTTCTTAGTGGGAGGTTTGTACTTATGAGTGATTATATTAGGTTGAGGTATTTGTTTGATTAGCTAAATCTGAATCCTAGGCAAGCTAGATGGTTGGCCATGATCAACAAGTTTGATTTCAAGATGAGGTACATCAAAGGTAAGGAGAACGGGGTGGAAGATGCTCTCAGCAGATGGGTACACGTACATCACTTGGAAGCTATTAGCTCCTATGGGACAGACTTAGAGGATAGGATCTTACAGGCAAGTCAGCAAGATGTCAAGTGTATGGAGATTGTACACAGGTTGTAGCAGGGTGCTGGTACAAGCACATGTGATATTATAAGTATAAGTATAGGTGCAGGTACGTGTAGATGTAGTGGTATAGGTACATGTGGAAGTACATATATAGGAATAGGTACAAATACATGTACAGGTGCAGGTTCATAGGGTATGGATTATTGTTTTACAACGAATGGATTGTTCAGGTTCCGAGAGAGGATATATGTATCGGATATCAATGAGCTCAAGAAGGTGATCTTGAGGGAGTTCCATGCGAAACCTTATTTAGGTCACCCAGGTTATCAAAAGAAATTGAGAGAAGTGAAGAGATATTATTATTGGACGAATTTGAAGAGGGATGTAGCAGAGTCTGTGGTGAGGTGTTTCAACTGTCATCGAGTGAAGGCAGAGTGTAAACATCCAGGTGGACTGCTACAGCCGATTGCAATTCCAGAATGGAAATGAGAAGTTATTTCTATGGATTTCATCACAGAGTTGCCAAAGATAGTGAAACAACATGATTCCACTATGGTCATTATGGACATATTAACAAAGGTTGCACACTTCATTCCGGTGAAGTCTACGTTCTCAGCTAGTGATGTGGCACAGTTATTCATCAGAGATGTGGTTAGGATGCATGGTGTTCCAAAGAAGATTGTGTCAAACAAGGAAGCCAAGTTCACTTCCAAGTTTTGGAAGGAATTATTTGCAGGTTTGGGCACAAACTTGACCTTCAACATAGCTTATCATCCGTAGACAGATGGAAAGACAAAGAGGGTCAACATGATATTAGAGGGCATGTTGAGGATGTATGAGATGCATCAACAGAGAAAGTGGTAAGATTATCTCCATCTAGTAGAGTTCACATACAACAAAAATTATCAAGAGTTATTAAGGATGAGTCCTTTTGAGGCATTGTATGGGCAGAGGTGCAACACTCCTATCAGTTTGAGTGATTTGGTTAGCAGAGTATTGATTGGACCAGATATGTTGGTGAACATGGAACATGAAATGCAGGTGATCAAAAAGAAAGGCATCATAGGATAGGCATAAGAGTTATGTAGATAAGAACATGTTTTTCAAGGAGTTCCAGGTTGGGGAACAGATGTACTTACACGTCAAACCGAAGAATAGCTCCTTGCGGATTGGATCATGTGCCAAGCTGGCACCACGATTTTGTGGAATCTTTAGTATAATTGAGAGGATTATGATAGTAACCTATCGACTTGCACTGCCTCCGATAGTGAAAGTCTATGATGTTTCCATGTATCTTTTCCTTAGAAGCATGTTAAGGATGTTGATCATGTGGTTGACTAGTCTGTATTGCAGGTGGACCAAATGGAAAATTTTTAGTCAAAGCCTCAGTGTATATTGTAGAAAACGGTACTCATGCTCTGGAACCAAGCAATCGAGAGAGTTAAAGTGCAATGGAAGCATTTTGGGCTAGATGAAGCTACATGGGAGATGGCAGATCAGATGCGGGCTATTTATCCTTCCTTATTTGTCCGTTGAGGCAAAGAAACTTCGATATGGTGGTTTGGTATATGCTTTGTGATGGTTTGATATATGCTTTATGATGGTTTGGTATATGCTATATGATGTTTTGATATATGCTTAGATATGGTGTTTAGTATATGTTTTAGTACATGTTTTGGTATATGATTTGGTATATGGTTTTGATATATATTTTGATGATGTTGCTATATGTACATATGTGTATGGATGTAAATACTACCATGAGCTATGTTATAAAGCTCCACTATGTGGTATGGGTGTCATGTTATTATGATTATGTTGTCATGCTACTATGCCATCATGTGGTTATGTTATCATGATGTTATGATGTCATGTGGATTGGCACTCAGCAGAATGATCATTGTAAATATCGTAATGAGTTGTGTTATAAAGCTCCACTATGTGGTATGTTGTCCTATTGTCATGATGTTTTGTCTTACATAGGTCTTTCATTGTAAATACTGCAACTTGTTGTGTTATAAAGCTCCATGAGCAACATGTCTTCTTTCAACAGGTTGCTGAGGTATATGTGTGATTGAACACTAAGGATGGTGTCCCCCAAGGGGGAGGGTTTTGTAACAACCCTGGTGAAAATTCCATGTAATAAAAGTTAAAAACAATAACCACGGTTGATGGGACACTTATTCCAAGCTGAATGTTGGGCAAGACATCCTAGGGGGTGTTCATTTGGTTGTTTATGGCTAAGGAATTTGACAAATGTAATGGCTAAGGCTTTGGAAAGGCAAAATGACATTTTTGGCACAATTATTTATGAAAATAATGAAAATTAGGAGAAAAGGGAGGTGAAAGGTCACAGGTTGCATGTGAGGAGGAAAATGAAGAAAATATAGGCCTCATTAATAAAAAGGTTTATGAGGATCAGTTGAAAACCTTTTGTTAGTTTAGCTTCGGAGCTCTCTCATTCTTTTCTCTCTCTCTCTTACTCTTGGAAACTTAGAGTTTCTTGGAGCACTTTGGCATTGGAGCAAGATAGCCAAAGAAGGCAAGAAGAAGTAAAGATCAAGTAGCTACAACAAGCTTCATTGCAGGTATCGACTTGCATGTGTATTTTCCTTGCTAGATTTGGCATGCATGGGACTGCATGTGTTTATTTTCTACCATGGCCTGGGTTTTTCTAGGTGTGACAGTATATTCATCCTAGCTTTTCCATTTCTTGATAGCTTTGATGAGATGGGTTCTCTCATACGATTTATGTGGGATGACCAAATTGGATTCGAAGCTGAGTGGGGTGGATCTCCGAATTGACAAACACATGGTCTAGTGGTCCATGAACCAAATAGAGGATCACAAAGCCATTGGCCTAGTAACCCCTGCATCGGACTGTGGGTTACAGTAAAGCCATATTGTGTGCCTCGGTGGGCCTAGGATTCCTTGCTAATGAATGACGGGATATACGGTAAAGCTAAGAGGTGGATTTTCTCTCCGTTGGGCCTAGTGGTCCTAAGATGGGATGCACGACAAAGCCTGGAGAGTATGTCTCGGTGTAGAGCCTAGTGATCCTTGAATCAGACTATGGATGCACGGTAAAACCTGAGAGACTAGGAGGCATTCAAATTCCTAAGAGTGTAGGTGGAGAACTCCGATGGAATCCATGTTGATTGGTGTTTTTGGTGTGTTCTATGAGTCCCACATTCATGCTTGGAATATGGAATGGGGGTGATTGGCTAAAGAGAGACTTGGCTCAACCAATCTATGGTTGGGTGGAACATGGTAGTCCTATCTCCGTTTGGTTCATTGCATTCATTAATGAGAAATTCATTCCTTTGATTTTCATGTGTAAATATATTGATGTATATGTGGATTTTGATGGCTAATATGTTTATGATATTTTTGTTCCTATTATGCTAGTTATATGTATATTTTATGACAACAACTATGTATTGCTCTCAACATGTTTTTACTTGTATATGAATGGATGATGTGTCTTTGACCTAATAGAGAATAATGCAACAAATGATATGAGGGAACAACGGTTCATAGCGATTCTCAGATAAGTATGAGATCCCTACACTTAATTATGTTCTTTACACCGTAGGTTACATGTTGATGATGTGTTTGACGAAATCCCTGTCATGGCTAGTAGGGGTTTAGTTATGGTCGTGTTCAATTTATTGTTGTTGCATCATTGTTTCCCTGTATTTCTACTGATTCTAAGCTATCACTCCATTTTGGGTAGTGGCCTGGGCTCTGGGCCTGAAAAAGTGGCTTAAATCCCAGGGTTGCTAGCACAATATTGGCAAATTTGGTCTCTGGTCACTGGCAGGCAAACCTGTGAGAACGACTTTAGGTTGCTGGTCGCTCCCTTGCCTATAGCATGAGAGTGACTATGGCCTAAGAGATCTAGAACAATAGTGGGACTCAGGGATAGGCTATCTGAGTGGCTGACTTTTCTCCTGAGGGTTCTGTTGATGATGTTGGATGATTGTATGTGATGTTTTGTCGATTCCACTTCCTTAAGATCACATAGGAGGTCGAATCTGATCATAGTAGCCTCTTGTCTCATGTGTTACCCTGGTTGGCATGGTTACTTGGGTGGATGTGGGAGGAGGGTGTTACAGATGAGGACATTGACACTCAATGGTCTCCTCAACTAGCATTTATGGATATTATAGGTGGAGTTTTCTCAATGCATCAATCAAGCATAGACATGTGTTTGGTTGGAAATAGTTAGGAGGCTCAATGAACTTTGCTAATGCAAGACATTCATGACCTAATTTTCTATATTATTTTTGAATTGTCATGTTTTGCTATATAGTCTTATTGTTCTGCCAATTTATATGGTAATATATTTGTAATGCTTATCAATTTAATATATAATGGATCAAATAAACATGGATATGTGTTTTGTGGAAATGCTTAAAAAAATAACAAACTTTGGTAATAAAAGACTTTCATAAAAAATTTCATATTTTATCACATAATTTTATTGTTGTATCAATTTATCTAATAATATTGTTATCATATTTATCAATTTTATATATATATATATAAATAAATAATTCTATCTATATATACCACAACATGTTGATTTACTGGCCACTTTTTCTTATAAAAATATATATAATGTTATTTTAAAAATTTTCATTTTATTTTTAAATAAGGGAGGAAAATATAAATATTAGTCCCTCAAATTTTCTCACCGACTTAGCATTGTTTTGGAAAAAGCGATGATAAGTTAAAGTTGTCCTAACGATGAACCACACTAGTTGGTTCGAAACGCGTCGACAAATAAGATTCCATGGGATTTTTGCCGAAATCTTTCTCTAACTTAATATGGATCACAGAAACCTAAACTCTATTAAGTTAAAGTTGAAAAAATGTATCACGTTAAAATAAAATAAAAAAAATTTAATTATAATATTTAAAATGTAAAATTATTTTTTATTTTTAATATTTTATATAAATAATAAAATAAAAAATTAATTATAACACTGAATAAAAAATTATTTATTTATTTTTAATATTTTATATAGATATTAAACATAAGATCATAAGATTGCAATTAATTTATATAATATCTCTGCTCGTGAGATGAAAAACAAAACCAAATGGCCGTGAAAATGAAAAGATAGGCCTTGTCACATAACATGATAAACTTTTCCAACTGAAGGAATTTTCAAGTACCATCAAGATAATGTTAAGGTATTTCATGTCCATTAAAGATGGGGTTAGGTGTACCTTGTGACCCCACCTCAAATTAAAAAGGGCGGTTCACAGGGAATCTATTATTTTTTGTGTAATCTAATGTGTCGCAGGGATTGTCTAGAAAGTTATGGAAATTTTAGTTATATTTAGAGAAAATTCAGAAAAGATTTTTGTAAATCCAAGAAAAGTTTAAAATTTTAGATGTCTTAGACTTGTTTGATGGTGTTGAATCTATTTTCACCATAAAAACAAGTTCAAACACTACCTCTACAAAAATTTTTGATTTTTTTTTAATACGACAGCTACTTTTGACCATCGAAGCAATTCCTCCTTAGACGACTCCATTATTTTCAACTTTGGATTAGATTAACCTCAAAGCTGAGGGTACGATATGAGCACGGCACCTTCCAGCTGCATATATTTATTGCCAAACACCTCATTTGGTGCAAGTGATAAGAATTTCAGGCGTAGAAATTCCTAAATTGAATGGCAGGCCTGGAGGCCACGTGTGACAGATGGAAGCTTCGGGCATTGAGAAGGGAAAAACCTGACGTGTAGCAACGCAAGTCCTGGAATCTCATCGCCTCTTTTCTTGATCCGGCCGTGCCCTAAATTCCGTGTCCGGGCTTCTTTAAAGAGCTATTCTTTACTTTCTTTAACCCCTCTTACTTCTGCGATGGAGCTTCCACTGTCTTATAGCAGTAGCCGGCGGAGCTTTAGCCAGGTACTAAGAGAGGCCTCTGTAAGACTTCCTTTCTCCCCGCTCAACCTGCAAACGCATGAATCCAAAGACGGTCGCGAGTTCGAGTCCGAGGACGAAGAGTATTGGTCGCTGTCTAGACGTCGAGGAGCAGATTTTTGGAAGAAAAGGCAGACGTTTCTCCATAGCTACAGGTTTACCATCAAGAAGACCGTCCCCGAGAGGATTACGGCCTCGTTGCGAAAGCTCAAGGCGGCCGTATGGACGATTGTGACCTGCAAATACAGTCATGTTTCTTCAGCCTCGAGGTTGGAGAGAGACGATTGCTGGTGCGAGGGAAATCAAGAAAGGAGAATTTAGGGTTTGGTAGTACCGCGGTTCTGTAGCCGAGAAAATGGAATTTGGGGTCATCATCGCACAGCCATGGTTGAGAGGGGATTTGTTGGATGTCAGATTACAGGAGAAAGGAGGAATTTTCAATCGTGTGGATGCGAATTTGAAAACTATTAGTAACTCCGAAGATCAAATATATACCTCGCCTTACGTAAATATTGATTGGTAAATATTCCATAATTTATTTTATATAAGAGATAGAGATAGGTTGTATTTATCTAAGATAGAGATATCGGTTGTATTAAGGTTGTATTAAGAACGTTTCAAAAATATTAGTAACTCCGAACATCAGATAGTTACCTCGCCATAGGTAAATTGTATTAAGGTTGTATTAAGAAGTGGTTGTATTAAGAAGTGCGGGTGCAATTTTACACTTACATCCTCAATTTTACACTTACATTACGGCATAAACAATATAAATAATAGTAGAGTAATTTTTCGTAAATATATTTATATTTATATTTATATTTTTTATAAATAATAGTAGAGTAATTTTTTGTAAATATATTTATATTTATATATATATATTTTTAATTTAAAGACTGATTTATATTATGGTTGGAAAGTGATTCTGGCTTATTTTTAAAGATTTTATTTTTGGATAATTTTTCAGCAAAATTCAAAAATATCTAATATGTAAAATTTATACATATATCTTTAAATTGCAACACTATCTTTAAATTATAACATAAAACGTATAATGTATCTAAAATTTATGCATGAAAATTGCAACTATATCTTTAAATTGCAACAATAATTGTGATATTATAATTTAAGGATATTGTTGCAATTTAAAGATGACTTCGATATTTGCACCCAGCGTGCATGATTAGACAGCTAGCGCGGATGGCTTTCGCTCCCCCAGCCGAGTTCGAACCCTGCGGAGGCCCCCTTTCGACGAATTGTGATGGCTCTGCCGTATCTGCCGGCTTTGGCCGTATTGTATTCCGCTTCGGCCGTATTCTGACTGGCTTCGGCCATAATATAATCATGAGGGCTACGGCCATATGTAGATTTTCACTCTGAAAAAAAAAGATGACTTCGATATCGGTTTTTGCATAACAATCACTTTAGGTCGGTTAAGCCCATGTATAAATGCTGGGTCTTTCTTGTTAACTTTTTCTTACCTTATGCACGTGTAAAAATGTATTTCTTTTTACTTTTAAGACCATGGAAACTAATAGTGTAGTTATCGATATTTTGATTTGTCAATATAATTTAAACTGGTATTTGCAAATTATTTGTAACGGAAGGCTGATAGCGTTAAACAGAGAGGAATGTAATTGCAGTTGACTTTTCAAAAGAGAAGTGCAATTACGGTTAGGTTTTCATAAAAAAATTTAGGTTTTCAAAATGCCACATAAAAAAAATTGTCAGCCTACGAATCTCTGTGATGTTTTCTCATAGAACCTCCAAATAAAAAAAACGCTTTCGACTGAATAAAACTGTAATTTATTTCTTAATTAAATTATACTTAGTAAATATCATATACAAACAATACTTAAGAAAACCTTAACATTAAAATATCAAATTTATCATTTCTTAACATTATGTTTCATTTATGGTTGTTCCTCACATGAAGGCGCTTTCGACTTAATGAAACTGTAATTTATTTCTTAATTAAATTATACTTAATAAATATCGTATACAAACAATACTTAAGAAAACCTTAACATTAAAATATCAAATTTATAATAATCCCATCTATAAGAGTCTTTTAAGTGGCTTAAGGGTATGCATTATGTTTGATTTATGGTAGGCGCAGCAGCAATATTTATGTTTTGGTTTGAATGTTTATATTTAATATGTTAATTTTTAATTAATAGATTTAGATTATAGAAAAAGTATTTTTTAAATAGAAATTAAATAACATAATTTTTTTGTCTTCCTAAAAGACTTTTCTTAATTTATTATAAATAGCAGAAGAGATTTAGATCATATAATATTGTTATTTGGATAGATAATATTATATTGTTATTTGGTGCAATTTAATTAATAAATTTTATATTTTTATATTATAATTATAATTATATATATATATATATATATATATATATATATATTTTTAATTAATAAATATTTTGGTTTTTTTTTTTTTTATATAATTTTTTGGTCAATTCTATTCAAAATTTGGTACAGGTTTTATTCAAAATTTGGTACAGGTTTTTTAGAATTTCAAGTTTGAGATGTGTAATATGCAAATTCCTAGTGCTTTATGGTTTTCGGGGTTCACGAACTCATTTTAAATAATAAATCGCAATCTAACTCAAACTTGTATAGCTAGACTCAAGGCAAAACTTCTATTAGTTAAACTACTCCTAATTAAAGAAGTCTTTTTTTATGATTACCTTAATAAATGTAACCACCTCTCCCAAAATTTACCCGCTTTTACAAGCTCCCAGGGTAAATGTGAGGGTGGATGATACTATGGTATGACTTGACCTCCAAATTCTAGTTATGGAAGTGGGCCCTGCAATTTGTCCACAAATTGACATCCCTCAAAGACCACAGACCCCTCAGAAAGTTGCAAACCACCCCAGGTGGTCAATCATTGATCTGGAATCCTTTCACACTAACTTAACATCCTAACCACACCCATGACACAACATGCATGCAGTTATGAGGCTATAACCACACTCATTAGTATGCTTCCATGCAGTTATGACTTAAATTTCCCAGTTCAGTGCCAACAGTTCTGAGATTTAAGCCACTTTTCTAGGCTAGCTTCCAAACCACTGCCAGAAACTTTTTAGAATCATGATTAAGGTGATAACAATGCCAAACATTCAAACTTGAAGCAAGAACTTAACCTAGATTCCCTAGTGCACATTATACGTTTTGTTAAACATATGGTAAACATATGACCTATAGGTCATGAATGCATATATGATCTTTAATCTTTGAACTTCATCTGAGAATCACCAAGAAGGTTTAATGTCCTCTCAAGTAGCTGCAACAACACTTGTTAGCCTATGCATTCACCAACCATTCAAATACTTAACAAATCATCAATGAGTCATAGCTAGAGCACATTATAAAACCATGTTTCTAACCAACATATAACCATAATACTAACCATGACAAATCAGTCATCAAATCAACACAATAATAAGTACAAGTGCTCATGGATCATAATAGAAAATAACTCTTTTTAACTTATGCAAAAGCCAATCAAGTCAAGGACTTCCACATACCACCCGACCATAGGTTGGGCTAAGCCAAATCTTTCTTTCATCCAATCAACCCTGTTTCATATTCCAAGCATGAATGTGGGATCTAATGGGATAAACCACAACATAATCAACTAGGGAATCTAGAGGTTAAAACCACCTCCACCCTCAAGCTATTGTGATCTCACCTAAACCTGCCCTGAGATCACAAATCCAAATTGAACTTGGAGGCCTCAAAATTTCTTCGCCATACCTTGAGGAATTTTCCTGTCTCCACCCACCTGTCGAGGGATTCCCAAAGAAAACCATCTCCAACCCCGACCCTTAGGAATTTTCCTGAGACCACCTCACATGGTTCCAAAACCTTCCAAAAATCCAAAGCTCAGCGAAGAATGAATCCCATCACACCATGGTTAGCTAGGAAATGGAAAGGCAAGGCTGAAACCACTGTTGAACCAGGCAAAACCCATGACAATGACAACAAATGAACCAAATATACAAATGCATGTACCATGCATTCACACCTCAGCTAGGAAATCCCACATGCAACCTGTTACCTACAAGATCTTCCTGCTAAAGTTGTTAATCCAATGTTCTCCTTGCTTTCCTTTGCTTCTCTTTTCTCCAAAGCCAAGTAAATGTCAAAATTCTCCAAGAATACTCTAAGTGTATGAGAGAGAATAAAAGGAGAGAGGCAAACTAAATTGACCAAAATATCTATCTCTAATGCTTTTTTATTACTGATCTCCCTTTTTTTCATTTTCCTTCATTTTCCCTCTAATTTCCTTACATCCAAAATTGTGCCTCTTCACCTTCCTTTTCTTTTATTTTCCTTTATTTTCATAATTAAATGTCAATTATTGCCTCTTTTCCTTTGCCAATTTCCATAGCCATAAATAAACCAAAAGTGATGTCCACTATAGTTCTTGCCCAACATTCAACTTGGAATACATGTCCCATGACCTTAGTCTTATTTTTCCTTTATTACCTTTATTACATTAACTTTAACCCGAGTCTATTACAAACCCCTCCCTTCTAGGGGAACACCATCCTTAGTGTTCTATGACATCTATGACCAACAAATCGCTGAAAACAAAACATATTGCCCGTGGAGCTTTATAACAAAACTCATTGCGGTAATATATATATACCAAAAACTCATTTGCTTGAACCAACAAATAATGAAGGATATAAATCTCACATTTGATCAACCATCTCCAATGTAGCTTCATCGGGGCCAAAGTGCTTCCACTACACTTTAACTTTCTCTATTACTCGTTCCGGAGCATGAGTTGTTTCCATTGCAATATGCCCTGAAGTTCTGACTGGAACTCCCCCTTTTGTTCCACCTACAATATATACCAATCAATCACGTGATCAACATCTTTCACATATCCCTTAAGTAATGAAACATGGAAAACATCCTAGACTTTCACTGTTGGTGACAATGCAAGTATATATGCCACTGGTCCAATCCTCTCAAGGATCTCAAAAGGCTTGTGATATCGAGGTGCTAGCTTGGCACATGATCTAATTTCAAAGAGCTTATCTTGGGCTTGATGTGCAAGTACACATGCTCCCCAACCTGCAACTCCTTGAATGCTATATGTTGATCCACATAACTCTTCAGTTTGTCCTTTGTTGCTTTCAAATTCCTCTTAACCTACATCTCTTGCTCCATCTAAGCTAACATATTCGGTCCAATCAACACCCTGTTCATTGGATCACTCTAGTTGATGGGAGTATTACAAATAAAGAGCCTCAAATAGACTCATCTTCAAGGATTCCTGATACCCATTATTATATGCAAACTCTACTAGTGGAAGGTACTCCTCCCACTTCCTTTGTTGATGCATAACATACCTTCTCAACATATCCTCAAGAATCATGTTAACCCCCTTTTTCTATCCATCTTTTTGTGGATGATAAGATGTACTGAAAACTAAATGTCCCCAAGCCTGCAAACAACTCCTTCCAAAACCTAGAAGTGAACTTGACATCTCTATCTGATATGATCTTCTTAGGAACACCATACAACCTCATTATCTCCCTGATGAAGATCTGAGATACCTCATTAGCTAAATTAGTAGACTTAACTGCAATGAAGTGAGCTACCTTACTTAATTTGTCAACCACAACCATGATAGAATCATGCTGCTTCGATGTCCTCGGAAAAACTATAATTAAGTCCATGGAAATGACCTCCCATTTCCACTCTGGAATCTGAATAGCCTGTAATAAATTAGTTGGATGCTTACACTATGCTTTCACTCGCTGACATTCCAAACATCTCAGAACAAACTCAACCACGTCATTATTCAAATTCGACCGATGATATAACTTCTTAATTGCTATCAATGTATTTTGATATCTTGAGTTACCTGAATACAACTTGACATGAAACTCCCTCAATATAAGATTCTTGAGATCACTGCTATCCAACACATAAATATTGTTCCTGAATCTGACCAAGCCATCTACTATGAGGTGATACTCCTTATCCATATCCCCTTCACCCTGCTGCTGCAACATGTGCTTCAACTGCTGGTACCTATCATCATGTTGTCTTACCTGCAAGATCCTCTCCTGCAAATCTATCCCATACGAGCTAACAATTGAAATATGATTCCCTTGCACTCTCCTACTGAGAGCATCTGCAACCTTGTTCTCCTTTCCCTTGATGTATCTTATCTCAAAGTCAAACTCACTGAGGGTATCCAACCATCTAGCTTGCATGACAGTCAAATTAGGTTAGTCAAACAAGTACCTCAGCCCACTATGATCACTCATCAAGACGAACCTCCTGCCAAGAAGATAATACCTCCACATATTCAAGGAATGAATGATAACTGCTAAGTCAAGATCACGAGTCATATATTTTTTCTTGTGCTACTTCAACTTCCTTGAATCATAGTATACCACTTATCCTTCCTGCATCAAGACTCCACCAAGTCCTTTCTTGCAAGCATTTGTACATACTGTTAGGTCCCTGTACTACTAGAGTAGCCCCTTATTGTTATTAGTGCAATCCCCTTATTGTATTTTTGTGCCCATGTATTCCTCATATTGTTATTATTGTACACCGTAGAAGCCCACTATTATTATTGTTGTGCCCTTACAATATTATTGTTATTTAGGCTTTGATTAGATTTTGACCCCTTTGAATCCTATATATAGAAAGGAGGTCTTATCCTTTGTATCATCGAATAATTGTTCATTTGTGTAATGTAAAGGAGGTTCCCCCCTCGAAGAGGCTTATTTTGAAGTCGTTGATCTATCTCTTCTTCTATTTTGTGAGCTAGTTTCATAACATTTGATATTAGAGCTTTGGATTCTAGGGTTTCACTACTTCAAATAGCTCATCATGGAATTTTTGCTATAACGTTATTTTGACAAAGCTTCAGAAGCTGAAATTAAAACCCATTTGAGCAGAAATAGTGATGAATCGCATGACTGAATTACAAATCTTTTCCCTCTATATTTTTCGGAGATATGATCCAAGGAAGTTAGGGTTTTTTCAAGATCCTGAATTCCATCTCAAACATGTGGCCTTGGGAAAATCATCATAACCTTCTCTCTGAGCTTCAGATTCAAATTTTGTAAAAATTTACAGAAAGAGGGAGGACTGCATATTTTTGGGTATAGTGTTCAGGGCCTAAGGTCAAAACAATGACACATGGAATGTTGTACAAGTTAGCTCTACTGAACTAGTCTATAATCAGGTCATCGTGGGATATTGGACATAATGCTTTCTTCAAGAATCCAATCTCGATCAGACTTGTGCGGTTCTAAGGAGGACTTAGAGGGCTACCATAGGCCAAAAATTCAAAACTTGGAGATCCAAAATTATAGAGTTACAATTGTTTAAATATCGAGCTCCTAAAAGCAAGAAAAAGAATGACTCGAATAAAAAAAATAGAAACACCTAGTAAGAAAAATTGGATGGATGGTTTGAAAAATATGGTCAAAGCTAAGATAAATAGTTTTATCTATGCCATGGAAGCTAATATGGATGGTATGGAAACATATTTGAAGAAATGCATGGAATATTTGAAGAAAGACATGGAAGGTTTGAAGGAAGGTGGGACAAAGCTGCTACAATAAGACCTCCTAATGGCGAAAAGGTAGTAGAGGAAACTCATGATGAGAACAAAATAAATGTTAATAATGATTTTATAGAATCTAACGTTGGATTGAATACCCATCATATTCCAAAGATAGATATGAGGAATTTTGATGGCAAGGATCCGGTAACTTGGATATTATAGATGGAGCAATATTTTGATCTACATGATGTGCAACCACCAAAAATGGTACGTATTGCAACTTTATATTTAGAACTCAGTTAGTTTTCATGGTATCAATCACTTTGCTCTCATAAAAAATGGTCACTTGGTCCATTTTATGAAGGAAATAATAGCATATTATGAGGATACAAAGAGCAACAACTTCTTTAGCCAATTGATAAATCTCAAACAAAAGGGTTCAATGGCATAGCACATTGAAGACTTCCAAAAATTGAATATAAGGGAAAATTTTATTCTAGAGAAGCATAGGGACTTTATAGGATAACATTCAACATGAGGTTAATCTTTGGGAACTTGATTCATTGGAGAAGGCATTCAGGTTGGCAAGAAAAATTATGGCAAAAAGGAATCCTACTACTTAGAACTATAAAGATGGAAGTGTTGTTGCTTCTAGTCTTCCACAACCTACAAAGTTAACACCAAACAATTAGAAGAAAAAAGAGAAAAAGGGCTTTGTTATAGTTGTGATAGAAAATACACTAAAGGTAATAAGTATGTTGAAAAGGAATTATTTTACATCGATTGTGAAGAGGAGGAATAAAAGGTACAAGAAACGTCAAAAGAAGAGGATAAAAACTAGGAACCAACCCCAAAGAAAGAAGAAATGAATCTAACCATATCTTGTAATGCATTGGCACTTTATGGATAGCATCCACCATCCATCACATCATCTTTAAGAGAAAATTCTAAGGTTGAAGCAATGGAAGATCACATTGAGCATAAAAAACAAGTTCTCCAACTCTTAAAGGATAACCTCACTTTGACACATAATTGAATGAAAAAACATGAAGATCAACATCACAGTGAAAGAATTTTTGATGCAGGCGACTGGGTATTTTTACGTCTACAGCCATGAAACAAAATGTCCCTCAAGAAAGCTAAAAAGGATAATAAATTATCACCAAAATACTACAGTCCTTACAAGGTGTTGCAAAAGATTGGTTCTATGGCATACAAATTGGAGTTTCTTGCATCTTCCCGAGTGCACGTAGTTTTCTATGTTTCAAGCTTAAAGAAGGTTATAGGTGATAAGCTCCCAGTTCAAACAATATTGTTGAAACTTGTTGAGGAAGGAAAAATCATATTGGAACCTGAAGCAGTCATGGAAATAAGAACCCAACAACTACGAAATCGATCAATTTCAGCATATCTCATCAAGTGGAACAACTTACCTGCTGGAGATTCCACATGGGAGGATGCAAATTTTGTAGAGAAACATCCAGAACTATTCAAGCATCGAGGAAAACACTTTTTGAAGGAGAGGGGCATGTTAGGTCCCTATACTACTAGTGTAGCCCATTATTGTTATTAGTGCAACCCCCTTATTGTATTGTTGTGCCCATGTAGTCCCCATATTGTTATTATTGTGTCCCATAGAAGCCCACTATTGTTATTGTTGTGCCCTTACATTATTATTGCTATGTCATCTCTAATTATATTGTGACCCCTTAGACTCCTATATATAGAAGGGAGGTCTTGTCATTTGTATCATCCAATAATTGTTCATTTGTGTAATGTAAATGAGGTTTCCCCCTCGAAGAGGCTTATTTTGAAGTCATTGATCTATCTTTTCTTCTATTTTTTGAGTTGCTTCCATAACATTTGGTATTAGAATTGACACAATAATAACAATATGGGGATTACACAAGCACAAAAATACAATAAAGGAGTTGCACTAATAACAATAAGGGGTTACAATAGTAGTATAGGGGCCTAACAGAAACCACAAACTCCTTATCAGGATCTGCAATATTCAAAACTGAAGCATTTGTAAGCAAATGCTTCAACTGCTCAAAACTAGTTGCACACTCAGTGCATTCAAACTTCTTTTCTTTCCTCTGCAAAGATGTAATAGGATAGGAAATCCATGAGAAGTTCCTTATGAACCTCCTGTAATAAATTGCTAGTCCCATGAATGATCTCACCTTATCCACATTCTTAGGAGCTGACCGGTCCATGATGAATTTAATATATTCCGGGGCCACTGCTATCCCTTTCTTAGAAACAACATGCCCCAAGTAATGGACCTGAGTCTGAAATAAACTACACTGGTTAAGCTTGGCATACAACTGATACTCTCTCAAAAAATTTAACACTGATGCCAGGTGCTTTGCATGCTCTTCCTCATTCTTAGAATATATTAATATATCATCAATGACACTATCACAAATTTTTCCAGATAAGGATACAACACACCGTTCATCAAACACATGACAATAACTCAAGCATTAGTAAGACCAAAAGGAACCACCATAAACTCACAATGCCCATACCTAGTACAGGATGTGGTCTTGTAGATATCTTCTTCTTTGATGTGCACCTAATGATATCCTGATCTCAAGTCAATCTTTGAGAATATTGTTGTTTCCTTCAGTTGATCAAACAAATCATCAATCCACAACAAATGATACCTATTCTTTACAAAAAATACTGGTGCACCCCAAGGTGACACAATTGACTTGATGTATCTCTTATCAAGCATTTCCTTAAGTTGCAACTTCAATTCCACCAACTCCAGAGTGCTCATCCTGTAAGTTACCTTTGATGTTGGTGCTGCTCTGGACATCAACTCAATAGAAAAGTCCACTTCCCTAAGAGGAGGAAACTCTGAAATCTCTGTTGGAAACACATCTTGAAATTTCTACAAAACATGATACTTCTTCGAAACTTCATCATCATCGACATCCTTTCCTTTGTCACTGGTGTTTTATTGTTCAACAACCCCCCCCCCCCATTTGTTATATTAATAGTTAATATGGTATTAATAAATGGGGACCCTTTTAGTTTTCTTTTCAAAAAAAATTAGCAAATAAGAGCTTGCCTTTTTGAAACCATTTAGAATGAAACTTTTGATAAAGTAAGATATCAAACCAAGTCACTTTATGATTAGGTATTCCTGCTTTATCACAAATCACAAGATCCGAAGTAACAAAGGTTAGTCGTAAGTTGGAATCCACAGGATGTGATAAAAGAAAATATCGTAAAAGACCCAAAGATAGCATTAAACTTGTTATAATACTTAAGGATTAAACTATTCTTTAAAATATTTATTGCGATCGCATCACAGATTTTGAAAGAGCGCAAAACATAAAAATAACAAGAAAATGCGAAATGTGATGTGATTCGAACCCAACAAAATATCAAAACTATTATAAAACTACATTCAAGTCCAACGTATCGTAAATGTCTATTTAATGAAATAAGCCACTGCATAAAGGGAACACACTTTGAAAAGGTAAAACACATGCCGCTTGTCGCAATCGCAAAAAATTAATGAAACTTTAAATTGATCCTCCCGATATTGTGATTTGTGATTTGCGAGATTTATGATTTGCGAAATTTTCAATTTGCAATTTGCGATTTGTGATTTGTGAGATTTGTGATTTGCGATATTGCTATTCATCGCAATCGCAAGATCAGTGTCACGCATAGTTCAAACCAATTGGAGATATCAATTTGAAACATGCGATGTGATATTTTGACAAGACATAAAGAAAACCTCGTGTAACCCTTAATGCATAGTTAATGAGGTTTAAATGCATTTATTCATTTGCTGGCTCAAGATGATAGATATATTTCTTATTTGTGTTTGAAATAAAATCTCCATCCTTACATTCTTTCAGAATTTACTGTGATAATCGTGTTTTCTCTTACATTTACTACTCCGTGTTTTTATCTTGTTTTCTCCATTTGCATGAATTTCAGGAAGTTTTCAAAGAACACAACACTGAAAGAAATGGTTAAGAAAGGGAAAAAGAACATAGATGCTACTGCGCCTGAGTAGTTAGACATGTAACCACTCTTATATGATACCACTTGTAACAAAGATGGTGGGACTACATCTTGGGATGAAATGTACAATTTACAAGAGGAAGAAAACCCAAGACCCCTAGAAACTAAAGCAACAACAGATGCCACAGATTCATTCAACGCTTCTTACTTCAAAGCGACATGTTCTTTCCTACACAGGATTGCTGCAAGGCTGAAAATCTTACCATACACAGATATGGTAAGATGGATTATTGATGAAGTGGATGTTTTAGATAGAATGTTCAGAAGCTCTAGGAAGGACATCATGGGGTTCAAACCTGACAATTTGAGCCAAATGTACCACCTACCACAGCCACAGAAGATCTTTGATAAAGATTTTATTGAGAATTTGACCAAACAGAATGAAGACCCAATGGACATTATGCAGAATTGGAGGTCTGGCTCCAAAAAGTTCAGATGGGAGAAAATCGGTATGTACCCCATTGCACCTCTATCAGCCCCACACAATTTTGTAGCAGCAATGTTGTGTAGGCTATTTGGAAAAGCTGATACCACCAAGTTTTCCATTGAATGGGTTCCCTTGATTGATGCAATTGTAAATGCTATCATTTTGAATTGGAGTACTATTTTGTCGAATAATTTAGCCATGGTCATTAGAGAATAGAAGCGTAATAGAATTGTCTCCACTCAGGTTATCCCTCCCTTTTACATGAGTTCTTATGTCATGGATGCTATATTTTTTGCTCACATTTTCAAAACATGGGCTGGAAATGGACTTTAAAGGATCCTACACCCATCCATGTTTATCATAAAATACTGTGGGAATCACAATTTAGCTCTCATTTTTATAAAATTTGTCATGGCGTCATGCTACCAATTTATCAGACCATTTTTAATAAGAAATTCCCCATGCTTTCAAACGAAGAAAAGATAGACATCTTGCCAGTGGCAAGATGGTTTAGTGAGGAATTGTTTACTTATATCAGAGTTTTGGGAGTATTACAACTCCCCATGTTCTTCCATATTATGTTCTGGATAAATTACTGGCACGAGAGATTTCTTATCAGACAGTGGGTGATGGTATAACCAAAACCCTTAAAGAGAAGAAGGAATCCATCTGGCCAACCTTCCCATTGCAATGTGGTGCTTTCACATCGCATGATCTTGAGCATGCATCAAAAGAAATACAAAACATCACGGCTCTAAACCTAGCTACCATGCCAGATATACAATATGACCGCAACAAGATCGCTAAGTGTTTCATTGTTATGGTCAAAATCATGCAATTCATTCATGAAGATGATGAGTTTAATGATTTCTTTGAGCAAGCTGAAACATTTTCACAGGTTTTTCATTTAGCATCATTAAAACTAGACTCATAGGGCATCAAAGAATTCCACATTTACAAAAATAGAAGGCTTGAACAGGTCTCTTTAGACCTGTTACAAATTGAAGAAGTAAGAGAACCTACTCCCAACGTAAGCCTAGAGCAAAGTTCCAAGCACAATTCTAATGAGGAATCACAAGAAAAGTTAGGTCAAGGTTTAGAAGATTCTGAACATGAATATGAGAATAAAGAAGGAAGCCCCGAGGCAAACCTAAACAGGTTATAGAAGAAAATCTTGAAGAAACGACCGAGAAGGTCTCAATTGAACAACACATGGAGACTAGTTCCCCACAGGTTGAAACAGAAAAGATCCCAGTCATCAATCTGGAAATGGAGTGGGAGAAATTTAATAAAAATTTCCAAACAAACACTGGTCTTGAAGGGACTTCTAGATTCCAAACTCCACAACACACTCAACAGATTATAAATCCAGAAGAGACAATGCAAGAAATTGTAACTACTCAAGATATTGAAGTCATCTCGTGCTAGGTCCCTATACTACTAGTGTAACCCCGTATTGTTATTAGTACAACCCCCTTATTATATTGTTATGCCCTTGTAGTCCCCATATTGTTATTATTGTGCCCCATAAAAGCCCACTATTGTTATTATTGTGCCCTTACATTATTATTGTTATGTCGACTCTAATTATATTATGACCCCTTAGACTCCTATATATAGAAAGGAGGTCTTGTCATTTGTATCATCCAGAAATTGTTCATTTGTGTAATGTAAAGGAGGTTTCCCCCTCGAAGAGGCTTATTTCTAGGGCGTTGGTCTATCTTTTCTATCTTTTTGTGAGTTGGTTTCATAACATTTGGTATCAAAGCTTTGGATTCTAGGGTTTCACTGCTCCAAATAGGTCATCGAGGAATTTTTGCCATAACATTTTTCTATGACATTTCAGAAGAGAAAAAACACTCGTTTGAGACGAAATGGTGCTGAACCTTGGGTCTGAATTTCAGAGTTTGTCTCGCTATATTTTCGGAGATATGATATGAGGAAGTTATGGTTTTTGTAAGCTCCAGACTTTCATCTAAAATAGTTCATCGTGGAATTTTAGCTATAACGTTTTTTCTGCGATGTTTCAGAAGCTAAAAAAAAAAAATTGTTTGAGAAAAAATCATTCTGAACTTTGGGTCCAAATTTCAGAGCTTGTCTTGCTATATTTTCGGAGATATGACTTGAGGAAGTTAGGGTTTTTGCAGACTCCCAAATTACATTCTAAACAAGTGACCTTGGGAAAATTGTCATAACTTTCTCTCTGAGAAACAAATTGAAATTTCGTAAGAAGTTATAGAAAGAGGATAGGTTGTAGTTTTCTGTGTATATTTTTCAAATCTGAAGGTCAAAACAGTGACACGTGGCACGTCGTACAAGTTTGCACTACTGAAACATTATATAATCAGGTCATCTTAGGAGATTGGGCATAACTCTTTCTTGGAGAATCAAATTCCGATAAGACTTGGGGGGTTAGAAAGAGGACTCAGAGGGATACTGCAAGATGAAATTTTAGAATTTGGAGATTTGAAATTACCAAGTTACAGTCATTTCAAGATCAAGTTCCTAAAATCAAAAAAAGGTAATATGAGGAAGTTTGATGGCAAGGATCCGGTAAATTGGATACTACAGATGGAGCAATATTTTGAACTACATGAGATTCGATTGTTACAAAAGGTACATATTGCATCTTTATATTTAGAACCAAGTCAATTTTAATTGTATAAAGTGCTTTGTTCTTATAAAGCACTTGTCACTTGGTCAATTTTCACGGAAGAAATGATAGCACATTATGAGAATACAAAGAGTAACACCTTCTTTAGCCAATTGATAAATCTCGAACAAAAGAGTTCAATGGCAGAGCACATTGAAGACTTTAAAAAATTGAATATAAGGGTAAATAATATTCCAGAGAAGCAAAGAATTGATGTCTTCATAGGGACTTTAAAGGATAACATTCAACATGAGGTTTGTCTTTGGGAACTTGATTCATTGGAGAAGGCATTCAGGTTGGAAAGAAAAATTGAAAGCAAAATTATGGAAACAAGGAATCCCACCACTCACAACTATAATTAGTTTTTTTTTCCCTAGCCTTCCACAACCTACAAGGTTTACACGACAACAATTGGAAGAAAAAAGAGAAAAAAGGCTTTGTTACAATTGTGATAGCAAATACACTAAAGGTCATATGTGTGTTGAGAAGAAATTATTTTACATAGATTATGAAGGGGAGGAAGAAAAGGATTAAGAAACATCAAAAGAAGAGGATATACACCAGGAACCAACCCCAGATAAAGAAGAAATGAATCCAACCATATCTTGTAAAGCATTGGCAAGAATTACCACTCCTCAAAATCTCAAGAGAGAAGGAAATATCAAGAAGAAAAATGTTCAAGAAGTGAAAGATGACATCGAGAAAGAAGAAATGAATCCGACCATATATTGTAATGCATTGGGTGGAATTACCACTCTTCAAACTATCAATATAGAAGGGCATATCAAGAAGAAAAATGTTCAATAAGTGAAAGATCACATCGAGCATCAAGAAATGAATCCGACCATATCTTGTAATGCATTGGAAGAAATTACCACTCCTCGAACTCTTAATATAGAAGGACATGTCAAGAAGAAAAAGATTCAAGCAGTGAAAGATCACATCGAGAATCAACAACAAGTTCTCCAACTTTTAAAGTATAACACCACTTTGGTGTGGAATCAAATGAAACAACAGTAGATCAACATTGCTGTGAAAGAAGTTTTGATGTAGGCGATTGGGTATTTTTACAACTACATATCAAGCAAGCTATTTATGAGAGGAAAATGTTGGCAATACTACATGCACTTAAGAAATTACGACCTTACCTAATGGGAAGACACTTCAAGGTAAAAATGGATCATGATAGTCTTAAATGCTTTTTAAAACAAAGATTATCTTTATAAGAAAAGAAAAAATGGGTCACAAATATGTTGGGTTATTACTTTGAAATCATCTACAAAAAAGGGAAGAAAAATGTTGTTGCAAATGCACTCTCAAGAAAGGATAAGGATGTAGAAGCATTGTTTGTGCTATTTCTATTATCCAACCAGATTGGATAAACGAATCAAGGGATGAATGGAAGAAGGACGAAGAAGTGTGGCCACTCATTCAAAAGTTGTAGAAGATCCCAGTTCAAACAATATTGCCAGAACTTGACGAGGAAGGAAAAATCATATTGGAACCTGGAGCAGTCACAGAAATAAGAACCTGACAGTTACGAAATCATTCAATTTCAGAGTATCTCATCAAGTGGAAGAACTTACCCGTTGAAGATTCCACATGGGAGGACAATAATTTTATACATAAGAATTAAGAACTACTCAAGCATTGAGGACAACACTTTTTGAAGGAGAGGGGCATGTTAGGTCCCTATACTACTAGTGTAACCCCTTATTGTTATTAGTACAACCCCCTTATTATATTGTTGTGCCCGTGTAGTCCCCATATTGTTATTATTGTGCCCCATAGAAGCCCACTATTGTTATTATTGTGCCCTTACATTATTATTGTTATGTCAGCTCTGATTATATTATGACCCCTTAGACTCCTATATATAGAAAGGAGGTCTTGTCATTTGTATCAGCAAAAAATTGTTCATTTTTGTAATGCAAAGGAGGTTGCCCCCTCGAAGAGGCTTATTTCTAAGGCATTGATCTATCTTTTCTATCTTTTTGTGAGTTGGTTTCATAACATCTCGGCACACCCAACTTCAGAAATTGTTTTAAAAGTTGAAGAAATACCACCACTGGACATATTCTATAGCCGTACACATAAGGCTGTAGTAAAAAGGAAAAGGAAGAAAAGAATTTGGATGTATCGACAACATCAACTCTTGGAAGTGAACCATTGGAGGTAGTGTGGAGAGACACCCCCATTGATCCATCAGAAAATCTTACAAAGCTATCGCAATTTGCAGGCGCCTATGCAACTGCAACAATCGATAAGGCAACAAAAGTTCAACTTCTTCTTAAAGAAAATGAAGAGAGAATTCAACTACTTGAACAACAAATTGAGCAGGAAAGACAGAGCACCAATAGGCAAGAAAAACCACAAATGGTACAACTTCAACAAGATTTTGAGCAAATGACAGTACAACACCAGACAAACGTTGTAGAGAAGAACACGCAGATTCACCAAATGCAGGCTATATTGGACAAATTCAAAGACAATCCTCAAACATATGAATTCATCAAAGAGGCACTTGAATTAAATTCTCTTTTGGCACATCAACAAGAAATATTTTGTCAAAGAATCTCATTGATCAAACCTTATTGTGAATCGAGTGACAAATCAAACAATCAAGTAATTAATCAAAGATTAGAATATGAAGAGCTAAACAAAATAATATCAGAATTAATTTCTTGGCAAGAATTTGAAGAAGGAAAGAAGGTCGATCAACCAAAGATCAAAGAGTTCTAGAAATACATCTTATTTACATATTGGGACATATAGTTAAAACAAGCAAAAAGGGCAGTAGCAAGAGTAGCTAGTACAACAAACAACATCATTGAGGTTGTCAATGAAAACCTCCACACTGCCAATCTTAGTAGAGAATGTAGGCCAGAAACTATCTCGAACATTAAGTAGTTAGAAGAATAGTGGAAAGAAACTGCCCAAACAAATGCAGAAGCAATCAAGCAATTGTCTAAGCTTGATTGGGAAGCCTGCTGGCAGTTTCGGGTAAAATCACATAGTTATTGGATGACTCTATGCTGTTTAACTAATTCTGCTCAAAATATGGTGCCACCTCTCACTGATGTTGTATTCATGGGGCAATTGAGATCTAGAATTGGCCAACCTCCCCAGGTTAAGCCAATGATAGACATTTGCGAGCTCAAGGACCGAATGGCTGAATAAGACCATTCAATTTAGAGAAGCTTGTCATCATTTATTTTTATTTTGAGTTTTTATTTCACTTATTCTAAGGAAGGTTGTTTAAAACCTCCTCAACTTTTTATGTAATAGTCTATTTTTGAAGCATGTGTGTATTATTTAAACCTCTCTCATGCATTTAGAGAGGGGTCCAGGATTTTATCAAAAACACTTTGTAAGAGATTGCACTTCTGTACTTTTGTGAATGTTTTGATGAGATAATTGGAACAAAATCTAATTTTCTTGGATATTGAAGCATACTCTACTAAAATTGCATTTCTTTATTCTTAAGGTATATTTGATTGAAAAGGAGTGGATCAATATCGCTGATCTCATGAGTAGGACCTTTCATATCTGGTACTTTTATCTTATGATTGTGTTTTTTTGATGAATTATCAATACTCTTTCTTATATTGTGTTATGTAGGAAATCTGAATTATAGTTAAACATCAAAGAACTTTTGTATAAATGTTTCAACTATAATTCCTTATTTAATACATGATCAATTGATATATGCGATATATTTTTCATAATTATTTTTCCTAACTATTTAGTCAAAATAATTATCTTTAAACGATTTCTTATCTTATAGCAATTGAATGATCTTTATTACCTTTTGCTTTAAGACATCTTTGTAGATCGCATGATTTGAGTAATTCCCAAGTATATAGTAAGATAATGTTAGAATAGATAGATGCATGTGTTTTACTATTTAAATAGATCATTTTAGTTAAATCATTTTCCATTATATCTTATATCAACCCAACATCATCATCATATCAATTCTTGCTGGGAAACTGGTCCCATTATCCCCAATCGGAGCCACCACACTAAATAGAAACTGAGTTACTTTCAAGGTCCAGACCGGGTGGTTATCCCCTATGTTGTTGCACGGGAATTCTGGGGATTCAAAAACTGGAAATATGAACTGCAAACATTACACATTGTTTCATTCAACTACACTTTTCTTTCATAGTTGTAACCATTCTCACTAATGTAGGATTCTTCTTTCCCTGAAAAAATCTTCTTTCCCCATCATCATCCAATCACTCAATAGCCTTATCATAGTAGTCCATCTTAGTCGTGTGAATGAACAACCATTCTATTCCCAAAAGAATACTATATGAACCCAAAGGAAGCACATTTAGATGTGTTGATGTAGGCATACCATTCAGCTCAAATGCACAAGATCTCACCCAACAATGAACTCTTCTCTTGGACCCTGTAGCCAACAACACTAACCAAGGTTTTGCATGCACTTATTTATTCAAGCAACACTTATCCACCATGTTAGGAATGATATAATTATAATTAGATCCAAGATCAATCAAAATGGAAACAACTCTAGAGCTTACCTTCCATCTTAATAATGGATGGTTGATGATATGCCCGCCTATTATCAAGTGATGCATAGATCTAAGGAATTCTCTAACCAATATCCCCAACTATTTGTGCCTCCTAAGAATTGCAGGTCTGAGATCTGCCACCTTGGTACAATAGAAAATCCTTCTTATGATGATATTTTCCACAAATCCAACACTGCAATAATTCTCTACCACTACCTTTATTCTTCTTCTCTCCAAGGTGAGGTCCATGTCCCTTCTTAGTTGCACTAAGCTTCTTGTAAGGAGCCACATTTTGTTTCTCACCTCTATATTAAGGCCTTCCCCTCTTCTGAGGCCATTTTCCTTTAGCCTTATCACTCCCTTTCCATTCACACTTAGGCTTAGACTTACGCTTCGAATGCTCATAAAAGTGCTTTAATTTCCCGATGACTTCCTATAGTGACCGAGGCTCGTCATACTCAATCTGACCCTTGAATTCTAAAGGAAATAGACTAATGAACCTTTAAACCTTTTCCTTATGATCCTTGAGATATGGCACATTGATTGCAACAAGAATGGTGCAACCCCTGGGACTACCAACTTTACTTTATCAACCCAGGGTTCGTACAAACTTGGAGGTGACAGTGTTGTATACACAAGTAAGAGTAATGGTTCTGCCTTTTGTCACTGTTCAGCTGGCGAGAGACCATTAGGGGTTTTCAAGCCATACTTATATGGATTCAGAAGAATCTTGATCCTTGATGAGGGACAGATAAATCTACTCTAAGAGAAATCTTGTCTACTGTAGTAAGGAAAAACACTGAAATCCAAAGCTAAAACACACCATTTCATACCTCACTGCTAAGAGACTATGTTTCAAAAAGAATGCCAGATTAACATGGATGAAATTCAACTATCTTAAGCATGTAAATTCAAGGCATCAAAATTCTACTACTGTGCATGTAAATAGTGACAACAAACTTGTTTTTTTATTTTTATATTTTTATGGAAAAACAAGTGAAAGCTAATCTCTTTTGATGATTTGGAAGGTGGCTTAGGGATTCTAGTGGATGGTTGGAAGGTTTGGGAGACCTTTAGGTGACCTTGTGTGGCTTTCTAGAGGTTTTCCCTCAATTCGGCCTCAAAACAGGCCACTATAGGAAAACCTACATGATGTCCTAAAAACCTACAAGATTCCCTGTATTTCTACAGGATATAGCCGAGAGAAAACGATGGGTGCTGAAGGTGATGAAAGGCTTAGGGAAGGTGGTTTGTGGATGGAATGGAGTGAGAAAATTCCTAGGTTCACTCAGAACTCAAAACCAAGGTTGGGAGATGGTTGGATTTTCTCAACATGCTTTGAGAAGTTTCCTTGAAGACTGATGAAATTGGTGAGGGTCTTAGTGAAAGTGAGGAATGATCATGGATTGATGAAGTTGGAAGGAGGTTTCTTTCTACGAGATATCTCTCTACTTTTGAAACACATGCATTTCATCAAACAATGATATTTTCCCAAAAATCATGTAACCAAGAAGAATTTCAATAAGCTAGAAAAATAAAGTTTAATGAGCTAGCTGTTTGCTTCATGCATGAGGAAAATTTGCAGAATAAGATGAAATCATTGATGAGATCTACTGTATGACTGAATATGGAAGAAAGGATAGCTAAATCCTACACTTGCAAACCAATCAAGTGTTATCTTAAGCACAGTAAACTCGAAATCCTATGATAAAGTAGAATTCTGTCTTTTTGGGGCTGCATGGGGGTCCTTTCCTCAAATCATGATCCCTGAAGGAATAATTGAGGCCAAGACACCTACTGATAGATTTTTGATGCTCCTTTTATCGCTTCTAACCTACTGCTGAAGTAAAGCACAAATGGAAGAAAACTAATAAACAAACTAATCAAATCTACACTACTTGCAATGAAATACTTCTAAGGACAATTTAACCATGAATCTATGAAATTAATCTAAGCATACATATACAAGAAGAGGAGTCTTTTCTGCTAGGGTTCAGCCCTAACCTAAGAGCTTCATGCCTCTAAGTTAACTCAGTATTAGATCATGAAAAATCTCATTCTCATTATCAAAACATAAAATTACATAGCAATGTCTTCCACAAGTCTGGAGCTCAAAAATAACTAGTGTTTTTACAACAAAAATTTGAATCCCAATGAGGCTCTAGGCCTCTTTATTTATCAACTGAAGTCTCCAACGAATTCCTTAAATATAGGGAGGCTCGGCTCCCAAAATCGAGATGAACTAACTCTTTGACTATCACTTTCTCGACTGTCTTTTGTCTTCATGACTTGGCTTCTTGTATTTCAGGCTAATGTGATTGATGGAGGAATATTCGAATGAGGGAGGAGTAAATGAGGAGGATTTACGTCCTACAATCTCTCTTCCTTATCCCATTTGAGTTTCAGCCTTTAATATTGCCAAAATTCCCTGATTTTCTCTCACAAACCTGCATTTAATGCACATTAGTCCACTAGGCATAATATCGCACTTTGACTCATCTCATTAAACAAAATAGAATAAAAAAATGTAATAAATTGTGAGAAGAGTTGATTTGACTAAGCTAGGAGGTGAATTAAGGTCCATATAGTTACCCAATGATGAGGCTCATCATCACCCCCTACTGAAAGTGTTGCTCATCCTATGAGAAACTCAATCAATATCCATATCTTTCATAGCCCTGGTGGCCTCCCTAACATCCCATGATTTTGCTATGTGTTCTTCTTCTTGTGCATAAAATCTTGCCTTCCTTTCTATCTCCTCCCACTGCTTTATTTCTTCTTCTTCCTTCCTTCCTTCTAAATCCCCAAGAACAATGGTGGACTGGGTCTCAAGCCAATCCAATTGACTTTGAGCCTTTGGATGGTTTGCTTGTACATGGGTATTATGTTCAGTGCCTCTCTCATTCTTTAAGGAGAATGGTACTCTCTAATTATCAAACTGTATGGCAGAGTATTCCATCTCCTTTGGAAAGCTTGCATGCTGTCATCCCCTAATAGCCTGAACATATCCTCAAAATGTGTAATTTCTTTCTCTTGGGCAGCAAGATACCTAGGTGCAAGTTGAGGATCATTTGCAATTAAATTATGTGTGCTGATGATAGCCATTGGGTTTGACTGCTCAACTCTTATCATGAGAGGCTCTGTTTGTTCCCTTGCCAATATCTTCTTCATTTTTGTAGCCCTTGCTTCCTCATGGTTCATCCATGATGCCAAGGCCATTAACTGTAAATCCCCTAATTTTGCATTAGGGTCCCATACATTCAGATCTGTCAAGGCCATGTTATGCAAGTAGAACTCAGACATCTTAGCCCTATCCTCCAATGTGCTTTGATCACAAAGATCAATGAACTGTCTATAATCCTGGAATGGCATAGTGCCTCTATGTGCTAGGGTCTTGATTTGGAACTACAACCATTGTTCCCTAAGGTATAATGCATAGGACTTAGCGAGCAACCTGCATTGGACTGCCTCTAAAGATAGACTAGCCATGGTTGCCAATTGATTCTCTTTTTCTTGCAGTTGTCCTTTCAACCATGCATTTTCTACCTCTAACTGAGTTTTCATTATGACCTCTCTGTCCCTCAGGTTGCTTAGTTCTTTGCCCATCTCTTTGAACTTTTCCTCCATGTGACCTATGTCCTCTACCCTTGGAATTGGAAATCTGCATCCATCTATGTGTTCTGGCTCTTTCCTTCTCAAGCTCAAAGAATAATGGGATGGAATTTTTTTTTGGAATGACCCTGCCCCCTTCAATAAATCTGTAGTAGGAGTCAAGGTTAGGTTGAGGGCTACGTTCCCTTAGCTTTGAGTCCTCCTTCTTTGGTTCTTGCTACATACTCCCTTCCTTATCCAATTTTTGAGTTTCCTATAGGTTTAGCAGAGTTTCCTGCATGACTGCCTCTGCTTCCTGTAGGTGCTGCTGTGTAGCCTGTAGGATATATTTTCCCTTGGATGAGGCAGATCTAGTCACAAGCCTTCTCTCATAAGTGATAGGAGACTTAGGGGAGGTTTGTGCTGAGGATCCTTCTCCTTGAGTTTTAATAAGAGGAGCCATATTTTCCTGTTGTTTAGGTGAGTCTTCAATAACAATGGGAACCTTGGTGGGAGTTTGAGGTTTTCCCTGCCTTATCCTTGTACTCTTTCTTGTTCTAAAGTATAATGGGGTTTGTCTCTGTCTTTTGCATTTTTGTTTGATAGGGGTGCTAAGGGAAGTGAGGGCAATTGTTACCTCTCTCTCAGTGGGCTCTAGAGACACCCTGGGTGACTCCTCCTTGTCTTCTGCCTCCTCTTTTCCATTCCCCTTTTCATCTTTGTCTTTCTCCTCTTCTTCACCTTGTTCATCAATTTCCTCCTTGGCATCTTCCTTTGTTTCTTCACCACTTTCCTTCTCTTTCTCTTCCTCTTCTTCCTCATCTATTTCCTCTTCATCCCTCTCTAGATCCTCATCTGTTTCAGTTTCCTCTTCATCCCTTTCACTGGCAGTAGGGCTTTTGTCATATGTGAGGGCTTTTATATCCTCCTCTGTTTGTATGTCTCTAAAAGTTTCCCATGTGATAGGAATTCTAAGGTTGTGGAGGGAATATTCTATGATGAGTCTAATTAACCCATGATGGGCCAGCTACTGGTAGTTTCCTTCCTTCACTTTTATGCTCATATCTATCAGGGATTGAAGAAGGAAGTAGGGTATGCTGAGTCTTTGGTGAGGAGGTGTATCTGCTCCAAACCTCAATTCTTCAAGAAGCCTAAAGTGGTATCCATATACCACACTATACCTACCTTCACATGATATGTATTTTATAAGGTGGTAGCTTATTTCATTCCAGGGGTATGGTAGGCTTTCTCTTCTCACTCCATTCTTGTCTTCCATGGCCTCCTCTCCCTCTAGAAAGAATTTCTTCTTTGCAGTTTGGCTATTTCCCTTGTCTTCCTTTCTCCAAGGCACTCCTAAGGGAAGTGTGGTAATTTTGCTTATGAGTTCAAGGGTGAGCTCTATGGAGAGGCCTCTCACCACAACAATGGCATGGGTCTTGGTCAATGGAATGAGGGAGAGAGAAAAATCTCTGGCTACTTCATCATCATACCCCCTCAATTTCTCAAAGTACCCCATCCAATTATGCCTTGTGAATATTTCTAGCACAGGAGGGTGTTGGTGAATCCTCACAGTGTTGATGGGCTCCCTTCTATTAAACCCCCTTGTCATTTTTCCTGGTGAATGGAGGAGCAGAGATGTATGATACAAAATTTTAATGAAGGAAGAAATGGGACTGAAATTTCTGTGGATACAATTCCCTTACACAACTATCAATTTCAATCAAACTAGAAGATTTTTTTGTTCCTTTCACTTGGAAAAATGGGAGGAAATGTAGAGCCTACCTCCTTACAATGTTTGATGTAGCCAACCCTTGTGTTTCCTCCTCTGAAATTGCTCACTGCCAATCCTGTAGACTACCTGACTGTATCCTGTAGGATTCCTGTGGGATCCTGTGGGATCCTGTGGGATCCTGTAGGATATTATAGGAGGTCCTGCATAGGAAAAAATGAAGTTTCCCTCTCTTGTAGGTTTCTCGAGGGCCGAGAGTGACTTTTCTAAAGTGCACCTCGAGAAGATGAATGCACAAATGCATGGGGATCAATATTTATTTCCTCTTATGGTCGAGTTGAGTGAGGTGGTGTGATGGCATCCGAGGTACGAATTTTTATTTTTGGACCATTGGTCCCCACTACCACATCCTCATTCCCCTCACCTCGTAATTGTTCTCGAAGATTGACTTGAGATATGGATACCATCAAGTACGCATAAAAGAGGAGGACATTTACAAGACTACATTCAGGACCAGGTATGGACATTATGAGTTTGTTGTTATTCCATTTGGCTTAACTAATGCTCCAGATACATTTAGGTGTTTGATGAATAGTGTGTTGCATTCATATTTGGATAATTTTGTTATTGTGTTCATTGATGATATACTGGTATATTCTAAACATGAGGAAGAGCATGCCGAGAACTTAGCAGTAGTATCTTTATTGTTGAGGGAGCATCAGTTGTATGCTAAGCTCAACAAGTACAGTTTCTTTCAGACTAAGGTACATTACTTGGGGCATGTTGTCTCCAAGGAGGGCATCGTAGTAGATCTAGAGAAGATAAGAGCCATCATGGAGTAGGTAGATCCTAAGAGTGTGGATGAGGTGAGATCTTTCATGGGTTTGGCAAGCTATTACAGGAGGTTCATTAGGAACTTCTCACATATTTCTTATCATATCACATCATTGCAAAGGAAAGGTAAGAAGTTCGAATGGACAGAGGAGTGTGAGGCTAGCTTTAAGCAGCTTAAGCAATTGTTGACACATGCACTAGTGTTACAGATTGTAGATCCGGACAAAGAGTTTGTGGTATGCATAGATGCTTTCAAGAGAGGACTTGGTGGAGTTGTTATGCAAGATGGGCTGGTGGTGTGCTATGAGTCCTGAAAACTAAACAAGCATGAGAAAAACTATCCGACACATGATCTTGAGTTGGTAGGAATTATACATTCATTGAATATGTGGAGACATTATCTTCTTAGTGGGAGGTTTGTACTTATGAGTGATCATATTAGGTTGAGGTATTTGTTTGACTAGCTAAATCTGTATCCTAGGCAGGCTAGATGGTTGGTCATGATCAACAAGTTTGATTTCAAGATGAGGTACATCAAAGGTAAGGAGAATGGGGTAGAAGATGCTCTCAGCAGATGGGTACACGTACATCACTTGGAAGCTATGAGCTCCTATGGGACAGACTTAGAGGATAGCATCTTACAGGCAAGTCAGCAAGATGTCAAGTGTATGGAGATTGTACATAGGTTGTAGTAGGGTGCTGGTACAAGTACATGTGATGTTATAAGTATACGTATAGGTGTAGGTACGTGTAGATGTAATGGTACAGGTATAGGTGGAAGTACAAATATAGGAATAGGTACAAGTACATGTACAGGTGCAGGTGCATAGGGTATGGATTATTGTTTTACAACGAATGGATTGTTCAGGTTCCGAGAGAGGATATATATATCAGATATCAATGAGCTCAAGAAGGTGATCTTGAGGGAGTTCCATGCGAAACCTTATTTAGGTCACCCAGGTTATCAAAAGAAATTGAGAGAAGTGAAGAGATATTATTATTGGACGAATTTGAAGAGGGATGTAGCAGAGTCTGTGGTGAGGTGATTCTACTGTCAGCGAGTGAAGGCAGAGTGTAAACATCTAGGTGGACTGCTACAACTGATTGCAATTCCAGAATGGAAATGAGAAGTTATTTCTATGGATTTCATCACAGAGTTGCCAAAGACAGTGAAACAACATGATTCCACTATGGTCATTATGGAGATATTAACAAAGGTTGCACACTTCATTCCGGTGAAGTCTACGTTCTCAGCTAGTAATGTGGCACAGGTATTCATCAGAGATGTGGTTAGGATGCATGGTGTTCCAAAGAAGATTGTGTCAGACAAGGAAGCAAAGTTCACTTCCAAGTTTTGGAAGGAGTTATTTGCAGGTTTGGGCACAAACTTGACCTTCAACATAGCTTATCATCCGTAGACAGATGGAAAGACAGAGAGGGTCAACATGATATTAGAGGACATGTTAGGGATGTATGAGATGCATCAGTAGAGGAAGTGGGAAGAGTATCTCCCTTTGGTAGAGTTCACATACAACAAAAATTATCAAGAGTCATTAAGGATGAGTCCTTTTGAGGCATTGTATGGGCAGAGGTGCAACACTCCTATCAGTTGGAGTGATTTTGTTAGCAGAGTATTGATTGGACCAGATATGTTGGTGAACATGGAACATGAAATGTAGGTGATCAAAAAGAAAGGCATCATAGGATAGGCATAAGAGTTATGTAGATAAGAACATGTTTTTTAAGGAGTTCCAGGTTGGGGAACAGATGTACTTGCACGTCAAACCGAAGAATAGCTCCTTGCGGATTGGATCATGTGCCAAGTTGGCACCACGGTTTTGTGGACTCTTTAGTATCATTGAGAGGATTATGATAGTAACCTATCGACTTGCACTGCCTCCGATAGTGAAATTCCATGATGTTTTCCATGTATCTTTTCCTAAGAAGCATGTTAAGGATGTTGATCATGTGGTTGACTAGTCTGTATTGCAGGTGGAACCAAATGGAAAATTTTTAGTCAAAGCCTCAGTGTATATTGTAGAAAACGGTACTCATGCTCTGGAACCAAGCAATCGAGAGAGTTAAAGTGCAATGGAAGCATTTTGGGCCAGATTAAGCTACATGGGAGATGGCGGATCAGATGCGGGCTATGTATCCTTCCTTATTTTTCCGTTGAGGCAAAGCAACTTCGATATGGTGGTTTGGTATATGCTTTGTGGCGGTTTGATATATGCTTAGATATGGTGTTTAGTATATGTTTTAATACATGTTTGGTATATGATTTGGTATATGGTTTTGATATATATTTTGATGATGTTACTATATGTACATATGTGTATGGATGTAAACACCACCATGAGCTATGTTATAAAGCTCCACTATGTGGTATGGGTGTCATGTTATTATGATTATGTTGCCATGTTACTATGCCATCATGTGGTTATGTTATCATGATGTTATGATGTCATGTGGATTGGCACTCAACAAAATGATCATTGTAAATATCGTAATGAGTTGTGTTATAAATCTCCACTATGTGGTATGTTGCCCTATTGTCATGATGTTTTGTCTTACATAGGTCTTTCATTGTAAATACTGCAACTTGTTGTGTTATAAAGCTCCATGAGAAACATGTCTTCTTTCAACAGGTTGTTGAGGTATATGTGTGATTGAACACTAAGGATGGTGTCCCCCAAGGGGGAGGGTTTTGTAACAACCCTGGTGAAAATTCCATGTAATAAAAGTTAAAAACAATAACCACGGTTGATGGGACACTTATTCCAAGTTGAATGTTGGGCAAGACATCCTAGGGGGTGTTCATTTGGTTGTTTATGGCTAAGGAAATTGGCAAAGGCAATGGCTAAGGCTTTGGAAAGGCAAAATGACATTTTTGGCACAATTATTTATGAAAATAATGGAAATTAGGAGAAAAGGGAGGTGAAAGGTCACAGGTTGCATGTGAGGAGGAAAATGAAGGAAAATAATGGAAAATGAAGAAAATATAGGCCTCATTCATAAAAAGGTTTATGAGGATCAGTTGAAAACCTTTTGTCAGTTTAGCTTCAGAGCTCTCTCATTCTTCTCTCTCTGTCTCTTACTCTTGGAAACTTAGAGTTTCTTGGAGCACTTTGGCATTGGAGGAAGATAGCCAAAGAAGGCAAGAAGAAGCAAAGATCAAGTAGCTACAACAAGCTTCATTGCAGGTATCTACTTGCATGTGTATTTTCCTTTCTAGATTTGGCATGCATGGGACTACATGTGTTTATTTTCTACCATGGACTGGGTTTTTCTAGGTGTGACAGTATATTCATCCTAGCTTTTCCATTTCTTGATAGCTTTGATGAGATGGGTTCTCTCATACGATTTATGTGGGATGACCAAATTGGATTCGAAGCTGAGTGGGGTGGATCTCCGAATTGACAAACACATGGTCTAGCGGTCCCTGAACCAAATAGAGGATCACAAAGCCATTGGCCTAGTAACCCCTGCATCAGACTGTGGGTTACGGTAAAGCCATATTGTGTGCCTCGGTGGGCCTAGGAATCCTTGCTAATGAATGACGGGATATACGGTAAAGCTAAGAGGTGGATTTTCTCTCCGTTGGGCCTAGTGGTCCTAAGATGGGATGCACGACAAAGCCTGGAGAGTATGTCTCGGTGTAGAGCCTAGTGATCCTTGAATCAGACTATGGATGCACGGTAAAACATGAGATACTAGGAGGCACTCAAATTCCTCAGAGTGTAGGTGGAGAACTCCGATGGCATCCATGTTGATTGGTGTTTTTGGTGTGTTCTATGAGTCCCACATTCATGCTTGGAATATGGCACGGGGGTGATTGGCTAAAGAGAGACTTGGCTCAACCAATCTATGGTTGGGTGGAACATGGTAGTCCCATCTCCATTTGGTTCATTGCATTCATTAATGAGAAATTCATTCCTTTGATTTTCATGTGTAAATGTATTGATGTATATGTGGATTTTGATGGCTAATATGTTTATGATATTTCTGTTCCTATTATGCTAGTTATATGTATATTTTATGACAACAACTATGTATTGCTCTCAACATGTTTTTACTTGTATATGAATGGATGATGTGTCTTTGACCTAATAGAGAATAATGCAACAAATGATATGAGGGAACAACTGTTCATAGCGATTCTCAGATAAGTATGAGATCCCTACACTTAATTATGTTCTTTACACCTATAGGTTACATGTTGATGATGTGTTTGACGAAATCCCTGTCATGGCTAGTAGGGGTTTAGTTATGGTCGTGTTCAATTTATTGTTGTTGCATCATTGTTTCCCTATATTTCTACTGATTCTAAGCTATCACTCCATTCTGGGTAGTGGCCTGGGCTCTGGGCCTGAAAAAGTGGCTTAAATCCGGGGGTTGCTAGCACAATATTGGCAAATTTGGTCTCTGGTCACTGGCAGGCAAGCCTGTGAGAACGACTTTAGGTTGCTGGTTGCTCCCTTGCCTATAGCATGAGACTGACTATGGCCTAAGAGATCTAGAACAGTAGTGGGACTCAGGGATAGGCTATCTGAGTGGCTGACTTTTCTCTTGAGGGTTCTGTTGATGATGTTGGATGACTGTATGTGATGTTCTGTCGATTCCACTTCCTTAAGATCACATAGGAGGTTGAATCTGATCATAGTAGCCTCTCGTCTCATGTTTACCCTCGTTGGCATGGTTACTTGGGTGGATGTGGGAGGAGGGTGTTACGGATGAGGACATTGACACTCAATGGTCTCCTCAACTAGAATTTATGGATATTATAGGTGGAGTTTTCTCAATGCATCAATCAAGCATAGACATGTGTTTTGTTGGAAATAGTTAGGAGGCTCAATGAACTTTGCTAATGCAAGACATTCATGACCTAATTTTCTATATTATTTTTGGATTGTCATGTTTTACTATATAGTCTTATTGTTCTACCAATTTATATGGTAATATATTTGTAATGCTTATCAATTTAGTATATAATGGATCAAATAAATATGGATATGTGTTTTGTGGAAATGCTTAAAAAAATAACAAACTTTGGTAATAAAAAACCACCATAAAAAATTTCATATTTTATCACATAATTTATTGTTGTATCAATTTATTTAATAATATTTTTATCATATTTATCAATTTAATATATATATAATTATAATTATAATTAATTCTATCTATACATACCACAACATGTTGATTTACTCGCCACTTTTTCTTATAAAAATATATATAATATTATTTTGAATAAGGGAGGAAAATATAAATATTAGTCCCTCAAATTTTCTAACCGACTTAATAATATTCATTTTAAACGTTGAAATTCTGCTGGGATGGGCTTGTGCATTGTTTTGGAAAAAGCGATGATAACTTAAAGTTGAAGAAATGCGTCACGTTAAAATAAAATAAAATTTTAATTATAATATTTAAAATTTAAAATTATTTTTTATTTTTAATATTTTATATAGATAATAAAATAAAAAAATTAATTATAATATTTAAAATAAAAATTTATTTATTTATTTTTAATATTTTATATAGATATTACACATAAGATTGCAATAAATTTATATAATATCTCTGCTCGTGAGATGAAAAACAAAACCAAATGGCCATGAAAATGAAATGATAGGCCTTGTCACATAACATGATAAACTTTTCCAACTCCTCAAGGAATTTTCATGTACCATCAAGATAATGTTAGGCATTTCATGTCCAGCAAAGATGGAGTTAGTGTACCTTGTGACCAGCACCTGAAATTAAAAAGGGCGGCTGACAGGGAATGTATTATTTTCAACTTTGGGTTAGATTAACCTCAAAGCTGAGCTGTCAACAACTCTACCGTTTTTTATGTTCGGTTTGTACGTAACAGGATTCGATATGAGCACGGCACCTTCCAGCTGCATATATTTATTGCCAAACACGTCATTTGACGCAAGTGATAAGAATTTCAGGCGTAGAAATTCATAAATTGAATGGCAGGCCTGGAGGCCGCGTGTGACAGATGGAAGCTTCGGGCATTGAAAAGGGAAAGCCCTGACGTGTAGCAACGCAAGTCCTGGAACCTCATCGCTTGTTTTCTTGATCCGGCCGTGCCCTAAATTCCATGTCCGGGCTTCTTTAAAGAGATATCCTTTACTTTCTTTAACCCTTCTTACTTCTGCAATGGAGCTTCCGCTGTCTTATAGCAGTAGCCGGCGGAGCTTTAGCCAGGTACTGAGAGAGGCCTCTGTAAGACTTCCTTTCTCCCCGCTCAACCTGCAAACGCATGAATCCAAAGACGGTCGCGAGTTCGAGTCCGAGGCCGAAGAGTATTGGTCGCTGTCTAGACGTCGAGGAGCAGATTTTTGGAAGAAAAGGCAGACGTTTCTCCATAGCTACAGGTTTACCATCAAGAAGACCGTCCCCGAGAGGATTAAGGCCTCGTTGCGAAAGCTCAAGGCAGCCGCATGGACGATTGTGACCTGCAAATACAGTCATGTTTCTTCAGCCTCGAGGTTGGAGAGAGACGATTGCTGGTGCGAGGTTAATCAAGAAAGGAGAATTTAGTGTTTGATAGTACCGGCGGTTCTGTAGCCGAGAAAATGGAATTTGGGGTCATCGCACAGCCATTGTTGAGAGGGGATTTGTTGGATGTCAAATTACAGGAGATAGGAGGAATTTTCTATCGTGTGGATGCGAATTTTAAAAAATATTAGTAACTCCGAAGATCAAATATTTACCTCGCCTTAGGTGAATACTGATTGGTAAATATTCCATAATTTATTTTATATAAGATATAAAGATAGGTTGTATTTATCTAAGATAGAGAGATCGGTTGTATTAAGAATGTTTGAAAAATACTGGTAACTCCGAACATCAGATATTTACCTCGCTATAGGTAAATTGTATTAAGGTTGTATTAAGAAGTGCGTAAATTGTATTAAGAAGTGCGGGTGCAATGTTACACTTACATCATTTGCAATTTTACACTTACATTTGGGTTATAACAACCTAAACAAGGAGCCACTGTTGTGGCGCTAGTCTCTGCTGGTTAACAGAACAGTTTGGTCAGTTATTATTATGAGATTTAATTTGCGTTATCATGAGAGCTGGTTTCCATTAGTAGTGTGTTGTAGGCATGCTTAATTGTATTAAGATTTAATGAATTGGATGGCCAATTGTTGTATGAACTTTTTGACTTTATGCGAAGAGTGAAATATAATGAACTTTGCTTTTGTTAAGTAAGAATTGTCATAAATGTCATTGAATTGATAAATGCTTGTTACAATTTTACTATATCTCAAATTTTTTGTTTCATATTACAAATCTATCCATCTATTTAAAATAATAATTTAATCTGTATCTTAATACATTAACATATATATTTAAAATATCTTTTAAAAGTATAAAGTAAAATTACCTTATCACTTGTCTTATTATTTTCAATTATAAAGTAATTTTTAAAAGACATTGGTCCTATATTTTCTTATTATGATAAAAATAATTTTCAAAAGACACTTGTCATATATCTTCTTATAATGTTGAGTTTGTATTTCTTAAAATAAGATTAGTTTTAGATATAATTTTCCAATGTCTCATGATTTAAAAAATGCTTAGCTTAATAATTAAAATATAATAAAATTTAAAGAGTGTTAAAGTAAGTTATGGATTTTAATAAGCACGGGGTATAAAATATGTTGAAATGCATAATAATGAATTATAATGTACGAAGAATTGGAAAGTGTTAAAGTGAGTTATGTATTGTAATAACCATGGTGCACAAAACATATTAAAATAATAGGAAGGTGTTAAAGTAAGTTATGTATTTTAATAACCATGGTGCACAAAACATAGAATTTTCTTATTTTTTTACATTTGAATATTATGGAAATATTCATAAAATGATAATGACCAAATAAACATTACTATGAATATAAATTTGTTAATTAAATTAGTGGTGGAGAGTGTTCAATATTTACATAGATCATTCTCGAAGGTCAAAGAAGAACTTAAGCATTTAAAAATTATAGTTATGGAGTCTTGAACCCGTGATTGAAAGATTACATATCTAGTAACATGAAGAACTTAAGCATTTAAAAATTATAGTTATGGAGTCTTGAACCCGTGATTGAAAGATTACATATCTAGTAACATGTTTGGACATAAATGATACCATTCAGGTTAATCTCAATGATTGAGGAATTATTCCATGGTCAAAAGAACAAAAGATATATTTATTTAAAAATATTGTTTATCATAACTTTAGTGAGAACTTTAAATTTGTCCAATTACTAATTAGCAAAGAAAATAAACCCTGCATCTAATTTCTAATTAGTAATTTGTTGCATTTAATTAATAATTTGTTGTGATGCAAAAGGACATGACTTTTGGCCTTTTTTTATAGTTTTGGGTTAGTAAATATAGCATCTAAGTACAATAATAAAATAATTTTGATAAGTTTATTTTATAAATTTAAAATTAAAATAAACAAATTAAAATTAAAAAAACATTTAAACTTTACGAGTTGAAATGTAAATTGATCATGATCTCCAAGAAAAAATCCATTATCTTTTGGTGTTCTATACTCTCGCTTTCTGCAATATCATAGTATTCGAATTAAAAAATATAATTTATAATTTAAACTGATAAGCTAATACATTGTGTAATAATATATTGAATATATATAAAAATATATATTTTTTACACAGAGAACATTGGTTTTGGAGCGTAAGCAGTGGCAGTAGAATCCAAATTCAAAATATAATGCAGTTCATGTTTATCAAAATCGTTCTGTCATTTTTGTTGCAAAATACATTTATGTCAAGTCAAAGAAACGACACTTTATAGGCTGGATAAAGAAGTATTGTGTCAGTACAATGTCAAATTTTGTACTATAACATTTTGTCATTTTGTCAGTACAATGTCATTTTGTCAGCAATGACAGCACTTCATTCCAAGTCTCCATGTTTCAAAAATTTCAGTTGAAGGGGATCCCATGGAATTTGCAGAAATTTATGCTTCTTTATACGAGCTTAGCTGCTGAATTTTAACAACATCATTTCCAGACTTTCCTAGAATGGCTGCAACTGTGCGTTCAGATATTACAACTTCAACTGTAGTTTTTGTGATAAGCTCACCAGCTGCTGTGACACTGCCAAAGGTGATATACAATGCCAGGGACATTAGTACAGAAATGGTGATCAGCAAAACGCCCATGATAGCAGCAATTGACAAAGTTTTGCAAATCTTGTGCACCTTCCAAATCTGGCAGAACTCCCTTGACGAAGAATTTGCTCCTCAAACTCAGAGAAATTGCCAATACTGTTTATATCGCAATTTGACTGAATTTTGAAACAAAGCATATAGTTAGTACTACAGGGGTTGGTGTTTGCAGACAGATTTATGCTTAATTATCTTAAATAGAAATTTAATTGCACCAAGGAATCTGCTTTTATTCTAAGAAATCAAAATCAAAAAGTAGTAACAGAGGGACAGTAGAGGAATTGTTGGCAAATGTTGGAAAATGTCAGAGGGAAATCAAGAACTGCATACAAAATGGGTGCACTTGTTTGCTGTGGAGTGCCTGAAATTTCAACCAGTGCTTCAGATGTTCCTGGTGTAACTTCAAGAAGATTAACTTTGGCATGAGAAATCTGACCATACAAAGAAAACATGATCAGTAAATAAAGGGTCTTCATAACAAGGTATGAACAATTGAGCTTGAATCACTAGCGATTTAACACATTGTTATTTCTTGTAGCATTGAAGCTAAATTTATGGTTAATCTCATACTGGTGCCATGTTATCTCATTGCGGCGAAATGTGGCAACAGTTTTAAATATACAGAACAGGTCCCGTCAAAAATTGATCCAGTACAAATACCACAGCAAAAATAATGTCAAATAGTTGATAACAGTCGTCAAAGACAAAAAACCTTGTTTTAATTAACAGTGGATGAAAATAAATAAAAATGTTTAAACAAAACTGACCTTTGATGACCATGGGGCTGGTGAAGACTGCATAGTTGGATAGCTTGATGATGAATGGGATTGATCAATAAAGGATCTTCATAGCAAGGTATCAACAATCGAGCTTCAATCAGTAGCCATTTAACACATTGTTATTTGCTCTAGCATTGAAGCCAAATTTATCGCTAATCTGATATTGCTGCCATGTTATTTCATTGGGGCAAAAGAATATTCAAAATAGAAAACTCATAAGGTATACAGGAACCAGTATGTGGCAACAATTTGAAATATATAGAACAGGTCTTGTCAAAAATTGATCCACTGCAAAATTCTGAAAATGACAGAAACTGTCATTTACTAAAATTCTGAAATTGAAACATGATACATTGAACCAAGCGATTATAACCTAAGTCGAACCAAAGTTTTGGGGTGGAAAGGTTTTGGGGTCTTATTGCGGGTTTCGCATTGCTTTGCAATGTTGACGAGATCTCTTTTGATTTGCAAAAACAATTTATTAGAAAGTGAGTATTGTATATACCTGAACCAACTGATCAGTTTCGAAAGCACACCGAGGAAGGTCTTCTCTTTGTAATATTCTAATATTCGCAGCTGTTGTGTGCCTCATATCAGAAGTCATTGCAGCAGCCCTTCCAATTAGACAACACAATTTCAAAATAAGATCAAGCTGCTGAAAGGTACTTTATCATATGCAATCCTATTACTGGTTACAGAACTGTATCTGCTATCAAACTTCAGATTCATGCTAACTATCTGAACATGACAAAGCAGAAAGAGAGATCAAAACCGTGAGGCTACAAAGTCATAATACTTGTATTGCAGTAAGAGCATAATATGAAGAAACATATTCATATTACTTTTGCATTTGTTCTGGACGTGAAGGCCAGCATGTTCCTGCATTTTGTAATCTGTATAACAAATAGTTAGTTAGAATAAAATGATGACATTGTAAATTGAAGAGAGGACATATTTGAGACAAAACATCTTAAGGAGTTATGTGAACTAAAGGTTCTTGTGCAATCCTTATATCATGTACAATGTGTCAAAAGCTTGTTTAACATTAAAAATAGTATTTGATTGACTAAAGCTGTATAAGAGTAAAACAGATCTCTAACATGGCTTGTTGCAGCTTTCCAATCTTGACGAGATCTCTTTTAATTTGCAAAAACAATTTATTAGAAACTGAGTATTGTATATACCTCAACCAACTGATCAGTTTCGAAAGCACACCGAGGAAGGTATTCTCTTGGTAATATTCTAATATTGGCCGCTGTTGTGTGCATCATTTTAGAAGTCACTGCAGCAGCGCTGCTAATTAGATAACAAAATTTCAAAATAAGATCAAGTTGTTCAAAGGTACTTTATCACATGCAATCCTATTACTGGTTACAGAACTGTATGTGTCATCAAACTTCAGATTCATGCTAACTAGCTAAACATGACAATGCATAAGGAGAGATCAAAACCATGAGGCTACAAAGTCATAAACTTCTGAAATAAGGCTTGGAGTGCCTGCTTTTCAACGAGATCTAATACAAACATTGGCTCAAAATATTCTAGAGTGCTCAGGACAGCATGTACTGTGGTGGTCTTATCGGCGGACAACTGTCCCTCCTCGAGATCCTGGAAAGTTACCCGGCTTGGGTTTTACCCTGTTCGCGGCCTTTGGGTTATTATTGTTACTTGGTTGTTTAGCTTTGCAGTCTCTGCGATTTTTCCTTTGTATTTGTTGTATTGTCTGTGGTGAAAACAGAATGCGGTTCCTGCCTGCTCGGTTAACTGTATAGCAAACGTTTGGTTGCGGTTCTGTTGTTCTCCCTCAAGAGTCCATGGTTATTTGAGCATTATAAGTTAATGGCATTCTGGTTAAATACTGAGGGTTTCTCTTACCTGCATGGGTTTTATGGAAATTTCTGGAAATGTCGGTTTCGACCACCATGTCATTGCCATTGTCTTAGTATACAACAAAGGGGCAAAATGGTGCAAGAAAATGCAAACAACCAACTAGAAATTCTAGGCACGGGTTTCATAAAAACCTTTAAGTCCCCTTGCCGAAGAACTCCAAAGGTAGTTTCTTGATAGGAGCCTAAATGTGGAAGACGAGGTCTGTTTAATGAATTTGGAGGAAAAGACAAAAAAAACTTGCTGGTGTGGAAAGAAATACCAACCAATAGTTAGGGAATGTCGAAAGAGAGATCGATCAGGCGATCTGTAACACACAATGCAGCTTCCACGAGTGGGGATATGGAACCGCTTCTTTAGGATGTGCCAAGGAGAGCAAAGAGGAAAGGGTTCTGTACCTCTAGAGGTATAAATCCCCATAGAATACAAGATTAGGAGTTCAGGGTGGGGATAACCTAGTATCCAAAATGACTCTGCTCCACTGACACCTTTGGCCATCATAGGGTTAGAAATTACAGTTCTTCATCTTTCATAAATGAAATTATTGTTATACATATTTCTTAGATGAAATTATTGTTATAAAGGATGACATTTACCCATGTAAATTATATAATGGAGCACTTAAGCATTGAAATCTTAACCGCAGAAGAGAAAGTAGTAACCATGGAAACAAAAACAACATGAAGGTGACATATATTATATTCTCAACTTATTAAAACTTATTTAAGCAAATGTCTATCGTCTTAATTCAATTTATTTTACTCTGTTTCTCAAAAAAGATTGATGAGTCATAATTTACACAGTAAGCAATGATCAATCATAATTTGAGCAGTAGGTAAATTTGATCAGTAAGCAATGCTCCAATTAGAGACAAGTTAGCAATAGCAATAAACATAAAATCTACCAGGTCATTCACAAAGCATTAGTGCCCATTTTTATTGCATAGGAATTGGATATCCTGGTGAGCAAGTATGCATTCCAATAGATTTCCATCCGTCCCAGTTGAGAATTTATGTTGTTTAGCCCAAAAATACAAATAAGACTGGAACTGATATCAAATGATTGAGTGATGCAAAGATTGCACCTTCTCCCGAAATAGAGAGCTACGTATTATGAATCTTAGTAATTTTATGTATAATGTTATGTACAAAATTTCTAGTGGGAGACAGCCACAACTGCAGAGCTAAACACCGACCTTCGGGTTAAATCTATCTCCCTAATTCATTCATTTTTCTTATAGAAAGAAGAATATTATTCATGATTCCTATGAAAATTTATATTATTCATTATTTTTGTGTGAAAGATAAAAATAATTGAGATTTCGTGGAAACCTTTCTTTTAGAAGAAAGCTGTTAATGCCATTGCATCATTTTGGAGTTATTAATGCATCAGAATGTATTGACATCGCATTGAAGGATATGGTTGTCTACTATATCATCATCCATAACCTCCCCTGTTTCGTAAGTATTTATGTATAATAATGGCTGAAGTTTCGTAAGTATTTGTGTATAATAATAACTGAGAGAATTTAAGCATTTCTGGGTAACAATCATTGAAAGATAAATGGACCTCTTGAATGGTTGCCCGTGCCTTTTAGATGCATGGATGTTAAAAGCCACAACAAAAGATACAAATCAGTAAAATAAGCATAGGCCTGCTTATCAACTAAAATTTAATATGATAACATAAAAAAAATACTTGCCTCCTTAGGATCTGTAAGCATCCCAAGAATTGCTGCATCAATGGCATCTTGATTCTCTGTTCTGGATGCTCTTGCAACCATCAAGACAACAGCATCCTTGTCATATCCTTTTGTGAAAACCTATTCATGACAACAATTAGTAATTGATACTTGTTTGAAGGAAGCTAACAGTACTGGATCATCCAATATTACCACGAACCCTAACTAGCCAATTTGGTACAACTGCAGTATCACCAAAAATTATGTATTTATGAAATAAGAGAAAGCACAAAAAAAAGAATCAGAAGTCCAGAATAAATACCAACCTTTTGGAAGTGGCCAACTTGGTTTGTACTGTTGACAATATGTGCTGGTTTACCAAAAAAGGTATGGATCCCAGTAGCAATGACAACACATTCAAGTTCACCCTGTTTGCAAGTAGAGCCAGAATAAATCCCATTGCTAGGACGCTTTGTTACTGGTAATGACTCACCACTGAGGGCAGACTACACACATTCAAAAATATTGTCATAAAGCGTGGCTCAGGAAAAGTACCAAAACAGTTGAAGTTAATCCCAGAAACGATATAAAAGCATACCGAAAATTCGAGCACTTGTAATCAGAAATAAGAAGTAAAGAAAAGGATTGGATTAAGACCTGATCAATCTTTAAAGGATCTCCTTCAAGAAGACGTGCATCTGTAGGAACAATATCTCTAAGTTTGATGCTGATTATGTCACCAAGAACAAGCATTGCTGCATCTTCTTCATTCCATTGTCCATCTTTAAGAACTTGTTAAGTTCAAAGTCTTAAGTCATTGACCAAGGAATTTAAAACTGCAGCACCCATGATCTTAAGAGGATTCTGAACATCCAATTGCATGCTTCCCCTCAAAAACCAGGATAGAAAACTGAAAATATTGGGGCTGCCACTCATACAAAAGATAGTGAACAGACCTTGCTCTTTGGAGCCAGCCAAGTCATCAGTGCTGCAGCAACATTGCCAGCATTATTTTCCTCTATGAAACTTATGTTTAGATGAGATTTTCATTCCTTGTACAGGTAACAGAAACATAGGTAAAATAAAACAAAAAATTTCGAGCCCAAAACTTTCGTTCGACTTAGGTTATAATGCTATTATAATGAAAAATCATGTCGGTTAACCAACGGTCAGCAATTGATCAATTGCATATAGTCCCAGGGAAGGACTAATAATACCAAATGCATTATGCCATAATTCCATTTTCAAACAACATATATTCATTTTAAAGTCCATATAGTTTGATGCTATTTATAAAGTCTAGCTTCAAGCATGTTGTAGAATGCATTCGATCTCAAATACAGGACAGAAACAGAAACAATACAAACAGACATGTATAAAGACTTTCTAGCCCTGTTTCCTGAATCATTACCTACAGTATGCAAGAAACAAAAACTAACATAGCATTCAGCCATAACATAGGAAGAGACAGAAATGACTAGCCGATTCAATATACAATTTGTCATTTAACTTGAGTAGATAATAAGTGCCATGTTTAATCAATCTATGGAATCTTTGGTGTTTGCATTCATCAGCTGTAGATACAAAATTATTGCTGATCTGATGTTGCATTTGCTGTATTCAATGATATAAAGCATGATGCAGAATGCGTTCCATTCGAGATAGAGAACAGAAACAGAAACAGTACAAACACAGATGCATAAAGACTTTCTAGCCTTTTTTCATCAACCGTTGCATTACATATTCTTTGTAAATGAGTCAAAATTGCAAGTCAAATACTTGTATTATAGTAAGAGCATAATATGAAGAAACATATTCATATTACTTTTGCATTTGTTGTGGATGTGAAGGCTGCCATGTTCCTGGATTTTGTAATCTGTATAACAAATGGTTAGTTAGAACAAAATGATAACATTGTAAATTGAAGAGAGGACATATTTGAGAGAAAACATGTTAAGGCATATGTTCATGTACCTTCCATTTGTTAGTTGACATGTAATAGCTCACTATCTTCATTGAGTGTGAACTTGCTCTGAATTTTGAAGTCACGTAAGATGTAAACAGTGGTAGCTTTCTGTTGCAAATATGTTTCATATGACATTGATTTTAAATCAGGAAGCAAGTCATGTAATAAGGGCTCCCTAATAATGCACTGGAAAAAGTTATTTGTAATGGATTCTATTACAGCATTTATACAATGCTTGTAGAGGAAAGGGCAATTATCATTGCATTGTGAACAGAAAATTGTTGCATTGGCTATTGCTATGGATGAATTCACTGGGGAGTTACAAATTGCACAAACAGGTTCGAAAGGAGTTGAATATGGATTTGTTGCGATCAGAATACCTTTGACCTGTTTATAAAACATTCAAGCGTTAACTTACATTATTACATGGCAAATGCAAAGGTAGAAAAAACATTATTATTGCTATACTTACAGCATAGGTAGATGTAGTTAGTTTTCTGAGATTGTTGAGTGCATCTGTGTTAAGTTCAGTCATGAACGTTGACTTCGATGCTCTGAATATTGTTTCTTTTGTGTTTACATTTTTTGTTAAATTTTTGAAAAGGATGAGCGGAAAGTGTCCTTTTTGCAATTGTTTTTCCATTGAAAGGAAAAATTGTTCATATGTGTCAAAGAGTTGCAACTGCAAAACAGAAATTGTTATGTATTGAAAAATACAAAAAGTAATATGCAAATACATTGTTCGTATGCATTGAAAAATTGCAATTGCACTAGACAAATTACAAAAACTATAGACAAATTACAACAACTATGTATTGAAGTGATGCATGTTATCTACTGAAAATTAGGAATAAGTAACATCTGAATACATACAGTTGCATTGTCGTTTTCAGAATCTCCATCTTTGATATGAAGTATGTAATGCAATCCAACTCGTTTGGCAAGTGTAACGGCGGCAGCGATTGTGCCAATTGGGTACATTTCTTTTTTGTTTGCAAATTGCCTAATGGTTGTATTGGGAATGAAGCAATATTCTTTGCAAACTTCAGGTACAGTTTCTATGATACTTGATTCATTAAGCAATATTATTTTGTCACAGTCACCGCGATCATAAACAGTTTTAGGCAATATCCTGAAATTTGTAATTGAGATGCTGTTGCCTTGCAAAATTTTGTGTTCATGTCGCTCCACCAAATGTGCAGGTACACTCAACGTTATAGTCATCATTCCTTGAGCATCTGTCAAATCAGCTTGCAATACTTGACGTGATTTGTTTGCTTTATCAAGGAATGCAGTATAGACAACCATTATGTCTCCAACAAATAGCTGCCCAATTTTACAACTATTGAGATCTTCAATTGATACTTTAATTGGCAGTATCTGTTTTTGCCTATTAAAATTGCTTAGTTAGAAATTGCTATAAACATTTGTAGAATAGTATGTTTCTCCTAAAGACTGAATAAGTAGAAATAGATTAGAGTGTTGTGTTTCATATGCATACCTTTTTGATGTATCATTTTGTACATTTGTTGAATGAAGTTTGGCTGCGATTGTTTCAGTTGGACTAACACAGGCAAAGGCATGGTTCAATATGATGTGGATATTATCACGTGTATTTTGTGATAAGCAATCAATAAAGAAATTGTGATATGTAACCTGTACATGTCTTCTTGCTACATTGTTGGGGGGGACTTACTACTAGTGCTTTATTCACTCGTCCAAGATTTTCTAATTTATATACATTTAAATATAGATATGTAAAAAGAGAAGATATATATAGTAAACATTAATATTTTAAATAGAAAATTGCATATTTGTATAGTTGTCATACATACCTTTTCAAAGCAAGTGGTTGGTTTGCCTTTTCTAATTGAGTTATGCGTTGTATTTCTTCAGTTGTTTGTTTTCCTTTTTCAGGATTTATGCTATGTTATAGAATAACAACATATATTTAGTTCAATTTGAAAGAGCATATAGAAGTAAACAGTTAACAAGGAACATTAAAACCATAGAACCATACATATGTAAAGATAGAATGCATATATAGTAAACATTAATATTCTAAATACAAATTGGCATATTTGTATAGTTGTCATAGACATACCTTAGTGAACATTATTATTCTAAATACAAATTAGTATATTTGTATAGTTGTCATAGACATACCTTTGCAAAACAAGTGGTTGGCTTGCCCTTTCTAATTGGGTTATGCATTCTATTTCTTCAATTGTTTCTTTTCGTCTTTGAAGATTTAGGCTATGTTATAGAATAGTAACATATATTTAGTGCAAATCAGAAGTAAAAAGTGAACAAGAACATTAAAACCATAGAACCATAAATATGTAAAAATAAAAATAGAATGCATACATAGTAAACATTAATATTCTAAATACAAATTAGCATATTTGTGTAGTTCTCATAGACATACCTTTGCAAAACAAGTGGTTGGGTTGCGCTTTCTAATTGGCTTATGCATTCTATTTCTTCAATTGTTTCATTTCCTTTTTCAAGATTTATGCTATGTTATACAATAGTAAGACATATTTAGTGCAAGTCAATAGAACATATAAAAGTAAAACTTGAACAAGAACAGAAGATCCATAGGAAAGGAAAGGCAAAAAGAATATACTCTGTTTGTTTATGTTGCATGTTGTTGTTCTTTTTTCTTGGTCGTTCTGTTCAATTGAAAAGGGTTTTACTAGCAGAATCTGCATCCATAAATAGATGAGGTCATATCTGCAAACCGATGGACTGTCAAAAGCTAGATTACACTTGGTAGCACGAGCTTGGATCATTCAAGAGAAAGTGGAAGGGCAGCTCATGGAATGTCTTGAGACACTTTTGATATTATCATGGGACTGTTTAAATGTGAATATCTATATGTATATTTTTTTATGGCACTGTTTATGAACATATCTAGGAGCTAATTTTTTATGAGACAAAACTGGTTTCAAACCTGCAATATATGTCAAAATGACCATGATAGGGCTGTCATATTGACATTTTTGAAAACTGTTTATGAAGCAAGATATCTTCTCAGCCATACTTTTATCACTTCCTATGCTTAAGGATATCTCTATATGTATATTTTTTTATGGGACTGTTTATGGACATATCTAAGAGCTAATTTCTTATGAGACAAAACTGGCTTCAAAGCTCTGATATATGTTAGAATGACTATGATAGGGCTGTCATATTGACATTTTTGAAAACTGTTTATGAAGCAAGATATGTTGTCAGAAATACTTTTATCACTTCCTATGCTTAAGGATATCTGTGAAATGCAGAAACATATATAGTAAATGTAATTTTGTTTTCATAATAAAATTATTTTTTCTCTCTGAGGAGAATAAGGTAGTTTAACATCATATCAGAACCAATCTGGTTATAACTAGCTAACATGAGATTTTAATCTAAGGTTTAAATAGACAAAATGTCTTGATACATCATTATACGGAGCTAGTTGGATGCATTACCCAACTTCTACTTGTTGGGATCATCTCAAATAATATTATTGTTATGATTATAATAATCAATAATATTAATATTAATATTAATGTAAACACAAAATAAACAACGAAGATTCCAGATTTGAATTGCAATATAATTGAATGAGACAAAAAATATAAATGAGCCAATACAGCTTAAATATCTATATTTTTTAAAACAATCACAGAGTAACTCGACTATAAACCTAGAGTAACTGGACCATAAACCTACACAATGCAAAAATTAAAATCCTAACAAATTGACAAAAAGCAATTAATAGAAAAATTGACAAAAAGCAATTAGTAGACTAACGTCGTACCTGCAACGAAGCCAAGGGTTTGAATTCCTTCTCGTCTAGACCATATTCATGCACAACACAGCCTGTACGAGTACCATGAGAAAATATGCAAATGACGAAATTGGTTAACGAAGTCTCCAGAAGCCCCTGGAAAAATACTTGCAGGTCTTTATTCCTCTCTCCAAACCATAATACATTCCATTAATAAAAAGGCAATATGCGGCACATACATAAATACTTGCAGGTCTTTATTTCTTTCTCCAAACCACAATACATTCCATTAAAAACCCAATATGCGCCACAAACAGTTCAAAAACCCCAGTTTATTTAGATCTTCATGTGCAACAACACTTCAAACTACAAAATACTGCCGCTCAATCTGTACCAAGAATCACAGCTTCACCGAGGTCATCTCGGCCCAAATGACAAGGAAGTCACATGGTGGTCGAAACTGACATTTACAGAAATTTCCATAAAACCCATGCAGCTAAGAGAAACCCTCAGTATCACGGAAAAGCTTATAATTTTCGCAAAGGAAACATTTCATCCAATATATAAACAACAGCAAACGAAGAACATCTAGTACCAGTATAGCAAACCTTCAATTCAGCAGTTCTTAACAAAGCAAATGAACTTAACAGTAACTAAATGAACTTAACAGAGTTCTTAACAAAGCAACCTTCCGCTCTAGGAGTAATGTCAAAGTCGAATATTCATACATCCATAACAGAATTACAAACTTAAAAAAACATTATGCACCAAAGTAAGCATACAGATAAATTATACAAGCGAAAAACCTTGAATACACGCCTAAGATAGGAAACCGTGCAGTTACAAAACAGACTGCAATCTTAAATATTTTAACATTTCGGGCAAGCAGAACAGCAAAACCTAGCGACAGGAAGAGCAGTCTGCTCAAGCCTGACAACTCGTGAAACCAGACCCTTGAATTTAACAGAGGAGTACCAGGCAAACAACGCTCCATTCTCCAAACCATAACACATTCCATTAATAACAATACATTCCATTAATAAAAAAAGGCAATATGCGGCACATACATACATAAATACTTGCAGGTCTTTATTTCTTTCTCCAAACCACAATACATTCCATTAAAAACCCAATATGCGGCACAAACAGTTCAAACAGTTCAAAAACCCCAATTTATTTAGATCTTCATGTGCAAAAACAGTTCAAACTACAAAAGACTGCCGCTCAATCTGTACCAAGAATCACAGCTTCACCCAGGTCATCTCGGCCCAAATGATAAGGAAGTCACATGGTGGTCGAAACCGAAATTTACGGAAATTTCCATAAAACCCATGCAGGTAAGAGAAACCCTCAGTATCACGGAAAAGCTTATAACTTTCGCAAAGGAAACATTTCATCCAATATATAAACAACAACAAACTAAGCTAATTCAATTGGTAAGCTCTCGTTCTCTGTCCTTCTCAGAAACCATGCCAACCTTCTTCCTATCTCCGCCCTGTTAACCAGAATGCCATTAACTTATAATGCTCAAATAACCATGGACTCTTGAGGGAAACGAACAGACAATACTGTGACAAACATCAACGCCAGTAGAAAATGCCAAACGACAGAGGAACAAACATATAAACAATACAGTAGCCGAACTTACCAAAGCGACACCAGACAGTCGAGGCATACAAGCCGAACCTGGAACAACAGAACCGCAACCAAACGTTTGCTATACAGTTAACCGAGCAGGCAGGAACCGCATTGTGTTTTCACCGCAGACAATACAACAAATACAAAGGAAAAATTGCAGACACTGCAGAGCTAAACAACCAAGTAACAATAATAACCCAAAGGGCGCGAACAGGGTAAAACCCAAGCCGAGTAACTTTCTAGGATCTCGAGGAGGGACAGTTGTCCGCCGATAAGACCACCACAGTACATGCCGTCCGCATGGGAGTCGCGGGACCACGTGCCCTTCACCTCGAACGATGTGAAGCCCGCAATAAGACCCCAAAACCTTTCCACCCCCAAAACCTTAGTTCGACTTAGGTTATATTGTTAATATATAAAAAAATCACCTCGGTCAACGAAGGGTCAACGATCGATCGATCGCATATAGTCCCCAGCAGGGACCACGGAGTAACTGGACTATAAACCTACAGTAACTGGACCATAAACCTACACAATGCAAAAATTAAAAGCCTAACAAATTGTCAAAAATCAATTAATAGAAAAATTGACAAAAAGCAATTAGTAGAATAACGCCGTACTTGCAACGAAGCCGAGGGTTCGAATTCCTTCTCGTCTAGACCATATTCATGCACAACCCAGCACCAGACCCTTGAATTTAACAGAGGAGTACCTATTTCTTTCTCCAAACCACAATACATTCCATTAAAAACCCAATATGCGGCACAAACAATTCAAACAGTTCAAAAACCCCAATTTGTTTAGATCTTCATGTGCAAAAACACTTCAAACTACAAAGACTGCCGCTCAATCTGTACCAAGAATCACAGCTTCACCCAGGTCGTCTCGGCCCAAATGATAAGGAAGTCACATGGTGGTCGAAACCGACATTTACGGAAATTTCCATAAAACCCATGCAGGTAAGATAAACCCTCAATATTTAACCAGAATGCCATTAACTTATAATGCTCAAATAAACATGGACTCTTGAGGGAAACGAACAGACAATACTGTGACAAACATCAACGCCACTGGAAAACGCCAAACGACAGAGGAACAAACATCTAAACAATACTGTAGCCAAACTTACCAAAGCGACACCAGACAGTCGAGGCATACGAGCCGGACCTGGAACAACAGAACCGCAACCAAACGTTTGCTATACAGCTAACTGAGCAGGCAGGAACCGCATTGTGTTTTCACCGCAGACAATACAACAAATACAAAGGAAAAATCGCAGAGACTGCAGAGCTAAACAACCAAGTAACAATAATAACCCAAAGGGCGCGAACAGGGTAAAACCCAAGCCGACTAACTTTCCAGGATCTCGAGCAGGGAGACCACCACAGTACATGTCGTCCGCTTGGGAGTCGCGGGACCACGTGCCGCTCAATCTGTACCAAGAATCACAGCTTCACCCAGGTCGTCTCGGCCCAAATGATAAGGAACTCACATGGTGGTCGAAACCGACATTTACGGAAATTTCCATAAAACCCATGCAGGTAAGAGAAACCCTCAGTATTTAACCAGAATGCCAATACTGTGACAAACATCAACGCCACTGGAAAACGCCAAACGACAGAGGAACAAACATCTAAACAATACAGTAGCCGAACTTACCAAAGCGACACCAGACAGTCGAGGCATACAAGCCGGACCTGGAACAACAGAACTGCAACCAAACGTTTGCTATACAGTTAACCGAGCAGGCAGGAACCGCATTCTGTTTTCACCGCAGACAATACAACAAATACAAAGGAAAAATCGCAGAGACTGCAGAGCTAAACAACCAAGTAACAACAATAACCCAAAGGGCGTGAACAGGGTAAAACCCAAGCCGAGTAACTTTCCAGGATCTCGAGGAGGGACAGTTGTCCGCCGATAAGACCACCACAGTACATGCCGTCCGCATGGGAGTCGCGGGACCACGTGGCCTTCACCTCGAACGACGCGAAGCCCGCAATAAGACCCCAAAACCTTTCCAACCCCGAAACCTTAGTTCGACTTAGGTTATATTGTTAATATATCGAAAAATCACCTTGGTCAACGAAGGGTCAGCGATCGATCGATCGCATATAGTCCCCGGCAGGGACTAATAATAGTATGAAAAGTAATTTTTCGAAAATATATATCCATTTTTTAATGTAAAAATTTGCTTAAATTATAATAGAAAGTAATTAGGATAGAAAGTAATTATAATAAAAAGCAATTAGGATGGAAAGTGATTATGAGTTATTTTCAAAGTAATTATGATAGAAAGTGATTATGAGTTATTTTCAAATATTTTTTGGATAATTTTTCTGCCAAACTCAAAAAAATCACTACACAAAAATCTAAAAATCATACATGAAAATTATAACTATATTCTTAAATTGCAACAATATCACTTCAAGAGGATGATATCAAAATTCAGTTGGTTTCATTGAGAATGGAGGGTGCAACACTCATTTGGTGGGAAGCAAGGACTCAAGACGAGATCAAAAAACATGGTAAGATCTCTATTACTTGGTTTGATTTCATTGCTGCTATAAAAAGACAATTCTACCCTTTAGCCCATATGCAAAAAGTTATCATGAATTGGAAAATTTTCAGGCAGTCAAAAGATCAAAATGTGCAAGAGTATACTCAAGAGTTTAGGAGAAGAGATCTTATGCAGGAGTAGACTTACAACCACAAAATACTTTTTTGAAATATATAGGAGGTTTGCTAACTATCTTTGACACACCATTCTTATGTTTAACCCCACGAATCTTGATGAAGTTTGCATTCAAGCTACACGCCTCAAAGCAAGAGGGAAAAATGTACAAGAAGAAGGTAAGAAGAAGCCATTTGAGAGTGGTGGAAAATGAAAGAATTTTAAAGGAAAGGAGAAGAAAAATGCTTCTATTAAAAAAGAAGGGGAGAAACCCATGCGCAAGAATTGTTTCAAAGAGGGTCATGATGAAGCACATTGCTGGAAGCTTCATCCTGAATTACGACCGAAGAAATTTAACAATAAAGGGAAACATAAGGCAAACATTTTTGTACAAAAAGACTTGGTTCTGACTCAGGTGATGAACGAAAGGTTGCAGACACAACCACTAAAGGAAAAGCCGTGGAAAAAGCAAGAAAAGAGGAAGTTGTGGCAGGTCCCAGTGCAACAATAACTCCAACAACATTTCAAATGAGGAAAATAGAATTGAGTTGTTCCACATTTGAGTTATTTCCAAACGCACCAAGATTGATACGTTGTTTGACAGTGGATCCCAGGAAAATTTAATTTCTACAGACTTGGTCAAAAAATTGAATCTGGAAACCATGCCTCATCATAAACTGTATCCGTTAGGTTGGATAACCAAGGATGCAAATCTTCAGGTCACAAGGAAATGTGTTTTCAAGTTTTCAATTGCTACCAATTTCGTTGATGAAGTCGAATTAGATGTAGTCTCACTGGATATTTATGGAATTGTGCTGGGAAGCCCATATCTATATGACAAGAAATCCGTTTTCCATAGATTTGAGAACAAATATCATTTTTTCAAAGACAGAGTGGAATATATTGTGAGAGCCCATCGTAGGAAGCTTACTCTGTCTTTCGCAAGCGCATGGCAAATGAAGCGACTGGTCAATTCTAGCAAGAGTCTCGTGCTCCTTATGATCAAGCAGAAGAATGACACAGAGTAGGAATCCTTTGCAGGCTATGATGTAACGCTGAAAGTTGAACTGGTTGATGTGGTCAATCGATATGGAGACACGTTTCAAGAACCAAAAGGATTGCAGGCGAATTCAGCTACAACAAGATTTCCCACACACAAACATTGGTATGTATCAAATGTCAATTCTGGAAACTTCAGAAATTAGAAAACAAGTCCAAGAATTGTTAGATAAAGGAGTAATTCATTCCTCTACTTCGCCATGTGGTTCACCAATTGTTTTGGTACCGAAGAAAGATGGAACCTGGCGCATGTGTGTAGATTATCAAGATTTGAATAAAATTACTATAAAGAATCGATACCCACTACCCAGAATAGATGATTTGCTAGATTAGTTGAAGAATGCAAAAAATTTCACTAAATTGGACTTGAGAAGTGGATATCATCAAGTTAGAATAGTTGAGGAGGATATTTGGAAGACTACTTTTAAAACTAAACAGGGACTATTTGAGTGGTTGGTTATACCTTTCGGTCTTTGCAATGCTCCAGCTACATTCATGAGAGTTATGAATGATGTTTTAAGATCCTTTCTTGATGAGTTTGTAAGTTTCTATTTAGATGATATTTTGATATTTAGAAAATCATGACAAGAGCATGTCAAGCATGTGAGGAAAGTGTTAGATGTCTTGAGGAAATAACAATTATTTCTGAAGATGTCTAAATGTGAATTCGGGAAAACTTATTTAGTGTATTTGGGCCACATAGTTGGAGGAAGTGAGCTGAAGATTGAGCGCTCTAAAGTTTTGGTCATTGTGAATTGGCCAATACCCAAATCAGGCACATAAGTAAGGAGTTTAATGGGAGCAGTGCAGTACCGGACAAAGTTCATTGCCAATTTCTCTTCCATATCAACTCCACTACATGCTTTGACCAACATGAAGGTTGTCTTCCAGTGGGGAGGCAAACGACAAAAAGAATTTGATGCTTTAAAACAAAAGATCAGTTCAACCCCAGTTTTAGCATTACCAAATTTGAAACAACCATTTGAAATACAAATAGATGCAAGCGACTACGCCATGAGTGCAGTTCTTTTACAGCATGGTAAGCCCATTTCATTTCATTATGGGATTTTTAATGGTTCTTTTATTAACTATCCTACATATGATAAAGAGATTTACACATTGGTGCAAAGTTGGAAGAAATGGAAGCATTACTTGATGGGTAAAGAAACCATTATTCACATTGATAATAAACCTTTGCAATATCTGCAATCTCAAACAAAATTGAAGCAATCAAGGCACTTTCGTTGGATGGGATTTTTACAACAATTTCACTTGGTAATCAGGTACAAGAAAGGTATTTATAACATAGTTGTTGATATGCTTTCTAAACCGGTTATTAATGTAGCCATTTTTCTCAAGAATCATTTTGTTTTTCCTAAAATTTATGTTGAATAATACGCACATGATGCTGACTTTCAATAGGTATATTCAAACTTGAGTCAAGGCAACCAAGTTGAGGAATTAGACTACCATGTACATGATAATCTATTGTATCATTTGGGAAAACTTTGTGTTCCACAGGGAGAGAGAGTAAATGTCACAAGGGAAGCGCACACTTCTCTTATTGCTAGACATTTTGGTGTAAGTAAAACAGTGGCAAATATTCAGAGGTATTTATACTAGCCTCATATGCTTGAAAATGTGTCACGTTTTATCAGAGGTTGTTCATTATGTGCAGTTAGTAAGCCTAGTAATAGGAAACTAGGATTTTATACACCACTTCCAATGCCTTCATGTCCATGGGAGAGTGTTTCTATGGATTTTGTAGGAGGTCTTCCTTTATCAAGAAAAGGTCATGATTATTTGTACGTAGTTTTGGATAGGTTCAACAAGATGTGCATATTAATGCTTTGTAAAAAACAAATTACAACTAAACAAACAACTCAAATTTTCTTTAAAAATGTATGGGTTCTTTTTGGATTACCTACCTCTATTGTAAGTGATTGTGATTCCCGATTTGTTGGGAATTTTTGGTCAAATTTATGGAACTTGATGGTCACCAAGTTGAAGAAAAGCACAACCTTCCATCCGCAAACAGATGGTCAAACTGAAGTGGTTAACAAGACAATTATTCATTTGCTAAGAGGATATTGCAGCAAACATCCTAAGTTATGGGATGAACACTTGCATTATATTCAACATGCTTACAACCAAGAAAAACACTCTTCTACTCTAACTTCGCCTTTTGAGGAATGTCTTGGTTATTTGCCTAAATTGCCTTTGGATTTCATCTTTGAGAAAGATGTAGTTGTAGATGGACATAGCAACATAGGCAGAGCAAAGAAATTCAGTGAGAAAATTCAGTTGATTCATCAAACAGTTCAAGTAGGTGATGAAGTTTGGCCATACATTAGCAAGGAAAGGCTTCAAGGTGAAGGTAAAAAGCTAAAACCAATTCGTTATGGTCCATTTAAAATTCTGGAAAAGATTGATAATATTGCTTTCAAGCTTGATTTGCCTTCATATATGCAAATTTATTCTATTGTTAATGTTGAAAATTTGAGATTATATGAGTCTCCTTTGATTCAAGATTAAGGAGAAAGTGTACAGATTCTATCAATTGAGATTTTTCTCCAGAATTTCTTGATGAGATTCAGCAACACACCATACTTGACAGAAGATTGAGGTCATCTAAGAGGGAAAATTTTGATTATATTCGAGTGGGTCTCAAAGGTACAAATCCATCAAAGGCCAAATGGATTAAAGATGGGTAGGTGAGGGAACAGTACCCTCATCTATTCAATAACTGAATATAATCTTTTGGGGTCCAAAAGGCTTCCAGTGGGGAGGAGTGAGTAAGTGCTCAAGTTTATGCTATTTTTAAATGTGTCAGAATTTTGTCAAAGTTAGCTTCAGATCGAAGAGCTCGTCATTCGGAATCCAATGGTGTGAATGACACTCAAATCTGAGATCGTATGCAGAACTTAGAGCAAGTCAAAGTTTAGCTTTGACTTTCCCACATGGTAGGATTGGATGATGTGGCACGTCCTTCAGCGAATGAGGAGGCGCCAAGTGGTAGCCCGCCGTTGGCCCCTGCATATAACAAATCACAAATCGCAAGGCAGAAAAAGGCATTACAAATCGGCCCCGAAAAATACTAGGTTGCAATGTGATAAATCACAAATCACAATCACAACTCACAGGAAGAACATGTCCCACTTTATAATTATCGTTGGTTCTCCACCAAATTGCAAAATGCGATAAGACCCTGGATGCGAGGTGTTTGTGAATCGCAGTTTAAAATACTGTTGAGTTTGTTAATATCGCAATTGCAGCATTGTGCCATGTTAACAAGACCTTCAACCCGCCCGACTTCGCCGATTGCGATTTGCGATATGACTGACAGGTTATGGCCCAGAACGCGACCAAATTTTTGCTCAATTAACGTATTTTGGAGTGAATTTGTAGGATTATGTTGGTTTTGGAGAAATTTGTGGAACAAATAGTGGGAGAATTAGGAGAAGTCATAACTTCTTCAATTCTTATCCAAATGGGATGCAAAAAGAGGCTAGATGACCAATTTTGGGCATTATTAACTCATGGATAGAGATTTCATAGGAATTCGAGCATTGTAAACACACTTTTGTTGTAATTTTGAGCATAATAGAGAGACCCAAGCATTGGAAGTTGGACCAAGGAGACGTAGCCCAGGAGGGGTGAACTCCTCATCAAATGTTTGTGTTGTGTCCATATACAACTACATATTTCTTCTCTCTCCCTCTCTCACTCTTGGACACTTAGAATTTCTTAGATCACTTTGGCATTGGAGCAAGAAAGCTAAAGAAGGAAAGAGGAAGCAAATATCAAGAAGGGAAAGGCATGATCAAGAAGCTACAATAGGTTTCATTGCAAGTATCGAATTGCATGTGTATTTTCCTTGCTAGATTTGGCATGGATGGGATTGCATGTGTTTCTTTTCTACCATGGCATGGGTTTTTCCAGGTGTGATAGTATATTCAGCCTAGCCTTGCCATTTCTTAATAGCTTTGATGAAATGGGTTCTTTCATACTGTTTATGTGGGATGGCTAGATTGGATTCGAAACTGAGTGGGGTGGATCACCGAATTGACAAACACATGGTGTAGTGGTCCCTGAACCAGACTGAGGATCACGAAAACATTGGCTTAGTAACTCCTGAACTAGAATGTGGGTTGTGGTAAAGCCATATTGTGTGCCTCGGTGGGCCTAGGAATCCTTCTCAGTGAATGGTGGGATATACAATAAAGCCAAGAGGCGGATTTTCTCTCTATTGGGCCTAGTTCCCCCGGGATGGGATGCACGGTAAATCCTAGAGAGTACGTCTCAGTGTAGGGCATAGTGATCCCTAAATCGAACTATGGATGCACGATAAAGCCTGAGAGACTAGGAGGCACTCAAATTCCTCACGGTGTAGGTGGAGAACTCTGGTGGCATCCATGTGGATTGGTGTTTTTGGTGTGTTGTGTGAGTCCCACATTTATGCTTGGAATATGGCATGGGAGTGATTGAATGAAGAGAGACTTGGCTCAACCAATCTATGGTGGGGTGGAATGTGGTAGTCCCATCTCCAGTTGGTTCATTGCATTCATTAATGAGAAATTCATTCCCTTGACTTTCATGTGTAAATATGTTGATGTATATGCAAATTTTGATGGTTGATATGTTTATGGTGTTTATGTTCCTATTATGTTGGTTATATGTATTTTATGACAACAACTATGTATGGCTCTCAACATGTTTTTACTTATATATGAATGGATGATGTGTCTTTGACCTAATAGAGGATAATGCAACAATTGATATGAGGGAAAAACAGTTCATGGCAATTCTCAGATAAGTATGAGATCCCTACACTTAAATATGTTGTTTACACCTGTAGGTTACATGTTGATGATGTGTTTGACAAAATGCCTGTCATGGCTAGTAGGGGTTTGGTTATGGTCTTATTCAATTTATTGTTGTTGCATCATTGTTTCCCTATATTTCTACTGATTCTAAGCTATCACTCCATTCTGGGCAGTGGCCTGGGCTCTGGACCTAAAAAAGTGTCGTAAATCCTGGGGTCATTGGCACAAAACTAGTAAATTTGGTCTCTGGTCGCTAGTCGGCAAGCCTGTGAGAGCGACTTTAGGTTGTTGGCCGCTCCCTTGCCCATAGCATGAGAGCGACTATGGCCTAAGAGATCCAAAACAGTAGTGGGACCCAGGGATAGGTTGTCTGAGTGGTTGGCTTATCTCCCGAGGGTTCTGTTGATGATGTTGGATGACTGTGTGTGATGTTCCATCAATTCCAATTCCTTAAGGTCACATAGGAGGTCTAAAATGATCATAGGATCCTCTCGTCTCATGTTTACCTTGGTTGGCATGGTTACTTGGGTGGATGTGGGAGGAGGGTGTTACAAATGAGGAAATTGACACTCAGTGGTCTCCTTAACTGGAATTGATGGATATTATGGGTCGATTTTTCTTAATGCATCAATCAAGCATAGACATGTGTTTTGTTGGAAATAGTTAGGAGGCTCAACGAACTTTGCTAATGGAAGACAATCATGACCCAATTTTCTAAATTATTTTTAAATTGTCATGTTTTACTATATAGTCTTATTTTTCCGAATTTATATGGTAATATACTTGTAATTCTTAATAATTTAGTGTGTGTGTGTGTGTGTGTGTGTATATATATATATATATGATGGATTAGTTTACTACATTTGAATGTACTATAGTATGTTGTTGGGCATGGATTGGTTGTATCTTCATACAACTAAGGTAGATTGTTATGACAAAGCTAGTGGGTGTGTTGATGACAATGGAGAACCAAGAGCCTTGCAGGGTAAGAAGAAATTCACATTAGTTAGGATAGTGACAACTATGCAAGAAAAGCGTAGTCGCAGGAAAGGGTGCAAGTTATTTGCAGTGCACATTTCTAGTGATAAGGGTAAGGAGGTTGAGGATGAAAATGCGTTGAGCAGGTATTCAGTTTTGCAGCAGTTTCAAGATGTATTTCCTGAGGACATTACAGAGTTGCCACTTCACAGAGAGGTATACTTTTCTATTGAGTTAATGCCAGTGGCATCTCCAACATTGAAGGCACCTTACATGATGAGCACACCTGAGTTGGTTGAGTTAAAATTGCAGTTAAAGGAAATGTTGGATAAGGGATACATTAGGCCAAGTGTATCATCTTGGGGTGCACTGGTCTTGTTTGTGACAAAGAAAGATGATACTCTCATATTATGCGTTGATTACAAATAATTGAAGAAAGTGACTATCAAGAACAGGTACCCTTTACCAAGGATTGATGACTTGTTCGATCAGCTAAAGGGAGCAACAATGTTCTCGAAGATTGACTTGAGATCTGGATACCATCAAGTACGCATCAAAGAGGAGGACATGTAAAAGACTGCGTTTAGGACCAAGTATGGACATTATGAGTTTGTTGTTGTTCCATTTGGCTTAACTAATGCTCCAGATACATTTAGGTGGTTGATGAATAGTGTGTTGCATCCATATTTGGACAAGTTTGTTATTGTGTTCATCGATGATATACTGGTATATTCTAAACATGAGGAAGAGCATGCCGAGAACTTAGCAGTAGTATCTTGATTGTTGAGGGAGCATCAATTGTATGCTAAGCTCAACAAGTGTAGTTTCTTTTAGATTGAGGTACATTACTTGGGGCATGTTGTCTCCAAGGAGGGCATTGTAGTAGATCCAAAGAAGATAAGAGCCATCATGGAGTAGGCAGATCCTAAGAATGTGGATGAGGTGAGATCTTTCATGGGTCTGGCAAGATATTAGAGGGGGTTCATTAGGAACTTCTCACATATTTCTTATCATATCACATCATTGCAAAGGAAAGGTAAAAAGTTCGAATGGAAAAAGGAGTGTGAGGCGAGCTTTAAGGAGATTAAGCAATTGTTGACACATGCACTAGTGTTACAGATTACAGATCTGGACAAAGAGTTTGTGGTATGCACAGATGCTTGCGAGAGAGGACTTGGCGGAGTTGTTATGTAGGATGGGCTGGTGGTGTGCTATGAGTCCCGAAAACTAAACGAGCATGAGAAAAACTACCCGACACATGATCTTGAGTGGGGAGCGATTATACATGCATTGAATATGTCGAGACATTATCTTCTTAGTGGGAGGTTTGTACTTATGAGTGATCATATTGGGTTGAGGTATTTGTTTGATTAGCTGAATCTGAATCCTAGGTAGGCTAGATGGTTGGTCATGATCAACAAGTTTGATTTCAAGATGAGGTACATCAAAGGTAAGGAGAATATGGTGGAAGATGCTCTCTGTTAGAGCCTAGATTTACCTTAGGCTGAAAAGGTAAGATTCCAGGTCCACATCAAACCACGCTTAGCCTTGTAGCTAGCCCTACGAGGACAGGAGAGGGCTCTCTCTGGGTCAATCTCAGCAAAAGATAATCAATAGGGTCTGAGATGACTTGAAATAAAAGCTAATTTTAGGCTAGGTATGAAGTGAAAGGGTTTAATTTGAGTTTTTGGGGGTTTTGTTGGAAAAAAGGGAAAGGCAAATTTTGGGTCCAGGGATGAGGCTAGATTTTTGTAGAGTTCAGGTTGGGGCAAGGTAGGCAATAGTTTTGATGCTTTAGATTAAATGAATGAATGGAAAAGACCGCTGAGGAGATGAAGAGGGTGTGAGGGTATCAAGAATCCTCCTCAAACCAAAGAAAACATTGAGAATTAAACAAAACTACAGGCAGAGCACAACAAACTCATGGATTCTACCTTTGTCACTTAACTTGTTTAATTCAGGAGCAAAGAGAAGGGAAATGGCATACATAAAACATCAATGAACTTAAAATTACAATAAGAAACACACCATCGAAACACAGAGCCACAAGGATCCCAACAAGTGCTGCAAAACCCTGGTCTTTCCTTTGCCAAAATTACAGAGATGAAATGTACAATAGAGTGCCAAGCAATCCCAAGTGTCCAACCATGAAAATGACTTAGAAATTACATAATATAGACAAGCCAAACCCATTCCCATGCCTCTAGGGGTCGAGCTCATCATTCTAGGAGCTGTTTGAACCAATTCTAAACAAGGAACTGAAATCTAGGTAGTCAAACAACTTACCCCTATATGCTAGGAAACTGATTCATTCATTTAATTTTCACTTTTTAGTGAATGAATTCTCTAGAACAAGTAAAAATGTGCCAATATTACATCATGGTTATCAAATTACATCATGGTAGATCAATAGTTACATCGAAAAGTAAAACTGGTCAATACTGGGCAAATTGCTGAGCTGAAGAGTGAAAATGAGGCCAAATTTCTCTATGCGCCGTGCCCAAATTCTCTATGCGTCGCGCCACTTTGGAGCTAATTTTGAGGCACTTCTTGAAGTCCAAATTGAGCCCAAGTGTGTTAGGGTCCCACCCTAACCCCCTTATTTATGTAATGGGATCATGTCATAGTCAAGATTCAATAAAGCCCATATTAATAATTGTAAGTGGTTAATCTGCAATTAATGACGAAACCGCAGTTAGTTGCAAGTGGGCCGTAGTATTAGATAGATGGTATTAATAAAACCCATGGTATTGGTCCATGGTATTGCATGTATGAGTCATATATAAAGGATAGAGACTTCCTGCGAGGAGCATCGTGTCTTATTTTGTAATCGAGCTCTGCTCTATTGGAGGTTGCCCCCTCGAAGAGGCAAGTGAACATTACTCTCTGAATAATAACATCATTTCTATTCTGTGTTCTGGGTATCTTTTCTTCGCATATTCTGTATTTGGGTATCATTTTGTAGGTTAATAGCATTAAAAGTGGTATTAGAGCACTTTCTAGGGCCGGTGGGATCTCCATTTCTTAGCAAACTTTTTTTTGGCTAGAGACGTGTTCCGGTGTATTTAAACCACGGGATCTGTCATTGAGCGCATAAACCTACGGATTTGGGGAGGCATGCATGTAGGAAATACAAGAGGTGGTCACGTCTGTTGGACTCCCTTGTAACCCCTGTGGGTACCCCTTCGAGTAGTAGCGCATTAGACAGAACCGCGCACGGACTGTCTTCCACGTACCCTCTGGGTATATCGAAAGCCCCCTAGGCTCCCTTGAAACCTCGCCATAGATAAACCGTCTGTCGTCTTGCGGCTACAGTACACTGAGAACAACACTCGGAGAGATTACTCGCCCGTACGATAGGGTAGTCGGGTTGTATGGCTAAGGGTATGGTCGATCCTCGTTAGTTAGAGCCCTGAAACATTGGGCCGAGTACTACTGCCAGACCCTTATGTTTATTGCGATCTGTAGCACCTGACACTCCTCAAGACCATAGTTCCATTTTCTATCAGGGGATCACACATCATCTCTTCCAGATCCGCTTGTGCAAAGGGGTGCAGCAGCAGCAGACATCAGTCCCGCAGTCTCGAGTTCGCAGATCAACCATTCTGATCTATTAGATCCATCAGATCCGCAGAAGTAGTCTGTTCCGCCGCCCAGAGCTATCAGATCCGCCATTCAGATCTCTCAGATCCACCATATCGGAGTCGTTGTGAAGGGTTCCTATACCGGGGTATAATTTTCGCAGGACTTTTGGCCGCATTGACATTTTGAGGATTTGGCGATGACGACGAGCTGAGCACGGTGGTACCATTAACTTCTTAGTGGAAATTTTTTTTAGGCGGTCCCAATTTTCAAAAAATCAGGTTGGTGTATGGTAGAAACTAGAGCTCAAGCGATGGCCAATGAAAGGATGGACAAACTTGAAGAATCAGTGCAAACCCTCCACATTCAGCTTAGCAGACTATGTAGCATGGTTGAGAAAATAATCCCGAAGGGCAAGGAGCAAGCCCACGAGGAGGAGTGTAATGGCAATGGACACAATGAGGGTGAGTCTAGCCACTCTCCTCACGTCTGGCACACCCACCAACAACCCAGTCAGCAACCTCCCAAGTTGGATATGCATAAATTTGACGGTTCTCACCCGTCGGCATGGATAGCACAAATGGAGCAGTATTTCAAACTGAATCACATCTTAGATGATGAGACTCAGCTTATGTTTGGGAGCATGTACTTGGACAATGAAAGGTGGCAATGGTGGGAATGGCATCAACGTTGCACTGGACCTTTTAGGACTTGGACCAAATTCACCAAAGCTCTTCAAGACCGCTTTGACCAGGAATCATCTTTTTTGGGTTGTCTTACTAAGCTCTGACAGACTGGTACAGTGGATGAATATATTACAGCTTTTGAAGCCTTAGCCTTCCGCACTTTGGGTCTCTCAGATGTGTTCTACATAGAATGTTTTATCAGCGGTCTTAAAGAAGCCATCAAAGCTCAAGTCCTACTGCACCACCCTCCCACATGGACGGAGGCTTGCAAGGTAGCTCGTAACGTGGAACGTGCATTAGCAGCCCAATACAGTCGCCCAAATTTCTCCGCTAAAGGTCGCCCCCCACAGGCTCACAACATGACTCAAACACTTAAGGTCCAAAAGGTGTCCCCTGCGGAAATGGCCGACAGAAGAAAGCAAGGACTATGTTACTACTGTGATGAAAAATACTCCCCAGGTCATAAATGCAAGGAGCCCAAATTTTTTCAAATTGATGCCACTGACTACAACTCAACAGAGGAAGATCCACCACTTGAGGAACATGAGCCGCTAGAAGAAGACAACCAAAAGGACAATGTCTCTGACGAACCAGTTATTTCGTTGCATGCTTTGGCAGGGATTTCTTCCCCTCAAACTCTCAAAATCAGAGGTTTTATTAAACATCGCCCAGTAGTAGTCTTGATTGATAGTGGAAGTACACATAATTTCATCCATCAAAAAATCGCAGAAGCAGTGCATTGTTTTGTACGAGCAGTTTCTAACTTCCAAGTTCAAATTGCGGATGGAGGCACAATGAAATGTGAAGGCCGCTGTGAAAATGTCAAACTTCAAATGGGGGATTATCAGTTGAAAACCCACATGTTTGCCATACACATGGGGGGTTGCGACATTGTCCTCGGCGCTGAATGGCTCCGCACTCTTGGGCCAATCACAATGGATTTTTAGGAGTTATATATGAGTTTTAAGCATAACAACTACACACATACCCTCCGTGGACTCCAGGCGGGAGCCCCCTCTATCATCAGCTCGCATAGGATGGAAAAATTGTTAAAAAAGGGCAATCATGGAGTTGTAGCTCAATTTAATGCCATCCAGGCAGTCGAAACCAAGCCTCTGCCAATTCATCCTGAGATGCAACAGATTTTAAATAACCATCTGCCGGTCTTTGACAAGCCTCATGAGCTTCCACCCTCGCAAGGGGAACATGATCATAGCATCACCTTGGTTCCAGGGGCCCAACCCCCAATTGTGCGCCCATACAGATATCTGTTCACCCAAAAGAATGAAATAGAAAAAATCATCAAGGAACTTTTGGAAGCAGGTGTCATTCATCCCAGCATTAGTCCTTATTCATCCCCAGTGGTCATGGTGCTCAAGAAAGATGGGGAGTGGCAGATGTGTCCCGACTTCAGGGCCCTCAATAAGTTGACAGTCAAAGATAAATTTCCCATCCCAGTGGTTGATGATTTGCTGGATGAACTCAATGGGGCTCAATTCTTCACTAAGCTGGATCTTCGCTCAGGCTACCACCAAATTCGCATGAAGGAAGTCGACATTCCCAAGACTGCTTTCAGAACTCATGAAGGCCATTATGAATTCCTGGTCATGCCATTTGGTCTTTGTAATGCCCCCTCTACTTTTCAGAGCCTTATGAACCACATTCTCAAACCATATCTCAGGAAATTTGTCCTTGTCTTCTTCGATGACATCCTCATCTATAGTTGCACTTGGGCCGCACATCTTCAGCATGTAGATCTACTCTTGCAACTGCTCCGCAAGCATAAATTATTTGTGAAGATGTCCAAGTGTTTGTTTGGCATGGCAAAAGTAGAGTATTTGGGCCACATTGTGGGGCATGATGGTGTCAAGGTGGACCCCAAAAAGATCCAGGCAACGCAGGATTGGCCTCAACCTAAGACCTTGAAGAGCTTGAGAGGATTTTTGGGTCTCACAAGCTATTATCGTAAATTTGTCCGAAACTATGGTCGCATAGCGAAGCCCCTCACCCAACTCCTAAAGAAAAATTCATTCTTCTGGAATGAGGAAGCACAACAGGTCTTTACAGCTCTAAAAAATGCCATGTGTTCCACTCCAGTCTTAGCACTACTTGACTTCACCAAATCTTTTTTCATTGAATGTGATGCTTCGGGTACAGGTATTGGGGCGGTCTTAATGCAGGAAGGGCAACCGTTGGCCTTCACAAGCCAACAACTAAGTGGGAGGAATCTGGGCCAATCTACCTACGAGAAGGAAATGATGGCCATCTTACATGCAGTCGAGACCTGGCGACCTTACTTATTGGGGCAACGTTTCCAAATCCGCACAGATCATCACAGTCTTATATATTTTTTGGAGCAACGACTATCCTCCCCACAACAAAATAAATGGCTCACCAAAATGTTGGGATATGATTATGAGATCATTTACAAGAAAGGGAAAGACAATAGTGTAGCAGATGCATTATCTCGCCAATTTGAGGAGGAAAGTACTCTGCTAGCAATTTCCCTCCCCATTCCAGAATGGATTGAAGAGGCTTGCAGGGAATGGTTTTCACACCCCGGGATCTCCCAACTCATTTCTCAATTGCAGGTAGATCCAAATTCCACCAAGGGCTACTCGTGGCAGGATGATATTCTTCGCTACAAGGACCGAGTCGTAATATGACCAACATCCACCCTCAAAAGTCGCATTTTGGCAGAATTGCACTCATCTCCCATTGCAGGACATTCGGGTTTTCAAAAGACGTATGCTCGCACCAGAAGATCATTTTTTTGGACAGGCATGAAAAAGGACATCCTTACTTTCGTAGCAGAATGCGATGTCTGTCAACGCCACAAAGGGGAAACCGTCAACACACCAGGCACATTACAACCATTGCCCATTCCGGCATCAATTTGGACGGAGGTTTCTATGGATTTCATTACAAGTCTTCCAAAGTTAGGGAACAAGTCAGTCATCATGGTGGTTGTGGACTGACTGTCAAAGTATGCTCATTTCTGCGCCCTACCCCACCCGTTTACACCAACTTTGGTCGCTCAATCTTTCATGGATTAGATCTTCAAATTGCATGGCATGCCCACTTTTATTGTGTCCGACCGCGACCCGATCTTCACCAGTAATTTTTGGCAGGAACTCTTCAGGATACAAGGCACTCAACTAAAACTCAATACTTCCTATCATCCGCAAACAGATGGTCAAATCGAAGCTGTCAACAAATGTCTAGAAACCTACCTTAGGTGTTTCACTTCCAAAAAGAAACACCTTTGGGTACAGTGGTTACCTCTGGCTGAATGGTGATATAACACCAACTATCATGCCACCACCAAAATGACTCCCTATGAAGCAGTATATGGTCAACTCCCGCCTTCACCTACTTCGTATCTCAAGGGGTGCTCAAAAGTACAAGCAGTGGATCAACTCCTACAGCACCACGCAACCATGCTCGCCCATCTTCGAGAGAATCTTCATCAAGCTCAGAACCGCATGAAGCAACAAGTAGACCAGCATCGCTCCGAGTGCCAATTTCAAGAAGGGGATCAGGTCTTTTTACGGCTACAACCATATAAGCAAACATCACTCAAAGACAAGGGGTGTCAGAAACTATCTCCAAAATTCTACGGACCATATCAAGTACTTCAGCGCATTGGAGAAGTGGCTTACAAGTTGGACTTGCCACCTACTGCAAAAATCCATCCAGTTTTCCATGTCTCATGCCTCAAGAAAGTGATTGGGAGCAATTGTAGAATTCAGACCAGTCTACCTGAATTGGACGAAGAAGGGTCCATCTGGCTTCAACCTGAACAGGTCCTAGACACACGAGACAAGCAACTGCGCGGCCGCATGATTAAGGAAGTCCTCGTCAAATGGAAAGACACCTCTCCGGAAGATGCAACTTGGGAACCAGCCACTATTCTTCAGCAGTTTCCGCAGCTTCAGCCTTGAGGACAAGGCTAGTCTTAAGGGGGAGGACATGTTAGGGTCCCACCCTAACCCCCTTATTTATGTAATGGGATCACGTCATAGTCAAGAGTCAATAAAGCCCATATTAATAATTGTAAGTGGTTAATCCGCAATTAATGACGGAACCACAGTTAGTTGCAAATGGGTCGTAGTATTAGATAGATGGTATTAATAAAACCCACGGTATTGGTCCGTGGTATTGCATGTATGAGTCATATATAAAGGATAGAGACTCCCTGCAAGGAGCATCGTGTCTTATTTTGTAATCGAGCTCTGCTCTATTGGAGGTTGCCCCCTCGAAGAGGCAAGTGAACATTACTCTCTGAATAATAACATCATTGCTATTCTGTGTTCTGGGTATCTTTTCTTTGCATATTCTGTATTTGGGTATCATTTTGCAGGTTAAGAGCATAACAAAGTGTGCTTGCTTGAAAGCCCTGCCTGTCTACTTTCCTACCCAAGTGGAATTTCTGAATTTGGATGTCATTTGCCCCTCCAAAACTTCAATCTCCCAAGACTGCTTCCTGTGTGTCAAAATAGGGGCAGTGAGGTCATTTTTGAGTGTTTTTGACCTCCTGAGGACTCAAAACTTGCCCAAATTTCTTGGCCATGCACCAGAAACCATGATTTTTCATGCCAAATCCAAAAATGCAAATTTTTTGCAATTTGGAGCTCCCTAGCAAAAGCGTGTGCCACGTGGCGCGACACATAGGGAGGAAAACCCTGTTTTTTGTGCCAAAATTTGTCAAAATGCCAAAAATGCCCCAAATTTCTTGAAATTTGGGCTGGAGCTTCTCCATCAAGTGTCATGCTGGGCTAAAGAGGCTTTGGCCAATATCCGAAGACGATCATGCTCCTTTTGCCTCTTTTGCTTCCTTATTGCCTTCTTTAATTTTGCCTTTAGATTCCTTATTCGTGCCTTGCAAACCTTGTTCCGCGCCATGTAGTGGAAAGCCATGTGTCTCAACAATGCTTTGTCTTTGTCAGCCTTGTCCAGCAGTCCCTCTAAGTGGATGTTGACTCTTTCGAGCCAAGACTCCCGATCATCATTAATCTCTTGCTCCAATGAAGTGAGCTCAATCCTTCTCCTTTGTGCAGCTTGGCGATTCTCGCGGATGTTTTGTAACTCCATGATTGCTTGCTGATCTTCAAGCTATTTTTTCCTCTGCTCCAAGTATTTCATAGTCCACTTAGCCCTCTCCAAGTCAAGGGATAAGGCTTTGATCTCTGTTTTCTACTCCTGAATGATCTCCCTAAGTTTGGCACTTTCCGGGCCCATATCTGTATCATCATCATGAATGAGAATGAAGTCAGTCTCTTGTTCACCTGAAGGCCCCTCATCCTGCATTGGCCTCTTGCCTTTGTCCTGTACCTGTGGTGCTGATGTCAGAAGCGAGGCCCCTTCCACACCGGGTGGAGATAACACTCGCTTCGCTGCTGCAAACAAATGTCTAGTGCCCCTCTGATATGTGATGAATACCGGCACACTAACGATCTCATGGCGCTCATACTGGTGAGAAGGTCCACCTGTGTCATGCCCAACCTATGAAAGTCCCTGTGAAGCTCTGAAGAAATCACAGGAGATGAAATCATCCCAAATGATGCCCTGTAATCTAAGCTGATGAACCACCAAAATCTTAATAAGAGCAAAATGATAAACATTGTTAAGTTGCTGCTTAGGGGTTTTGTGCTGCACAAGGGTGGTCATCCTCTCTATGTTCCAGCAAATGAAATACAGAATGTTCATCATCCATACCCTGGCGAATGCATGAGCAACCTGATGTGATAAGCATATAAACGAGAGAATCGTCCCTCACAGCTGAAATACTTCATGATTAATTTCATTAGTGGAGCATATTCATCTTTAAGATATCAGAATGGAAACACTCTCTTGAGCTGCCTCAAGAAATCGGTTTTAATATATGGCTCATAATGCTGCCGGTCAATCTTCTTCCTCTTGTTCCATGGTTCTCCAATGTTGGGTATGCCGGTTGCCAGTGAGATAGATTTTGGTGTAAGTGTGAAGGTGACACTAGCCAAAGTAACTTGATCTCCATGTAAATGCAGTACAAATAAACGAACCAACTCATGATGAAATTGAACATTAGCCACCTTCTCACAAAACTCATAGCATGACTGATGCTGAAAGCAGAAAATGGCTAGAGGGCAGGCCTGTAATTCAGTGAGGGTGATTGGTTCTTCTCTGATATGTCTGCCTCCTCTATGAGGCCTTCGGGGCACATGTTCCTCCATGGGTGAGTCACTTGGGTTTCCATTCCATAATCAGATGAATGCTCAGATGCCATAACTGCTGTACAAAATGCCTTGGAGAAAACTGATTGCTGGTGTATGAAAATTGTGTTGGACTGCTCTTTTGTGATGTGTTTAATTTCTGCCACCAAGGGGAAAACAAATGAAACACGAGACTGTTAGGAAGCGGGAATAAATAAGGGATTAGGGACTATTGGGAAAAATTTTATTAGGGAAAGTAGGAGGGTTTTGAGGGGTTTTATGTATAGGGTTAGGAGATTTTTTGTAGGTTAGGGTTTGAAGTTTTTGGAGTTGAGAATTTGGGACAAAGAATTTGGGATAGGGGTTTGATGATTTTAGGGGGTAGGGAATACTGAAATTAAGGAAAAAGAATGAAATAAAGGAGAAAAGAGAATGATGGAAAAGGGTGAACTTGGTGGCAAATAGCTTTTAAAACCCTAGGCAGCCATTCTTATGTGAGGGTTTTGACATGGTGGATTTTGATTATGAGTTTAGACCATCACCATTCATCAATCATCGTATCATAGCACAAATTTGAATGCAATGCAGTGATAGAGATCCTACCTAGCAATTCCGTGCATTTTCATGGCAATTTGGAGTAAAGTTTAGCAATTTCGGGCTTTTGAACTGTATGTGCCATGCCTTCCCAGTGCGCCGCGCCCGTTCAAAAATACACTGCGCGATTTCTCCCAGTGCACCGCGCCTCCCTAGTGTGCCGCGACTTCTGCCCAGTGCACCGCGCCTCCCTGGTGCGCCTCGACTTCTGCCCAGTGCACCGCGCCAGCAAGTTGCAACAATATTTTGTCCAATTTCTCACTCTTTCACAAAAATCACTTAGAGATGCCTCCTCTTTGTTCTTGGCATGCAAATGAGTGTTTTAAAACTTGGAGACATGCTTTATACATTGGCTTTTCAAATTAATTTTGTCAAAACCCATTTTTGTAATGTTTTGTAGATGACCTTTATTTCAACCTCTGTTTTGGACTTTGTCACTGCTTTTCACTTTGTAATGAGCGAAATGACCTGAGCTTGGCTTGTTTTTGCAGGTTAGGGAGCTTCTTAGGCTAAGGAAAAGAACCAGGGTGCAGGTGAAGAAATTTACAATGAAGAGAACAAAATTTACATGATTTTGTACAAATAAAGCTGAATACTCTGTTTTTTCCTCAAAACAGAGTTTTGAGGAAAAACAAATTTCGAACACTTTTAACAAAATTTGTTGGTGATAGAACATCCTCATGGCCTGCTGGTGATCATCGGACACTCTGAAGCATTTATTGACAAAACCCTAATGAAACCCTAGACCTACTTGACACTAAAACCCTAAAGACAACTTTTGCAACTTTGATGAAAAGACTATTTAATGAAGAGCCAGCAGGCAGATAACATGAGGGGAATGAGTGACAAGGCCCTTCCATCAGATTATGGCATGCTCCTAGTGGAATGCAGATGATCGAGCTAAATGAAACACCTAAAAATGAAATGCAATAAGAGAAATGATCTCTGACGGAGGGATGATCAGATCGACTCTAACACTCTCAGCAGATGGGTACATGTACATCACTTGGAAGCTATGAGCTCCTACGAGGCAAACTTAGAGGATAGGATCTTACAGGCAGGTCAGCAAGATGTCAAGCGTATGGAGATTGTACACAGGTTGCAGCAGGGTGCTGGTACAAGTACATGTGATATTGTAAGTATAGGTATAGGTGCAGCTACCTGTACATGTAGTGGTGCAGGTAAAGGTGGAAGTAGAGATACATGAATAGGTACAAGTACATGTACAGGTGCAGGTGCATAGGGTATGGATTATTGTCTTACAGCGGATGGATTGGTTAGGTTCCGAGACAGGATATATGTATTGGATAACAATGAGCTCAAGAAGGTGATCTTGAGGGAGTTTCATGCGAAACCTTTTTCAGGTCACCCAGGTTATCAAAAGAAATTGAGAGAAGTGAAGAGATATTATTATTGGCCAAATTTGAAGAGGGATGTAGCAGAGTTTGTGGTGAGGTGTTTCTACTGTCAGCGAGTGAAGGCAGAGTGTAAACATCTAGGTGGACTACTACATGCGATTGCAATTTCAGAATGGAAATGAGAGGTTATTTCCATGGATTTCATCACAGCGTTGCTAAAGACAGTGAAACAACATGATTCTACTATGGTCATTATGGACATATTAACAAAGGTTTCACACTTAATTCACATGAAGTCTATGTTCTCAGCTAGTGACGTAGCATAGGCATTCATCAGAGATGTGGTTAGGCTGCATGGTGTTCCAAAGAATATTGTGTCAGACAAGGAAGCAAAGTTTGCTTCCAAGTTTTGGAAGGAGTTATTTGTAGGTTTGGGCACAAAGTTGGCCTTCAACACAGCTTATCATCCATAGACAGATGGAAAGACAGAGAGGGTCAACATGATATTAGAGGACATGTTGAGGATGTATGTGATGCATCAACAGAGGAAGTGGGAAGAGTATCTCCCTTTGGTAGAGTTCACATACAACAACAATTATCAGGAGTCATTAAGGATGAGTCCTTTTGAGGCATTGTATTGGCAGAGTTGCAACACTCCTATCAGTTGGAGTGATCTGGTTAGCAGAGGATTGATTGGACTAGATATGTTCGTGGACATGGAACATGAAATGCATGTGATCAAGAAGAAAGGCATCATAAGATAGGCATAAGAGTTATGTAGATAGGAACATGTTTTTCAAGGAGTTCCAGGTTGGGGAACAGGTGTACTTGCACATCAAACCGAAGAATAGCTCCTTGCGGATTGGATCATGTGCCAAGCTGGCACCACGGTTTTGTGGACCCTTTAGTATCATTGAGAGGATTGTGACATTAACCTATCGAATTTCGTTGCCTCCGATAGTGAAAGTCCATGATGTTTTCCATGTATCTTTTCCTAAGAAGCATGTTAAGGATGTTGATCATGTGATTGACTAGTTTGTATTGTAGGTGGAACCAAATGGAAAATTTTTAGCCGGAGCCTCAGTGTATATTGTAGAAAAAGGTAGTCATGCTCTGGAACCAAGCAATCGAGAAAGTTAAAGTGGAATGGAAGCATTTTGGGCCCAATGAAGCTACATGGGAGATGATGGATCAGATGCGAGCTATGTATCCTTCCTTATTTTTCCATTGAGGGAAAGCAACTTCGATATGGTGGTTTGGTATATGCTTTATGGTGGTTTGATATATGCTTTATGATGGTTTGGTATATGCTATATGATGTTTTGATATATGCTTATATATGGTCTTTAGTATATGTTCTAATACATGTTTTGGTATATGATTTGGTTTATGGTTTTGATGTATATTTTGATGATGTTACTATATTTACATATGTGTATGGATGTAAATACCACCATGAGTTATGTTATAAAGCTCCACTATGTGGTATCGATGTCATGTTATTATGATTATGTTGTCATGTTACTATGCCATCATGTGGTTATGTTATCATGATGTTATGATGTCATGTGGATTGGCACTTAGCAGAATGATCATTGTAAATACAATAATGAGTTGTGTTATAAAGCTCCACTATGCGGTATGTTGTCATGTTGTCATGATGTTTTGTCTTGCGTAGGTCTTTCATTATAAATACTGCAACTTGTTGTTTTATAAAGCTCCATGAGCAGCATGTATTTTTTCAATAGGTTGCTGAGGTATATGTGTGATTGAACACTAAGGATGATGTCCCCCAAGGGGGAGGGTTTTGTAATATCCCTGGTGAAAATTCCATGTAATATAAGTTCAAAACAATAATCACGGTTGATGGGACACTTATTCCAAGCTGAATGTTGGGCAAGACATCTTAGGGGGTGTTCATTTGGTTGTTTATGGCTAAGGAAATTGGCAAATATAGTGGCTAAGGCTTTGGAAACGCAAAATGACATTTTTGGCACAACTATTTATGGAAATAATGGAAATTAGGAGAAAAGGGAGGTGAAAGGTCACAGGTTGCATGTGAGGAGGAAAATGAAGGAAAATAATGGAAAATGAAAAAAATATAGGTCTCATTCATAAAAAGGCTTATGAGGATCAGTTGATAACCTTTTGTCAGTTTAGCTTTGGAGCTCTCTCATTCTTCTCTCTCTCTCTCTTACTCTTGGAAACTTAGAGTTTCTTGGAGCACTTTGGCATTGGAGCAAGAAAGCCAAATAAGACAAGAAGAAGCAAAGATCAAGTAAGGAAAGGAAAGATCAAGTAGGTACAACAAGCTTCATTGCAGGTATCAACTTGCATGTGTATTTTCCTTGCTAGATTTGGCATGCATGGGATTGCATGTGTTTATTTTCTACCATGGCATGGGTTTTTCCAGGTGTGACAGTATATTCATCCTAGCTTTGCCATTTCTTGATAGCTTTGATGAGATGGGTTCTCTCATACAGTTTATGTGGGATGACTAAAATGGATTCGAAGTTGAGTAGGGTGGATCTCCAAATTGAAAAACACATGGTCTAGTGGTCCCTGAACCAAACTAAGGATCACAAAGCCATTGGCCTAGTAACCCCTGCACCGGACTATGGGTTACGGTAAAGCCATATTGTGTGCCTCAGTGGGCCTAGTAATCCTTGCTGGTGAATGGCGGGATATACGGTAAAGCTAATAGGTGGATTTTCTCTTCATTGGGCCTAGTGGTCCCGAGATGGGATGCACGGTAAAGCATGGAGAATATGCCGCAGTGTAGAGCCTAGTGATCCTTGAATCAGTCTGTGGATACATGGTAAAACCTGAGAGGCCAGGAGGCACTCAAATTCCTCACAGTGTAGGTGGAGAACTCCAGTGGCATCCACGTTGATTGGTGTTTTTGGTGTGTTCTATGACTCCCACATTCATGCTTGGAATATAGCACGGGGTGATTGACTGAAGAGAGACTTGGCTCAACCAATCTATGGTCAGGTGGAACATGGTAGTCATATCTCTGTTTGGTTCATTGCATTCATTAATGAGAAATTGATTCCCTTGATTTTCATGTGTAAATGTATTGATGGCTGATATGTTTATGATATTTCTGTTCCTATTATGCTAGTTATATGTATATTTTATGACAACAACTACGTATGGCTTTCAACATGTTTTTACTTGTATATGAATGGATGATGTTTCTTTGACCTAATAGAGAATAATGTTGCAATTGATATAAGGGAACAACGGTTCATAGCGATTCTCAGATAAGAATGAAATCCCTACACTTAATTATGTTCTTTACACTTGTAGGTTACATGTTGATGATGTGTTTGACGAAATCCCTGTCATGGCTAGTAGGGGTTTAGTTATGGTCGTGTTCAATTTATTATTGTTGCATCATTGTTTCCCTGTATTTCTACTGATTCTAAGCTATCACTCCATTCTGGGTAGTGGCCTGGGCTCTGGGCCTGAAAAAGTGGCTTAAATCCTAGGTTGATAGCACAATATTGGCAAATTTGGTCTCTGGTCGTTGGCAGGCAAGCTTGTGAGAATGACTTTAGGTTGCTGGCCGCTCCCTTGCCTATAGCATGAGAGTGACTATGGCCTAAGAGATCTAGAGCAGTGGTGGGACCCAGGGACATGTTATCTGAGTGGCTGACTTGTCTCCTGAGGGTTCTGTTGATGATGTTGGATGACTGTATGTGATATTCTGTCGATTCCACTTCCTTAAGGTCACATAGGAGGTCAAATATGATCATAGTAGCCTCTCGTCTCATGTTTACCCGGGTTGGCATGGTTACTTGGGTGGATGTGGGAGGAGGGTGTTACAGATGAGGACATTGACACTCAATGGTCTCCTCAACTAGAATTTATGGATATTATAAGTGGAGTTTTCTCAATGCATTAGTCAAACATAAACATGTGTTTTGCTGGAAATAGTTAGGAGGCTTAATGAACTTTGCTAATGCAAGACATTTATGACCTAATTTTCTATATTATTTTTAAATTGTCATGTTTTACTATATAGTCTTATCCAATTTATACAGTAATATATTTATAATGCTTATCAATTTAGTATATGATGGATAAATAAACATGAATATATGTTCTGTGAAAATGCTTAAAAAATAACAAACTTTGATAATAAAAAATATTCATAAAAAATTTCATATTTTATGACATAATCTTATTACTGTATCAATTTTTCTATAATACTTTTATCATATTTATCAATTTAATATATATATATGTATATATATTAATTATATCCATCTATATCGCAACATGTTAATTTACTCGCCACTTTTTCTTATAAAAAATATATAATATTATTTAAAAAATTTCCATTTTATTTTTAAATAAGGGAGGAAAATATAAATATCAGTCCCTCAATTTTCTCACTGACTTAATAATATTCATTTTAAATGTTGAAATTCCGGTAGGATGGGCTCGTGCATTGTTTTGGAAAAAGCGATGATAACTTAAAGTTGAAGAAATGCGTTACGTTAAAATAAAATAAAAATTTAATTATAATATTTAAAATTTAAAATTATTTTTTATTTTTAATATTTTAGGTAAATAATAAAATAAAAATTTAATTATAATACTTAAAATAAAAAAATTATTTATTTATTTTTAATATTTTATATAGATATTAAACATAAGATTGTAATAAATTTATATAATATCTCTGCTCGTGAGATGAAAAACAAAACCAAATGGCCATGAAAATGAAATGATAGGCCTTGTCACATAACATGATAAACTTTTCCGACTCCTCAAGGAATTTTCATGTACCATCAAGATAATGTTAAGGTATTTCATGTCCAGTAAAGATGGGGTTAGGTGTACCTTGTACCCCCACCTGAAATTAAAAAGGGCAGTTCACAGCCGAGGTATTATTTTCCGCATTATATTTAGAGAAAATTTGGTTAAAATTTTTGTAAATCTAAATTATAGTTGTTAAAGTTCAAAATTTTAGATGTCCTAAATATTTTTGATGGTGTTAAATTTATTTCCACCATAAAACCACGATTCAAACATTGCCTTTATAAGATTTTTTGAATTGTTTTACACGAATTCCGGCCACTTTAGATTGTCCAGACAATTCCTCAGCCTCATTAGAAGACTGCATTATTTTCAACCTTGGGTTAGATTAACCTCAATGCTGAGCTGTCAAACAACTCATTTACCGTTTTTTATGTTCGGTTTGTACGTGACAGGATTCGATATGACCACGGCACCTTCCAGCTGCATATATTTATTGCCAAACACGTCATTTGACGCAAGTGATAAGAATTTCAGGCGTAGAAATTCATAAATTGAATGGCAGGCCTGGAGGCCGCGTGTAACAGATGGAAGCTTCGGGCATTGAAAAGGGAAAGCCCTGACGTGTAGCAACGCAAGTCCTGGAATCTCATCGCTTGTTTTCTTGATCCGGCCGTGCCCTAAATTCCATGTCCAGGCTTTAAAGAGCTATTCTTTACTTTCTTTAACCCTTACTTCTGCAATGGAGCTTCCACTGTCTTATAGCAGTACCCGGCGGAGCTTTAGCCAGGTACTGAGAGAGGCCTCTGTAAGACTTCCTTTCTCCCCGCTCAACCTGCAAACCCCTGAATCCAAAGACGGTCGCGAGTTCGAGTCCGAGGACGAAGAGTATTGGTCGCTGTCTAGACGTCGAGGAGCAGATTTTTGGAAGAAAAGGCAGACGTTTCTCCATAGCTACAGGTTTACCATCAAGAAGACCGTCCCCGAGAGGATTAAGGCCTCGTTGCGAAAGCTCAAGGCGGCCGTATGGACGATTGTGACCTGCAAATACAGTCATGTTTCTTCAGCCTCGAGGTTGGAGAGAGACGATTGCTGGTGCAAGGGAAATCAAGAAAGGAGAATTTAGGGTTTGGTAGTACCGCGGTTCTGTAGCCCGAGAAAATGGAATTTGGGGTCATCATCGCACAGCCATTGTTGAGAGGGGATTTGTTGGATGTCAAATTACAGGAGAAAGGAGGAATTTTCTATCGTTTGGATGAGAATTTTGAATTAGTAACTCCGAAGATTAAATATTTACGTCGCCATAGGTAGATATTGATAGGTAAATATTCCATAAATTTATCTTATATAAGATATAGAGATAGGTTGTATTTATCTAAGATACAGAGATCGGTTGTATTAAGAATGTTTGAAAAATATTAGTAACTCCGAACATCAGATAGTTACCTCGCCATAGGTAAATTGTATTAAGGTTGTATTAAGAAGTGGTTGTATTAAGAAGTGCGGGTGCAATTTTACACTTACATCCTCAATTTTACACTTACATTACGGCTTATAACAATATAAATAATAGTAGAGGAATTTTTCGTAAATATATTTATATTTATATGTTTTTATAAATAATAGTAGAGTAATTTTTGTAAATATATATATATATATATATTAATTTAAAGACTGGTTTAAATTATGATTGGAAAGTGATTCTGGTTTATTTTTAAAGATTTTATTTTTGGATAATTTTTCATTCAAAAATATCTAATATCTAAAATTTAAGCATATATCTTTAAATTGCAACCATATCCTTAAATTATAACATAAAACGTCTAATGTATCTCAAATTTATGCATAAAAATTGCAACTATATCTTTAAATTGCAACAATAACTGTGATATTATAATTTAAGGATATTGTTGCAATTTAAAGATGACTTCGATGACGGTTTTGCATAAGAATCACTTTAGGTCGGTTAAGCCCATGTATAAATGCTGGGTCTTTCTTGTTAACTTTTTCTTACCTTATGCACGTGTAAAAATGCTTAGTATTTCTTTTTACTTTTAAGACCATGGAAACTAATAGTGTAGTTATCGATATTTTGATTTGTCAATATAATTTAAACTGGTATTTGCAAATTATTTGTAACGGAAGGGTGATAGCGTTAAACAGAGGGGAATGTAATTGCAGTTGACTTTTCAAAAGAGAAGTGCAATTACGGTTAGGTTTTCATAAAAAAAATTTAGGTTTTCAAAATGCCACATAAAAAATATTGTAGAACCTCCAAATAAAAAAAACGCTTACGACTGAATAAAACTGTAATTTATTTCTTAATTAAATTATACTTAGTAAATATCATATACAAACAATACTTAAGAAAACCTTAACATTAAAATATCAAATTTATAATAATCCCATGTATAAGAGTCTTTTAAGCGGCTTAAGAGTATGCATTATGTTTGATTTATGGTTGTTCCTCACATAACGCATGGCCATTTAGTTGGTAGGCGCACCAGCAATATTTATGTTTGGTTTATGTTTTGTTAATATATTAACGTGACCATTTAGTTGGTAGCGCAGCAGCAATATTTATGTTTTTTTGAATGTTTTATTTAATATAGATTTTTTTAATAATTTAGATTATAGAAATTACAGATAAATTTTTGGTTTTACTAATTTTTTTTTTTTAATTTATTATAGATTACAGAAGAGATTTAAATCATATAATATTTTTTTTAGATCATATAATATTGTTATTTGGATAAATAATATTATATTGTTATTTGGTGTAATTTAATTAATAAGTTTTATATTTTTATATTTTTTAAATTAATAAATATTTTGGTTTTTTTTATAGTTTTTTTGTCAATTTGGTAAAGGTTTTTTAGAATTTCAAGTTTGAGATGTGTAATATGCAAATTCCGAGTGCTTTATGGTTTTCAGTCTATATATACATTCACAAACTCATTTTAAATAATAAATCACAATCTCACTCAAACTTGTATAGCTAGACTCAAGGCAAAACTTCTATTAGTTAAACTACTTCTAATTAAAGAAGTCATTTTTTTTATGATTACCTTAATAAATGTAACCACCTCTCCCAACATTTACCCGCTTTAACAAGCTCCCAGGGTAAATGTGAGTGTGGGTGTTACTATGACATGACTTGACCTCCAAATTCTAGTTATGGAAGTGGGGCCTGCAATTTGACCACAAATTGACATCCCTCAGAGACGACAAACCCCTCAGAAAGTTCCAAATCACCCCAGGTGGTCAATCATTGAGCTGGAATCCTTTCACTGACTTAACACCCTAACCGCACCCACAACACAACATGCATGCGATTATGAGGCTATAACCACACTCATACGTATGCTTCCATGCGGTTATGACTTAACTTTTCCAGTTTAGTGCCAGCGGTTCTGAGATTTAAGCCACTTTTCTAGGCTAGCCTTCAAACCACTACCTATAACTTTCTAGAATCATGATTAAGGTGATAACAGTGCCAAACATTCAAACTTGAAGCAAGAACTTAACCTAGACTTCCTAGTGCACATTATACATTTCGTTAAACATATGGTAAACATATGACTTATAGGTCATGGATGCATATATGATCTTTAATCTTTGAACTTCATCTGAGAATCACCAAAAAGGTTTAATGCCCTCTCAAGTCGCTGCAACAACACTTGCTAGCCTATGCATTCACCAATCATTCAAATACTTAACAAATCATGAATAAGAGTCATAACTAGAGCACATTATAAAGCCATTTTTATAACCGACATATAACCATAATATTAACCATGAAAAATCAGTCATCAAATCAACACAATAACAAGTATAAGTGCTCATGGATCACAATAAAAAAATTACTCTTTTTAACTTATGCAAAAGCCAACCAAGTCAGGGACTTCCACATACCACCTGATCATAGGTTGGGCTAAGCCAAATATTTCTTTCATCCAATCAACCCTGTGTCATATTCCAAGCATGATTGTGGGATCTCATGGGATAAACCACAACATAATCAACCAAGGAATCTAGAGGTTAAAACCACCTCTACCCTCAAGCTATTGTGATCTCATCTAAACCTGCCCTGAGATCACAAAACCAAACTGAACTTGGATGCCTCAAAATTTCTTCACCATACCTTGAGGAATTTTCCTGTCTCCACCCACCTATCGAGGGATTCCCAAATAAAACCATCTCCAACCCCAAACCTTGGGAATTTTCCTGAGACCACCTCACATGGTTCCAAAACCTTCCAAAAATCCAAAGCTCAAGCAAGAATGAATCCATCACACCATTGTTAGCTAGGAAATGGAAAGGCAAGGCTGAAACCATTGTTGAACCAGGCAAAACCCATGAAAATGACAACAAATGAACCAAATATACAAATGCATGTACCATTCATTCACACCTCAGCTAGGAAATCACACATGAAACCTGTTACCTACAAGATCTCCCTGCTAAAGTTGTTAATCCAATGTTCTCCTTGCTTTCCTTCGCTTTCCTTTGCTTCTCTTTTCTTCAAAGCCAAGTAAATGTCAAATTCTCCAACAATACTCTAAGTGTATGAGTGTATGAGTGTATGAGAGAGAGAATAAAAGGAAAGAGGCAAACTAAATTGACCAAAAGCTCTATCTCTTATGCATTTTTATTATTGATCTCCCTTTTTCTTCATTTTCCTTCATTTTCCCTCTAATTTCCCTTGCATGCAAAATTCGTCTTTTCACCTTCCTTTTATCTTATTTTCCTTTATTTTCATAATTAAATGTCAATTATTGCCTCTTTTCCTTTGCCAATTTCCATAGCCATAAATAAACCAAAAGTGATATCCACTATAGTTCTTGCCCAACATTCAACTTGGAATACATGTCCCATGACCTTGGTCTTATTTTTCCTTTATTACTTTTATTACATTAACTTTAACCCGAGTTTGTTACAAACCCCTCCCTCCTAGGGGAACACCATTCTCAGTGTTCTATGACACCAATGACCAACAAATCGCTGAAAACAAAACATACTGCCCATGGAGCTTTATAATAAAACTCATTGCAGTATATATATATATATATATATATATATATATATATATATATACACCAAACACTCATTTGCTTGAACCAACAAATAATGAAGGATATAAATCTCGCATCTGATCAACCATCTCCAATGTAGCTTCATCAGGGCCAAAGTGCTTTCACTGCACTTTAACTTTCTCTATTACTTGTTCCGGAGCATGAGTTATTTCCACTGCAATATGCCCTAAGATTCTGACTAGAACTCCCCATTTTATTCCACCTACAATACAGACCAATCAATCACGTGATCAACATCCTACACATATCCCTTAAGTAATGAAACATGGAAAACATCCTAGACATTCACTGTTGGCGACAATGCAAGTATATATGCCACTGGTCTAATCCTCTTAAGGATCTCAAAAGGCCCGCGATATCAAGGTGCTAGCTTGGCACATGATCTAATTTCAAAGAGCTTATCTTGGGCTTGATGTGCAAGTACACATGCTCCCTAACCTACAACTCCTTGAATGCTATATGTTTATCCACATAATTCTTCAGTTTGTCCTTTGTTGCTTTCAAATTCCTCTTAACCTATATCTCTTGCTCCATCTAAGCCAACATATTCAGTCCAATCAACACTCTGTTCATTGGATCAATCTAATTGATGGGAGTATTACAACTCCACCTATAAAGAGCCTCAAATAGACTCATCTTCAAGGATTCCTGATACCCATTATTATATGCAAAATCTACTAATGGAAGATACTCCTCCCACTTCCTTTATTGATGCATAACATATATTCTCAACATATCCTCAAGAATCATGTTAACCCCCTTTGTCTGTCCATCTTTCTGCGCATGATAAGATGTACTGAAAACTAAATGTCCCCAAGCCTGCAAACAACTCCTTCCAAAACCTACAAGTGAACTTGACATCTCTATCTAATATGATCTTCTTAGGAACACCATACAACCTCATTATCTCCCTGATGAAGATCTGAGATACCTCATTAGCTAAATTAGTAGACTTAACTGTAATGAAGTGAGCTACCTTACTTAATTTGTCAACCACAACCATGATAGAATCATGCTGCTTCGATGTCCTCGGAAAAACTATAATTAAGTCCATGGAAATGACCTCCCATTTCCACTCTGGAATCTGAATAGGCTGTAATAAAGTAGCTGGATGCTTACACTATGCTTTCACTTGCCGACAGTCCAAACATTTCAGAACAAACTCAACCACGTCATTCTTCAAATTCGACCAATGATATAACTTCTTAACTGTTGTCAATGTATTTTGATATCTTGAGTTACCTGAATACAACTTGACATGAAACTCCCTCAATATAAGATTCTTGAGATCACTACTATCCCACACATAAATATTGTCCCTGAATCTGACCAAGCCATCTACCGTGACGTGATACTCCTTATCCATATCCCCTTCACCCTGCTGCTGCAACATGTGCTTCCACTGCTGGTACCTATCATCATGTTGTCTTACCTGCAAGATCCACTCCTCCCAATCTATCCCATAAGAGCTAACAACTGAAATATGATTCACCTGCACTCTCCTACTGAGAGCATCTGCCACCTTGTTCTCCTATCCCTTGATATATCTTATCTCAAAGTAAAAGTCACTGATGGTATCCAACCATCTAGCTTGCATGACATCCATATTAGGTTAGTCAAACAAGTACCTCAGCCCACTGTGATCACTCATCAAGACGAACCTCCTGCCAAGAAGATAATGCCTCCACATATTCAAGGAATGAATGATAACTGCTAACTCAATATCACGAATCATATATTTTTTCTTGTGCTACTTCAACTTCCTTGCATCATAGCATACCACTCGTCCTTCCTACATCAGGACTCCACCAAGTCCTTTCTTGCAAGCATTTGTACATACTATTAGGTCCATATACTACTAGAGTAGCCCCTTATTGTTATTAGTGCAATCCCCTTATTATATTTTTGTGCCCATGTATTTCCCATATTGTTATTATTGTACACGATAGAAGCCCACTATTATTATTGTTGCGCCCTTACAATATTATTGTTATTTAGGCTTTGATTAGATTGTGACCCCTTCGACTCCTATATATAGAAAGGAGGTCTTATCCTTTGTATCATAGAATAATTGTCATTTGTGTAATGTAAAGGAGGTTCCCCCCTCGAAGAGGCTTATTTTGAAGTTGTTGATCTATCTCATCTTCTATTTTGTGAGCTGGTTTCATAACATTTGGTATCAGAGCTTTGGATTTTAGGGTTTCATTGCTTCAAATAGGTCATCATGGAATTTTTGCTATAACGTTATTTCAACGAAGCTTCAGAAGCTGAAATTAAAACAAATTTGAGCTGAAATAGTGATGAATCGCGTCACTGAATTTCAGATCTTTTCCCTCTATATTTTCGAAGATATGATCCAAGGAAGTTAGGGTTTTTTCAGGATCCTGAATTCCATATCAAACAGGTGGCCTTGGGAAAATCATCATAACTTTCTCTCTGAGCATCGGATTCAAATTTTGTAAAAATTTACAGAAAGAGGGAGGAATACATCTTTTTGGGTATCGTGTTCAGGGCCTAAGGTCAAAACAGTGACACATGGAATGTTGTACAAGTTATCTCTACTGAACTAGTCTATAATCAGGTCATTGTGGGAGATTGACATAACGCTTTCTTTGAGAATCCAATCTCGATCAGAATTGTGGGGTTAGAAAGAGGACTCGGAGGGCTACCATAGGCCAAAATTTCAAAACTTGGAGATCCAAAATTATAGAGTTACAATTGTTTAAATATTGAGCTCCTAAAAGCAAGAAAAATAATTACTCGAATAAAAAAAATAGAAACACCTAGTAAGAAAAATTGGATGGATGGTTTGAAAAATGCGATAGAAGCTAAGATAAATAGTTTTATCTATGCCATGGAAGCTAATATCGATGGTATGGAAACATATTTGAAGAAATGCGTGGAAGATTTGAAGAAAGACATGGAAGGTTTGAAGGAAGGTAGGACAAAGCTGCTACAAGAAGACCTCCTGATGGCGAAAAGGTAATAGAGGAAACTCATGATGAGAACAAAATAAATTTAATCATGATTTTATAGAATCTAACGTTGGATTGAATACCCATCATATTCCAAAGATAGATATGAGGAATTTTGATGGCAAGGACTTGATAACTTGGATATATAGATGGAGCAATATTTTGATCTACATGATGTGCAACCACCACAAATGGTACGTATTGCAACTTTATATTTAGAACTCAGTCAGATTTCATAGTATCGATCAATTTTCTCTCATAAAAAAATGGTCACTTGGTCCATTTTTATGGAGGAAATAATAGCACATTATGAGGATACAAAGAGCAACAACTTCTTTAGTCAATTGATAAATCTCAAACAAAAGGGTTCAATGGTAGAGCACATTGAAGACTTCCAAAAATTGAATATAAGGGTAAATTTTATTCTAGATAAGCATAGGGACTTTACACGGTAACATTCAACATGAGGTTCATCTTTGGGACCCTGATTCATTGGAGAAGGCATTCAGGTTGGCAAGAAAAATTGAAAGAAAAATTATGGCAACAAGGAATCCTACTACTCACAACTATAAAGATGGAATTGTTGTTGCTTCTAGTCTTCGACAACCTACAAGGTTGACACCAAAACAATTAGAAGAAAAAAGAGAAAAAGGACTTTGTTGCAGTTGTGATAGAAAATACACTAAAGGTCATGTCATGCGGAAAGAGTCAATTTTGCGGACAGAACCGACCTCCCTAGAAGCTAAGGCTTTCTAGTGACAAACAAGACAAGTAAACACTACCTTTCTCTAAATATGCATTTAGAATACAAGTAATTAGGTGTTTATAACATACCTTTAGTCCAACGCTTTGTAGTAGTCCAGCCTCGCCGATCCGGATGAGCTCCTCCTTCTCTTCGAAACCTGCATTCACTAACAAGCCAAAAGATTACATAGCACCTGAATAACTTATAAAATAACACATATTCATCATACAGACCAAGGAGTATATAAAAAAAATCATGTATAACAACTTGTTGAGAAAAATGAGTTTATTTGCATTAAGTGGAAACAAAAGAAACCATTACAACCTGAGCCTTGGTGTTGTGCAGGTCCCTCCCAAGGTCTAGCAAGAGTTTTCCTTTACTTTGATCAGCTCACCCACTTCCAAATGAAGCTAAGAAAGGATGGGAATCTCTCCTCTCAAGCTCTATAAGGGAGTCCTAATTTCAGCAGCATCTACCCTTAGGAATCTTCAGCTTTCAACCTCCCCTCCCTCTGGCCCAATGCCTGTATTTATAGTGCTTTGGAGGAAGTTAATCAGGTCCACCATGAATGGGATAAGCCCCTCTTTCAATGGGATAGCTCCCCTCTTCATGGGATAAGTTCCTCTTACATAGGGATGCATGAACCATCTGGAGGCGCCCAATCCACGTCAAACCATCTTCTAGAATGCTCTAGAAATGACCACAAGTAACTTTTTTGAAGTGAAACTTGCGCCTTTTGACCTTTACAGGAGTACGCACCCAGCCCTTTACATACAGAGCGTACAAGTACGCAGGTTTTATGAACTGGAGGTGCATACACGCAGGTAAGGCTAAGAGAAACTGCGTAACCAGAGTTAATTGACTTTTAAAGGACTTTCTCTCTTTCTTGGGGTTTGACATGAGGAGCAGAGGTATGAGACTTGCCAAGGAGGATAGTATGACAGTTGATAGAGCCATACTAATTGTAGATAGTCATGGTGACAAATTTTAGTGTAACAGATTGCCCCCTAAAGTGCGAAGCCTGTAGTAGATTTAGGGTTTCATATCATCTAGGAAGGGTGAAGTACTTTATCATTTCAAGGATTATCTTGTGGAGAGCCCAGTTGGAACCTGCAAATATTCAACACAAAATACATGTATGAGATCATATCATCGCTGAGGTAGGCATTCCCATACTCAGATCAAAAACTTTAACTAGCAAACTAACTACTGCTCTGATACAGGAATGATTTCGCAGTACATCATAATCATAGACTCATGTAGACACAGTATGGACGCAACCATCTGTTTATATTTAGTCTACTATACAATGAATACAAAACTCCTCGCAGCCTGGATGGTGGAAACTAGATCCAGGGTCTTCATTTCTACTTCCCGAAATAGTACGATTCTATCCATGCGAATAAATGAGTTGATGTTGAGCATGGTAGAAACCACTTGATTACCAGTCAATGATGTAAACTGTTAACAAGTGTGAGAGAGACCACCAGTGATGTCAATGGTTCTCAAAGTACCCAGTACAATCCATGAGATGTGAATGAATGTGTTGATGTCGAACATGTCACGGAATCCTTCGATCGAAAGTCAATGATGTAAACTGTCGTCGAAGGCGAGAAATCTGCCATTGATGCATGCGGATCTCAAGGTACTGACGATTTCTAGATCATCTTTCTAGATAATGTGCTGATGTCGATAGAAAGCGATCCGTCGTAGGCAAGCCCACAACACGAAATCATAAATCAAGTTGAAGAAATGTAGCTGTAAGGACTGACTCAGGGATGGTCAAGATGGATGACAGGTATTTTGCAGATGAATGGTTTATTTGCAGCGACCTCTTGAACACATAATGACACAACAGATGGCTTGGTGACATTTGACCCAAAGTTAATACCCGGCTGAAGACTTTCAATGTGGTTCAATCAACTGTGAGGCAAAGGATTTCCCAACCCAAGTGAATGAAAAGTGTCGTGTTCAAGAGTGGTGATAAGGTTTCTTCTGAGACAAAGGATAACAAATAGGCTCATTTTCCTCTCTTTTCCCCCACCATTTCTGGCAAGTACCTCTTTATTTTTTACAAGCTTGAGGAGGATAACATATGCTTGATTATAAGCTCATCCTTCGGATGAGTCCAACTTAGTTTAGATTCGAACCCTAAGAAGGAGTGGTCCGTTCCTGTTTGTAATCGAACAGGTCCTTTACTGTGAAATTTTAACGAGTCCAGTATAGGAGAAACTCGGCGTTTTTCAATTTTAGAGAGTCTGAAAAACTTAAGAAGACTCTAGGGTTGAACTTTTTCGTAAATTTGTGTCTCCCAAGCCCGAAAAAGTATAAAATAATACTTGAGAGAACCGCTTGGTTTTTTACGACCAAGGAGTACTTTCATAGTTAGTGTCTTTGACCTGAAAAGTAAAAAGCGATCAAGGACACGTCGTTTTATTTCCAGTATCGAGTTTGAAACGACAAAAACCCGGCAATCTTTTCCTGTTTTTACGGTCAGAAAAGGGCTATAAGGGGACCGTCTTTTAATTCCGTTTTAACGAGTGTAAAAGAAACGCTCGACAATCTTTTCATGTTTTAGGAGTCAGAAAAGGGCTTAAAAGATGACTCTGATGTTTTTGTTTGTGAAAAATGACAATTTCCCTGAAAATCCTTTATCCTGCACAAAAACCAACACATTACTCATACCTGTTTAATATAGATAAAAATACTTTGAAAAATACCTTTTCATGGTGGAAAATAAACAAATTTAACATTCATTTACTCAAAAAACCTATAAAAAGGGGTTTTACCATTTCATTTTTACCATTTTACTGTTGAGGAGAGAAAAAGGGCTTTTGGCAAGAAACTTCCCGTGGTCATTGCGGAGAATCCGACCGTCGAAACCGAACGCCGTCTCATCAGGTATTCTACAACATCCTCTCTTGCATTTTCATCCGTTTAGAATTTGTTTTTAAGCTTTAGTTTCATTTTTTGGAGGCCTTGGGGTTTCAAGGGCCGCTTTTCGGGGTACGCAGGTGCTCCATTGGTGACCTGCATACCCCGACATTTTCTCAGTTGGGAAAATGCCGGGTGTACGCAGCTTGCCTTAAGAGAACCTGTGTACACACGCTCTGTCTCTAAAGGCGGGCTGCGTACACCGCAAAGTGGGTTTTCAAACCCCCATCTCTCCAAAATGAACCAAAAACTTTCAATTTTATGGACTCTAACAGATGTTTTATGGTGTGTAGATTTCCCACCATGCTTGATTGGCACGAAAGAGAACACGAAGATGTTGATTTGGCCGCCATTAATCACCAACCTTCCATTGATGCTTTAAAGGCATGCTGTCTTTACAAATACTGGGCCATACCTGGCATGAGGGCCCAGGTGCGCTTTTTAGAGTGGCTGGTCGAAAGGTGGAACGTCCAGGATCAGTGCTTTTACATTGGAGGGCACCAGCTCGAGATAGAGCCCTCAGACATTTACTTTCTCACTGGTTTGCCCAAGAGGGGCGAACAATTGACTCTGTCCGGGACTAGGCCGGGTGGCCAGTCCATCGCTAGTCTCCGTCTAGAGTGGTGCAATAATCAGAACCAGGAGAGGGGGATAGAAATTAAAAAGATATCCCGACCTGAACTTATGGTAATTGCCTTTACAGTTACCAGACTTTGCGGCGCTGCCGCTTTGCACATTGCCACCGGGTCCCAAATGCGGATGGCGATTGATTGCTATCAGGGCACCATTTTCAACTGGTGTGATGTTGTGTTGGCCAATTTAAAGGGCCAACTGACTAGGGCAAAAAACGGGCAACTGAAGACTTTTGGTTATGGGCCTTTAGTTGTGAGTTTTGCTCTAGAGAGGGTTCCAATGTTGATCCCACAGCAGCTCACTGTTGAGGCTGGGCTTCCCCGAGAGCCTAAGTTGATGCGATGGGTTGCGGTGATGGCCCGTCATCCTGACGAGGGCACGGAGGTTGTCCGATTTAGACCGGAGTACTTTCACTGGTTAGAGGACCAGGTCTTCTCGATACAGGATTTTCCTTATGCCGGAGTCGATTTTCGTGGCGATCCAGACATGATTCTTCCACCGGGAGAACAGTGGGATGACACAGGTACTTCATTTTTCACAAGTTTTTTAAATTATCTACTTTTTTTGTTTTTATATCGTCTCAAAACTGACAGTGACAATTTTCAAAATGCAGATGTAGGCCCACGGCGTCCAGCCAATCTCCGGCCTTTCGAGAGGAGACAACTAGTTGCACCGGCACCGGTCCCACAGAACGAGGCTACAGAGACCTTAGCTGAGTTGGAACAAGACCTAGAGCGTCTGACGGCAGATATACCAGAGACTACTATAGATGATATTCCTATCAGGCTTCAGCGCTATGTAGTCGGAGTTCCAGGACCTTTTAGGAGGTTCTTATGTAGGGTAGCCCGTGCAGTGGTGTCGTATAGAGATCATCACCAGTGATTGGATGATCGCTTTTGTAGACACATGTGACATTTTGGTTTTTTGTACTTATCATTTTTGCCGATCATAAGGTGTTTTGCAACCTATGATCGAAGACGATGTATTTTTGACACACTCCTATCTATATATATCATTATTACCGGCTTATCTTGTTAAACATGTGTGATTAAATGTTAAATTTACATGTATGATTATCGCAAATGTCTGTCTAACATTCGAGAAGCAATTGCATCTGCTAATGTATTTAAAGACCTTGGAATATGTTGATATTCAATGTAATCAAACTCACGTTCCAAGAGACGCACTCTCAAAAATAACCTTAATAACACTGGATTTCTAATGGCATATACTCTATTAAGCTGTAATACAACGAGTTCAGAATCTAACCTCACTATCAAACTCCGAATCCCAAACGAAATAGATTCAGACAATAATTCAATCACTGCACTGTATTCTGCAATGTTGTTTGTTGTTTGACCGAGGCTCACCCCATGCATAGAAACTAACTCGTCAGAGGGCGAATAGATAACCCAAGCTGCGGAAGAGATATTCCGTGTATTACGACAAGCACCATCAGCGAATCCAATGTATGTTTGGAGAGGCATCGACATCTGCAAACATCAAGGGTAAAACCAAGATAAGCAGAATAACGACGAAAAACACACTTTCTAAGCTAAGCACACTGTCTAAACTAACAAACACACCAGCTAGAAAGAAAAATTAACCTAACTAACCTAATTAAAATCTCCACACCCATCATTTAAGCATAATACCTCTTTAGGTAAAGTCCATTTCTGGGTTTACCCAAAGAGTCCCCGTCAAAGTCAACCAGCTCATAGGCCCCTTTTGCTAGCTTTCGCTTAACAATGTAGGGCCCATGCCACATAGGAACGAATTTTCCAGCACCTAATTTATCGTTAGCTTGATCATACAATAGCACTAGGTCTCCTTCCGAAAAATTTCGAGGGGTCACATTTCGATCATACTGAGCTTTCATTCGTTTTGCATGAGTCTCGATTGCCAATGCAGCATCACGTCGAGTCTCATCTAATTGAGCTAAGTATAATAAACGCTTCTCCTCTTCGGAAGTAGCTGGAAGTAATTCGACAGCCATTTGAAGTGACGGGATTTCGCATTCAATGGGCAGCACAGCTTCCAAACCATAAACTAGTTGGAAAGGAGTGAACCCTGTTGATGTTTTCACTGAAGTTCGGTATGCCCAAAGCGCGGAAAATAACATGTTGTGCCAATTCGACCGATGAATACCAATGATTCGTCGGATCATGATAACTAAAACTTTGTTGATGGACTCAACCAGACCGTTTGCTTGGGGATAATAAGGAGTTGAACTATCGTGACGCAAACCAAGCTGGCCTGTAAGTTCTGTCATCATAATGTTTCGAAAATGGCGTCCATGGTCAGTGATTATCGCTTGTGGGACACCAAACCTAGCAATAATGTGATTGAATACGAAAATCGCAGCTGTCTTGCCGTCTGCCTCGAATGTAGGCATCGCCTCGGCCCACTTAGTAAAATAATCAACCGCAAGGATGATATACGCATGCCCCCCGGCCGAGTGAGGGTTACATGTAATAAAGTCGATACCCCATTTGGCAAAAGGACCAACGGCAATTATAGGGTGGAGAGGAGCAGGTGGTGCGCGCATCTTGCGATCAAACACTTGACAGTTGTGGCATTTTCGGACCGCAGTAATACAGTCTTTAAACATGGACGGCCAGAAGTAGCCAGCACGCAACACCTTCTGGGCTGTGGCATACCCAGACATATGACCGCCACACGCTCCAGAATGACAGTCATTCAAAACCCTTTCTGCCTCTTCGTGAGTTAAGCAACGTCGGAAAACCAAGTCTGCCCCACGGCGATAAAGAGTATCTCCAATAATTTTGTACTGTTGGGACTGGAATCGAATTTTCCGACGTTCCGACTTTGAAGCTTCGGGCCGAAAGGATTGGGTTTGGAGATAGACGATTATATCCCCATACCACGGATCTAAAGTGCTGATGAGAAACAAAGATTCGTCCGCAATGGGTTCCTCTGCCACAGTTTCCGTGTCAGCACGCGGGAAATCACACATCAACTCTGCAAAAACTAAAGATTTCTTAGACTTAGATTTTTCAAATTCTAAGTCGAACTCTTGCAGGATAACGATCCATTTAGAGTACTTGCCCCCTAGCAATTGTTTAGTCAAAATGTAGATCATAGGGTTGCAATCCGAAATAACTGTAGTTTTACGGAGAAGAATGTAGTGACGAAAACGTTGGACAGCCTGAACGGCTGCCAAGGCCAATTTCTCCACATGTGAATATTTGAGCTCAGTGGGATTTAACGTCCTACTAAGATAATATATCACATGTTCCGTTGCGAATTCGTCTTCCTGAACTAACACCATTTCAATAGTGGAATGAGCAGCGGCGAGGTACAAAAAGTAATCCTGGTTGTAGTTGGGAGGATGCAGCAACGGTGCATGGGTCAACGCGTGCTTGAGTGCATCAAAAGATTTCTGAGCTATCTCATCCCAAGAGAATTGAGCGTTCTGTTTCAACAACCGGGTAAAACCCTTTGTAATCTCGGCGTAGTTAGGAATGAATCGGCGTAAAAAGTTTGCTTTCCCCTGCAAACTTTGGAGTTGGCGAAGACTCGAAGGAGGAGGCAATTTGATGATAGCTTCTACCTTCGAGGGATCGACGCGAATGCCGGCTTTTGAAACTACAAATCCCAGCAATCGTCCCACTTCTATACAGAAGACACATTTGTGTGGGTTCAACCGTATACGATAATGCCTACACCTCATAAAGATTGCTCGTAAATGGACAAGGTGATCAGCTCGATGTAATGAATGAGCGGCAAATCATCGAGATATGGTTGCACAATGTGTTTGATGTCATGAAACGCATAAGACATCGCCCTTTGAAAAGTGGCTCCGGCATTCTTAAGCCCAAAAGGTAGTTTGCAATAAGCAAATGTCCCCCATGGACAAATGAAAGCCGTTTTTGGTTGATCGGCAGGTAGAATATTGATTTGATTGTAACCGGAAAAACCGTCCATAAAGGAAAATATTTCACTGCCGGCACAATCATCAATTATTTGATCGATATAGGGTGTTGGATAGTTGTCTTTGGGACAAGCACGATTGATATCCCTATAGTCGATGCATATTCTTATTGTTCCCTGTTTTTTGTTAACCGGAACAATATTCGATACCCAATCCGTTAACGGGATCGGATAAATGAAACCTGCTTTCAACAGCTTCTCAACTTCTGCTTTAATTGCAGCCGCTTTTCGTGGGTGAATCTGACGCAAACGTTACCGGACGGGTTTAGCGTCCGGGTAAGTCTTAATCTCATGGACAACAATTGCGGGATCAATTCCTGGCATTTCCTCATAGGACCAGGCAAACACGTCGCAAAATTCTTGAAATAGGGCCTTGTATATCTGAATTTCGTCATCTGAACACGAGGCACCTATATGAATGTGCTCAACAATTCCGGGCTTGACTGAAATGTCAATGGGAACAGTGCGAGAGATGTTTCCCAAATTCAGCTCTGAATCAGGATGTTTCATTGGACTCTGAGCTTCCTTGACATATTCAGCTGTAAAGATTGATGAGAAATCGTTTTCAAAACGATCATCCTCAGGTAAAAACGAAGATCTATGATGGAGATCCTCCCATGGTAAATCGTCTACACACAGGACTTCACAAAGTTGTTCGTCAGATGACACAACTTCGGGAAACGTTATTAACTCTGAGGTTGACGTGAAAAGTGATTCCTCACGGACCACATTCATTTGGTCGATTTTGGTTGAACGCGAGTCGGTAAAAGACTGCACGGCTTCGTAAGCAATTTCATATGGACTCAAAGGCATAGCATCACCAAATGAGTCTATATCAGATTCAGAAGGAACGATCCAAGGATCGTCGTAAACAATGGTATCTGATGTAATCATATGAATGGATGCGAACGAAGACACGGCGTTGATTGGAGGAAAAGGAAAAGTTCCCAGTAAACCGACATCTTTAACTAATCCTACACCAACATCCTTATAAGGGATAGTCGTTTTACCGACATGCTGGATACTCTCTGAAGAGGCTGGGTCGGATGAAAAGTAAGCCAGCTGGTCTATGGTCACGATCTTGCCATTATGTGGAAATTTTATTACTCTGAAGACCGATGAGACGACCGCTGTCATAGCGTAAGACCAACTTCGACCCAAGAGAAGGTTGTAGTCTAGAGGGGCATCAACCACCTCCACATCCAGACTAACGGTTTTTCCTTCAACCCCTATAGGCAAATCCTGTAGAATGCCAAACAGATGGAACCCACGGCCATCAAAGGCCTTAAGAATTGTCGGGGATTGATTTAGTGAAGGAGAACCAAGCGATCTCCAGCACTGTATCGACATAATACACGTGGAAGCTCCCTCATCAATTACAGTTCGATGAATAGGTCTGTTTTTGACTATCACTGGGATCTGGAAAGCCATCTGATGAGGTAAACGCGGTGTACTATTTTCTAGATCAAAGATTATTAGGTTCGGGTCCTGAACATCAACAGCTCCTATAGCCGACAAAAGTAATTTTCGCTGTGCTGGGCATGATTGCAGCACTTCTAAAGCCGACATTGCTGAGGGTGAAACAGCTAAATCCTCAACAATGTTGTAATTCTGGGCTGCTCTCGCATGTGGATTGAAAGCAGACCTTCGAAGTACACCCTTGGCGGGCGGTTTAATTACTAAGTCAGGGTTAGGTTTCTCGATCTGTAGTGGATCGGAACCGGGAGCTGAGGTTGATGGATTTGACTGAGAAGATTCTGCTTCTTTCGATCCATCAACAGGACTTTTACTACCATAATCGTGTGACCGAGTCGCAATCCTTACATGAGACATCATCAATATGGGTTCTTCAGCGGCACTCGAGGAAGAACCTATCATTTTTCTATCTTTCGGAAATGGATCCTTCAAGACAACAGGAATTTGGGAACCCTTGACGATTTTCGCAACCTCGGCCCGATGAGGGCAATCTCTTGTAAAATGATCTTCTTCACAAATAAGACAAGGATAACGGGGCTTGCGCTTTTCGTCATTGGTTTCCGACTTTTCTGTTTTCTCCTTTGGAGTTTTGTCTGCTTTACTCTTCTTCTTGCCTTTCTTCTTCCCACCGTTTTTTGATTTAGCCGTAGATGACTCTACAGCGTGAATATCAGCGGAAACTTCAGCAGAAGAATCTCCTGTTGGGGAGTCTGGTAAGGTGATAATGGGCGAAGAATTCTTTGAAGACTTCTTCTTGCTTTTAGTATTCACCGTACCAATCATGCCATCAGCAGCATGAGATCCCGAAGGAGCAGCAACGATTTGATTTGACTTTGGAAGATCTGGGATCTTTTCGTGTAACGTACCCGACTGAGTATAAACTAAGTCAAGGTACTGCGCTTGAGCAATCACTTGCTCCTCAGTAACTACTCCGGCCTTAGCTACGTCTTCAGTAATCTTCGGTAATAATGATTTAACAAACCATTCAGCTAAGATTTGGTCCGGGATAAAAACTTTCACTAATCGCCTTCGACGTCTCCATTCATGAATATGATCAGAAATATAAGTGGACGTCGACTGTTTTAATGAAGTTAATAACTCGGTGCCATTATCATATCTGACCGGCAACTGAAAATGAGTTAAGAACGAGGTAGCTAACTGACTAAAATTATAAAAAGAGGCCCGTGGTAACTCAATGTACCACTTGGCCGCGAGACCAATGAGTGTACGCTGAAAAAGACGTAAACGGATCGAATCATCCGAGATGGAATTTGAGGCACACCAGAGGTGGTAAGTCATCACATGATTTGACGGATCCTCTCCAGACTTACCTTCGAACTTGGGTATGTCACTGGGCAACTTATTTGGCATTGGCGGCCAGAACGGAAGATAATTTATTGGATCGTTCGTTAGGCGTGTCAAGTCTGGTAAATCCAAAGTTGCGATAAACGGTAATTGCCGATTAGGATCCCTAAAACTCTGGGTCACAAGACCAGTCCCAGGAGGAGGATATCCAGGATAACTTGGAATAGGAATCGCATTCGGGATATTGTATCCTCCCGGAAAACCAGGATTAACCGGACCGTACTGGGGTTGCTGTGGTTGTTGATAAGTGTACCCAGGATACGGTTGATACTGGTAAACCGGTTGTTGGACAGCAGGCCCGTATTGGTACTGTCCCTGGTACGGTTGATAAACAAATTGTGGTTGACTAGTGACAACCGTACTTAAACCAGGCTGCCCCACAGGCATCTGAACCGTAGTTTGAATCGTGGATCCAGACAATGGTAAAGATGTCTGCGGAGTAGTGGCAGAGACAGTAGAAACCGGAGCTGTCGATACTCCAGAAGTAAGTGTGGTGGAAGGAACAGATGTTGCGGTAGTTGCAGCAGTCGTTTGAGATGGAGTACTAGGTGCAATGGGCGACTGAGTAACTACCGAAGGTACAGAAGTTTGAACATTAGACTGGACTGGTTGCTAGGGTGGACCAGAAACTATAGGTTGTCCAGTTTGAGATGACAACTGTATGCTTGGCTGCAACACCTGTTGAACTTGCGATGGATCCCACACTATGTTCATTCTGGGGTATTGACCCATGACAGGTTGAGGATATTGAGATCCATAACCGGATTGAGGGTAGGATTGATAATTGAAAGGTACATTTCCCGTACCTTGAACATAAGATTGACCTTGAGGTGGTTGATAACCTTGACTCGAGTACTGACCTTGGGGTAGATACCCTTGAGGTAAGTACTGATACTGGGGTTGACCTTGAGGCATAAATTGATACTGAGGTTGACCCTGGGGTACATATTGAGGCTGGGGTTGACCTTGAGGAATGTACTGTACCATGGGTACATACTGTCCTTGAGGTTGCCCCCCAGACGCAAGTTGTGTACCTTGAGGTTGCCCCCCAGGCGTTAATTGAGGCTGCCCCCCAGGCGGTAACTGGCCACCTTGAGGTTGAGAACTGGGAATTGAACCTGACATCATGTAAATGTCTCCTACGCCCAACGGTTTATTACCATTGTTTCCAGTTAATGACCCATGTCCAATGGGTTGAGGAGATGCTCCTGCAAAAGTACCAGAAAGTGACTGATACCCAGCAGGAACAGAAGGACCACCGTACAAGAAAGATTCAGGAGATTGAGTAAACACGGACGACTGACTAGACATATTTACAGGAGTATAAATACCTCCGGGTGGATAAGGAGTACGAGGTGGAGAAAAAATTATCCCTGAGTTGTCTAAGTAATTAGTTAACAAAAGATACCAAGTAGTACTTCTAGGTGGACTGTAAAAAATGGATTCACTCTCCCTTAGATCAATAGTAGGTTGATCTTCAGGGATAGGGACGCCTATTTCTTCTTCTGAAGCAAGTTCTTCAATAGCTATCAAACCAGAAGGAAGATTTTCGGTGATGACTCTTTCTACCCTAGGTGAATTAGGAACACTAGAAGTTGGAGTAACAGGTTCAGATATTTCAGGTTCTTTGTCTATATCACTAGTAGATGAAAAACTACCAGCAAGCTCGGAAACTGCAACAGCTTCAGGATTATAACCTGTTTCTAGACTTTGGTAATCAGGATGAACTACCAACGAAGACTCTCCTTCCTCAGGTGAACCTACTTTACTGCCACTCGGAGGAGTTACAAGGACTTTCAAACCTTCGTAATGACCCGGGACGTCTTCAGGAGGTTCGCCCCGAAGTCTACGGGACTTCCTCAACAAATCGGCCACGGTAACAATCTCAGGAGACTTGCCCCGAAGTCTACGGGACTGTCTCGGTAATTCAGCCACAGTTAAAAACTTTTAACTACTGCACACGCAAACAAAGTAAAATCTCAAAGCAAACCGCCTAAAGTCTCTAAAGAACCAAACAAATTCGAATCACACACCTAAAGAATCTAGGGCGTCAAACCAAACACAAACAGTAACCTTCCGGACCGAAAACACTAGTTGGTGATGAAGCCCAACATCGCCGGATTCAGTACAGAAGTGGTGGGTGGAACAGTTACCCCGACAACCTACTTAATGAATAGACTGGCACAAGTTCCTCCACTTTAACCGTCTCGAGTGAAGTGAACCCCCCGGAAAATCCAAGTGAGTCTAGCCGACGTCTGCTCCAGGTACAGTGGGATCTTCCCTCCACCGTCACCTCGGGTAGAATCCTAAAGATAATGGTCACTAAGGTTACCAACAGCAACAAATATACCTGGGGGAACAATCTACGACCCGATAGCATGCAAGGGCAGAGTAACAAGCTCAATCCCCTTGCCGGCTCCTTGACAATAATCCAAGGTTTACCGACAAGTGACCACAGGCTCCTCGACAATAATCCGAGGTTTACCGTTTGTAGTACGTGCGTATCTGGCGTCTTTCCCAATGAAGGAGGATTGATCCCCTCACTGGTTCGGACACGGTTTCGTGCTTCTACTTTAAGAGGAGCTTTCCCAGAGTACAAATGAAACAGTTGGATTTATCCTATCACAAGATAAGCTACTTGTTTGGTTTTACTGTCTTGGAGAGTTAATTACTCTCCTACTCCAAGACACTAGCCTGATCTATATTGGTGTTTCAGAGCCCTAGAAAATAAAAATTTACTAAGTTGATTTTACTTTAAGCGTTAATTTTTATGGCTGTTCTTTAAGACAAAAGGTAGCGGAGATGAAACTGATGGTGTGTAGACTCGACTCAAATCCACTAAAAAGATGCACTTAGGATGATTTATACTAATTTTCTTTTTCAATGAATTCCCTAGCTAAGAGAGTTGGAGAATGCAAAATTGATATAACGACAACTTTCTTGGCAATGAAAATCAAAGAAACAATCTCTTTATCTTTTCCAAAGCATACAACACATGACCACTAATTATTTCGCGAAAATTCCTTTTCCTTTCAAAGACTCAAATGCTACCTAAGCAAACTTTCCTTCAAAAGAGATTTTTTGGATTTTTCTACTTAACAAAGCATATAAAAATAAAAAATCAAACCTTTAAAAAATCTATGACAATCAAATCAAAGCTACTTAAAAGAAAATCAAAAAGAAATTCACCTAATAAGCAAATCTAATGAGGTCAAAACCTACAAAGTATGATCCCAGGATGTTTTACTCAGTCATGATTTAACTAAGGACTAGTCAATGCAGAATCAAAAACTAGCCAAAAACAAACATCAAAATCTTTTGTTCTTTTTCTTAAAATGAAATTCACAGTTCAATCAACAAACTTTTTCGAGATTCGGCAAAGAGACAAAACAAAGGTAGGTGTCTCACAAGGGTGGATTCTATGAAAGGTCCGACTCCTAAGAAGACTGCAAAGACCAGGGATATCCAAGGTTTTACGACTTCTAAAGCCAAAGTCACTACAGGACCAATGCAAAAATCAAACCCTAAGGCTAGAACCTCTACGAATTTCACTAAAACTCTTGACACTGATGAAACAAGTTCAGATGAAGATCTCTGGCAGGTAACCAGTGGATCTGGGTGGTAAAAACAACTTATAAACAAAATCTAAGAGGCAAAAAGGAGAAAATTGAAATTTTCTCAATTTTGATAGGGTACGCAGGCAACCTGTTTGCACAGGTGCGTGTACGCTCTGTGCACAAAGCTGCAGTGCGTACAGGTATGCACTGTGCTTAACGCAGAGGCTGCGTACTTCTAGCAAAACCAAGAAAAACTAAAATCTAATTTAACCCTAAGCTAAGCCACCCAAATACACAGTCAGACAACTAAAAACCAGAAAGAAAACGACTTATCTCAAATCAAAGTTTCAGACAAAGGAAAAATCATTCACATCAATGGAGTTCCCCAGTGGAGTCGCCATTTTGTCATGCGGAAAGAGTCAATTTTGCGGACAAAACCGACCTCCCTAGAAGCTAAGGCTTTCTAGTGACAAACAAGACAAGTAAACACTACCTTTCTCTAAATATGCATTTAGAATACAAGTAATCAGGTGTTTATAACATACCTTTAGTCCAACGCTTTGTAGTAGTCCAGCCTCGCCGATCCGGATGAGCTCCTCCTTCTCTTCGAAACCTGCATTCACTAACAAGCCAAAAGATTACATAGCACCTGAATAACTTATAAAATAACACATATTCATCATACAGACCAAGGAGTATATGAAACAAATCATGTATAACAACTTGTTGAGAAAAATGAGTTTATTTGCATTAAGTGGAAACAAAAGAAACCATTACAACCTGAGCCTTGGTGTTGTGCAGGTCCCTCCCAGGGTCCAGCAAGAGTTTTCCTTTACTTTGATCAGCTCACCCACTTCCAAATGAAGCTAAGAAAGGATGGGAATCTCTCGTCTCAAGCTCTATAAGGGAGTCCTAATTTCAGCAGCATCTACCCTTAGGAATCTTCATCTTTCAACCTCCCCTCCCTCTGGCCCAATGCCTGTATTTATAGTGCTTTGGAGGAAGTTAATCAGGTCCACCATGAATGGGATAAGCCCCTCTTTCAATGGGATAGCTACCCTCTTCATGGGATAAGTTCCTCTTACATAGGGATGCATGAACCATCTGGAGGCGCCCAATCCACATCAAACCATCTTCTAGAATGCTCTAGAAATGACCACAAGTAACTTTTTTGAAGTGAAACTTGCGCCTTTTGACCTTTACAGGAGTACGCACCCAGCCCTTTACATACAAAGCGTACAAGTACGCAGGTTTTATGAACTGGAGGTGCGTACACGCAGGTAAGGCTAAGAGAAACTGTGTAACCAGAGTTAATTGACTTTTAAAGGACTTTCTCTCTTTCTTGGGGTTTGACATGAGGAGCAGAGGTATGAGACTTGCCAAGGAGGATAGTATGACAGTTGATACAGCCATACTAACTGTAGATAGTCATGGTGACAAATTTTAGTGTAACAGGTCATAAATATGTTGAGAAGGAATTATTTTACATCGATTGTGAAGAGAAGGAATAAAAGGAACAAGAAACATCAAAAGAAGAGGATACAAACCAGGAACCAACCCCAAAGAAAGAAGAAATGAATCTCACCATATCTTGTAATGCATTGGCACTTTATGGATATCATCCACCATCCATCACATCATCTTTAAGAGAAAATTCTAAGGTTGAAGCAGTGGAAGATCACATCAATCATAAAAACAAGTTCTCCAACTCTTAAAGGATAACATCACTTTGACACATAATTGAATGAAAAAACATGAAGATCAACATCACAGCGAAAGAAGTTTTGATGTAGGCTACTGGGTATTTCTAGGTCTACAACCATAAAAAAATGTCCCTCAAGAAAGCTAAGAAGGATAATAAATTATCACCAAAATACTACGATCCTTACAAGGTGTTGCAAAAGATTGGTTCTATGGCATACAAATTGGAGTTTCCTGCATCTTCCCGAGTGCACGTAGTTTTCCATGTTTGAAGCTTAAAGAAGGTTATAGGTGATAAGCTCCCAGTTCAAACAATATTGTCGAAACTTGGTGAGGAAGGAAAAATCATATTGGAACCTGAAGCAGTCATGGAAATAAGAACCCGACAACTACGAAATCGATCAATTTCAAAGTATCTCATCACGTGGAAGAACTTACTTGCTGAAGATTCCACATGGGAGGATGTGAATTTTATACAGAAGCATCCAAAACTACTCAAGCGTCGAGGAAAACACTTTTTGAAGGAGAGGGGCATGTTAGGTCCCTATACTACTAGTGTAGCCCATTATTGTTATTAGTGCAACCCCCTTATCATAGTGTTGTGCCCATGTAGTCCCCATATTGTTATTATTGTGTCCCATAGAAGCCCACTATTGTTATTGGTGCGCCCTTACATTATTATTGTTATGTCAGCGCTAATTATATTGTGACCCCTTAGACTCCTATATATAGAAGGGAGGTCTTGTCATTTGTATCATCCAATAATTGTTCATTTGTGTAAAGTAAATGAGGTTTCCCCTCGAAGAGGCTTATTTTGAAGTCATTGATGTATATTTTCTTCTATTTTTTGAGCTGGTTCCATAACATTTGGTATCAGAACTGACACAATAATAACAATATGGGGATTACACAGGCACAAAAATACAATAAGGGAGCTGCACTAATAACAATAAGGGGCTACACTAGTAGTATAGGGGCCTAACAAAAACAACAAACTCCTTATCAGGATCTGCAATATTCAAAACTGAAGCATTTGTAAGCAAATGCTTCAATTGCTAAAAACTAGCTGCACACTCAGTGCATTCAAACTTCTTTCCTTTCCTCTGCAAAGATGTAATAGGATAGGAAATCCATGAGAAGTTCCTTATGAACCTCTTGTAATAAATTTCTAGTCCCACGAATGATCTCACCTCATCCACATTCTTAGGAGCTGACCGGTCCATGATGAATTTAATATTTTCTGGGTCCACTGCTATCCCTTTCTTAGAAACAACATGCCCCAAGTAATGGACCCGAGTCTGAAATAAACTACACTTGTTAAGTTTGGCGTACAACTGATACTCTCTCAAAAAATTTAACACTGATACTAGGTGCTTTGCATGCTCTTCCTCATTCTTAAAATATATTAATATATCATCAATGAACACTATCACAAATTTGTCCAGATAAGGATACAACACACCGTTCATCAAACACATGAAGTAACTCAAGCATTAGTAAGAAAAAAAGGAACCACCATAAACTCACAATGCCCATACCTAGTACAGAATGTGGTCTTGTAGATATCTCCTTCTTTGATGCGCACCTGATGATATCCTGATCTCAAGTCAATCTTTGAGAATACCGTTGTTTCCTTCAGCTGATCAAACAAATCATCAATCCACAACAAATGATACCTATTATTGATAGTCACTTTATTCAACCACCTGTAATACCATCATTCTTCTTTACAAAAAATACTGGTGCACCCTAAGGCGACACAATTGACTTGATTTATCCCTTATCAAGCATTTCCTTAAGTTGCAACTTCAATTCCACCAACTCCAGAGTGCTCATCTTGTAAGGTGCCTTTGATGTTGGTGCTACTCTGGACATCAACTTAATAGAAAAGTCCACTTCCCTAAGAGGAGGAAACTCTGAAATCTCTGCAGGAAACACATCTTGAGATTTCTACAAAACATGATACTTCTTCGAAACTTCATCATCCTTGACATCCTTTCCTTTGTCGCTGGTGGTGTATTTTTCAACAACACCGCCACCCCCCCCAATTTGTTATATTAATAGTTAATATGGTATGAATAAATGGGGACCCTTTTAATTTTCTTTTCAAAAAAATTAGCAAATAAGAGCATGCCTTTTTGAATCCATTTGGAATGAAACTTTGGATAAACTAAGATATCAAACCAAGTCACTTTATGATTAGGTATTCCCGCTTTATCGCAAATTGCGGGATCTGAAGTAACAAAGGTTAGTCGTATGTCGGAATCCACAGGATGCGATAAAATAAAATCTTGTAAAAGACCCAAAGATAGCATTAAACTTGTTATAATACTTAAGGATTAAACTATTCTTTAAAATATTTATCACAATCGCATCATGGCTTTTGAAAGAGTGCAAAACATACAAACAACAAGAAAATGCGAAATACGATGTGATTCGAACCCAACGAAATATTAAAACTACTATAAAACTACATTCAGGTCCATCGTATCATAAATGTCTATTTAATGAAATAAGCCACCACATAAAGGGAACACACTTTAAAAAGGCAAAACACATCCTGCTCGTCTCAATCACAAAAAATCAATGAAACTTTAAATTGGTCCTCCTAATATTGCGATTTGTGATATTTGTGATTTATGGTCTTCCCGACATGCGATCATTGTGATTTACAATTTGCGAGATTTACGATTTGTGAGATTTTCGATTTGTGATTTGTGATTTGTGATTTGCGAGATTTGTGATTTGTGATATTGTTAGTCATCGCAATCGCAAGATCGGTATCATGCATAATTCAAACCAATTGGAAATATCAATTTGAAACATGTGATGCGATATTTTGACAAGACATAAAGAAAATCTTGTGTAAGCCTTAATGCATAGTTAATGAGGTTTAAATGCATTTATTCATTTAACGGCTCAAGATGATAGATATATTTATTATTTGTGTTTGAAATAAAAGCTCCATCCTTACGTTCTTTCAGAATTTACTGTGTTAATCGTGTTTTCGCTTACATTTACTACTTTGTGTTTTTATCTGGTTTTCTCCATTTTCCTAAATTTCAGGAATTTTTCAAAGAACACAACACTGAAAGAAATGGTTAAGAAAGGGAAAAAGAACATAGAGGCTACTGCGCTTGGGTAGTTAGACATGTACCACTCTTATCCGATACCACTTGTAACAAAGATGGCGGGACTACATCTTGGGAGGCAATGTACAATTTACTAGAGGAAGAAAACCCAAGACCCCTGGAAACTAAAGCAACAACAGATGCCACAAATTCATCCGACGCTTCTTACTTTGAAGCGGCATGTTCTTTCCTACACAGGATTGTTGCAAGACCGAAAATATTACCATACAGGGATATGGTAAGATGGATTATTGATAACGTGGATGTTTTAGATAGAATGTTCAGAAGCTCCAGGCAGGACATCATGGGGTCATTCAAACCTAACAATTTGAGCTAAATGTACCACCTACCACAACCACAGAAGATCTTTGATAAAGCTTTTATAGAGAATTTGACCAAAGATATTGAAGACCCGATGGACGTTATGTAGAATTGGAGGTCTGGCTCCAAAAAGTTCAGATGGGAGAAAATTGGTATGTACCCCATTGCATCTCTATCGGCCCCATACAATTTTGTAGAAACAATGTTGTGTAGGCTGTTTGGAAAAGCTGATACCACCAAGTTTTCCATTGAAAGGGTTCCCTTGATTGATGCAATTGTAAATGCTACCATTTTGAATTGGAGTACTATTTTGTTAAATAATTTAGCCATGGCCATTAGAGAATACAAGCGTATTAGAATTGTCTCCACTCAGGTTATCCCTCCCTTTTAAATGAGTTCTTATGTCATGGATGCTATATTTTTTTGCTGACATTTTCCAAACATGGGCTGGAAATGGACTTTAAATGATCCTACACCCATCCATGTTTATCGTAAAATACTATGGGAATCATAGTTTGGCTCTCATTTTTATAAAATTTGTCATGGCATCATGCTACAAATTTATCAGACCATTTTTAATAAGAAATCCCCCATGCTTTCAGACGAAGCAAAGACAGACATCTTGCCAGTGGCAAGATGGTTTAGTGAGGAATTGTTTACTTATATCATAGTTTTTGGGAGTATTACAACTCCCCATGTTCTTCCATATTATGTTTTGGATAAATCACTGCCACGAGAGATTTCTTATCAGACAGTGGGTGATGGTATAACCAAAACCCTTAAAGAGAAGAAGGAATCCATCTCGCCAACCTTCCAATTGTAATGTGGTGCTTTCACGTCGCATGATATTGAGCATGCATCAAAAGAAATACAGAACATCACAGCTCTAAACCTAGCTACCATGCCAGACAGACAATATGACCGCAACAAGATCGCTAAGAGTTTCACTGCTATGGTCAAAATCATGCAATTCATTCATGAAGATGATGATTTTGATGATTTCTTTGAGCAAGTTGAAACATTTTCACAGGTTTTTCATTTAGCATCATTAAAACTAGACTTAGAGGACATCAAATAATTCCACATATGCAGAAATAGAAGGCACGAATAGGTCCCTTTAGACCTATTACAAATTGAAGAAGTAAGAGAACCTACTCCCAACGTAAGACTAGAGCAGAGTTCCAAGAACAATTCTAATGAGGAATCACAATAAAAGTTAGGTCAAGGTTTAGAAGATTCTGAACATGAATCTGCGAATAAAGAAGGAAGCCCCAAGGCAGACCCTAAATAAGTTATAGAAGAAAACCTTGAAGAAACGACCGAGAAGGTCTCAACTGAACAGCACATGGAGATTGGTTCCCCATAGGTTGAAACAGAAAAGATCTCAGTCATCAATATGGAAACAGAGTGAGAGAAATTTAATAAAAATATCCAAACAAAGACCGGTCTTGAAGGGACTTATGGATCCCAAACTCCACAACACACTCAACAGATTATAAATCCAGAAGACACAATACAAGAAATTGTAACTACTCAAGATATTGAAGTCATCTCGTGTTAGGTCCCTATACTACTAGTGTAACCCCTTATTTTTATTAGTACAACCACCTTATTATATTTTTGTGCCCATGTAGTCCCCATATTGTTATTATTGTGCCCCATAGAAGCCCACTATTGTTAATATTGTGCCCTTACATTATTATTTTTATGTCGGCTCTTATTATATTATGACCCCTTAGACTCCTATGTATAGAAAGGAGGTCTTGTCATTTGTATCATCCAAAAATTGTTCATTTGTGTAATGTAAGGGAGGTTTCCCCCTCGAAGAGGCTTATTTATAAGGTGTTGGTCTATCTTTTCTATCTTTTTGTGAGTTGGTTTCATAACATTTGGTATCAGAGCTTTGGATTCTAGGGTTTTGCTGCTCCAAACAGGTCATCGAGGAATTTTCACTATAACTTTTTTCTGCGACGTTTAAGAAGAGAAAAAAGAAAACTCGTTTAAGACGAAATCGCGTTGAACCGTGGGTTAAAATTTCAGAGTTTGTCTCACTATATTTTCAAAGATATGATCTGAGGAAGTTAGGGTTTTTGCAAGCTCCAAAATTTCATCTAAAACAGGTCATCGTGTAATTTTCGCTATAATGTTTTTTTTGTGACGTTTCAGAAGTTAAAAAAAAACTCATTTGAGTTGAAATCGTTCTGAACTTCAGGTCCAAATTTCAGAGCTTGTCTCGCTATATTTTCGGAGATATGATTTGAGGAAGTTAGGGTTTTTGCAGACTCCCAAATTACATTCTAAACAGGTGACCTTGGGAAAATCGTCATAACTTTCTCTCTGAGCAACAAATTGAAATTTTGTAAGAAGTTACAAAAAGAGGGCAGACTATAGTTTTTTGTATATATTTTTCATATTCGAAGGTCAAAACAGTGACACGTGGCACGTCGTACAAGTTTTCTCTACTGAAACATTATATAATCAGGTCATCTTAGGAGATTGGGCATAACTCTTTCTTGGAGAATCAAATTCCAATCATAATTGTGGGGTTAGAAAGAGCACTAAGAGAGCTACTCCAAAACGCAATTTCAGAACTTCGAGATTTGAAATTACCAAGTTACATTTGTTTCAAGATCAAGTTCATAAAATAAAGAAAAGGCAATATGAGGAAGTTTGATGGTAAGGATCTGGTAAATTGGATACTACAGATGGAGCAATATTTTTATCTACACGGGATTCAATTATTAGAAAAGGTACATATTGCATCTTTATATTTAGAGCTAAATCAATTTTTATGGTATAAAGGGCTTTGTTCTCGTAAAGCACTTGTCACTTGGTCAATTTTCAAGGGAGAAATGATAGCACATTATGAGGATATGAAGAGTAACACCTTATTTAACAATTGATAAATCTTGAACAAAAGGGTTCAATGCCAGAGCACATTGAAGACTTTCAAAAATTGAATATAAGGGTAAATGATATTCCAGAGAAGCAAATGATTGATGTCTTCATAGGGACTTTAAGGATAACATTCAACATGAGGTTTGTCTTTGTGAACCTGATTCATTGGAGAAGGCATTTAGGTTGGTAAGAAAAATCGAAAGCGAAATTATGGAAACAAGGAATCCCACCACTCACGACTATAATTATGGAAGTGTTTTTTCTCCTAGCCTTCCACAACCTACAAGCTTTACACCACAAGATTTGGAAGAAAAAAGAGAAAAAGGGCTTTGTTACAATTCTGATAGAAAATACACTAAAGGTCATAAGTGTGTTGAGAAGAAATTATTTTACATAGATTATGAAGAGGAGGAAGAAAATGATCAAGAAACATCAAAAGAAGAGGATATACACCAGGAACCAAGCCCATATAAAGAAGAAATGAATCCGACCATATCTTGTAAAGCATTAGCAAGAATCACCACTCCTCAAACTCTCAAGATAGAAGGACATATCAAGAAGAAAAAGGTTCAAGAAGTGAAAGATAACATCGAGAAAGAAGAAATGAATCTGACCATATTTTGTAATGCATTGAATGGAATTACCACTCCTCAAACTATCAATATAGAAGGGCATATCAAGAAGAAAAATGTTCAAGAAGTGAAAGATCACATCGAGCATCAAGAAATGAATCCGACCATATCTTGTAATGCATTGGAAGAAATTACCACTCCTCGAACTCTCAATATAGAAGGATATATCAAGAAGAAAAAGATTCAAGCAGTGAAAGATCACATCGAGCATCAACAACAAGTTCTCCAACTTTTAAAGGATAACGCCACTTTGGTGTGGAATTGAATGAAACAACTGGCAGATCAACATCACTGTGAAAGAAGTTTTGATGTAGGAAATTGGGTATTTTTACGGCTACATCTCAAGCAAGCTATTTATGAGAAGAAAATGTTGGCAATACTACATGCACTTAAGAAATGGCAACCTTACCTAATGGGAAGACACTTCAAGGTAAAAATGAATCATGATAGTCTTAAATGCTTTTTAAAACAAAGATTATCTTTAGAAGAACAGAAAAAATGGGTCACAAATATGTTGGGTTATTACTTTGAAATCATCTACAAAAAAGGGAAGAAAAATGTTGTTGCAGATGCACTCTCAAGAAAGGATGAGGATGTCGAAGCATTGTATTGTGCTATTTCTATTATCCAACCAGAATGGATAAACAAATCAAGGGATGAATGGAAGAAGGACGAAGAAGTGTGGCCACTCATTCAAAAGTTGCAGAAAATCCCATTTCAAACAATATTGCCAGAACTTGATGAGGAAGGAAAAATCATATTGGAACCTGGAGCAGTCATAGAAACAAGAACCCGACAACTACAAAATCGATCAATTTCAGAGTATCTCATCAAGTGGAAAAACTTACCCGTTGAAGATTCCACATGAGAGGACCATAATTTTATACATAAGCATCAAGAAATACGCAAATGTTGAGGACAACACTTTTTGAAGGAGAGGGGCATGTTAGGTCCCTATACTACTAGTGTAACCCCATATTGTTATTAGTACAACCCTATTATTATATTGTTGTTCTCGTGTAGTCCCCATATTATTATTATTGTGCCCCATAGAAGCCCACTATTGTTATTATTGTGCCCTAACATTATTATTGTTATGTCAGATCTGATTATATTATGACCCCTTAGACTCCTATATATAGAAAGGAGGTCTTGTCATTTGTATCATCCAAAAATTGTTCATTTGTGTAATGTAAAGGAGGTTTCCCCCTTGAAGAGGCTTATTTCTAAGTCATTGATTTATATTTTCTATCTTTTTGTGAGTTGGTTTCATAACATCTCAGCACACCCAACTTCAGAAATTGTTTTAAAAGTTGAAGAAATACCATCACTGGACATATTCTATAGTCCTACACATAAGGCTGTAGTAGAAAGGAAAAGGAAGAAAAGAATTTGGATTTATCGACAACATCAACTCTTGGAAGTGAACCATTGGAGGTAGTGTGGAGAGACACCCCCGTTGATCCATCATAAAATCTTAAAAAGCTATCTCCAAATTGGCACATAACTTGTGTTACCGCAGCGTTTGGAGAACCTGTTGGATGTGGTGGAGGTGCTCTTCCGAACTCTGGCTAAAGATCAGGATGTCATCCAAGTATACCACTACAAATGAGTTGGTGAATGGCCACAAGATGTCATCCATTAGTCTCATGAAGGTTCCAAGAGCATTCGTCAATCCGAAAGGCATAACCAACCATTCGAAAAGGCTCTCCTTGGATTTGAAGGCAGTCTTCCACACATCAGAGGGTTCGATTGGTACCTGATGATATCCTGACTTCAAATCGATCTTGGTGAAATATTTTGCCCCCTGTAGTTGGTCTAGGAGGTCATCAATCCATGGGATCGGGCACCTATTACGAACAATGATCTTGTTCAGCTCCCGATAGTCAATACAGAGTCTCCAAGTCCCATACTTCTTCTGTACCAACACAATCGGGCTTCCACAGGGTGATGAACTCAGATGGATGTGACCTTTCTACAACAACTCCTGAATCTACCTCTTGATTTCATCGTTCTCCAAAACAGAGCACCGATAGATTGGTCCATTGGGCAGCGACGCACCTGGGGTCAGATCGATGGAGTGCTTGACCTAACAATGTAGAGGGGCCCTGTCTGAAGGTCGTGGCCATCATCTTCTTCTTTCCTTGAGGGCATATCATCAGGAAAACAAATTTCTCGTTTTTGGAAACGAGCTTACTGCATTGTTTTGCAGTAACCAAAGAGATGGTGGTAAGCGGTGCTACCTCCGATATCTTGTACAACTTATTTCCCAAAGGAACAATAACAGAACAGGGCCTTGACTCATACACAACATGTCGCTTCCACAAGTATGGTTGTCCTAATAATACATCTTAAAAATCAAGGGGAGAAACGTCACACAATACCTCATCCGTGAAGGGCTTGATGTTGTATGGAAGGCAAAACTGCTGGCTCATGCGAAGGTCCCATCCTTGGTGAAGCCACCCGATGGTGTACAGTTGTGGATGTGCTATGGTCGGTAAGCCTAACCGCTTCACGAACTCTGCCGAAATGAAGTTCTTTTGGCTCCTGCTGTCGACAATGAACTGTAGTGGGGAGTCCTTTACCCACATCTGGGAGTGGAAGAGACGCTCCTCCTCCTATGCATCTTCAGGTTTCTCCTTCTCGATTTGAGTGGTGGAAACAATGGCGTTGGGCTCTACATCAATAATCTGCTTCCCTTTGTCATTCCCCTTGTCGGGTTCTGACTCAGAGTCGGAACATGCATTTGATTCTGAAACCTTCAGCTCGGCCACCAATGACTGCTTGGCCCAACACTCACTTGTGTTGTGAGTGGAGCTCTTATGGAACTCACACCACCTTCCTGTGTCCTTTTTCAGCTTCGTGGCGCTGTTATTTGGTTGCAGCTTTGGCGGGTTGTCTTGGGCCGCCCTGCCTTGGCTTTGTCCTTTGTTCTATGGTTTGGGGTCACCTTTTCCTTGCTTCATATTCATAGATCCAAAGTCTTGCTTCTTCTATTTAAACTTTTGCTCGATCTTGACGACATATCGGTATGCCGTGCCGAGCGAGGGGATGTTCAAGAATTCTATTTCTTCCTGGATGTACTTGTGCAAGCAGCTGTGATATTTGAGTACCGAATGCTACTCTGAATCCTTGATACCCAACTTTGTGCGAAGGGTATGGAAAATATTGGTAAACTCCGGCATGTCTTGGTCCCTTCCCTGCCGTAGCGTGGTCCACTTTATGTATTGATCTTCATAGCTTCCGGTAGGGTAGTACTGCTCCTTGATGGTAGTGCGGAATGAATTCCAAGTGGGTGCAGCTGAAAACAATGAGGTCATACTTTCGTCCTTTTGCTCACGGTAGGTTTCCCACCAGTACTTGACGTGGGGGGCGGCTTTGAGAAGAGAGAAAGTAATCTTTTCCCAGCCAGAAAATTCATGAACAGAAAAATACCCTTCTAGTAGATTTAACCATTTATCTATGGCGTCTACATCTACCTAACCCTCAAATATGGGAATGTCAAAGTTAACTTGTACCTTAAAGGGTGTGGCGCTTCCAGAGTAGTTGCTGGAAGTAGATGTGTCGCCCCTAGGTAGCCGCTGAAGGATTTGGGCAAAGTTGTCCTTTGTTGCTCGAGGGCCTCTTCGAGCAAGATTTTGATAGGATCTCCTGCCCCCTTGTCTTTCCTTTCATCTGCCATGGGAGGCCGTCAGGATTTTTGAGGCTAGTCTTACAAAGGTTTGACCAGTTCCATCCCTAACTCCTTATATCCCGACCTCGTTGGGGACATGCAAAGAAAGATAGAGAAAGAGCAGACCGCTTCGATACCACTGATCTGGGTTTAAACAGGAACGCAACAAATTACAAATACAACCATACATATAGAGATGCAACATAAATAATACTTCATTTCATTACAGTAAAATAATGAAAATTGCTTACAAACAAAAATGGAAATAAACTAGCTAGGGCAATGGTAGCTTATCTCTGAGAACAGATGTGGCAGCGACATGCCTCTAAATTGTGTTACAATGAGGCTCAAAGGCCTATTTATTGTTGAGAAACAATGGAAAACCCTAAACATCCAAAAACCTAACCCTAGAAGATGAAATGCCAAACTGTGGACCCTGTTTGGGTAAATTGGTACATCAACTTCCCAGGGTCATAACTTTGGCATACGATTTGCGTTTGACACACACAATATCTTGTTAGAAAGATCTATCAGAGAACTACTACTTTGGGAAGACGAACATTGGCCAATGGATCCATGTTGCTCCCATTTTTCCCAAAAACGTCGTTTAGGGCCTCAAAAAAGCTCCGGAAGTTTGGGACCCGAAAAACTACTAAAAATAATAAACTGTGCTACAATTAAGGAAACTGAAAAGCTGAAAGAAACAATGGTGGGGGTCCAAGTGGACTTGGCAGGTGGCGACCAAGATCCACCTAGATCAGCCCAAGATGCAAAAACACATAACTAGTTCATCAAAGGATGCATGCATTGTTGTACCAACAATCCTAGTAATGGGAAATAGCGTCTATAACATCCCTTAAATGTACCCTCTCTTTAGTGAGAAAGAATTTCCATGTACATTGTGGGATGTTTACCAACAACTAGGAAGGGAAATGACTACTTGTTTGTGGTAATTGATATGCTCAACAAGATGTGTGATTTGATTCCTTACAAAAGGACCATTAGTGGAAAAGAAGCAACGAACTTGTTCTTTGGACAAGTCTAGGTGCACTTCGAGTTACCAAGGAGCATCATTTCTAGTTGGAAGACAATATCTTCTAGTGCATTTTGGACTACACTGTGGGAGAAGATGGACACAAAGATAAAGAGTTCTACATCATTCCATCCTCAGACAAATGGGAAGATAGAAGTAGTCAACAAGAATTTGGTGCAACTTTTGAGGGGTTACAATTAGAAGCATCAAAAGACCTGAGATGAAAATCTAATATATATACAACATTATTATAATAAATCAGTCGACACGTCTACTAGTAAGTCCCCATTTGAAACTTGTTTTGGACACTTTCCACCTTCGATTTTGGATATTGCATATGATAACCAACGAGGAGTCAGGGAGGATCTTACAGGAGATGCATTGAGGGGAGAAAAAATGTTTAGAATATTAGGAAGATCCATGTATAATTACGTGAGACATTAGAAGTCACAAGAAAAATACAAGGCCAAACATAGTCAACACAGAACAGAGAAGTCGTTCAAGGTGGGAGACATAATATGCTTAGAGTTGAACAAGGAGAGGGTACAGGGTCATGGTAAGAAAATCTAGGCTCTGTAGTATGCTCCCTTTGAGGTACTAGAAAAGGTGGGAGATGATGAATATAGTCTCAGTCCACCCCATACATGTGCATTTAATCAGTTGTGAATGAAAATAATCTAAAACTTTATGAGCCTTCCATGCTAAATTAGGAAGTGGAAAAGGTCCTACCTTCTATAGAGGATTTGACACCAGATGATCAAGTAGAGTTGATAGCAAATATAGTTTTGTAGAAGAGGTCCAAAACTACAAAACATGGGCAACATGACCTTTGGTAGACTAGGTTGAAAGGACAACTTTTAGGCAAGGCTAAATGGTACATCTAAGAGAAATTGGAGGAAATATTTCCTCACCTCATTTAGTAGAAGCTTTTGGGGACCAAAAACCTCCCAAAATGGGGAGGTGTGATTTATATTGGATCATTATATTGTTTTTCATTCATATTGATGCTTTCAAAGTGGAAAAAGTGGAGAAATAAGCTCATAGGGCCATTTTCACCGATCAGACCCAGTTTGAGAAATTGGGGTTTCAAATCTTCTTGTAGCATTTTGAAACATCAAACAACGCTTTTGGGGGAAAACACATTGTTTCTTTAGCGCCACACCCTTTTTCCCTCTTCTACACATAGAGACCCTTCCAATGACGCAAGAATTACCTCAATCAAAGTGCGTATGAAAAAATTATACCGTTTGGAAGTTGACCTTCTTGTTTTGTCCACCATAATTCAAGAGGATGCCACGTGAGACCCCATTATTCATGGAAAGGGGCTAGCCATGTGATAATGATGAAGAAGACCCTAGAAGAGTCTATACTATAGCTCTAGTTAAGAGTTGAAGGAGTTAAGCCTAACCACTAGTAGTTTATCAGGTTGTGTTATAACCAAACTACTAGGAGGAAAAGGGGTTCCATTCTTCTTTTCGAGGGCATTTCATTCCATAAATGAGCAGAGTAGCCAAGAGGGATAGGGAGAGAGCACAAATAGAATATTTTTGCATTGTAGTAGTTCATGTGCCACAACCTTACTTCTTTATACTCACAATGATTTTCTATTTAGAGCCTCACCTTCTAGCTGGGTTTTCTCCCGAAAGGGTTTACGAGGATATATCTTGTGCCAATCGTGGTTTGTGATTTTGTTGTTGTTGTTGTTATCTATTTTATGTATAATTATAATTTGAATGCATATGTAATAAACAATAATTTATAGATCCATAAATCTAAAGAGAAATAAATGCTCAAAGTGTATATTTTGGATTTTAAAATATATTTTATCAGATCTATTGTGACAAACTATCTGGTGGAATATCCACAACAATTTATGGATCATGTGAGCTTGTTTGTTCAAGGTCGTAGAGGTAAATAAAAGTGTTAAACATCATGGAATTGAGGATGCAGAGCGACAATGCTTTTCAATAAACCCTAAATGGATTTGATAGCAAGAGGCTTGGGATAGGAAAGAGACAACAAAGAATAGGGTTTGGGATCGGTGTGGAGTGGAGCCCACTACCTAGCTAATATGCTTAAAGAATTGGAACTAGGAATCACAACCTTTATGTAGATTTAGAAGAGGAAGTATATTGAGTTTGACCGAAAAATATATTCTCTATTTTCTCTAGTTTCTTGCATTTTTTCACACCTCCACCTTTAACCCAAGAGGTGACAATCCTTCTGTTTGGTCCCTATGTCTGCAAGGGATTCTTTTCATTATGCCAATTTAATGATATTATACTTGTAACGATTTCAATTTAAAATACATATATATGATGGATCAATTAAACATGGACATGTGTTTTGTGGAAATGCTTAGAAAGCTTAATTCTAACCCATTTCTCTAAATTATTTGTAAATTTTCATATTAGTATATTTATCAATTTAGTATATATATATATATATAGGTCATGGGGAAGTCAAACATCAATTTGGTATATGAGACCCCCTTGTTTGATTGCTAAGTCTACGAAAACATACATACTCTACTCTAGGAGGAAACACATACTCTTAACCACTAAACCCACTCACAATGTATATATATATTTTACAAATAAATTATATTTTTTTAATTAACACTATTTATATATGATAACATGTTAATTTAAGACCAACTTTTTCTGATGAAAATGTATCTAAAATTATTTAAAAAAATCCATTTTAAAATTTGATTTTTTTTCTTTTAAATAAGGGAGGAAAATATAAATATTAGTCCCTCGATTTTTCGCCGACTTGATAATATTCATTTTAAATGTTGAAATTCTGCTGGGACGTGCTCATGTGGATTTTTTTTTAAATTCTGCTGGGATGTGCTCATGTGGATTTTTTTTTTTTTTTTTTTGGAAAAACTGATTATAACTTCAAGTTGAAGAAATGCGTCACATTAAAAAAAATAAAAATTTAATTAGAATACTTCGAATTTAAAATTATTTATTTATTTAATATTTGTTCTCGTGAGATGAAAAACAAAAACAAATGGGTATGAAAATGAAATGATAGGCCTTGTGACATAACATGATAAACCTTCCCAACTCCTCAAGGAATTTTCATGTACCATCAAGATAATGTTAAGCATTTCATGTCCAGTAAAGATGGGGTTAGGTGTACCTTGTGACCACCACCTGAAATTAAAAAGGGCGGCTGACAGGGAATGTATTGTTTTCAACTTTGGGTTAGATTAACCTCAAATCTGAGCTGTCAAACAATGCCTTACCGTTCTTTATGTTCGGTTTGTACGTAACAGGATTCGATATGAGCACGGCACCTCCGAGCTACATATTAAGCGCCAAACACGTCATTTGACGCAAGTGATAAGAATTTCAGGCGTAGAAATTCATAAATTGAATGGCAGGCCTGGAGGCCGCGTGTGACAGATGGAAGCTTCGGGCATAGAAAAGGGAAAGGCCTGACGTATAGCAACGCAAGTCCTGGAATCTCATCGCTTGTTTTCTTGATCCGGGCCGTGGCCTAAATTCCATGTCTGGGCTTCTTTAAAGAGCTATTCTTTACTTTCTTTTAACCCTTTCTTTACTTCTGCAATGGAGGATCCACTGTCTTATAGCAGTAGCCGGCGGAGCTTTAGCCAGGTACTGAGAGAGGCCTCTGTAAAACTTCCTTTCTCACCGCTCAACCTGCAAACGCGTGAATCCAAAGACGATCGCGAGTTCGAGTCCGAGGACGAAGAGTATTGGTCGCTGTCTAGACGTCGAGGAGCAGATTTTTGGAAGAAAAGGCAGACGTTTCTCCATAGCTACAGGTTTACCATCAAGAAGACCGTCCCCGAGAGGATTAAGGCCTCGTTGCGAAAGCTCAAGGCGGCCGTATGGACGATTGTGACCTGCAAATACAGTCATGTTTCTTCAGCCTCGAGGTTGAGGAGAGACGATTGCTGGTGCGAGGGAAATCAAGAAAGGAGAATTTAGGGTTTGGTAGTACCGGCGGGTCTGTAGCCGAGAAAATGGAATTTGGGGTCATCGCACAGTCATTGTCGAGAGGGGATTTGTTGGTTGTCAAATTACAGGAGAAAGGAGGAATTTTCTATCGTTTAGATGAGAATTTTGAAAAATATTAGTAACTCCGAAGATCAAATATTTACCCCGCCATAGGTAAATATTCCATAATTTATTTTATATAAGATATAGAGATAGGCTCTATTTATCTTAAGCTAGAGAGATCGGTTGTATTAAGAATGTTCGAAAAATATTAGTCACTCCGAACATCAGATATTTACCTCAGATATTTACCTCGCCATAGGTAAATTGTATTAAGGTTGTATTAAGAAGTGCGGCAAGCAGCTTACTAATAGAAAATGGAATCTTAATTTAAATCAATAAATTCTAAATTCATATAATTTAAATTATATTTATATAATTAAGATGGGTAAATGAATAAATTCATATAAGATGTGAACTGATAAATTAATTGCTTATTCAAGTATAAGGATATGCATAAATTTTGTTGAGTCCTAACCACTAAGAATTTTACACATTTGTATTTTTACATTTACTTTATTTACAATTTTACACTTACATTAGGGCGGATAACCACATAAATAACATAAATAATAGGGCTGATAACCACATAAATAATGGTAAGAAGTGATAACAACATAAATATATTTGTATTCATATCAATTTTTTTTAAATGTAAAGATTTGTTTAAATTATGGTGGAAAGTGACTATGAATTATTTTCAATATTTTTATTTTTGGATAGTTTTTCTACCCAACTCAAAAAATCATTGTACAAATATCTAAAAATCATACATGAAAATTGCAACAATATCTCTAAATTATACCATAAAATATGTGAATCATTTATCCTGATATTATTGTGCAAGGACTATTATAAAACTTTTAAATTATACTCCAATTAAATATTTGAAATAATATTAAAAAATAAATATTATAAGAAATAATACAAAAGTTTAATTATATAAAAACTAATTCAGTTAATTAACTGCGATAAACAAGTTAATAGATGACTTCGATATCGGTTTTGCATAACAATCACTTTAGATCGGTTAAGCCCTTGTATAAATGCTCATTAAATAATACAAAAAGTTTAATTATATGAAAACTAATTCAGTTAATTAATTGCGATAAACAAGTTAATAGATGACTTCGATATTGGTTTTGAATAACAATCACTTTAGATCGGTTAAGCCCTTGTATAAATGCTGGGTCTTTCTTGTAACTTTTTCTTACTTTATGCACGTGTAAAAATGCTTAGTCTTTCTTTTTACTTTTAAGACGATGGAAAATAATAGTGTAGTTATCGATATTTTGATTTATCAGTATATTTAAACTAGTATTTGCAAATTATTGTAAAGGCAGGCTGATAGCGTTAAACAGAGGGGAATGTAATTGCAGTTGATTTTTCAAAAGAGAAGTGCAATTGCGGTTAGGTTTTCAAAATGTCGCATAATATGGTCAGCTTACGAATTTCTACGATGTTATCTCATAAAACCTCAAAATAAAAAAAAATTAAATTATATTTTAGAAAATTGTTTTTCGGATTAATCACATTATAATAATATTTATTATACTTAAGAAATATCTTATACAAACCAAATTTTTTTTTTTTTTAACATTAAAATATCAAATTTATAATAATCTTATATATAAGTCTTTTAAGTGGCTTAAAAGTATGCATTTCCACTTAATGAAATTGTGATTTTTATTATTGGAAAAATTAAAAATATTTCTTAATTAAATTATACTTAATAAATATCATATACAAACTATACTTAAGAAAACCTTAACATTAAAATGTCAAATTTTCTTAACATTAAAATGTCAAATTTATAATAATCCCATGTATAAGAGTCTTTTAAGTGGCTTACGAATATGCATTATGTTTGATTTATAGTTGTTCCTCACATGAACACATGATGAATTGTATAGAAGTTGAAGATGACTTGCTATAGTTGGTAGGCATAGCAATACTTATTTTTTGGTTTGAATGTTTATATTTAATATATTATTTTTAATTAACAGATTTAGATTCTAGAAAGAGTTTTTAGGGAGAAATCACATAAGATAAATTTTTGGTCATGATGAACCATAGTGATTAGTCTAAATTTTTTCTCTTATTTGATTTCTACCAAAAGACTTTTCTTAATTTATTATAAATCACAAAAGTTGGAATTAAGAGATTTAGATCATATAATATTTTTTTTTGGTTAGATAATATTATATTGTTATTTGGTGCAATTTAATTAATAAGTTTTATGTTTTTATATTATATATTTTTTTTTCCAAGGAAAAAAGCGAACTTTTCATTAAACATAAAAAGTTACAAGCATATGCCAAAAGCATTCCGTTTGCTGTATGACTGAGTCATAGAGCTGCTACAAAAAGAACAAGCTATTTTGTGCCTCAAAGTCTGGTATATCAGCAGCTGAAAAGGAAAAAACAGCAGTTTCGTTTCCAGCCCTTATGTACCCAAAACCGTCAAAATGTAAAGGTCCCACTGTGTTTTTCCACTTACTATTTCCTGGGCTTCCTCTTAGGAGGAAAACAGCCCAAAACAAAAATAGTAAGTGACATATTCAGAGTACTGTGTTATAGTTCTTCAACAAGTAAAATACAAAAAACTAGTATCATATGTATCAGAAGTTTGTGCCAAAAATACCAAAACAAAATATAGATACAAAAGTTTTAAAGGACAGATTGATAAAACTTTAAGAGCATGGCGGCTGATCCGACACACGGATCTGTCCCTGGTATTCTTCCACTATTTTCCAGCTGCCCATAGCTTGCTGTAGACCTTCTTTAGAAAGGGTATCTGCTGTACCATTTCGCTCCCCGGAGGGTCTTCTGTTGGTGATGAATTCAATGAAGCTGGACGTTCGCTGATGGGTTGCTGAGACTGGGTTTCATTGACAGGCTCTGTTCCGGGCGATCTTTCTTTGTCGTGTTCTGATCCGTTCCTTCCATCCCTGCCTGGCGGGCTGACCGGGTTCTGTTCTCTTTCCTTCTCCCCCAGCTGGTAGTCCACCTCCATCGCTTCCATCGTCGAGGTCTTCTTAGTTCCCAAATCTTGAATCTGAGGTTCCTGAGCCTCGTATATGCCTTCATTCTCTGATGGTTTTTGGTATCTTCTTCTGCGCTTCCCCATGGGGCAATCCCTTGCAAGATGTCCGTAGACATGACATCTGTGGCATCTGAAAGGGAGATGCTCATAGTCGAGAATTTGCTCAAAGATGTATTCTCTGTACTGGATATTTATCTTTTCCGCCAGTCCACCCCTTGTGATCTGAATTTGAAACTACTTGAAATTTGTTTGCAAGGTATTCAATTCAGAAATAAACATGTTTAAAAGACTTCCATGTCTTGCAGAAAGGAAACACATGAACTTTTCAGCTGTTTATGACCCATCTAAGCATAGCAGAATTATTTCCTTTTACTGTTTAACACATAAAAACGAATTTGTTCTGCAAAATGAATCAACCACATATGCAAAAGAAGTTGATAAAGCAGTTCACCCCCTCCAGGGCTATGTCTGCTGGGTCCAAAGCTCCCAACCGGGCTTGTCCTTGTTTTTATTAAATGCTCAAATTGAAAATACAGCTGAATAGAAGCATCTACAGGAGAAATAGATGGTAGAAATGGATTCAGAACACTTGAATCCTTCAGGATTGGCTATTGGATCACCTCCAATGGATACCTGCAACCCTGTACAGTCTCCCCAATACTGGCCCCTAGTGGCTCCTAGAACTTTCATGGCTCCAAAACGTATGCAAATGACCTCTGATGGCTGTAAGACCTGCACCAATGGCTTCAGAAGGTCGAAAATACCCAAAAACAAAAAAAAATTCGTCCAAAACTGACTTTCTGGGCCAAAGTTATGGCCATTTACTCCTGACTGCCAGTTTGGCCTAACAAAACCCCAGTTACATTTAGTGACGGCCAGTTAAGCCCGCCAAATATGGCGGGACCGCCAAATTTGGCGCTCCGCCAAATAATCCGCCAACTGAATGCTGTTACATTTAATGCCTGCCTCGGATTCCGTGCTGACCGTTGGCGGGCTGGCGGTTTGCATAAGCACCTGGTTCCTGGTTACGGTCACATGGTATGGGGGCTGGCCCTTAGGGGCGGGCCCCCTACTTTCCCGCCCATAGCACAATTTAAATCTTTTAAATTCTTTTTACCGCCATTCTAACAACTCCGCCTCTTTGATGTGTTGGTAACGCATGCTGTTTGTTTCAAATAGGTCGTGGGTTCAAACCATGAAAGTTGCAAAATTTTTTAAACCATGCGCATACTGTTGCTGACGTCATCTGGGGGCCACGTAGCGCCCTTCGGGCCTGCCACGTGGCAGCCTCTGATTGGTGGCTGAAGAGGGAATATTCCCTGAAATATTCTGCGGAATATTCTTTTTTTAATTTTTTTTTTAAAAAATTCAAATTTTCTAATGTTTTGGGCAAAATATTCTTTTGGCCATATCTTCCTCATACGGCAACCGTTTTTCGAACCGTTTGCGGCGCGGGAATCAGGAGGACGAGAACTTTCCAGTCGTTCAGCTTTGAACTAGTTCCGAGCACTTTGAATTTTGAGCATTTTTACAGACTTAGGACATGAACACCTAATCACGCCTCCCCATTGGGAAGCTTTTGGACCCCAAAAGCCTTCAACTACCTGTTAAAGAGGTGAGGGTACAACTCCCTCACTCTGTCCACCTCCATCCACTTTGCCTTGTTCGGTTTGCTGCCTTTGAAACCAACCCGAACATAATCTACACTGCCCCTCCTTGAAGTGCGTGTCCTTCTGTCAAGGATTGTACCTTCTTTCAGCTCATCTAAGAATTCTGGCGAGAAATATTCTATAGATGGCAGCTGAAAAACACTTTCATGATCAGCAATCAAAGGAGGTTCATACAAACGTAAGTTCTCCACATTGACAACAGAATACATTTGCATGTAGGAAGACAAATCTAATTGAAAAGCATTATTTCCAACCTTCTTGAGGATTTTGAATGGACCATAATGAATAGGCTTCAGCTTTTTACCTTCTCCTTGCATCCTTTCCTTACTAATGTACAGCCATACCTCATCCCCTTCTTGAAACTTGTGATCGACTCTATGCTTGTCGTGTCTTTCCTTGTACTTGCCTTGACTCTTCTCAAGATGTTCTTGAATTTGCTGATGTATTTGCTGAATTCTTTCAATGAATGAACGAGCTTTGTCAATATCACTATGTCCCTCAATGGCAACATCTTTCTCAAGAATGAAATCAAGAGGTGATTTTGGCAAGTAACCAAAACAAGCTTCAAACGGTGAGGTGTTTGTGGAAGAGTGCTTGGCACGGTTGTAAGCATGCTGTATGTAGTGCAAATGTTCATCCCAAAGCTTGGGATGCTTGCTGCAATAACCTCTCAAGAGGTGCACAATGGTTCTGTTCACAACTTCGGTTTTTCCATCTGTTTGCGGATGGAAAGCAGTGCTTTTCTTCAACTTTGTGTCCATCATCTCCCATAGGTTGGACCAAAAATTCCCCACAAATCTGGAATCCCTGTCACTAATAATGGAAGTAGGCAAACCAAAGTGAATCCATACATGATGAAAAAATAATTCAGTAGTTTGTTCAGCAGTTATAGTTTTCTTACAAGGCATAAGTATACACATTTTGCTGAAACGATCAACTACTACATATAAATAATCATGCTGCTTTCTAGATTTTGGCAAACCTCCTACAAAATCCATAGAGATGCTCTCCCATGGTCTAGAAGGTACCGGCAAAGGAGTATACAAACCAAGCTTCCTATTGCTAGGCTTGCTTGTAGCACATAATGAACAACCTCTTATGAACCTTGAAACAGAATCTCCCATGCGAGGCCAATAGCAATACCTCTGTAGATGTGCAATTGTTTTGCTCACACCAAAATGGCCAGCAATAAGAGAAGAATGAGCTTCTCTTATGACATTTATCCGCTCCCCCTGTGGTATACACAACTTGCCCAGATGAAACAGCAAATTGTTATGCATGTGATAATCATTTTCCTCTACATGATTCCCTTTACTCAAGTTAGCATACACATCTTTAAAGTCATCATCAGATGCATATTGTTCTATGTAACTATCATGTACAATGGAATCATTCTTAAGTAAAGTAACAGCACCAATAATAGGCCTTGAAAGCATATCAGCAACCTTATTCAAAGTACCTTTCTTGTACCTTATTACCAAATGGAACTGTTGCAAGAAGCCCATCCATCTGAAGTGTCGTGACTGTTGTAACTTGCTTTGTGATTGCAAGTACTGTAAGGGCTGATGGTCGGTATGTATAACAGTTTCTTTGCCCATCAAATAGTGTTTCCACTTTTTGACGCTTTGTACTAACGCATACAACTCCTTATCATATGTAGGATAATTTACAACAGCACCATTAAAAGTTTCAAAATGAAAAGCAATAGGCTTACCATGCTGTAGAAGAACTGCACCCATAGCATAATCACTAGCATCAGTTTGTATCTCAAATGGCTGTCTCAAATCCGGTAATGCAAGGACTGGAGCTGAACTGATCTTCTCTTTCAAAGATTCGAAAGCTTTTTGCTGCTTGCCTCCCCATTGGAAAGCATGCTTCACACTTGTCACTGCATGCATAGGAGCTGCTATAGAAGAGAAGTTAGAGATGAACTTCCTCCAATATTGAGCTGCACCCAAAAAACTTCTTACCTCTGTTATGGATTTGGGAGTAGGCCACTTCACAATAGCCTCAATCTTAGTAGGATCAATTCTCAAAGCACCTCCTCCTACTATGTGTCCCAAATAAACCAAAGAAGTCTTTCCAAATTCACACTTTGACATTTTAAGAAATAACTGATTCTTCTTCAAAACATCAAGTACTTTTCTAACATGCATGACATGATCTTCTCTAGACTTGCTGAAAATTAAGATGTCATCTAAGTAGACAATAACGAAATCATCAAGAAAAGGACGCAAGACATCATCCATTACCCGCATGAAAGTTGCAGGTGCATTGCACAAACCAAATGGCATCACAAGCCACTCAAAGAGTCCTTGTTTGGTTTTAAAGGCTGTCTTCCAAATGTCACTTTCTTCAATTCTTACTTAATGATATCCACTGCGCAAGTCTAGCTTAGTGAAATATCGAGCATCTTTCAGCTGATCTAGCAAATCATCTATCCTTGGGAGTGGGTAACGATTCTTTACCGTTATCTTGTTCAAGGCCCTGAAATCAACACACATACGCCAAGTGCCATCTTTCTTTGGAATCAATACAATCGGTGACCCACATGGCGAAGTACTTGGCCTTATGAAACCCTTGTCCAACAAGTCCTTGATTTGCTTCTTTATTTCAGCATTCTCCATAATAGACATGCGGTACATGCCTATGTTTGGAAGAGGACAATCTGGATGCAAATGGATTTCATGTTGAATCTCCCTCTTAGGAGGCAAACCTGTTGGCTCCTGAAACATCTCATGATATGCATCAACTACATCATACAGATCTGATTTAAGTTTTGGATCACAATTTTCAAATGACTCATGATTCACATCAACCTTGGGCTTAATCATAAGAAGAACAAAATTCTTACTTGAATTGACCAGCCTTTTTACCTGTCCTGCATTCACCATCGCTATATTTGTCTTCTTGCGATGAGCTCTAACAATGAACTCCTTGCCATCTTTGAACAGATGATATTTGTTTTCATGGCGATGAAAGATAGCTTTCCGGTCAAACAAATAAGGACTTCCCAAAACAATTCCTGCTATATCAAAAGGTACCACATCAAGTTCAACTGTATCAATAAAATGTGCAGTAATTGCAAAGCGCAATGTGCACTTTCTTGAAACTTGTAAATTTGCATCCTTGCAAATCCATCCAAGTGGATATGGCTTCGGATGTGGAACGGTCTCAAGTTTAAGCTGCTTGACCAAGTCCTCTGATATAAGGTTTGCTTGTGACCCACTATCAAAAAGTGTGTCAATCTTAGTATGTTTTGAAATCACCCTCACATGAAACAGTTCAATTCTTTCTTCCTCCTTAGGAGCTTGTACATGGCAGTTTGAGGTACTAGTGCTAGCTTGAGTTTCAGTTTCTTTTCCCTTCAAGTTTTTCAAACCCATGGCTGTAATTTTGGTTTCATCACCTGAATCTTCCCCTAAATCTTGTGGTGTAGATGTAGTAGCAGCAGTTTTCTGTTTCCCTTTGGATTTGTTAGATTGAGGTCTTTTTTCAGGATGTAATTTCCAACAGTTTTTCTCCTCATGGCCTGGTTTAGAACAGTGTTTACATATCACTTTCTCACTCTCCTGCTTGACAGATGCATTCTTTTTGCCCTTTCCCTTGGAGGTTTTCTCTTTGCTTTTCCCCTTGGGGGGCTTGTTTCTACCCTCTTCAAATGTGTTTTTTCCCCTTGCCTCTAAATGGGTAGCTTGGACACAAACCTCGTCCAGGCTAGTAGGGTTAAACATCAAGATGGTGTGTCTAAGGTAGCTATGCAAGCCACCAATGTATTTCAGCAAGGTGTCTTGGTACTGTAAATCTACCCCTAACAAGAGAGCTCTTCTCCTGAATTCTTGGGTGTAGTCTTGGACACTCTGACCCTTAAGTTGTCTGAAATTTTGCCAGTTCATAATGGCTTTCTGCATGTGAGCAAGAGGATAAAACTGTTTTTTAATGGCTAACAGAAATTCAGGCCATGTTAAGGTAACCTTACCAAATTTCTTGATCTCCTCTTTAGTCTTGGCCTCCCACCAGACCAAAGCTGCTCCATCCATTCTCAAAGAAGCCAACTGAATCTTTGTGGCATCATCATGCATATTTTGGATCCTCAAGTAAACTTCCAACTGCCTAATCCAGTTGTCAAGCTTTTCTGCATTCACTTCACCATTAAACATAGGTAATTCGAATTTTACATCAAGCTTCAAAAAAGGATTTTTTCCAGAGGATCTATGCTTATGGACAGAAGAAGACGAGGATGAAGAGGAAGAAGGTGAAGATGGGGGTGGTGGATCACCATTACCTCCATGTCCTTTCTTGGAATGATCATCATCCTTCTTACCTCCTGAAGAGCCCTCTCCTTCATGTGGATGTTTGGACCCTTCTCCAGCCAATTTCTCATTTCTTTCTTGGTACAATATCCTCACCATTTCAGTGAGATCTAAGAAAGCCTTTATGAAGACTCTTTCTTCTTCTCTTGGATCTGTCTCTAGAGGAATTTCTCCTTCATGTTCAGACATCCTTGAAGCTTCTGCTGAGACTCTTGAGGGTGAAATTGAAGGTGGAGGTGATGGCTCTCTGGCCTTCCTTGACTGAGGATTCTCTCGTTCTCTAGTCAACTGTCCTTCCCCTCTTTTAAGTTTCAACCTGGTAAGCATCAATACTTGCAAGACAATTAGAAGATCTTTGCACAAAAACAATCAAAAGACAACTACACCAGAGATTGACTGAAAAGAGCATTTATCTACTTTGCAATTGTATAACAAGAGCATTTCGAAGGCTTCCTGGCTCAGTTCAGGCTCTGTCTATAGCTTATTTGACTGATTTTGATACAAAGAAGCAACAATCTAGCTCTGATACCAACTTGATCTGAATTTGAAACTACTTGAAATTTGTTTGCAAGGTATTCAATTCAGAAATAAACATGTTTAAAAGACTTCCATGTCTTGCAGAAAGGAAACACATGAACTTTTCAGCTGTTTATGACCCATCTAAGCATAGCAGAATTATTTCCTTTTACTGTTTAACACATAAAAACGAATTTGTTCTGCAAAATAAATCAACCACATATGCAAAAGAAGTTGATAAAGCAGTTCACCCCCTCCAGGGCTACGTCTGCTGGGTCCAAAGCTCCCAACCGGGCTTGTCCTTGTTTTTATTAAATGCTCAAATTGAAAATACAGCTGAATAGAAGCATCTACAGGAGAAATAGATGGTAGAAATGGATTCAGAACACTTGAATCCTTCAGGATTGACTATTGGATCACCTCCAATGGATACCTGCAACCCTGTACAGTCTTCCCAATACTGGCCCCTAGTGGCTCCTAGAACTTTCACGGCTCCAAAACGTATGCAAATGACCTCTGATGGCTGTAAGACCTGCACCAATGGCTTCAGAAGGTCGAAAATACCCAAAAACAAAAAAAAATTCGTCCAAAACCGACTTTCTGGGCCAAAGTTATGGCCATTTACTCCTGACTGCCAGTTTGGCCTAACAAAACCCCAGTTACATTTAGTGACGGCCAGTTAAGCCCGCCAAATATGGCGCTCTGCCAAATAATCCGCCAACTGACTGCTGTTACATTTAATGCCTGCCTCGGATTCCGTGCTGACCGTTGGCGGGCTGGCGGTTTGCATAAGCACCTAGTTCCTGGTTACAGTCACATGGTATGGGGGCTGGCCCTTAGGGGCGGAGCCCTACTTTCCCGCCCATAGCACAATTTAAATCTTTAAAATTCTTTTTACCGCCATTCTAACAACTCCGCCTTTGTGATGTGTTGGTAACGCATGCTGCTTGTTTCAAATAGGTCGTGGGTTCAAACCACGAAAGTTGCAAAATTTTTTAAACCATGCGCATACTGTTGCTAACGTCATCTGATTGGTGGCTGAAGAGGGAATATTCCTTGGAATATTCCAAGGAATATTCCTTGGAATATTTTAAGGAATATTTTGCGGAATATTCTTTTTTTTTAATTTTTTTTTTTTTTTTTTAAAATTCAAATTTTCTAATGTTTTGGGCAAAATATTCTTTTGGCCATATCTTCCTCATACGACAACCGTTTTTCGAACCGTTTGCGGCGCCGGAATCGGGAGGACGAGCACTTTCCAGTCGTTCAGCTTTGAACCAGTTCTGAGCACTTTGAATTTTGAGCATTTTTACAGACTTAGGACATGAACACCTGATCACCTTGGGTTTAGGTTCACCAAAATCCGAGCCATCGCCATATTGTGAGTTTGAAGAAACGACATGTCCGCCTCCAGGAAGGTGCCCAGCCTGTTCCCTATAGATCTAAAAACCGATTCTACCTAGAGGAAAGAGGGCAGACCTGGGGCTCGCACCCAAACTGGAAATGTATCAGTCTTTTCATGCATGGCATCAAACATTGGACTCCATCTCTTGAATAGTATCGGATAATTGCCGAAAGCCCAGTTCCTTGCCATCACCCAGTCCGCCGCTTCTTTGTTTGCAAAAATCACCTTGAACCATCCTTTTGCCAGGGCTGCTACCTTGAATTCCTTGACTAGATCCGTCTGCCATACCTTCTCTCCCCACTTTTCAATGAATTGTGTCGTATACTTCTTTCCTCTTGCTCTCCCAACTAGGGTGCATTCGGCCACCACTATTGCCTCCTCCACTTGAACGTCCATCCCCAGCACTAAGTTATCTTCAATGACCGCCTTCTTAATGGGCTTCGATTTTTTCCTTTTCTCTCCAGACTTTTTTGCTACCAAGCCCTCCTCCACTGCCTGAGTGTTTACAGTCTTCGGGGGTATCCCTTCTTGATTTTCAGAGGGAGCCTTCTGAGTGGTAATTCCTGGCAGCGCGTCATCTTCTGTAGGTTCCTTTAACTCCTCTGTGGGTTTTTGCACCCCTTCGGGTCCCTCATGGCCTAATCTGATGAGAATGGGTCCCGACCCCGTATACTCTCCAGATCCAATATTATCCACAGCAGGGGTCCGGCTAGGGCTTACCAAGCTCTCGGCATTTACGGCTCTGATTACTGCCGGCCTTCTTTCATTGCCTGCTCTGTTTTGGAACTCTCGAACCGCCCCGAAGTTTACAATATCCTCAAGACCCCCTGAAAGTTTCGGGCTCGTAATCAAACCCTTCCCTTTCCTTTCTTGTATCAGACGAGAGATGGCGCATAGACTATAGTCATTCCTTAGTCTCTCCTCCTGAGGCCCCTTTGTGGCGGATCTGCCTTGCACCTCCGGGTCAACGCTTTCTTCCAGTGAGATTCTAGGGCTTGACTGGAAAACATCGCCTTCCACAGAGGATTTCACGCACCCCTGGCCGTCTACAGCGCCGAAATACCAATCCACATTTCGGGTTGTGATCTCCTTCCCCCAGACAGATAAAATGTCCTCCGGCGATGGTTCCAGATCGAGAGCCTCCCAATGTTTTACCATGGTTAAAACCTGCATGCAAACCCTAGGAACCGCCACCGGCTTGTTCCTCTCTCAACAAAATGGATCGTGACCTCCGGTTCCGGTGCCAGCACATAGAAAACGGACCTTTTGAGCTGAAACCCTTTCCCCACCGAGAAAATACTATTAAAAAAGACCCACCTGTCAACGTCGAATCTGCCTTCTGTCATTCAGTTCACGGTTTCCACGTAGTCTGCTACGTACAGACCCCTTCTCCCATCGTATCTTCCAACTCCTGCCCGGTTCCTTTGTCCTTGTCCAGGGCGGCCATGCCAACCCTACCCTGGCACCTGCCTGCGATCCCCTTTCGGCCCCATCCGATTCATCTTTATATATATATATATATATATATATATATATATATATATATATATATATATATATATATATATATGTTAAATTAATAAATATTTTGGTTTTTTTTTTTTTAAAGTATTTTGGTCAATTTTATTCAAAATTTGGTAAAGGTAGTTTAAAATTTCAAGTTTGAGTTGTGCGATATGCAAATTTTGAGAGTGCTTTATGGTTTTTAGGACATTGAGTCTATATATACATTCATGAACTCATTTTAAATAATAAATCACAATCACAATCTCACTCAAACTTGTATAGATAGACTCAAGACAAAACTTCTATTAGTTAAACTAGTCCTAATTAAAGAAGTCATTTTTTTTATGATTACCTTAATAAACGTAACCACCTCTCCCAACATTTACCTGCTTTTACAATCTCCCAGGGTAAATGCAAGGGTGAGTGCTACTATCACATGACCCTACCTCCAAATTCTAGTTATGGAAGTGGGGCCTACAATTCGACCACAAATTGACATCCCTCAGAAACCACAGATCCCTCACAAAGCTGCAAACCACCCCAATTAGTCAATCATTGAGCTGGAATCCTTTCATACCGACTTAACACCCTAACCGCACCCACAACACATCATGCGATTATGAGGCTATAACCGCACTCATAAGTATGCTTCCATGTAGTTATGACTTAAATTTCTCAATTCAGTGCCAGTGGTTCTAAGATCTACGCCACTTTTCTAGGCTAGCTTGCAAACCACTACCTGTAACTTTCTAGAATCATGATTAAGGTGATAATGATGCCAAACATTCAAAATTGAAGCAAGAACTTAACCTAGACTACCTAGTACACATTATACAGTTCGCTAAACATATGGTAAACATATGACTTATAGGTCATGAATGCATATATGATCTTTAATCTTTGAACTTCATCTGAGAATCAACAAGGTTTAATGTCCTCTCAAGTAGCTGCAACAACACATGTTATCCCATGCATTCACCAACCATTCAAATACTTAACAAATCATGAATAAGAGTCATAGCTAGAGCACATTATAGAACCATGTTTATAACCAACATATAACCAGAATATTACCCATGACAAATCAGTCATCAAATCAACACAATAACAAGTACAAGTGCTCATGGATCACAATAGAAAAATATCTCTTTTTAACTTATGCAAAAGCCAACCAAGTCAGGGACTTCCACATACCACTCGACCTTAGGTTGGGCTAAACCAAATCTTTCTTTCATCCAATCAACCCTATGTCATATTCCAAGCATGAATGTGGGATCTCATGGGATAAACCACAACATAATCAACCAGGGAATGTGGAGGTTAAAACCACCTCCACCCTCAAGCTATTGTGATCTCACCTAAACCTGCCCCGAGATCACAAAACCAAACCGAACTTGGATGCCTCAAAATTTCTTCACCATACCTTGAGGAATTTTCCTATCTCCACCCACTTGTTGAGGGATTCCCAAAGAAAACCATCTCCAACCCCAACCCTTGGGAATTTTCCTAAGATCACCTCACATGGTTCTAAAACCTTCCAAAAATCCAAAGCTCAACCGAGAATGAATCCCATCACACCTTGCTTATCTAGGAAGTGGCAAGGCAAGGCTGAAACCATTATTAAACCAGGCAAAACCCATGACAATGACAACAAATGAACCAAATATACAAATGCATGTACCATGCATTCACACCTTAGCTAGGAAATCACACATGCAATCTGTTACCTGCAAGATCTTCCTAGTAAAGTTGTTGATCCAATGTTCTCCTTGCTTCCCTTTGCTTCTCCTTTCTCCAAAGCCAAGTAAATGTCAAAATGCTCAAAGAATACAAGTGTGCAAGAGTGTATGAGAGAGAGAATAAAAGGAGAGAGCCAAACTAAATTGACTAAAATCTCTATCTCTGATTCCTTTTTATTATTGATCTCCCTTTTTCTTTATTTTCCTTCATTTTTCCTCTAATTTCCCTTGCATGAAATTTTGTGTCTCTTCACCTTCCTTTTCTCCCATTTTCCTTTATTTTCATAATTAAATGTCAATTATTTCCTTTTTTCCTTTGTCAATTTCCATAGCCATAAATAAACCAAAAGTGATGTCCACTATAGTGCTTGGCCAACATTCAGCTTGAAATATGTGTCCCATGACCTTGGTCTTATTTTTCATTTATTACCTTTATTACATTAACTTTAACCCGAGGCTGTTACAAACCCCTCCTCCTTAGGGGAACACCATCCTCAGTGTTCTATGACACCTATGACCAGCAAATCACTGAAAACAAAACATACTGCCTGTGGAGATTTATAACAAAATTCATTACGGTATATCTATATCTATCTATATATATATATATATACACACACACACCAAACACTCATTTTCTTGAACCAACAAATAATGAAGGATATAAATCCCGCATCCGATCAACCATCTAGAATGTAGGCTCATTGGGGCCAAAGTGCTTCCACTGCACTTTATTTTGCTCTATTACTCGTTCTGGAGCATGAGTTGTTTCCACTGCAATATGCCATGAGGTTCTGGCTGGAACTCTCCCTTTGGTCCCACTTGCAATACAAACCAATCAATCACATGATAAACATATTGCACATATCCCTCAAGTAATGAAACATGGAAAAAATCCTGGACATTCACTATTGGCGGTAATGCAAGTATATATGCCACTAGTCCAATCCTCTCAAGGATCTCAAAAGGCCCACAATACCGAGGTGCTAGCTTAGCACGTGATCTAATCCTCAAAGAGCTTATCTTGGGCTTGATGTGCAAGTACACATGCTCTCCAACCTACAACTCCTTGAATGTTATATGTTGATCCACATAACTATTTTATTTGTCGTTTGTTGCTTTGAAATTCCTCTTAATAACCTACATCTCTTGCTCCATCTAAACCAACATATTTGGTCAAATCAACAACCTGTTCACTGAATCACTCTAGTTGATGGGAGTATTAAAACTCCACCTATAAATAGACTCAAATGGACTCATCTTCAAGGATTCCTGATACCCATTATTATATGCAAACTCTACTAGTGGAAGATACTACCCCCCACTTCCTTTGTTGATGCATAACATACATCCTCAACATATCCTCAATAATCATGTTAACCCCCTTTGTATGTCCATCTTTTTGTGGATGATAAGATGTACTGAAAACTAACTGTCCCCAAGCCTGCAAACAATTCCTTTCGAAACCTAGAAGTGAACTTAACATCTCTGTCTGATATGATCTTCTTAGGAACACCATACAACCTCATTATCTCCTTGATGAAGATCTGAGCTACCTCATTAGCTAAATTAGTATACTTAATTGCAATGAAGTGAGCACCTTACTTAATTTGTGAACGACAACCATGATAGAATCACGCTGCCTCGATGTCCTCGAAAAAAATATAATTAAGTCCATGGAAATGACCTCCCATTTCCACTTTGGAATCCGAATAGGCTGTAATAAAGTAGCTGGATGCTTACACTATGATTTCACTTGCTAACAATCCAAACATCTCACAAAAAACTCAACCACCTCATTCTTCAAATTCAACCAATGATAGAACTTCTTACCTGCAGTCAATGTCTTTTGATATCTTGAGTTACCTGAATACAACTTGACATGAAACTCCCTCAATATAAGCTTCTTGATCTCACTGCTATTCGACACATAAATCTTGTTCCTGAATCTGACCAAGCCATCTACCATGAGGTGATACTCCTTATCCATATCCCCTTCACCCTGATGCTGCAACATGTGCTTCAACTACTGGTACCTATCATCATGTTGTCTTACTTGCAAGATCCACTCATGCAAATCTATCCCATAAGAGCTCACAGCTGAAATATGATTCACTTGCACTCTCCTACTGAGATCATTTGCAACCTTGTTCTCCTTTCCCTTGATGCATCTTATCTCAAAGTCAAACTCACTGAGGGTATCCAACCATCTAACTTGCCTGACATTCAGATTAGGTTGGTCAAACAAGTACCTCAGCCCACTGTGATCACTCATCAAGATGAAACTCTTGCCAAGAAGATAATGCCTCCACATCTTTAAGGAATGAATGATAATTGCTAACTCAAGATCACGAGTCATATATTTTTCTCTTTTTCATTCAACTTCCTTGAATCATAGCATACCACTTGTCCTTCTTGCATCAGGACTCCACCAAGTCTTTTCTTGCAAGCATTTGTACAAACTGTTAGGTCTCTATACTATTAGAGTAGCCCTTTATTGTTATTAGTGAAATCCCCTTATTGTATTGTTGTGCCCATGTATTCCTCATATTGTTATTATTGTACCCCATAGAAGCCCACTATTGTTATTGTTGTGCCCTTACAATATTGTTGTTATGTAGGCTCTCATTAGATTGTGACCCCTTAGACTCCTATATATAGAAAGGAGGTCTTATCATTTGTATCATCGAAGAATTGTTAATTTGTGTAATGTAAAGGAGGTTTACCCCTCGAAGAGACTTATTTTGAAGTCGTTGATCTATCTCTTCTTCTATTTTATGAGTTGGTTTCATAACATTTGGTATCAGAGATTTGGATTCTAGGGTTTCACTGATTCAAACAAGTCATTGTGGAATTTTCACTATAACTTTTTTTCTACGAAGCTTCAGAAGATAAAATTAAAACCTATATGAGATGAAATCTTGATGAACCTCGTGATCAAATTTAAGATCTTTCCCCTCTATATTTTCTGAGATATGATCGAAGGAAGTTAGGGTGTTTTCAGGATCCTAAATTCCATCTCAAACAGGTGGCCTTTGGAAAATCATCATAACTTTCTCTCCGAGCATCAGATTCAAATTTTGTAAAAATTTACAGAAAGAGGACAAACTATAGTTTTTTGGGTATCATGTTCAAGGCCTAAGGTCGAAAAAGTGACACATGGCATGTCATACAAGTTCGCTCTACTGAATTAGTCTATAATCAGGTCATCGTGGAAGATTGGGCATAATGCTTTCTTCGAGAATCCAATCTTGATCAGACTTGTGCGGTTGGAAAGAGGACTCATAGGGCTACCACAGGATGAAATTTCAAAACTTGGAGATCCAAAATTACAGAGTTACGATTGATTAAATATCAAGCTCCTAAAAGCAAGAAAAAGAATGACTCGAATGAAAAAAATAGAAACACCTAGTAAGCAAAATTGGATGGATGATTTGAAAAATGTGATAGAAGCTAAGATAAATAGTTTTATCTATGCCATGGAAGCTAATATTGATGGTATGGAAACATATTTGAAGAAATAAATGGAAGGTTTGAAGGAAGGTGGGACAAAGCTGCTACAAGAAAGGCCTCCTAATGGGAAAAAGGTAGTAGAGGAAACTCATGATGAGAAAAAAATAAATGTTAATCATGATTTTATAGAATCTAACATTGGATTGAATACCCACCATATTCCAAAGATAGATATGAGGAATTTTGATGGCAAGGATCTGGTAACTTGGATACTACATATGGAGCTATATTTTGATCTACATGATGTGCAACCACCACAAAAGGTATGTATTACAACTTTATATTTAGAACCCAGTCAGTTTTCATGGTATTGATCACTTTGCTCTCATAAACAAATGGTAATTTGGTCCATTTTTATGGAGGAAAAGATAGCATAGTATGAGGATAGAAAGAGCAACAACTTCTTTAGCCAGTTGATAAATCTCAAACAAAAGGGTTCAATGACAAAGCACATTGAAGACTTCCAAAAATTGAATATAAGGGTAAATGATATTCCAGAGAAGCAGAGGAACTTTAAAGGATAACATTCAACATGAGGTTCGTCTTTGGGAACCTGATTCATTGGAGAATTTAGGTTGGCAAGAAAAATTGAAAACAAAATTATGGAAACAAGGAATCCTACTACCCACAATTATAAAGATGGAAGTGTTGTTGCTTCTAGCCTTCCAGAACCTACAAGGTTGACACCACAACAATTGGAAGAAAAAAGAGAAAAAGGGATTTGTTATAGTTGTGATATAAAATACACTAAAGGTCATAAGTATGTTGAGAAGAAATTATTTTACATCGATTGTGAAGAGGAGGAAGAAAAGGAACAAGAAACCTCAAAAGAAGAGGATAAAATCCAGGAACCAACCCCAGAGAAAGAAGAAATGAATCCGACCATATCTTGTAGTGCATTGGCACTTTATGGACATCATCCACCATCCATCACATCATCTTTAAGAGAAAATTCTAAGGTTGAAGCAGTGGAAGAGCAAATCTAGCATCAAAAACAAGTTCTCAAACTCTTAAAGTATAACCTCACTTTGGGGCATAATTGAATGAAACAACATGCAGATCAACATCACAAAAAAAGAAGTTTTGATGCAGGCGACTGGGTACTTTTACGTCTACAACCATACAAATAAATGTCCCTCAAGCAAGCTAATAAGGATAATAAATTATCACCAAAGTACTATGGTACTTACAAGGTATTGCAAAAGATTGGTTCTATGGCATACAAATTGGAGTTTCCTGCATCTTCCCGAGTGCATGTAGTTTTCCATGTTTCAAGCTTAAAGAAGGTTATAGGTGGTGACAAGCTCCCAGTTCAAACAATATTGTCTGAACTTGATGAGGAAGGAAAAATCATATTGGAACCTGAAGCAGTCATGGAAATAAGAACCCGACAACTACGAAATCGATCAATTTCAGAGTATCTCATCAAGTGGAAGAACTTACCGGCTGAAGATTCCACATGGGAGGATGAGAATTTTATACAGAAGCATCCAAAACTACTCAAGCGTTGAGGACAACACTTTTTGAAGGAGAGGGGCATGTTAGGTCCCTATACTACTAGTGTAGCCCCTTATTGTTATTAATGCAACCCCCTTATTATATTGTTGCACCCATGTAGTCCCCATATTGTTATTATTGTGTCCCATAGAAGCCCACTATTGTTATTGTTGTGCCCTTACATTATTATTGTTATGTCAGCTTTGATTATATTGTGACTCCTTAGACTCCTATATATATAAGGGAGGTCTTATCATTTGTATAATCCAAGAATTGTTCATTTGTGTAATGTAAAGGAGGTTTCCCCCTCGAAGAGGCTTATTTTGAAGTTAGTTATCTATCTTCTCTTCTATTTTTTGAGCTAGTTCCATAACATTTGGTATCAGAGCCGACATAATAATAACAATATCGGGACTACATGGGCACAAAAATACAATAAGGGAGTTGCACTAATAACAATAAGGGGCTACACTAGTAGTATAGGGGCCTAATAGAAACCAAAAACTCCTTATCAGGATCTGCAATATTCAAAACTGGAGCATTTGTAAGCAAATGCTTCAACTGCTCAAAACTAGTTGCACACTAAGTGCATTCAAACTTCTTTCCTTTCCTCTGCAAAGATGTAATAGGATAGGAAATCCATGAGAAGTTCCTTATGAACCTCCTATAATAACTTGCTAGTCCCATGAATGATCTCACCTCATCCGCATTCTTAGGAGCTGGCCGGTCCATGATGACTTTAATATTTTCTGGGTACACTGTTATCCCTTTCTTAGAAACAACATGCCCCAAGTAATGGACCCAAGTCTGAAAGAAACTACACTTGTTAATATTGGTGTACAACTGATACTCTCTCAAAAATTTTAACACTGATACCAGGTGCTCTGCATGCTCTTCCTCATTCCTAGAATATATTAATATATCATCGATGAACATGATCACAAATTTGTCCAAATAAGGATACAACACACTGTTCATCAAACACATGAAAGTAACTAGAGCATTAGTAAGACCAAAAGGAACCACCATAAACTCACAATGCCCATACCTAGTATATAATGTGGTCTTATAGATATCTTCTTCTTTGATGCGCACTTGATGATATCCTGATCTCAAGTCAATCTTTGAGAATATCGTTGTTTCCTTCAGCTGATCAAACAAGTCATCAATCCACATCAAAGGATACCTGTTCTTGATAGTAACTTTATTCAACCGCTTGTAATACAATCATTCTTCTTTACAAAAAATACTGGTGCACCCCAAGGTGACACAATTGATTTGATGTATCCCTTATCAAGCATTTCCTTACGCTGCAACTTCAATTCCACCAACTCCAGAGTGCTCATTATGTAAGGTTCCTGTGATGTTGGTGCTACTCTGGACATAAAATCAATAGAAAAGTCCACTTCCCTAAGAGGAGGAAACTCTGAAATATCTGCAAGAAGCACATCTTGAAATTTCTACAAAACATGATACTTCTTCGGAACTTCATCATCCTTGACATCCTTTCCTTTGTCACTGGAAATATGAACTGCAAACAATACACATCCTTTCGTTCAACTATACTTTTCCTGCATAGTTGTAACCATTCTCATTGATGTAGGATTCTTCTTTCCCTGAAAAATTCTTCTTCCCCATCATCATTTAGTCACTCAATAGCCTTATCATAGTAGTCTATCTTAGTCCTGTGAATGAACAACCAATCCATTCCAAAAAGAATACTATATGAACCCAAAGGTAGCACATTTAGATGTGTTGATGTAGGCATACCATTAAGCTCAAATGCACAAGATCTCACCCAATGATGAGCTCTTCTCTTGGTCCCTGTAGCCAACAACACTAACCAAGATTTTGCATGCACTTATTTATTCAAGCAACACTTATCCACTAGGTTAGGACTGATATAACTATAATTAGATCGAGGATCAATCAAAATGGAAACAACTCTAGATCTTACCTTCCATCTCAATAATGGATGGTTGATGATCTGCCTTCCTGTTATCAAGTGCTGCATAGATCTAAGGAATTCTTTGACCAACATCCCCAACTATCTGTGCCTTCTGAGCACTATAGGTTTGAGGTTTTCCACCTTCGTACAGTAGACAATCTTTCTTACGATGATATTTTCCACAAATCCAACACTGCAATAGTTCTCTACCACTACCTTTATTCTTCTACTCTCCAAGCTGAGGTCCATGTCCCTTCTTAGCTGCACTGAGCTTCTTGTAAGGAACCACATTTTGTTTCTCACCTGTATCTTGAGGTCTTCCCCTCTTCTTAGGCCATTTTCCTTTAGCCTTATCACTCCCTTTCCATTCACACTTAGGATTAGATTTATGCTTCAAATGCTCATAAAAGTGCTTTAATTTCCTGATGCCTTCCTCTAGTGACCGAGGCTCGTCATACTCAATTCGACCCTTGAATGCTAAAGGAAATCCACTAATGAACTTTTAAACCTTTGTCTTATGATCCTTGAGATATGGCACATACCTCAACAACTCTTAAAAATTAGCCATGTACTCTTCATATGTCATAGAACCCATCTTCGTCTCATATAGATCCTTAGCCTTTTCATCATAATATCTCTCGGACAAGTACTTCTTCCTGAAGAGTCTTTTAAACTCATGCTATCTCAACTCTTATACCTTGATGCCTCTCAAACACTTCACATCTTCCCAATAGATATATGATTTTTCTTTGATATTGAAAATAACTATCCTAACTTTCATATTCTCTGTATAATCATGCAATACGAAGAACTTCTTCATCCCAAGTAGTCATGCTTCTGCATCTTCTAATTTCTTTATCTCTCCATCAAATGTAGGAGGCTTGAATTTCTTGAAATCATCTGGAAAAAAATTCTTCTCACTCCTCCTAAGAGAATGATGGTGATGATAACAATGATGTCTCTTTGAACTAGAACTAGAATAAAACCCATAAGCACTACCTCTCCTACCTGTATCCAACCATCTACAACCTTTGACTATGTCATCCCTGTCCAACTTGTATCTTGATTGAGACCTGCTACTATATGCCCATTAGTCCATTACTTCTACCCATAAATGATCCGTGGCTATCCCTTTCTCTGCAAATCTGATAGTCTCTAAAGGATCACTGCTTTAACCTTGACTTTCTTTTCGTGAGCTCTGGAAAGCCTTTCTTGTGACTTGATTATCTTGTCATTATATGCCTTGCAACTTCTGATTTATTCCTTCAAAATTCTCAATGTATCTACTAGATCAAGAGAATACTCATATCCTTGCTGCTTAGCTGATCTATAAGGAGAGTCACATGAGTTATAATCCACCATTTTGCCCGTAATCTCTGATTTTCTTCTTGCAAACATACCATGTTAGATGAACAAAATAGAAACATGATCAAACATACTGGTGGGCTCCAGTATTGCAGCAATAATGCTGCAACTCCTGGGACTCCCTTCTTTACTCTTATCAACCTGGTAGTTCGCAACAAACTTGGAAGCGACGGTGCTGTATGCACAAGTACTAGCTCTTGCCGCAGCTGTCACTTGGTCAGCTGGCACAAGTCCGCTAGGGCTCAAGCCAACTTCTATGAGCTCTTAGAAGAAGCTTTGTACCTGATGGATGGAAGCTAACTCAAAGGAAGCTGATCTACTTGCAGAAAGAAACTGAAAGTCAAAGAGTAACATAAACCCTAGCAAACCCTAATTCTACCAGCTAGTCCTACTGATGCAACGGAGAGGATGCAAACTATTGAAAAAGATGCCATTACTTCTACAAAGGTGAAATTCACATTCCTATGCTATCTCTATCTAAAGAACACATCTTTTTGTATTTTTTATTACGTTATCAAAATTATCATACATGTACTTTTAACTGGCTTCTTACTGTGCAGGGGTGGATCAAGGAGGAGAAATGCTTGGAAAAGGTTGGGAAGGTTTAGAGAGGGTCTAAGGAGTCCCAAACACCCTTCCAGAGAGTTTCACCAAGTTTGGCTATCCAACAACCTCACTTGTGAGCTTCTACAGGAAGTCTGCAGGGGTTCTACAGGATGTTTCAGGGATTTCTACAGGATGTTCAGAAAGTTCTACAGGATGTTCTGACATTGGATTTTGGAAGATGGGTGAGTGAAAGAGGATGCATGAATGGATAGGGAGGTAGGGTAGGGGTCTGAGATGACCCAGTGACTGATGGATGAAGTGATGAGAGGATGTGGAGAACTAACTTGTCTTAAGGAAGGCTAAGGCAATGGAAGAGCAAGCAGGTAGGGTTACGTGGACAGAAGAGTAGTTGTGAGACGAAGAAGCTAACTAGGAGATGGAGTAGCTGGCCTGGACGAAGCTTAGGTGGATGAGAGAAAGATGGATATGCCTTGCATGGTGTGCACTTAACTGAATCAACCAAATGCTGCATACAATCGAAATCTTAGCTAATCTATCCAAACTGTCAACGAAACAAATGAACAACAACTTTATTTCCAAAGAGAACCATGTACAACACTTAATCAAAGGAACATCTAAAAAGGTCTGAACGCATGACTAACTTCTACAAATGTAAAACATTACACCAATGATTGCATGGTCAAGCAAACTAGTGTTTTTGTTGAGCAGCACTGGTTCCACAATTCTAACCCCTGATCCAATAAGGGAGAGGTGAAACTGAGAGTGTAGGCAACCCTTTTCTGGAGCTTTTATCAATCCTTATCTTATCAAGCTATTCTACACATCTGAAGTAATTCTATTCCTCAACAATGACCTACTTAACCAACACAACTAAATCTAGCTCAACAAACTTCGTTTCAAATGCATAAAAGAAAAATCACAGTGCTGAAAGGAAAACTCAGAGAGCTATGGCTCCTATAAAAAACTCAGAGCTGATATCAAATCTGACTGCTTCCCATTATCAAAAGAATAATCATAAGTCAAGAGTTATGCCAATAATGGCTACAAAAGAACAAAACAGAGCTAGCAGCACGTAGTGCAGAATATGCAAGAGTTTTTCAAAAAAAGTCATTTTCGAAGGCTGAAGCCTTAACATTTATACACTACGAGGCCCTAGCTGGCCTCCTAAATCTATGGGACTTGGCTGCCCAAACTGTGAGTGAACAGCTCCTTCCAAGAAATCTGCTTGGCTGCCTTCTAGATCTGGTTTTGGTGGCCTTTGGAGCTCGGAGTTGGGGGTGAAGATCCTGAGGGAGGCTATTTAATGCCATAGACAACCCCCCTATGAATCCTCAACCCAAGCTTGGCTGTCTCCTAGCCCATGTCTGCTCGGTTTTGCTTCAACATGTGTCAAAAAATCCTGAAATGAGCACGTGTTAGCCACCTAGGAATAGTGACTACCCTTATTCGTACAAATGACATAAACATACTAAAAAATAATGCATAAGTTATGAAAAATGAAGGATTGAACAAGGGTAGTTAGGCCAAATGAGCCCAAAATGTTACCAAATTTGGGGCTCATCATCACCCCCTGCTAAAATGATTGCTCATCCTTGAGAAACTAATCCAACTCCTCGTCCTTCATTGCTTTAACCGCCACTCTCACATCCCAGGCTTCTGAAGTAGTATCCTCCTCACTGTCATGGAACCCGGCCTTCTTTTCCACCTCTTCCCATTGCTTATGTTCTTCTTTTTCTGTGCTTCCTTCTACCAATCCCAGAAGCAAAGGTGGGCTTAGATTGAGGCCGATCCAGCTAGCTTGGAGGTTCTACATGGACTTCTTGTAGAGAGGTACCCATACTAGGCCCTCCCTCATTCTAGTTGGAGTGTGATACTCCCTGATTTTGAGGCTGTGCGACAATGTGTTCCACCTCCGGGTGCAAGCATGAACACAATTGTCCCCTAATAGTCGCTCCATATCCTCGAAATGTGTTATAGCCTGAGCCTGCTGATCCATGTATTTTAGTAAAGCCTGAGGGTTGGTTGCTAGGTGTTGGTGGGTGGATATCAATGCAGTGGGGTCCCCTAGCTCTGCTCTGATTACCAGTGGTTCATTTAACTCCCGGTTCATAACATCTTTGACCTCTGTCGCTCTCTTTTCTTCGTGGTTTAACCATGAGGTAAATGCCATTAGCTGCATATCTCCCACAACTGTGTTGGGATCCCATGAAGTTACATTAGGAAGGGCCAAATTATGGAGGTAGAACTCTGATAGCTTGGCCTTGTCCTCTGAGGAGCTGCTGTTGCATAAATCTGTGAACTGCTGGGGGTTTTGGATCTGGGAGATACCCCTCTGTGCTAATGCATTAATCTGGAATTGCAACCACTGGTCCCGTAGGTATAGGCCATAAGATTTGGCCGACTGCCTACATTGTAGAGCATCCATAGCCCAACTGGCCATGCAGGCCAGTTGTGCCTCTTTTTCTTGCAACTGCTGTTTGAGAGCTTGTATCTCTATGTTTGCTTGCAATTCCCTTTCCTGTAGATGTTGGTTTAGTTCCTCAGGACCAGCTTGCATTCCTTCTTTGCCTTGAGGTTCTGCTGTAGTGTCCTCTGATGCTGTGCCCCTTTCTTTCCTCTGTTCCTGTAGCTACAGTTTGAGCTTCTCATTCTCTTCCTGTAGAAATACTCACTGGCAATTTCCCACGTGTTTGGCTATAGATAATTCCCTTCTAGCCTCCTTGAGTTGTTCCTCCAAGGGGCCTATATCTGCTACTCCTTTAGATTTAGCTATCCTCATCCATGTGTGGGTTTGTACTCTTTCTTCTTCCAATGCAAAGAAGAGCGGTACTGTGAATTTTTGTGGGATAATTTTCCCAGCCTCCAAAAAGTTATAATAAGAGCTCAAGCTGGGCTGGGGGCTAGGCTCCATAATGTGTTCTACCTCTTCTTCCCTTTGTGGTGATGTAGCTGCCTCCCCCTCCATTCTTTTGGTCTCCTTGAGCCTGGCTAATGTTTCCTGTAGAACTGCTTCAGCATCCTGTAGAGGGGTTTTTGAAGCTGACCTTTCCATTCTCTCCCTCCAGGTAGTTGTCTTGGGGCTCCCCTGCTCGTAAGTGATTGATAATTTGGAGGGGGACTTCTCCTTTGGCGAGGTAGGGGTGTCTTCGATGGTAATTGGGTCTTTAGATGGAGGTTGGGGCTTGCCGGTTTTAATTCTTACACTTCTCCTCGCTTTGAAATACAGAGGAGTCTCCCTTTTGCGTTTCTCCTTTGGCTTGGGAGAGGTACTTAGGGTGGCCAGCACAGCTGTTGCATCCCAAGCAAGAATTTCGGCCGTCTTATCCTTCTGTGTTCTTTTCTCAGGACTTCCTGTAGAAAGCCCTGTAGTGGCTGATTTTTGGCTTCCTGTAGAAGCCGTTTCAATTTTCCTGTAGAAACAGATGGCACCGTTCTAGCCTGCTTGGCTGAGGGTGCTTTTTCTTTCAATTTTGTTGAGGCTGCCTTAGAGGTGCCTTCACTGACATGGACCTTTTCAGTCCTTTCCACCCTGCTCTGTAGTCGTTTCTCCTTGGGGGTTAATGTGGTTTTGTCACCCTCTGTTTTGGCAGCTTGTTTTTCCTCTTGTTTTCCCTTGTGCTCTTTCTTTGGTGCTTTGGCTATGGTTTCTTGGCCTTTCTATTTCTTCTCTGTTTGAATTGGTTCCTTCTCCTCGCTGCTGGAGGAGGTGAGCTCCTCAGCCAGCACTCGGATGTCATCATCCTTAGTCAAATTTTGGAAGGTTTCCCAGGAGAGAGGGACGATATACGTGTGGAGTGCATCTTCCACGAGGAGCTTAATGAGCCCATGATGGGCTATCTGATCTGGCATCCCCTCTCTCAATTTAGTGGCACACTCAGTCATGGACTGCAGGAGGAAGTAAGGGATGCTCAACTTTTTCTCTGAGGGTAGGTCCATTTGGTGCCTAAGTTCTGTGAGCAGCCGAAAATGGTATCCATACACGATGCTGAACCACCCCTCGCACGTGATATACTTCATAATTTGGAGGCTGACCTCACTCCAGAACGGTTGTAGGCTGGTTCTTCGCACTCCATTCTTGTCTTCTGAGAATTGCTCCTCCGGCAAAAAGAATTCCTTCTTAGCCTTCTGGCCCAGTTTTCTCTCCTCCTTATCCCAAGGTACCCCCATCGGTAGATCAGTGACCCTGCTAATGAACTGTGGGGTAAGTCTGAGGGTCAAACCTTTGAAGTTGACAACAGCCAACGTTTTGGACTTTGGCTGCAAGGATCGCAGGAATTCCTCTGCAACCTCGTCATCGTGACCTTGAAGCTTGTCACAGAATGACATCCACCGTGCATGAGAAAACATGTCTACCACCTCAGGGGTTTCCCTTAGCTTCTTTGAGTCTGTAGGCTCTTTCCTGATGAACCCACCCAGCATGGTAAAAGCTTGCTGTGTTGGCCTGAGCTGGTTGGCGCGTATAAAAAGATGGATCTTTGGGATTTCCTTAGACAGAGCGTAGAGTTACGCCTCTATCATGCACACAGTTTATAAATTCACGACTGTCTACGGGTGAGCCTTGATAGTGGCTCAATTATGAACCAAACCCTGTAGAAAATCCTGTATACACACTACGACGACAATTCTCATGCAGAAATAAGAAGACACTTGCAAATTCATGCACAGACTAAAATTTATGGTTTTCTACCCCTTTGATACGTCGACTTCACCACCTTTCGAACCAATTGCATGGGAGGATGATGTTCAGGCTTACCTCGTTCCAGACTTGCCACCTTTGACGTGAACAGTTTAATTTCTCCGTAACGTTGAGCTTCCTGTAGCGCAGCTTCCTGTAGAAGTCGTGCACGGGTTCTGGGGAGCGCTTCAGTGGTTCTGGGCCTTCTGTGCAACAACAGGACGTTTGAACAGGCCGAGAACTCGGAGTATCAACCTTCAGGAAATTGCGGATGCGTACTCGGCTGCAAAGCGGTTGGGAATAAATGAGTGTAGTGCGCCATACGCGATCTAGCCGGTAGATTTGAATCTTTGCGGAACTCGTGGCGCGGGGGTGAGCTGTCCCCGTCGGCCCGTTGGCCGATGTCACCTGTGATCATTCCACTGCATGTCTACCTGACCACCGAATCATTCCCTGCATATCTACCGCCGCCACTCCTGTTAGATCGCCGCTTCTCTCCGACTGGACTCTTCCCACGTGTCCATTTCCTGTCTCGTCGACGCACCCAAAGCCTTTCGGATCGGACGAGGCCGTCGGGCTGGTTGTGGTGGCCAGTTGAATGGTTACCTGACTTGCTGAACCCATTCATTTTCATATTTACACACATTTTAAAGCATTGTTCATGTAATTTGACGAAACAGGGTGAGGCACTTACCTGTGCTGCCGTGACGTTATTTTTCTCATGCTTCAGGATGAGGGTGACGGATCTGCTTGCTGCCACTTCGTGCACAGGCACGGGAGCTCCTTTTCGCTGACTGCTGCTGGTTACGAGACCGGTTGCTTGGCTGTGGATGGTGCATGCGCCGGCTCATGAGTTTCAGGTATCTTCATGGCGTGCGCTCTAGCCGGATCAACTGCTACAGGATTCCTGTAGGACATCCTGTAGCCGTTTCTCCTCCTCGGGTGCATGCTGAAACGGTGGAGTCACGTTCACGGTTGCAGGGTCTTCGGATTGCCTTGACAGGTAGCGCAGCGGCCTCTGCATGCTTTGTTTTTCATTTGAAAATGATTTCTTCTGAGAGTCCAACGTTCTGGTTTGACTGCGCAGGTATTTCAATCGTATGGCAGCAATGGTGGTGGAAGGAGGCGACAGCAGTGGGTGATGGAGAAAAACATTGGTTGCATGCCTCCTTATTGGACTTCGGGCTTCAAATTCTTCTACACAGTCGGTCCTGGCCCGTCCCAAGATTCTACAGGAAGTTTCCTGTAGAAATACAGAACTTCCTGTAGAAAGTCCTGTAGCTTCCTGTAGGAGGCTAAACTATGACCAGACCGTGCCCAAACCTTGGAAGAGATGAGTGTTTCTGGAGGGAGTGCTGGTGAGGTCACCTGGTAGCATGGTAGGGACCCTTATCCTTGAGTTGAGAGGCCTCCTTTTCTGCATGGAATACCTGCAACCTGCATTAATTTCCAAAGCTTGAGCTTGTTTTTCTGTTTCTGTTTTTTTTCTTTTTTCTTTTCCTTGTTTTTTTTTTTTTGAGGAGACAGCAGGGGCGCCTCAATGAGGTTTTCACCCCTACTATCTGCCTTGGGCGCCTCAGAGAGGTTTTCACCCAAGGGTCTTTTTGTTTTTATTCCAATTTTTTCAGAGAGACAGCAGGGGCGCCTCAATGAGGTTTTCACCCCTACCATCTGCCTTGGGAGCCTCAGAAAGGTTTTCACCCAAGGATCTTTTTATTATGATTTTTTTTTTTTGGATGCTCAGGGTATGCCCAAAATAGAGGCAGAGCCCTTCTTTATGACCAGCGCTGATTTTTCCATAGTTTTGATTAACTCTTGCCTCGAAAGAGGTTTCCTGTAGATCTTTAGTCGATGCCCATTGACGAGCATGGGGATGGCTTCCTCATCGATGGTCCGGATAAGAACAGACCCATTATCATTACACTTCTCCACTGCATATGGCCCTAACCATCTTGTCCTCAGCTTCCCCTTGAAATCCTTGTGTCTGGAATCATACAACAACGCCCAATCTCCCGGTTGGAATTGCTTGTCATTGAGGTGCCGGTCATGCCATATCTTTCTCTGAAGTTGAACCACTTCTGAGTGGAGAAGGGCCTGCATTCTGTGTTCATCTAGCCCATTCAACTGCAATAACCTTTCTTGTTGGGCATGGCTGAGATCTAGGTCCAGCTGAGCTGCCATCCTCAATGTGTTGTACTCGAACTCAATTGACAGCAAAGCTCTCTTCCCATAGACCAGTTCATAAGGTGTGAAACCGGTTGTGGTCTTCCAGGTGGTGTTGTAAGCCCAGGTGGCCTCAACCAGGCGATCTGCCCAATCCTTTTTGCTGCTGCTCACCACCTTAGTCAAAATCCCTTCTAATGCTCTATTGGTGACTTCCACCTGCCCATTTTCTTGAGGATGATAGGGGGTGGAAGTCCTATGCTTGATCTTGTGATGAGCAAGCAAATCTTCAATTAAGTTGGAGGTGAACTGGCTTCCTTGATCGGTGACTAGCTCTCTTGGGTAACCAAATTTGTAGAAGATGTTTTCTCTTAAAAAATCAGCCACCTTTTCTTCTGTCGCTGCTTTGATTGCCTTGGTTTCTGCCCACTTTGTCAGATAGTCTGTGCACACAATGATGTAAGACCTTTGCCTTGAAGGAGGATTGATAGGACCCACAAAATCCATGCCCCACTTCTCAAATGGTTCAAGAGTCACTTGAGGTTGGAGAGGCATTTCGTCCCTTGGGGTTGGCTTCCCCATCCTTTGGCATCGGTCACATTGGCTGATATATCTCTTGACATCTTGATGAAGCGTGGGCCAATAGTAGCCTGCCTGTAGAATTTTGAAGGCAGTCCTCTTGGCTGCAAAATGTCCTCCATAAGGCCCGTCATGATAGGTTAGGAGGATGTCAAAGACTTCATCCTCCCTTACACAATGCCTTAAGATCTGATCAGGGCCAAGTTTGAACAGGTTGCCCCCGATCCAAGTGAATGAGGCACTCTTCCTTACAATTCTGCTTTTCTCTTTGGAAGATAGATGCAGAGGGAACTGTGCTGAGACCAGATAGTTTGCTATATCAGCAAACCATGGGGAGAGTACTGAGATAGCAAACAGATGTTCATCTGGCATCTGGTTGTCCACTGTTCCATCTTCACCTACAGGTAAATCCAGTCTAGACAATAAGTCAGCAACACCATTTTCTTTACCTCGTTTGTCAACGATAGTCAAATCAAACTGCTGCAACAGAAGTAACCATATAATAATACGAGCATTCACATCTGGTTTATTCATTAAATATATAATTGCAGCATGATCAGTATGTACAAATGTTTGATAGCCAGTGATGTAGTGTCGGAACTTGTTCAGGGCATGGACCACAGCTAGGAACTCTTTCTCAGTTACGGTATAGTTCAGTTCTGCCTTGGATAAGTTTTTGCTGACAAAGTATATGGCATATGGGAGTTTGTGTTCAACCTGTCCTAAGGCTGCCCCTATGGCTTTGTTCGAGGCATCAGTGTGGATGTGGAAAGGTAGGGCCCAGTTTGGACCTCTTAATATCGGGGCGGACACCAACTTATCCTTTAATTCATTCAGAGCCCTTTGACAGTCGTCCGTCCATTTGAACTCAACATCTTTTGCTAAGAGGTCAAACAGTGGCGAGGCTAGCTTAATGAAATATTTAATAAATCTTCTATAATATCCTGCTAAGCCTAGGAAACTCCGAACATCTCTTACTTTCTGAGGAGGTGGAACCTTCTTGATGAGAGCAATTTTATTAGGATCCACCTGCAATCCTTGGCGAGAAATGGTATGTCCTAGCACGGTACCTTCAGTCATCAAGAATTCACATTTTTCAGGACTGAGGGACAGGTTCATCTCAATGCACTTGGTTAGGAATTTCCCCAAATTGGACAATGCATCTTGGAAGTTGGACCCATAGGGAGTGAAGTCATCCATATAGATTTCCACCGAATCATGGACCAGCTCAGAAAAGATGCTCAATACTGCTCTTTGGAAAGTGGCAGGAGCGTTGCATAGCCCAAAGGGAAGGACTCGGTAAGAAAAGGTACCCCAAGGGCAAGTGAAGGTGGTCTTATCTTGGTCTTCTAGGCTGATTTGGATCTGGTTATACCCGCTGAACCCATCTAGGAAAGAGAAAAACTTCTTCCCCACTAGTCCATCCAACACTTGATCTATGAAAGGCAGAGGAAAGTGGTCTTTCTTGGTGGCTTTGTTCAGTTCTCGGTAGTCCACACAGATTCTCCACTTTCCATTTTTCTTGGGTACCAACACCAGAGGGGACACCTACTCTCTATCCGAGATGGGGTAGATGAATCCTGCATCCAACAATTTTTGTAGTTCTTCTTTGACAATGTCCTTAAGGGCTGGACTCATTCTCCTCTGAGGTTGCTTGACCATTTTACAATCTTCTTTGATGTAGATGTGATGGATACAGACTGAAGGATGGACTCCTTTCATCTCCTTATAACTCCAAGCGAAAGCATCTAGATGACTGGCCAACAGACTATACAGCTCCTTTTCCTGGGAAGGAGATAGGGAGGAGCTGATCTTTAACGTTCTCTCGGGGCCAAACTCCACATTTTTGACTCTGGGAGAGAGTGGATCGGTCACACAAAGGTCCACTAAGGTGCTGGTTTGAGTGTCTCCCACCAGTTTCTCTAAGGACAATGCAATGGGAGGCGGATTCTGAATCAAGGTCTCAATCAAATCATCCTCAGTTTTAGGACCTCCCCTGGTGGTTTCTAAGGTGCAAAAGGGTGCAGAGGAAACCTCATCCTCTTCTCCTTCTTCCAACCAAAGTGGTAAGTCATGCTCTAATAGAGGTTGGGTAGGAGGGTATAGAACTAGCTGCTTGGACATAGGACCATTTTTGATGGTCATGTTTCCTGCTTGGCAGCTTATGTAAGCATCCGCAGTGGCTAACCAAGGTCTTCCCAAAATAAGCGGGTATCCGGTGAGCTTTGCCTTTGGCTGAAGAACCAAGAAATCCGCAGGATACTCCCAAGAGTCAACAGAGACCAAGACATCCTCCACAATCCCTTCGGAGTCACAGTGGAGTGATCTACCAACTGCAGGACCGTCGAGGTCTTCCTTAAGGAACCCTGAAGTTTGAGTTTGAGCATGGTATCCCTGGTCATCACATTAATGGCAGCCCCTAAATCAATCAAAGTGTGGGGTATGATGGTGCCATTTATGTGGACATCAACTACAGGACTCCCAGGATCCAAATACTTTGGACAGATTACTTGCCCCAACATAAGGTCAGACAGTTGTCCTATGACATTGATGGTTCAGGTATCTCTTTTTCGCCTACCTGGGTGCCTGAAACACTTTTCCTTAACCAATTTGTTGTATATCGGTATATCTTTGATGGCTTGGAGAAGTGGTATTCTCACACACAACTGTTTGAGTTCCCCCAGAAGCTCATTCTCCTCTAGGTCAGGTTGTGTGGTTACTGTTAGTCTCTCAGGAAAGGGTGGAGTGGTCTTGGGTTCACTTTCCTGTTTATCTTCCTCGTCCTCTAAGGGAGGAGGTTGGCGATCCGGAAGAGTCTTCCCGGATCACAGGTTGATCTCCTGGATCTCCACAGCATAGGTAGGGTAGGTTGTTTCCCCGGTATATACCTGCTGGGCCTGTCGGTTGTTGGGATTCAGGTTTGGTTGAGAAGTCATTTGGGGTTGTCTTGGAGGAGCAGGAGGTAATGGTTGTGCTTGAGCTGGTGGTGGAGGAAAAATGGCGGGAGGACTGTTGTACTGGGGCCTCCACCCCGGTTGAGGTGCATTACACTGAGGTTGTGGCTGGACATGTGAGTGAAACGAATGAGTAGTGGGATGAGTATGGTATTGAGGTGGGTAAGACCATGGAGGAGGCACAGACCAGGGAGGATGAGCAGGGCCCCCCCAAGAAGGCATAGGAGCAGATTGGTTGGGGCTATAATAGGCTTGGGATGTCCCTTGAATCCCTTGCTGGTAAGCTCTAGGTCCATGCGGCCTTCTTTGGTTGAGGAAGTAGAGAGGTTCAGTGGGTGCCTCAGTTCCTTGGTACATGGCCTTAAACCCAGGTAAGGTTGGGCATTGGTTCGTGGGGTGGTCCTCCTCACAAACGAAGCATACCTCCACCGAGTGTAAGGGACACTCGTTCTTAGGGTGCTTCCTTGTACACCTAGGACAGAAGATGGCCAAAGCCCTCTCAGCTTCCTCTTTCTTTTGCTGGATTCGGAATGTATCAAGTTGCATGGCAATGGTCTGTCTCACCTCACTTTTGAGGTCCTCCAGCTGATTAACAAACTCATGCTTGGAGAAAGTAGCACTAGCTGAAAGGGGGTTTCCCCTACCTCTTTTCCGGGCTACCCTAGAGTGGTTTCTAAACACAGTCTTTATATCCTCGTAAGGTAGTTGGTAGATGTCTCCTCCAGCTAGCATGTGAAGGGTATCTAGGAGGTCTTCAGGGACTCCTCGGAGCAGGACCAACTTGAGAGATTCAGGGTCAAGTGTGCACCTGGCCCGTTTATAGCTAAGTTGGAATCTTTCCTCATAATCTTCTAAAGACTCCTCATTTCCCATGGTCATCCGAAAGATCTCTCCCTTGGCTTCCTTGGACCTACAGTAGTCCCGGTATTTGGTGTTGAAAGCTTGCTGCATCTGAGCCTAAGTGGTGATACTGTTTCCAGGTAATCCCATGAACCAACGTAATGCTGCATCCTTGAGGGTAGAGGGAAAGAGTTTCAGTTTTTTCTCATCTTCTGTATAGTCATAGGTTCGACAAAGGACACCAAACTCAAACAAGAAGGTATCAGGGTCTTCAGTAGTCAATCCATGGAAGTGAGGTAAAGTGGAGGGGCTTATGTTTTTCATTTTCATGTCTCCATTGGTCTCTCGGATGGGAACGACACCTTCTATTCTCTCATCTTCTCTTCCATCTTCAGCCATGGCTTCAGGTGGAGTGGTTCCTAACTCTTCTTCTGGTATAGGATCTTCGTATATCTCAGGAGGCTCGCCTATAGGTTCTTCTGGATCACTGTCACCAAAGAAGAGAGAAGGGTGACTCAGTGAAGTGGTGGGGGTGTTGGGTAAGAATTTTCCGGTTTGATCTCTGTTCCTACAAGGCATGAAATGGAAAGGCTTTTGATTGCTTTTTGCTTTTTCTGCTTGTACCTACAAAACTAGAATAGATCGAATCTGCAACTAGCTATCTTGCTGAAATGAAGATGCGGAATTGAAATGAAAGCAGGAAAGGACTAAGCTACGTTGCTCAAATGAAATTGCAGGAATGAAATGCTAGTCTATGCTTGCAGAATTGAAATCGCTAGTCTACGCTTGCAGAATTGAAATTGATAGTCTACGCTTGCAGAATTGAGATTGCTAATATACGCTTGCAGAATTGAAATTGCAGAATTAAATGCTAATCTATGAAAGTAGGAAATATCTACTTTACTCTTGCGGAAATGAAATTGCAGAATGGAAATGAAATAAACTATTTAGCAGAAGGTGAGTGTAGGAAGATAGAAGAAAAGCAACAATTACCAATACTCTGACGCTTCCGCGGAAACGGCGCCAAAAAGATGGTGGGCTCTAGTATTGCAGCAATAATGCTGCAACTCCTGGGACTCCCTTCTTTACTCTTATCAACCTGGTAGTTCGTAACAAACTTGGAAGCGATGGTGCTGTATGCACAAGTACTAGCTCTTGCCGCAGCTGTCACTTGGTCAGCTGGCACAAGTCCGCTAGGGGCTCAAGCCAACTTCTATGAGCTCTTAGAAGAAGCTTTGTACCTGATGGATGGAAGCTAACTCAAAGGAAGCTGATCTACTTGCAGAAAGAAACTGAAAGTCAAAGGGTAACATAAACCCTAGCAAACCCTAATTCTACCAGCTAGTCCTACTGATGCAATGGAGAGGATGAAAACTATTGAAAAAGATGCCATTACTTCTACAAAGGTGAAATGCACATGCTTATGTTATCTCTATCTAAAGAACACATCTTTTTGTATTTTTTATTACGTTATCAAAATTATCATACATGTACTTTTAACTGGCTTCTTACTGTGCAGGGGTGGATCAAGGAGGAGAAATGCTTGGAAAAGGTTGGGAAGGTTCAGAGAGGGTCTAAGGAGTCCATAACACCCTTCCAGAGAGTTTCACCAAGTTTTTTTATCCAGCAACCTCACTTGTGAGCTTCTACAGGAAGTCTGCAGGGGTTCTACAGGATGTTTCAGGGATTTCTACAGGATGTTCAGAAATTTCTACAGGATGTTCTGACATTGGATTTTGGAAGATGGGTGAGTGAAAGAGGATGCATGAATGGATAGGGAGGTAGGGTAGGGGTCTGAGATGACCCAGTGACTGATGGATGAAGTGATGAGAGGATGTGGAGAGCTAACTTGTCTTAAGGAAGGCTAAGGCAATGGAAGAGAAAGAAGGTAGGGTTACGTGGACAGAAGAGTAGTTGTGAGACGAAGAAGCTAACTAGGAGATGGAGCAGCTGGCCTGGACAAAGCTTAGGTGGATGAGAGAAAGATGGATATGCCCTGCACGGTGTGCACTTAACTGAATCAACCAAATCCTGCATACAATCAAAATCTTAGCTAATCTATCCAAACTGTCAACGAAACAAATGAACAACAGCTTTATTTCCAAAGAGAACCATGTACAACACTTAATCAAAGGAACATCTAAAAAGGTCTGAACGCATGACTAACTTCTACAAATGAAAAACATTACACCAACGATTGCATGGTCAAGCAAACTAGTGTTTTTGTTGAGCAACACTGGTTCCACAATTCCAGCCCCTGATCCAATAAGGGAGAGGTGAAACTGAGAGTGCAGGCAACCCTTTTCTGGAGCTTTTATCAATCCTTATCTTATCAAGCTATTCTACACATCTGAAGCAATTCTATTCCTCAACAATGACCTACTTAACCAACACAACTAAATCTAGCTCAACAAACTTCGTTTCAAATGCATAAAAGAAAAATCACAGTGCTGAAAGGAAAGATAACAATACAAATAAGGAGGCCCTAGGCTCTCAGGTTGGGCCCAACCCCGAGAGCTATGGCTCCTATAAAAAACTCAGAGCTGATATCAAATTTGACTGCTTCCCATTATCAAAAAATAATCATAAGTCAAGAGTTATGCCAATAATGGCTACAAAAGAACAAAACAGAGCTAGCAGCACGTAGTGCAGAATATGCAAGAGTTTTTCAAAAGTCCTTTTCGAAGGCTGAAGCCTTAACATTTATACACTACGAGGCCCTAGCTGGCCTCCTAAATCTATGGGACTTGGCTGCCCAAACTGTGAGTGAACAGCTCTTTCCAAGAAATCTGCTTGGCCGCCTTCTAGATCCGATTTTGGTGGCCTTTGGAGCTTAGAGTTGGGGGTGAAGATCTTGAGGGAGGCTATTTAATGCCATAGACAACCCCCCTACGAATCCTCAACCCAAGCTTGGCTGTCTCCTAGCCCATGTCTGCTCGGTTTTGCTTCAACATGTGTCAAAAAATCCTGAAATGAATCACAATAGGAAAATAACTCTTATTAAATTATACAAAAGCCAACTAAGTTAGGGACTTCCACGTACCACTCGACAATAAATTGGGTACAATCAAATCTTCCTTTCATCCAATCACCCCCATGCCATATTCCAAGCATGAATGTGGGATCTCATGGGATAAATCAAGATAAAATCAACTAGGGAATCCAGAGGTTAAGCCACATCCACCCTCAAACTATCATGATCTCACCTAAACTAATGTCGAGATCACAAAATCAAATCAAGCTTGGATGCCTCAAAATTTCTTCACCATACCTTGAGGAGTTTTCTTGTCTCCACCCACCTGTCGAGGGATTCCTTGAGAAAACCATATCCACCCCCAACCCTTGGTAATTTTCCTGAGACCACATCACATGGTTCCAAAACCTTCTAACAATCCAAAGCTCAATTGAGAATGAATCCCATCACACCATGGTTATCTGAGAAATGTTAAGGCAAGGTTGAAACTATTATCAAACTAGGAAAAACCTATGCCAATGACAACGAATGAACCAAATATATGAATGGATGTACCATGCATTCACACCTCAACTAGGAAATAACACATGCAACTTGTTACCTGCAATATCTTCCTGTTGAAGCTGTTGATCCAACCTTCTCCTTGCTTTCCTTCAATTTCTTTTGCTTGTCCTTCCTCCAAATCAAAGTGAATGCCAAAATGCTCGAATAATACTCTAAGTGTGCAAGGGTTTATGAGAGAAATAATGAAAGGAGAGAGCCAAAATGAATTGACCAAAATATGTAATGATTAAAAGCCATGAACTGATTCTCTGATGCCTTTTTATTATTGATCTCCATTTTTTTTCATTTTCTTTCAATTTTCCTCTAATTTCCCTTGCATGCAAATCTGTCTCTCTTCACCTTCCTTTTCTCCTATTTTCCTTTATTTTCATAATTAAAATCCATTATTGCCTCTTTGCCTTTTCCAATTTCCATAGCCATAAATAAACTAAAAGTGATGCCTACTATAAGGTTTTCCCAACACCCATCTTGGAATGCATGTCCCATGACCTTGGTATTATTTTTCCTTTATCGGCTTTATTACATGAAACTCTAACCTAGGGCTATTACCATAAATAGATGTTAAAATTAATTGTGTTCATAATGGAAATTAAATCCACTATAATTACTTTCACTATCAAGTCAAATCTTGTTGGTTCATTTTCCCTTCATGTTTATATAGAACTGAAAATGAACAATGTGTTTTGCAAGCATGCCAATAGGTTGTTGATAACTACAAAATTGGAGGAGAAAATGAGTTTTGTTAGGGTTTTTTTTTGTGTGTGCAGGAAGTGCAGGATCATTTCCATCAAGGGTGGGTCTGATCTTGGAATTCATAGAGGTAGTTTTCCTTGTTTAGATCTATGAAAATGGAAAGAAAATGAATTGTGTCTCATATATCTTATTGCTCCCAGCAAACAAAAGTGTTGGCGGGATAGTCTGGCGAATGTTGAAGATCTCGTTATCATCATGATAGGTCACGCTTATATGAGTGTGGATATATGGAAAACATCTTTTTTCTTTATTGGATCTGGTTTTTTTATGTCGATTGTAGGCTCAAATTATCTATGATGGATGGATTCCACGCTATTACATGTGGACCTAGAGCGAGGGGTCACGATTTGGAGTTTTTGTAATCGACAAGTCCACTAGATAAACGAGTTCATGGGTGTGATTATTTCTAGAGGTTATGACAACAATACTTTTCAATGCAATCCCTAGTTTGACAAAAATGATTGGCGAGTTTTGTAGCTACAGAAAGTGCACAGTCCCTTGTCATTATCTCAATTTTAGTTGGGCCCTGATCAAAGACAAGGGAGCTTGAATTTCGAGAATCCTTGGATGGAAATCTTGGATCAACCTCCCATCAAAGATCTAATGGATCACATCCAGTCAAAAGAAAATGGGCTCCATTCATATTTGCTAGTATTTGGAAATTAAATGGATTGGAATTTGGTCAAAGAGGCTTTAGGTGGTGAGGAGGCTATGAGATCCTTTCTTTTCTAGAGACATATATGTATGCAAGATCATATGTCATCTCTATTTGGAATCTTTCCATCAGAGTTGAATGGATAGGTGCTTTTATCAATAGAACTAGGAAAATCCTCTCAGATCCCCTCTCCACCTTTGAGATTACAAGTCACGTTAAAAGAGAGGATCGATCCTGAATGTCGAACCTCAGATCTGCTAGCGGGATCACATTTCCATATTTTTATAAAATCCCTAGATGAGAAATCATCTTTAATGAGGGTTTGGATCAAGGACTAGGTTCAAACTCTTAAGAATAATATTCAAGAACAATTGGGTATTCCAACAAGCCTCCAAAGCCTGATTTATGTAGGTAAATCATTGTAAGAGGACTCCATGTTACAAGACTATGGAATTGAATGTGATTCAACCATTATCCTTAACACAAGATTATTTGGAAGGTGTCTTGGATCTAGCGCCAAAAGTCTAGTTTCTTTCAAGGATGTGGTTAAAGGAAGGACTAGTTCACACAAAAATTCAGATCACACCCCCAATATTCCTGGTCCCCACATTGTGGAACAAATGAACCAGGTGCCATCTTTGACGGTCAACTTGCAAAAGGTCAATGAGCTCTACTTTGATTTTCACTCATGTGTAGTCATATGTAGATTTAACAGTTTCTTCCCAAGATGGGAGATTTACATTAATGGATATTTTCCTCTTGGACTAAAAACTGTGATATTTACTTATGTATTACGTTTTAAAAGAGGGACCATGGTTCTGGGGTAGTTCAGGTTTTTTTATGAACCCATGGTTTCTGGGCTTTGATGCAAATACAATGGTGCTTTCCAGAATGCTAGAGTGGGTTAGGTTACATAATCTTCCCTTGAATTTTTGGCATCACAAATTGTTAGAAGGAATAGGAAACTCTTTGAGGAAGTTCCTAAAGGTGGATGTGGATAGAGTCACAAAAGGAATTTACACTTTTGCCAGGATATGTGTATAGGTAGATCTTAGTAAAGGCTTACCTGATTGGATTATTCTGATTCATAATAATTTTTAGAAGTCTTAGTGTCTGGACTTTGAAAATAAAAAAATTAGATGTCGTATATGTCTTCAAACTTTACATCTTCAAAATTCATGTCCTTAGGTAAAGAAAGATCCCAAAATAAAAAGAGACAAGCCCAAAATCCAAAGGGCTAATAGTTATTAGATTCATAGGAAGCCGAAGAAGAGATAGCAGAAATCTCAAAGAATACTACAAAGATTGTTGAACAACATTCCGAGGAAATCATCAAGAAGAGTGAGGCAGAGAAAGAAGCTTCGTTAGCTCCAACTTTTCCCAAAGAAAAATGCCTACAACTCAACAAAAATAGATTGTGAAGACTTCCTCTTAAAAATAAACAAGTGACATCAAAAGAATTTATGCATCAAAGAGTTTAGACTTTGATAAAGAAAATTCTGTAAATGTAGAAGAGAATGAAGTGGCCATTGTATCCCCCACTCCCAACTCTAGTGATTGGTAGAAAGTGGAGAAAAAGAAGGGTAGAAAATAATAGATTAGGTTTATTTCTCTTGTGAGTTTTATTTTTTCTTGGGTGATAGGTAAGGTTGGTTTGCTCGAATGTTGTTTAGCATCTGCAAAATGAAAATTTGTTCTTTTTGAATAAAACTGTGATTTTTCCTTGGGGAAAAAAGCACGCCAATAGGATAATTGCAGGTCATACCTAAGAATACTAAGCACAATAGTGGGTTCTCGACCTTAAGCATTCAACTTAGTGGAAACACATGTCTAGAATATTTATCATGACTGACATGCATTATGTGAGCATAGGTATGCACACATACATATTCATATGGTCTAATTAAAGGAAGAAAACATTGATGAATCTCCCCTTAGTATTCATAAATGGCCTGAGAGTTGCATGATTTATAGTTACTCTACTCTAGTTAGTGTAGGGAAACTCTTGTTACTCGATTGGTCAATCACCTACCTTCAACGTTAACATTCAATCTATACATGAATGATTTTTTTTTGTATGACATAATTAACGCTAAGCAACATTCTCTTTTGAAACTCTTACAAAAGTTAAAGAATAAATGAACTCTAACAATTTTTTATCATTGAACCAAGTTGATATTCAACAAGTTTGCAAATTATCATGGCCATTTTCAAATGTTATGCTCAATACTGATTTCCACATAGATTTTTCACATAGCGAAGAATACCATGTTATTTATATGGTTATTGATGCTAGCAACAATGTGATGATATTTGTTCACTATTGTGATATTTCCTTCTATAGTTTGGTTAATTCTATTTTATTTAAGCTTTTCCTTTTCTTTGCTTTTATACCAAGTCAAGAACTTGTAGGAGAAGAAATATTCATATATAGGTGGTTTTGTCGGTGAGGGAATAAAACTCTCTCTCTCTCTCTTTACATATATATATATATATATATATATATATATATATATATATATATATATATATATATATATATATAGATATAGATATAGATATAGATATATAGATATAGATATAGATATATAGATATAGATATAGATATAGATATATAAGGAAGGGTTGAAATTCGAACAATGATATAATGTGTAAACTGTACAGTGTATTATAATTAAAACATATCTTTGACTGCACACAAGGAATGACAAAAACATGGTGGGATGTGATGCCACAAGAGAGGAAAGAAAGAGGGCTTAAGGGGCTCAAAGGGGCCAAATCCAAATAATATTATTTTATTCCTAGTACAAAGTGTTTTTCTTATGTCATACTAAGTCATAACAACTTTAGTAATCATGGGGAATTGAGATATGTGGGCTTCTTAGGACAACACATGGTGAGTTGTGAGCATGAAAATATATTCCATGCCTTTTGGTTATGCAAGACAAAATTTCCCATCATTCTGCTTCCCATAGGTTGTTGGGAGAGCCTATGATTCCATGGTTGTGACATAATTATGGGTATGGCTATTGTGGAAGTTATGTGGGGAATTATGCCCATGTGCGTGAGAAAACTATTTTAGTTGGGTGAACTCCATTACAATTGGGAATTCTTTGAGTCTCCAACATAGATATTTCCTAATCGATCTCTGTTGGCACCTTAGAGGGAAGTGGGATACCCTAAGGGACTACATAGTAGTGAAGGGTATCCCATTCCTAGGTTATGCATGTTGTAAGGGAAAGAGAGATAGTAGATTGGGATAGTTGTAGGAGTCAATTTTCTATGATATGCTAGGGTTTTGGGTTTTGTGAGAGTATTAGAGCTAGGTATAAGTGTTTCGTCCTTGTGGAATCATATCCTCAAATTGAAAGTGGATTTTTTGTAGAAAGATGATAGCAAACAATGGCCTATGGTTGGGTGGAACATTCTTCATCCGCGAATAGTTGATAAATTATTTACAAAAGTTAGGTGTTTATGGTTTAATTGTGAAAAATTACTATTGTTTATGTTATAAATTAAACATTTCTTTGTGTTTATGCATAAGATTGTATTGTTATGCTTCCTTACATTAACTCATTAACAATAAGACAATGAAGAAATATGGTATCAGAGCTATGTAATGTGACTTTAAGCTAAGCTAGAGGACTAGGCATATTATAGAATGGTATCATGGTGAAAAGAAGTGGAAAATGTGTGGTTCCAAGAAGTACATAATATCCTTAGTGGTGCATAGAGGGTATTAGGTATGCTATAAAGTGGTACCATAGAGGAGTTACAACATTGGGACTATAAGAGAAATAATTTGAAGTTACTAGTCATAACACTGAGGCTATATGGGCTAGAAATCAACATTTGGAGGAAGAAAATTACAAGTTGTGGGTTAAATGCTTGTTAATATTTATCATGAAGATGTAATATTGGGAAATGTTTTGAATCGAGTGAATGTGGGAAGGGTGGTTGAATTCCTTAAAATTGGATTTCCATTCAAGCATGTGGAGGATGGATTTTGCAAATTCATGGTTATAGAGTTTAGCTTGTGTAAATTTAGTGAAAACTCATAATTGGGAGAAAATCCCCAATTTTGGAGGAAATTCTGGGGGAAATCCAAAGATTAATGGTTATAGTGGCACCAGATTGGTAGGTATAAGGGTTGAATTCAACCAAGGAATCCCAATTTTCTCTCTCTCTCTCTCTCTCTCTCTCACACACACACACACACACACACAATAGTTTTTTAAAAGGTTTCCAAGCCCCTGTAATCAATGTTCAGGTGATGTGTTTCCCCCAAGAAGTATGTGGTCTCTCTCTCTCTCTCTCTCTCACACACACACACACACACAGACACACACACACACACACACACACAATCGTTTTTTAAAAAGTTTCCAAGCCCCTGTAATCAATGTTCAGGTGATGTGTGTCCCCCAAGAAGTATGTGCTCTCTCTCTCTCTCTCTCTCTCTCTCAATAGTTTTTTAAAAGGTTTCCAAGCCCCTGTAATCAATGTTCAGGTGATGTGTGCCCCCCAAGAAGTATGTGGTTTCTCTCTCTCTCTCTCTCTCAATAATTTTTTAAAATGTTTCCAATCCCCTGTAATCAATGTTCAGGTGATGTGTGTCCCCTAAGAAGTATGTGGTCTCTCTCTCTCTCTCTCTCTCTCTCTCTCAATAGTTTTTTAAAAGGTTTCCAAGCCCTTATAATAATTGTTGAGGTGATGTGTGTCCCCAAAGAAGTATGTGGTTAATAGTTTTTTAAAAGGTTTCCAAGCCCCCGTAATCAATGTTCAGGTGATGTGTGTTCCCCAAGAAGTATGTGGTTATGAAGGATGATGACCATTTCCAAAATGTCAACATTTTATGCTCATATAATAGATATTAGCCATTGATATAAGATCTAGTGCAAGGAACATGCATTCCAATAGAGAGTTGTTAGATATGGGAACCCCATCCATCACATCAATCTATGATAAGACACTAGTTGGGTGTTGTAGTTTCAAAGCTAGACCCTTTGTCACATTCATTGTCAAGATTGTGGAAGTACAAGAAAAGGATAATGGGGTATAGGTGGTCCAAAATAAATCATATTTGATAATAAAATTTATGAAATAAAGTGGAGGAAAGTAAATTGGGGGCACAAACACTTAACATGTTAGGTCAGGAGGCCATGGAGGTGACATGGAAGCATCCTAAGATGATAGGTGGACGCTAATGACATATCGTTAGCCACATACCATGCCACACCAACAAAGATTAAAAAATACTAGAAAATAATGGTTTGGAGCCAAAAATATTTTTTTTGTCATAAAAAGTGTAGGAAATCTTAGAACTAGGTGAAATTTTAGGGAGATATCTTTAGTGAAGGACCATAAAAGTGCCATTGAGGGTCACTAGTTGATTTTTCACCAAAACTCTCGACATTGTAGATTAGTGGCTTTTAAAGAACAATGTGGTACTCATGGTCATGAGCTCAACTAAGTATGAAATTTGAATAGTGAGTAGCATGAATAGACATGAAGAAACTCAATAGAGCATTTTATCAAATTCTAAAAGGTTTAAAATGGAGAGGCATAAGCATGTCAAAATCCACTATTCCAGGATATTTTTTTTGGCAATTTTTAGAATCTTCAGAGGAGGAAACGAGATTGAGGATCACCAATTTGGAAAAAAACTATCATAGTGTTGGAATTATGAGATAAGTGTTGTCCTTGATGGCAAACCACACTGATGACAAATCATAGTGCAGAAGTTCAGCAGCAAGGGATTGATGATCAGACTATAAGAAGAAGAGAAAGTTCATACACGCAGGTTTGTTAAGCCCAAGTCGCGTGTACACGCAAGTTGGCTTCAGCAAAAGCGCGTGTATGTGGAAAAGTACCTTTGGTCCATGGCGGTTAGTCCTTGGAAGTTGTGCCTATGGTTTCGGACCATTGTGTCTCGACGGGCGTGTCGATCCCTAGTTTTGAAGTTGATGGTATTGTGTTACTATGGTTTTGGCTCTTGGTATTGAACAAGGCCTAAGGCTATATAAGGAGAAGGAAACCATTAGGCAAGTGCATCTAAAATGTCTTGAATATCTGATGAAGCATTAGATCCAGTATGCAGGTTATGGGTTGATGATGCATTGCTTGATCTGAGCTAAGGAGAGATCTCACCGGTTGATGGAGAACAAGATCTAAGGAGAGATCGGGATCAAATGGTTTGAAATGAACTATCTTTATGATGCTTATTCTAGATCTACATACTGACGCATGTATTGTTCTATAAATGTTATGAGTATGACTGATGTCTGGTACAGCTGCAAGTTATGAGAAATTATTTTTAGATCTGTACGCGGGTTGTCTTTGGCAAAAGCGCGTATACACGCGGGTTTGATTCATCGAAGTAGCGTATACATTGTAAAGCTTGATATTTGAAGTTGCAGATGGATCTGATGGTTATTACAGAGTTCTGTGTCTGCTCTGTGTTCTGGTGACTGTTGTTAACAGGGTTTCAGTGATTCAGAGTTTGATGATTGTTTTGAGCTTCAATGATAGTTATGGGTCCAGTCTGAAAATTGATGAAACGTGGTACCTGGAGGAGAGAAGATTGTAGGCAAGCACCTACGTACTAGTATCTAAGCTAGTACAAAATCTAAGGGAGATCTTTGGAGCATTGTAGCAGGTAGCAGCCTGTGTACTAGTAAATGGATCGGCTAGTACAAAAGCAAAGGGGGTTGTAGCTCCCGTACTGGTATAAGACTGCACCAGTACAAATATTGTAAAAGTATTTTCTTATTAAGAAGAATATTGAGATGACTTGCAGCAGGTGGTTTTCACCCACATTGGGTTTCCACCTTATATCTTTGTGTTCATGTGTGTGGCTTTTGTGTGATGATCTGTTCTGTTATATTGCACCTGTTTACTGTTAATATGGTTAATACTGTTCTGATATATTTACTAAAGATAAGCTAACTGAATCATAAGATTTCTGGATATACGCTAGTTTCTTTAGATACAGAAGCATGTACACGCGGGTTAACTTAACTGAAGTAGCGTATATGTTTTTGAGCATTGAAAAAGTTTTAATGATCTGATAATACTGATTCACCCCCCCCTCTCAGTATTATTTCCAACAATTGGTATCAGAGCAGGTCCTTTGATAGAAGCTTGATCGCTTGAAGGAGATCCGTGGAACAATGGGAAAGAAGCTTAAGAAGAAAGCTCATAAGAAGAAGAAGACATCTCAGAAGGACTATGACAGTGGGAGAATCGATTGGGGATTAGGTATAAGAGGCTCTTCAGATTTAGAATCAGATTCAGAATCATTATCAGGTATGAATGTGTTATCCTCTGATGTTCCTGCTATATTTCCTTGTAAAAGTGATGGAAGTGATAGTGAAACTACTGAACATGCTTTTATGGGTGAGCAAGAAAAGTATCAAATAGAAGCAGTATTTAGAAGGCTTACAGACAAAGTTAAAGATCAACAAGATCTATTGAACAAAAGGGAATGTGCTTTCAAAGAAGAAGTTACCAAACTAAAGGCCCAACTAGAAGAAGGAAACAAGGTAAGAAAGCTACTCAAGGACAAGGAAGACCAATGTCAAAAATTGCAGCATGAAGTGACATCATTAAGAAAAGAAGTCAACGAAAGAAGCACAACCATCAAGAAACTCAAAGATAGATCCAGCTACTATGAAAATCTTGAAGCTACGATCCTCTCACTAAAGGAAGATCTTGAAGAATCCAAGAAGCAGAATGAAGATCTACACCAAGCAATTGAAAAACAAGACAACGAAGTCATCAGCTTAAAATCACAGTTGGAATGTGCCTTCAGAGTTCGTCAAATTCAGCAGGATCTGTATGAAAAGCAAGAAAAGGAGATACTCAATCTAAGGCAACAAATGGAAGAAGGAAGAAAAGATGGAGAAGACATGAAGAAGCAATGTCTAGAAAAGGAGGAACAACTTCAAGTTGAGGTAAATATCTTGAAAGGTAAATTAGAAGAAAAGGATAAACTTTTGAGATTTCAAGATAGTACTAAAGCCTTGGATGATATTCTTAGTAGTCAAAGGTCTCCTGCAATCAAGACTGGTCTTGGTTTTCATGAATCTGTTGAAGGTGAATCTAGCTCACAAGGTGAGGCAAGGAACTCTAAAGAGAAAACTAAAATGATCAAAAGGGAGATGAAAGGTCAACCCCATCAACAATCAAGGAAAGAGACTCCTCAAAGAAAATCGTTTACTCCTCCTATGAATAATGTTGAATGTTATGTATGTCATAATCTTGGACATGTTGCAGCTAGATGTGGAAGAAGAAGGGTTCAAGACCATCATGTAGAAAGATCATCACATTCAAGGTACTTTAATGGATATTGCTTTGCTTGCAATATGTTTGGTCACAAAGCTACTGATTGCTACAGGAGGAATATGAAATATGTAAGATGTTATGCATGTAACACGCTTGGACATATAGCAAAGGAATGCAGGAACAAAGGATGGACATCACACCAAAAGGAGAAAACCTCATCACACTTGAAGATATGGAGGAAGAAGGAAGTACAGTCAGCACAATGTACTGAGACACAGCACAGCACAGACATATCAGACTCAGGGGGAGCTGAAAGTGTAAAACTTCAGTGTCCTGAATCTCATACGCAAGTTTCTTAAAGGGAAGTCGCGTATATACGCGAGTTAGACACTGCAAAGTCGCGTATATATATCAGTCTGAGGAAAAGCAGTGGGGACAGGCTCAGAAAAGGGATCTGACATGATTCAGTCCATTATTTGCTCTATTGGTTAATTGTTACAGTCTGTTGAGGATGTGTAAAAATGTTTTGACACCTGTAAGATGTCTAGAAGTGTTTTGATCCTAACTTGATAATGATGATGTCTTGATGCTTATTGCTGATATATGCATGATCAGATCTAACAGATGGCACAGGTTGAGGGGGAGCATATGCCTTTAATAATTCATTGTTGGCATATTCCTTGGTGATGATTCTTATATGGCTAAATGATATATCTTGCTATGATATGGTTGTGAGTTGTCTATGATAAAATATCATATGATTCTTGGGGTTACATAGTTGATGATCAGATCAGATTTATGGTTGATTCTTTGATGATGCACATATGGTGCTTACATGGTGATCTTCATAAGGACAAGGAGAAGTACAAAGCTTGAATATACATCTTCCTCACTTGATGATGGGTCACTCATATACTGCTGTTGTCATATGCATAAAAATCATACAGTTATGATGCAGGCACTCTTGTGGATAAGGATTGTTGCTGTTGATGATATCAAGAAGTTTTGTCAAATGAGCTTGAGCTCAAGATACATAATGCTGATACATGGATGACTACTCAAAGTTGCTTTATTGGAGACATGGTGATGAGTTCTTATCTATATGATGATAGGTTTATACTTACATATGTTAATTGATGCAGATGTTCCCAAGTAATGATACTTGGATCATGTAGAGCTTGATGAAATGGCTATGGTGGTTTCACACATGATACAATGTGAATGACTCTGAATTCTGTTCAAAGGGATGAATTGATGCAGACATACCTTGTTATAGGTTGATGACCTATTCTCTACAGGACATTTACAGGTTGCTGATATGGAAATTTGTGTACGCGTGTTGTTTAAAGGATATCCGCGTGCATACGCCATTTTACAAGGGGATAGTCGCGTATATGGTGTACGCGTGTTGCGTAAGGGATATCTGCGTATATACGCCTGTTTATGTGTATACAGACGCGTATATGGAGATTTGAAGGAAATCAGCAGGGACAGATGTTGGTTGCAGAAAGTCTGATATAGGTCTGACAGAGATCATCTGGCACAGGTTCAGGGGGAGCAGATAATCTTCCAATGATGCATTGTTGGCATTATCTTAAAGCTTTTGGTTCTAGTTCACATTTGGTGTTGATTTCAGGAGGAACAAAGGCGAAAGGAGAACAGAAGGATCTCTTGGTTGCTGATCTGAATGGTGATTATCAGATGCTGCTGGTGACTTTCATAAGTCTTGGTCTAGTTATTTCGTCTCTATGTCATATATCTCTTTTGTGGTATCTCTTTCATGGTGTCAAGGTCATGTAACGGCCTATTTTGGTTTCCCCACTATGCCTGGGATGATTGATGCAATGTGATTGGTTGCCATATGTAAACTTTTGATGTATCCCCACTTGGTTGGGTGGATGAGTCAATTTTTGTATATCCTCACTTAGTTGAGAGATGGATGTATGTATGAGTCTTTGGTGATAGGAAGGTCTTTTATGATGTATAGAGTCATGTTCTTCTTGAAGAACATCTTTTGCAGATCTTGCCTACAATCAGGAAGAGCATGTACAACACACTTCAGCGGTACAGAGATTCAGCATGTACTCAGGGGGAGCATGGACAGATTGGTACACCTTGGCATATACAAAGGGGGAGACTATTAAGAGATTTCAGCAGGTACTCAGGGGGAGTATGGACAGTGGAATGATTCAGCAAAGGAAGAGAATATCTTGGTCCACCCTTTGCCCTTGATGTCAAAGGGGGAGAGTGATTTGGTGTTGTTGCCATCAAGTCCAAAGGGGGAGATTGTTGGCATTATGATGCATGTGTTGTACTTGATGGCAACCCTCTCATAGAAGAATATCTCACTTATGTATAACTGGGTGAATCTTCAGAAGAGATATCAGATGTGACTGATGGAGGACAGCTCAAAGGAATCAGATGATGAATCTTCAGAAGAGATATCAGATGTGACTGATGGAGGACAGCCTCATAGAAGAATATCTCACTTATGTATAACTGGGTGAATCTTCAGAAGAGATATCAGATGTGACTGATGGAGGACAACTCAAAGGAATCAGATGATAGTTCTAAGTGTGACAAGTTAGCTTTGCCATCAAGTCCAAAGGGGGAGATTGTTGGCATTATGAGATAAGTGTTGTCCTTGATGGCAAACCACACTGATGACAAATCATAGTGCAGAAGTTCAGCAGCAAGGGATTGATGATCAGACTATAAGAAGAAGAGAAAGTTCATACACGCAGGTTGGCTTCAGCAAAAGCGCGTGTATGTGGAAAAGTACCTTTGGTCCATGGCGGTTAGTCCTTGGAAGTTGTGCCTATGGTTTCGGACCATTGTGTCTCGACGGGCGTGTCGATCCCTAGTTTTGAAGTTGATGGTATTGTGTTACTATGGTTTTGGCTCTTGGTATTGAACAAGGCCTAAGGCTATATAAGGAGAAGGAAACCATTAGGCAAGTGCATCTGAAATGTCTTGAATATCTGATGAAGCATTAGATCCAGTATGCAGGTTATGGGTTGATGATGCATTGCTTGATCTGAGCTAAGGAGAGATCTCACCGGTTGATGGAGAACAAGATCTAAGGAGAGATCGGGATCAAATGGTTTGAAATGAACTATCTTTATGATGCTTATTCTAGATCTACATACTGACGCATGTATTGTTCTATAAATGTTATGAGTATGACTGATGTCTGGTACAGCTGCAAGTTATGAGAAATTATTTTTAGATCTGTACGCGGGTTGTCTTTGGCAAAAGCGCGTATACACGCGAGTTTGATTCATCGAAGTAGCGTATACATTGTAAAGCTTGATATTTGAAGTTGCAGATGGATCTGATGGTTATTACAGAGTTCTGTGTCTGCTCTGTGTTCTGGTGATTGTTGTTAATAGGGTTTCAGTGATTCAGAGTTTGATGATTGTTTTGAGCTTCAATGATAGTTATGGGTCCAGTCTGAAAATTGATGAAACGTGGTACCTGGAGGAGAGAAGATTGTAGGCAAGCACCTACGTACTAGTATCTAAGCTAGTACAAAAGCTAAGGGAGATCTTTGGAGCATTGTAGCAGGTAGCAGCCTGTGTACTAGTAAATGGATCGGCTAGTACAAAAGCAAAGGGGGTTGTAGCTCCCGTACTGGTATAAGACTGCACCAGTACAAATATTGTAAAAGTATTTTCTTATTAAGAAGAAGATTGAGATGACTTGCAGCAGGTGGTTTTCACCCACATTGGGTTTCCACCTTATATCTTTGTGTTCATGTGTGTGGCTTTTGTGTGATGATCTGTTCTGTTATACTGCACCTGTTTACTGTTAATATGGTTAATACTGTTCTGATATATTTACTGAAGATAAGCTAACTGAATCATAAGATTTCTGGATATACGCTAGTTTCTTTAGACACAGAAGCGTGTACACGCGGGTTAACTTAACTGAAGTAGCGTATATGTTTTTGAGCATTGAAAAAGTTTTAATGATCTGATAATACTGATTCACCCCCCCCTCTCAGTATTATTTCCAACACATAGTTGATATTTGGCCTTTTATAAAATCTAGAAAACTTTGTCTTGCATAATTTTTTTTTTTTTTTATATTCACTTTATTTGAGAGGTGATGGTTTTGGATAAAAATACCAAGTTTGAAGAAATTGAAAAAAGGGCAAAGTTGAAAATTCTATATTAATGCAAAAAATGTTAGGAGAATTAGTTTAATAATATGAATGTTGTTGTGTACTCACCTTCATAGGTAAAATTTGGTCTCTAAATTTGATTGCACTAGTGAAATAAGTACAAAAATTGGGTAGAAGTGACAACTTTAGAGAGCCATATCGTTCATTTTTTAGCTTAGAACTAAGGACAATTATATCAATTAGAAAGATAATTTATTGGATAACATGAAAAAGGATTTAAATTCTCAAAATATGCATATATTGGTTTCATAAGTTGTTGGATCATTGTTGGACATTGGATAAATCAACACTTCCCGTGTGTTTCGCAACATGGACTAACTGCCTCTCGTGGATCCTTATCTCCGACGATGTGATTTTTGACTAACACATGTGGGTTTTTTTCTAATGGAAATCATGATTTACAACAAATGGTATCATAGCATAGGTCACGAGTTAGATACACACTTGAATTGTGTTGGGGAGGAGATTGTTGGACATTGAATAAATCAATGCTCCCTCTGTGTTTCGTCACATGGAATAACCACCTCTCGTGGATCCTTATCTTTGGAAATTTGATCATTAACTAACACCTATGGGTTTTGGTCTAATGGAAATTGTGATTCCCATCAATCATAACCTATAAGATTAAATGAACAGTAGAACTACCAAATGTGGAAGATTTCCAAAGTAATTTTATATTTTGAAAAATAGCTTAGGGTGTTAGAGGTGCATATAATATGCGAATATTGAACAAGGAAGGTTGCATATACTACATGATGGAGCCTAAGAGGATATTTTGAGGCACAATTAGAGGTGCAAAAACATGATAATGAAAAATGGTTGAGTACTTACCAATGAAGTAGTGTTCTTGATAAGTAGGGTCACTCAAGGAGAGACCATTATGTTAAGGTATGTTACATATTTAAACTCAAATTCAATTATGAAGGATATATGAACCAAGATGTTGGTGCCTTGAAAAGGAAAGGAATAATGCATACAAAATATTTATTGTGATTAATTGGCACAACTCAGATTATTGAGGAAGGTCTAAAGAAGGACATGGTCATTGTAGTTGAATATTGTATGAAGCAAAGAATTATTGTAAGGTATAAAGATTCGCAAGGGATCTTGGGTATTTTATTTAAGCATTCAATTCCATAGCAGAATATTTATCAAGGGTATGTAAGATATCAACACGAAGAAAAGAGGTGTGAGAATCATGACTATTACAGTTGGCTATTGTGTACAACTAGGTAACAAAGACAAGAATAAGAAGCACAAAATAAACCCATAGATACATAATGAATTTAGTATGCATAAGAAGGGTAATGTATGATACATAATGATAATAACGTATCTATTGTCTTGTAATGTATGATACAAGCCAATAGATACAAAATGAATTTAGTATCAATATCAAGCCAATAGATGCATAATGGCTTCAGTATGCATAATGGCTACTAAACATGATGACAAAGAAGAAGGTGATCAAGGTTTGTAGGGTAGAAGAAAATTTGCTAAGAAAGAAGAGAACAAGGATCTCATGAGCTCATTAGATGGGTCAAAAATAATTTCTTTTCAAGAGTACGAAGGCTTGGAAGAGTTGCAACCTATGAACCAACAACTTACTTTTAAAGAATTTAGAGCAGTACATTGTTGCGTCACTAATGTTTCACCATTTTACCATTATTTATAGTCATCCATTTAACCATATATGTCATTCCTTAACCCATTGATCACTCCATTTACAATTTCCCATAAAACACCACGATATATATCTAATTCTTAAGTGGTTAATTATAATATATTTCCTTTATTTTTGATAAATTAATTAGGATTATACCTTGGTTTTACTAACGCTAGTTTACCAATTTGAAGCTAGTTTTGGTAGCCATCTCTGTGTTGCAATACTAACACGGTTCTAGAAGAAAATTAAGCACATGGGTTTTGTTATTAGGACCCCCAATATGGATTTATGTTTCTAAAGACTCACCTAGGTCACACATGTGAGCTTCCAACACTTGATCAAAGATGATGATATAAATTAGCAACAATTTCTGGGTAGTTAACTTCCACTGCAATTTCTAAGAAAATGAAGACATATCTCCAAAAAATAAAACATTGGATTTTGTAGAATGAGCCCATTTAGGATCAATGTTAACATTTTCTTAACAATGTGAAGGATTTGAGAGTTTTTCTCGATTCTTTGAAGCCTATTTCCCATATTTCATGTTATGACCAAAAAATGTAACAATAGAAGAAGCGATTCAAAATGCCCATCAAATTAGGGAAGAGATCTCTCATTATAAACCTAAATTAATATAGTTTTTTTAGTAATAAATATTTGAGAGATATTTGAGCCTAATAAGTTGTATTTCATTTTGTATAAATGCCAAAAGCAAGACTGCAATTCGGATCAAAAGTTGGATGTATTGAAAATTTTTGCATCTAATACAACTTTTATAGTCTCTTGTTTCTTAATGTGTGATACTTGTGATCATATTAATACTTATTTATTTACTTTGAGTTCTAATGAAGTAATGAACAAACCAATTGGTAGGGACCCTTATGAGGATGCACCTTTCCACAGTTTTCCACATGGTAAATTTATTCTTCATTTTGTTTCTATAGAATATAATAGATTACAATTTGATTGTTGGTGTTCATTAACTTTGTTCTCGTTTAAAATAATGGTTTTTTAGTTGATTATCTAATCGAACATGAATACAAGGTTATTGGCTTATACAAAACCTTGAGTCCCATGTGGCATTTTTTTCAATTATATGATAAATTTTGTAGAAGGATAAAGTAGTTTTATTGTTTCATAAGGATTGAGATTTGTGTTACTTGTTTAGGTAATAACCCTAAGAAACAATTTAAAACTTGTCCCAATATTCTTTTACTGTTGATATTTGCATAGATTAAAATTTGGATCGCAGGAATTGAGCCTTGCAGTTTAGGAAAGAACCCTAAGAAACATGTTAAAACTCATCCCATTATTCTTTTAATATTGATATTTGCATCGATTAAAATTTAGATAGCAGGGATTGAGCTTTGTGTTACTTGTTTAGGCAAGAACCCTTAGCAACATGTCAAAACTTGTCCTAACATTATTTTACTGTTGTCAATGTTAACATAGATAAGAAAAGTTAGACACTAAGTTAGGGTGTGCCTTACACTTCACAAGCTTACCAACCCAGAATGATGAATTAAATGTAGCAGAATTCTAGTCAAATTGAATTGACTAACATTTTTGGTGTTGTAGCTAGGGAAGTCTACATAAGATTTAGTTTTCCTTTAAATTATAAAACTCGTGGGAGGAGAAATGATAAGAAGAGAGGTAAGAACCTACACATAACCACAGTGAGGTTTATCCAAAGCCTTGATTGTGTTAGAAACAATGGAAACCAGGACACTAATGAGAGGGAGGGTAAATCAGTAGTGTGGCCAAATTATACAATTATTCACAAATTACACTTTTCAATCACTTCAAAAATTATTCATAGATTAACAACACAACTCAATCATGTAGAGCATAACATCATAAACATCAAGCACATGAGAAACATATACACAAGACACCAATATTATTTTTATTACAAGCTTCAACTTGATTACATCATTGCCCCAAAAGCTAGTACTTGTAGGTTTATCAACTACTACTGAAAGGAACTTCAATCCTAGATCATTTATCATCTACCACTAAAAAGGACCACAACCCCTGCTCGTTTACCAGGACTCACTGGAAGGGACTCTTTCCCCTTCTTGTTTATCAGTCTCTGCTAAAATGGAATCTTGCCCCTGCTCGTTTACTAACACCCATTAGAAGGAGTTACTATCCCTGATCTGCAAGGTACCACTTGAAAACCTTGATGATCCATATTCAATCCATTTTCAAACTTATATCAATAAGGAACTTATGTCACAATCAAATAAATCTTTCTTGCTACGATTTCTCACTAAATACACCTTACAAACACCTTCAACAATCTTTGATTATTGATAAAATCACCTTCAATTATCTCTGATTACTGATACAAACCACCTCCACCTTCAACAATCTTTGATTACTGATAAAATAACCTTCAAAAATATCTAATTATTATACAAACCACCAGCACCTTCAAAAAATTGTCATCATTGAACAAATCACCAAAATTTATGCACCAACAACATCAACACCAATTCATTCTTTACCTTCTCAAACACCTTTGAGATGCCAATATTGATCTCTAATTCACCTTTGATGCCTAGAATATTATCTTCTGGGTTATCTCTTCTAGTCCATGCTATCATGTGGCACCACCAGTTGCACTTTGCCTATTGGCTGTAACTGTTCGCCTGTCAGTGCAACGTGTCCCTACTCTCGCTGGTGGATGCTTTTTATATGTGCTTTGTTAACAAACCCATCGGGTCCTATCCTATGGGATGAGCTATCCAGGTGGGGTCCCCCCACTGCAGAAAGAGCCAATAGAAAGGCTCTCTAAGATGAGTCAACCACCTCATCATCTTGAAGTGTTTTTTTTCCAATGCATCCCTTCTGTGCACCATTAACAACCCACTCAGCTCCATCCAGCGGGATGACATCATTATGATGTCACCTATGCTAGGTGTCCTTGATATAGGTGACATGTGTCACTTAAATATGGGCCCTTTAGGTACCCATAAGTGCCGAATATGACTACCACACATCATGCTTTGATTGGTTGGTGCTGAGATCATCATCCTCTGTCGTATGGGCCAATAACATGCTCCCACCTATCCTATCGTAGGAGAGAGAAAGGGTCCCCAGAATTTTGGTTTTGTGACAATTTTCTTTTTTAATAATTTTAATAAAAAATCACCATATTGAAGCCATGTCCTTTGATTTTCTACAAGGCCACCACTTTGATGCACTCCCTCTTTGTTATCCTTCCAGAATGCACCTTTAGACTAGCCCTCAATGGGCTGAGTTGTTAGAGTGGGGACCTCTTCTTGCTTCTCATTAGATGACTATTTGCTATGATGTCTAGGCACCCTGTCTCCCGACTCTTTCACTATGTGTGCCTTATGCAATGATCGAGGGTGCACCTGCCAGGGTAAGTTCATTCGGATGGCATCATCCTACTCCATTCATCCTGACGCTAAGACTTTTGCACCATAACCATTTCGTCGGGGTACTACCTATAGGTGGGATCCACTAACACCCAATAAAAATGCTTTCCATTGCTGCAATGTCACCCACGTCTTCTCGTTTCTCTATTTTTCTTCTCTGCTTAGGTTTACCATTAGGTTTGGCACTTCTACCAACTTTGGCTATGTGCCAAGGCTCCTCTAATCGCCTTTTAAATATGTTAATTTTGGCTTGGGGTTACCAACTTTTATTGGCTATAACTTTCGATCTAGGAGGCCATTTTTAGACTTCCACATACCACTGGAAACTATTTCAGATCTCTTCCCATCTGAGTGGGTTTCACTTACATCTGAGATGATTTTCTCTACAAGAAATAACTCCAAATTATCTGCACCATTATTTCTACCATGCTGATCTTCTTGTGTCTGATCCTTTTCTATGTTTTTCCTTTTCCACCTTTTCCATTACATTTTCCTTTTACTTTTCCAATAATGACAACACCATTTACATTGATTTGTAATTTCCATGTATTCCTTTTCCACATTTGCTACTTTTTCCTTTTCGACCAATGATTTCCATTCTCTCCTTTTCCAATGTTTTCCATTGCCTTTACCTTTGCCTTTGCTAACAATGACAACATATTTACCAATGCATTTGCAGTTTCCATCACTTTCCTTTTCCAATATTTTCCATTTCCTTTACCTTTTCCTTTTCCATCAATGACAACATATTTCCAACAATCTCCCCCTTTAACATTGATGGAAACACCAAGATCAAACAACACATCATTACCAATGATCATTACTTTTCTTTGATACTTCTCCTTGTGCTTTTCCAATGATCATTTACCATATTGTGTTTGATCAGAAATACTTCTCCCCCTTTGACATCAATGGAAAAGATACTAACATGCTCCCCCTATCAACAATCTCCCTCTATCTTATGATCACGTGGACCTCTCAAATGCTTCTTCTTATGCCGAAAACCTCAGATACCTTTGATTCGATCCAAGAAAATTCCTCTCTACACTGTGAAGAAGATTAAGTTGAAGGGAAAGTAGTATTTACTCCCAATCTCTACCTCAAGTAGGTAAGAGAGATTTCTTTCTAAAAACATTTTCTTTTGTAACTGAGTAATGAGAAAATTCTTCCTGCTAGTCTAAGTCTTAGCTAGGATTACATTCATAACAATGCCTATCTAGACACATACACCTTACCTCTAGCAAAAAGAATAACCTTTCCTATGCATGACACCATCAATTGTCAATTGATGAACAAAAAAGTACAACACTTAGAAGTGATTACTTGACAAGCATAGAGGGGCTCTCATCAATGCATGCATAGACCAACAACTTATCTTGTATCTCTTCTAGTAGACTTCTAATGATAGCAGATTCACCATGATGATTTTGACTTGTCATTAAAAATAATCATATAAATCAATGCTTGCTTAGCAACACTTGGATCTATAGACAACATGAACACCATACTCTTGAGAAAGAACCTAATGACTGTAAATACCAATTGATAGTACATGTCATACCAATTTGAAATGATGTGAATTGCTGAATCGATGTCGCTTTTAGATTTTTAATGAGCACTTGATAACTAAGTGTGCTCCTTTCACCACTATTTCTGATACCAATTACCAATTGGAAAAAAATCATAACAGTAAATTCAATTATCATATCAACAACTCAAGATAACATGCAACAAAAACATTAGCCTCTGTCACTCAACACACAACTGATACTAGTTAGTGATACCAATTGTCAATGCATAATTTCATGCTCAAATATTGGCTTGAATATTACTCCCTTGTGGCCATGATTCCTCTTTGTATTAGGAATATACAAACAATAATTTCATTAACAGTAAATAGATCATCACCATTTATCTATCAATCTAATTTACAACATTTAATACTTCTCTTATCCTTTAGATGCATTCCTTGGCATGTTCCTTTCTTCTCCTTGCATCTGACCTTTCTGGCTTCCCTTGAAGCTAACCTCTTCTCTTCAATGAACAAGAACAAGGGATCTACTCCCCCTGAGTAGATTATCTTCCTTTTTCTTCCACACCTAGATATGAGTTGATTTCTTGTGTCAGTTTTCCTTACTCGGTGACTTGCTACCATTTCCAGAGCATATAGAGCACTGCTCATTCTTCTTGCTAGCACTAATTAAAGCCAAGTTGTGAGTTATCTGCTGTTCTTCTTTCTCGTTGTATTTATTTGAAGGACTACACATTTGATATTGTTTCTTTTATCTGATTGGAGTCTCTGCCTATTGTAGTTTATATAAGAGAGATCAACCACTGGAAGTGCAGAATATAATAGGTCAATATTCCACTGATTGTATTAAGAGTCAAACACTATTATGTGTTTCCTCCATGCACCATTTGATCTACCTTTCTTATGAGTGATGAAATAACTCTTGTATTTTGGTCTTCTTATGGTTGTGTTGACTTCTTTTCTACAATAGTATTGTTAGGTATATATTTAAAAGGGTTGGTGGGCCCCTTCAATGCTGCTGCTGAGTAACTTTCACCTATGTCTATTGTCTTGGCCCGAGGCGAAAATAGCTTGTTTAACTATCTTTAAACATGTCAAAATTTTTTGCATGCACCTAAAGAATCAACAACTTCTCTTTTAAGATCCTATTCTCCTTCTCTAGATCAATATTGCTGGATTTTATTTTCTAGATATCCTTAAGAGATAATATGAGCTACCTCTTCAAATATATATTTTCGTCAAGATCTTCCAAGTCAGTAGAGGAGCAACTAGATCTACAACAAGTGTCATTTTCACTCACATCTTGTTGAAAATTTTGTTCCCTTGGTGAATCTAGGGATTCTTTTACTGATACAAATGTTTTCCTTTATTCTACTTCACCAGAGGTGGATCCATTATCTTCTTCACCATTGTCAAGGTCTTCTATTACTATCAAGGTGGTCCTTTCTCTACTAAAAATTGGTGAGGAACTCTCACTGTGACTAGTACTTTTAAGTGAGCAATTTGAAGATAAATGGCCTACCGTGTGATAGTAACAAGAAACCAATAACTTACTTGTAGATTGCATCTCCTCTGGGTGTTGATCACCGACTTGTCCTATTGATACAAAATAATCATCATATGTTTCATGATCTTCAATGCTCTTTGAATCTTTTCCTACTTCATCCCCCATGAAAAGCCTCTTGACACCACATGCAACTTGCACATCTACTTAATATATGAACTGAAATTTGTCCCATATCTCTTTGGCAGCTTTAACATAGATTATTTTTCAATATCTGACTTAGACAACCCTCTAATGATTTCCTTCCTGGGTTGTTTATCAAAGTTATCATTTATTATTCCATACTCCATAGATATCCATACATCGAAATCAAGAGCTTTCAAGTAGATTCTCATCCTTACCTTCCAAGTTGTATAATTTGAGTCATTAAAAAATGGAACTCCATTTGAGGTAATCCAATACTCATTCTCCATGATCCTTGATCTTCCTTCTAGATGTTAAATTGATCTTGAAGGAAACTGGCTCCGATACCAATTGTTAGAAACAATGGAAACCATGACACTATTGAGAGGGTGGGTGAATCAATAATGTGGCCAAATTATACAATTCTTCACAAATTAAACTTTTCAATCACTTCAACAATTATTCGTGGATTAACAACACAACCCAATCATGTAGAACATAACATCGTAAACACCAATCACATGAGAAACATATACAAAATACATCAATATTCTTTTTATTACAAGCTTCAACTTGATTACATCATTTCCCCACAAGATACTACTTGTAGGTTTATCAACTGCTACTAAAAGGAACTTCTATCCATGCTCATTTATTAGCTACCATTGAAAGGGACTACTACCCCTTCTTGTTTACTAGTACTCAATAGAAGTGACTCTTTCCCTTTCTCATATATCATTATCTACTGAAAGGGACTCTTGTCCCTGCTCATTCACTAGCACTCACTAGAAGGAGCTACTACCCCTGATATTCAAGCTACCACTTGCCAATCCTACTGATCCATATTTCATCCATTTTAAAACTCAAATCAATAGGCTACTTATGCCACAATCAAATAATTATTGCTCACTGCTACTACTCACCAAATCCACCTTACAAACACCTTCACCAATCTTTGATTACTGATAAAATCACCTTCATCAATCTTTGATTATTGATACAAACCACCACCACCTTTAGCAATCTGTCATCACCAAACAAATTACCAAACTTTATGCACCAATAACATCAACACCAATTCATTCTCCACCTTCTCAAACACCATTGAGGCACTAAGATTTATCTCTAATTCAGCTTTGATGTATACCCAAACTATTATGCATCACACTGCACCAATAAACTCTAATCCACATACTCTGCTCTGCCCTTACACAAGTATGCTACTTGAATTCTTCTTATAAAGATTCATGGACTTGATAATTTTGGATTGGAGTTTTTAGTTAACTTGCCTTCATATATTTGCATGAATATTCAATTATTTCCTTTGTCCTATTCATTCTAGTTCCTTGATTGTGTTCACCAAGTTATCAACCTTCAACAAACTCTGATTTGCAATTCGGGACTAAATTTCTGAGTTAAACTATTGATTTTAGCAATTTTAGCATTTTAAGAGGTTATAGCAGTGCTTCTTCTAATTTTGTCTACAGTTAAATTTGGATTAACTTCTAAATACGCTTCCAAAATTGATAGTTCCTCCCTTTTGAGCTTAATCCCCTTTCACGTTGGCATCTTCCTACTTTCCTACTATAGGACCAAGTCTCTGTGACCACCATTTCAAGGCTTCAGGTGATTAGACTGTATAAGCCCTTCATGGGCCAAACTCATTTTTCAATGGCTTCGTCCCATTAGTTTCATTTCTATGTGAAATGACCAAATGGAAAGTGATTAGCTGCCTTAAGATTCTCCGTGACTCATTAGCCAAGCATTTGGGTGCTAAGCCCTTTATGCACTACGCAGGCTTGTTTTCTTTGTTTGTGGCTCCATGCCATTACTCCTATTTCTACATGAAATGAACAAGGTATAGGCCTTGGCACTAAGGTTGGAGCTCCCAATCCTAGCACTTTTATGTCGACAGTTATTTAAACTACACAAAGAACTTTCGGGGTATCTCATCCGGGACACACTGTCATCTGGGGATGCCACTTGTGCTCTGCGTATTGGCTGCAACTTCTTTCCTATAAGTGCAACGTGTCCCGACTCCTGCTTCCTAGCTTTATTTGTGTTATGTTAACATACCTGCTGTGATCTATCCTATGGTATGAGTTATCCAGGTGGGGTCCTCCCGCTACAACAAGAGCCAATAGAAAGGCTCTCCAGGCTGAGTCAACTTCCTCGTCATCCCGATGCCTTTTTACTGATGCATACCTTCTTCGCACCATTAACAAATCGCTGGGCTCCATGTTGAGAAATGGCAACAAGAAATTCTGGTTTACTTTTTCCTTGAATTAAACTGTGAATTAAATTCAAATTCTATTCTCATAGCAACTTAAAATAGTTAAATTAAGTTTATTAAACTTACTTAACTTAGGAAATTCGAGTTGGAAGTCTTTCTGTCATCATGTGTATGTTCTCCATACTTTGTAAGAGTCTGGTGTGAGTTAATTGTGAGTTTTAAAATAGAAGACTTAGTTTCATGAGTCAGTTCAGTTAAATTAGTTTTCAAACTGATTGAGAGAACTAATAGTGAGTTAGTAGTCAGGGGTGACACTAATGAACTCCATGAGTTCTACTCTAATTAATTGAATATTTACTCATCAGAAACTCATGCATGATGATTCCGGGAAAGACCCAGTTGAGACTAGAGTGCAGGGACAATGTACTATTTGTTTTAGAATTTTCTGAGTTGCACTGATAGTGCATGCAATCAGGAACTGATCCTTGAGGGATTGCGCAATTTTTAGAGGCTTGATTTCCCTTTAAATACAAGCTATCCTCCATAGGAATTAGACATTGGAATAGAGACTTGGAGATCTTGTGAAGAGGCTAAGATTTGGCCTTGAGCTTGCTTATGAGTTGGAGATTGAATTTGCTGAATGGTGGGATTGTTCTAGGGAGAACAAGCATTGTAATTTCATCTTGATTTTTTGTTGGGTCCCTATAATACTAGTGGTTACCCCATTACTATTGTAGTTTTATCCCTTATTAATATTGTTGTGCCCCTATTGTCCCCATATTGTTATTACTGTGCCCCATGGAATCCCTCTATTGTTATTTTTGTGGCTTTATATTATTATTGTTAGGTCGACTGGGTTATATTGTGACTCCTTAGACTCCTATATATAGAAAGGAGGTTTTGTCATTTGAATCATCAAAGAATTTCTCATTTGTGTAATGTAAAGGAGGTTGCCCCCTTGAAGAGGCTGAATTCTAAAGCGTTGATCTCTCTTTTCTATCTTTTTGTGAGCTGGTTTCATAACATTAAGTATCAAAGCTTTGGATTCTAGGGTTTCGCTGCTCCAAATAGGTCATCATGGCATTTTCACTATAACTTTTTTCCTGTGATGTTTCGGAAGCAAAAAAAAAAACCCATTTGAGATGAAATCACACTGAAACTCGAGTCCAAATTTCAGAGCTTTTCGCACTATATATTCGGAGATATGATCTGAGGAAGTTGGTCTTTTTGCAAACTCCTAAATTACATTCCAAAAAGGTGATCTGGGGAAAATCATCATAACTCTCTCTGAGCATCAGATTCAAATTTCGTAAGAAGCGACAGAAAGAGGACGGACTATAGTTTCTTATATATATTTTTCAGAGCCAAAGGTTGAAACAGTGACATGTGGCATGTCATACAAGTTTGCTCTACTGAACTAGTATATAATCAGGTCACTGTGGGAGATTTGGCATAACTCTTCCTTGGAGAATCCAATTTGGATCAGACTGGTGGCATTGGAAAGAGGACACAGAGGGCTACTGCAAGTCACAATTTCAGAACTTAAAGATCCAAAAGTATAGAGTTACAGTCATTTCAATATCGAGCTCCTAAAATCAAGAAAAAGCAAGATGAGGAAGTTTGATGGCAAGGATCTGGTAAATTGGATACTTTAGATGGAGCAATATTTTGATCTACATGGTGTACCACTGTTACAAAAGGTATGTATTGCATCTTCATATTTAGAATAAGATCAATTTTTATGGTATGAAGGGCTTTGTTCTCGTAAACAACTTGTTACGTGGTTAATTTTCATGGAGGAAATGATAACACATTATGAGGATACAAAGAGCAACACCTTCTTTAGAGCAATACCACAACAATTGGAAAGAGTAAAAGGGCTTTGTTAAAATTGTGATTGCAAATGCACTAAAGGTCATAAGTGTGCTAAGAAGAAATTATTTTACATAGAGTATGAAGAGGAGGAAGAAAAGGATCAAGAAACATCAAAAGAAGAGGATATACGCCGGGACCCAACCCCAGAGAAAGAAGAAATGAGTCAGACCATATCTTGTAAAGCATTGGCAAGAATTACCACTCCTCAAACTCTCAAGATAGAAGGACATATCAAGAAGAAAAAGGTGCAAGAAGTGAAAGATCACATCGAGAAAGAAGAAATGAATCCAAGAATTGTTCATTTATGTAATGTAAAGGAGGTTGCCCCCTCGAAGAGGCTAAATTCTAAGGCGTTGAGCTATCTTTTCTATATTTTTCTTGAGCTGGTTTCATAACATTTGGTAATCTTTTTCTTGAGTTTGTTAAGAATTATGGGAGAATAGCAGCACCTCTAACAACATTATTGAAGAAAGATGCATTTTCATGGTCTCTAGAAGCAACAAAGGCCTTCGAGCATCTTAAAGAGGCAATGTGCCAAGCACCGGTCTTAGCTACACCAAACTTCACAAAAACCTTAATTGTGGAATATGATGCTTCAGGAAATGGAATTCGTGTTGTTTTAATGCAAGATGAAAGACCCATTGTTTTTGAAAGTCGTCCAATCAAGGGAAAGTTTTTACACAAAGCTATTTATGAGAAGGAAATGTTGGCAATACTCCATGCACTTAAGAAATGGCGACCCTACCTAATGGGAAGACACTTCAAGCTAAAAATGGATCATGATAGCCTTAAATACTTTTTAGAACAAAGATTATCCTCTAAAGAGAAACAAAAGTGGGTCACAAAGATGTTGGGTTATGACTTTGAAATCATCTACAAAAAAGGGAAGCAAAATGTGGTCGCAGATGCACTCTGAAGAAAGGATGAGGATGTGGAAGCATTGTTGTGCGCCATTTCTATTATCCAACCAGATTGGATAAACGAAGCAAGGGAAGAATGGAAGAATGACGAAGAAGTGTGGGAACTTATTCGAAAGTTACAACAAGACTCCAGTACGTCTGATACATTTGGCTGGCAAAATGACTTGTTATGGTACAAAGATCACTTATACCTCTGTAAGAATTCCCAGCTAAAACAAAAGATTCTTATGGAATTGCACACTTATCCCTTAGGAGGGCACTCATGATTTTTAAAAACTTACCACATGGTTAAGAAGGAGTTTTTTTGGGAGGGCCTTAAATCAGATATTCAAAAGTTTGTGGCGGAATTTTTGGTTTGCCAACAAAATGAAGTTGAAACAATTAAGACACCAGGTATATTACAACCTTTATCCATTCCAAGCCAACATTGGGAGGAGGTTTCAATGGATTTTATCACAGGTTTACCCAAGTCTGAGGGAAAGAGTATCATCATGGTGGTATTTGACAGAATTACCAAGTATGCACACTTTTGTGCATTATCACATCCATTTAAAGCCAGTACAATTTCTACTACATTTATGGAAACAATTCAAAAGCCACATGGAAACCCAAAGATTATCGTAAGTGACAGAGATCCCATTTTCACTAGAAATGTTTGGACATAATTATTTTCTTGTCTTGGTACTCAGTTAGCTCATAGCTCATCTTATCATCCTCAGTCTGATGGGCAAACTGGGATAGTAAACAAATGTTTGGAAGGATATCTTCATTGCTTTGTATCTGATAAACAGACACAATGGGTCAAATGGTTGCCTATGGCTGAATGGTGGTAGAACACTTCCTTCCATACAGTGACAAAAATGACCCCATTTATGGCACTTTATGGATATTAGCCACCATACATCACATCATATTTAAGAGAAAATTCTAAGGTTCAAGCAGTGGAACATCACATCGAACATCAAAAACAAGTCCTCCAACTCTTAAAGGATAACCTCGTGTTGGCACAGAATAGAATGAAACAATAGGCAGATCAACATCGCAACGAAAGAAGTTTTGATGTAGGTGATTGAGTATTCCTATGGCTACAACCATATAAGAAAATGTCCCTCAAGCAAGCTAAGAAGGATAATAAATTATCACCAAAGTATTATGGTCCGTACAAGGTGTTTCAAAAGGTTGGTACTATGGCATACAAATTGGAGCTTCCTGTAGCTTCTCGATTGCACCCAGTTTTCCATGTTTCATGTTTAAAATAAGGTTATAGGCGACAAGCTCCCAGTTCAAACAATATTTCCAGAACTTGACGAGGAAGGAAAAATTATATTGGAACCAGAAGCAGTCACAGAAACAAGAACTCGACAGTTATGAAATCGAATTTTGGAGTATCTTATCAAGTGGAAGAACTTATCCGCTAAAGATTCCACATGGGAGGATGAGAATTTTATACAGAAGCATCCAGAACTACTCAAGCATTGAGGACAACACTTTTTTGAAGGAGATGGGCATGTTGGGTCCCTATAATACTAGTGATTACCCCATTACTATTGTAGTTGTATCCCTTATTAATATTGTTGTGCCCCTATTGTCCCCATATTGTTATTACTGTGCCCCATAGAATCCCTCTATTGTTATTTTTGTGGCTTTATATTATTATTGTTAGGTCGGCTGGGTTATATTGTGACTCCTTAGACTCCTATATATAGAAAGGAGGTTTTGTTATTTGAATCATCGAAGAATTGCTCATTTGTGTAATGTAAAGGAGGTTTCCCCCTCGAAGGGGTTGAATTCTAAGGCGTTGATCTCTCTTTTCTATCTTTTGTGAGCTGGTTTCATAACATTTTTTGTATTAATACAAAACAGATAATGGGGTTTTGAGTTGCGGATTTCCCCGGATATTTATTGTGTCATGTTCCTTTCATTCTCTTCCTCTATTGATTATTATTTGCTTGATGTTTGTGGGCTTCCCCTGTAAAGAGTAGAAGTATATTCTTGTCTCTTGCTTTAGAAAATTGCATTAGCTTGTGAATCTACAGGATTTTCTACATGGTATCGAAGGTAAGAACAATATACTAGAGGAGATTTTGAAGTTTTGAGTTTCTGGGTTACAGGTGAAAGTCAAATTTGCAATACATACTTCAGGATCGGCAGATGGAATTCCATGGGTTGAGGCTTGAGTATGCCTTGGAAGGCAACTTTAATTTCATAGCCTGGAGGGAAAGGATGGAGGCTGTGCTAGAGTACAAGGGCTTGAAGGAATTTATTGAACACGAAATTTCTAAGCCAACAACTATTGATGCACAAAAATTGGTTGAGTGGAAGAAGTGTGTGGCGAAGGCAAGGAAGATAATTGTTGAGGGAGTTCGAGATCATATTGTCTCCAGTCTCCATGGAAAGGAAACCCCGCATGCTATGTGGAAAACATTGATGGATTTGTATCAAAATAGCAGTGATGAATGGAAGTTGGCACTAAAGGATAAAATTCGTAAAATCAAGATAGAGAAAGGCGAGGCGATTCCAAAGTACTTGACAAAGTTCACTCAATGTCGGGATGAACTTGGAAGTGTTGGAACCACAATTTTCGAGGAAGATATGGTGAGCCTTTCTCTTCTTGGACTCCCAAAGAGTTGGCATAATTTTTGGGACTCTGTCAATGGTCAGGAGAAGCTACCAGATTGGGAACAACTATGGTCAGATTTTATGTAGGATGAGATCAAGAGGAACACCAGGGATGGCTCTTCATCAAAGATTGATGATGAAGAGAACTGTGCCTTAGCGATTAAGGCGAGGAAGGGGAAAGGTAAACTTTCCCATTCAAAATCAAATTCTTATCATGGAGGTAAGAAGAAGGACACGACGAAAGTTAAATTCTTTCATTGTCACAAGATGGGGCACTTTGCTACAAATTGTCCATTGAAGAAGTCCAAGGAGAAGTTCTCAGGAGGATAGGGAGGTGAGGCCTTGGCCTCACAATTCAAATTGGAATTTTCTCTCAGTGTATGCATTGTGTCTTCAATAATGGGAAGTGTTTGGTACTTAGACAGTGGAGCTTCATTCCACCCGACTAGTGACAAAGAGTTATTCAGTGAACTAGAGGAGAAAGATCTCAAGATGCATATCGAGATGGGTGATGATTGTAAGTATAGTGTTACAGGTGTGGGCACTATTACTTTTCAGAGGGAGCACGTGGTTCCACTCATCTTGAAGAATGTTATGCATGTACCCAGACTGACGAAGAACTTGGTAGCCATTGCTATGCTTGAGGATAGAGGCTATGATGTGATATTTTCGAAAGGAAAAGCATTCCTGCGACACAGCCATAGGTAAAGTAAAGAATATACAGATTCAATTTTAGAATCTCTATAATATAGAGGTAGAGGATTGTGCTTCTTTGAGTTCAAAAGCGGAAAAGATGTTGAGCCAAGATGTCGACGAGTTGTGGCATAGACGATTGGTCCACTTTCATCACGGGGCTTTGAAGATATTACAACAAATTTCTACCGATATTCCCAAAGGTACACTTGAGCAAGTTGATACATGCAAGGGTTGTACTTTGGGAAAATACACCAAGTCTTCCTTTGGAGACAAAGACAATCGAGCAGAGTCTATTATAGAGAGAGTCCATTCAGATGTGTGTGGACCATTCTCGACAGCATCCATGACCAAACACAGGTATTATGTTATATTTCTTGATGACTGTTCTCGTAAATGATGGGTATTTTTTATGCAGAAAAAGGATCAAAATTTCAAAAAATTTTGTGACTTCAAAGCATTGGTATAGAAAGAGTCTGGCAAGAAGGTTAAAGCTCTACGAAGTGATAATGGTGGTGAGTATGTATCCAATGAGTTTAAGAACTTTTGTGCAGTGCAAGGGATTAAGCGAGAGTTGATGACACCCCATAACCCTCAACAGAATGGAGTTGTTGAGAGGAAGAAAATGAGCATAGTAGGGGCAGCAAGGGTGATATTGCATGATCAGGGCCTACCACTACACTTGTAGGCTGAGGCATGCAACACAATAGTTTATGTTCAGAACCGTAGCCGACATCGGATGCTTCAGATGAAGACACCAGAGGAGGCTTATTCCGGTAAGAGGCCAGATGTTGGTCACTTCAGGATTTTTGGGTCATCGGTTTATTTCCATGTGACCAAAGATGCACAAAAGAAGCTTGAGCCAATAACAAAGTTGGGGATATTTGTGGGGTACACTGATACACCCCATAACTATCGGGTGTAAATGCCGACCAGTTGGATGATAGTGGTTCGCGGGGATATCAGGTTCAATGAGGAGAAGGCCATGTGAGTAGCCCTTGAGAGGGAGTTTGAGCTACATGCAGATGATGAGATTTTAGCTTCTAAGGTTGAGGGGCCTCATATTGATGTGGAGCAGTCACATGCAAAGATTCAGAGAGTGGAGACATCCACTCATGTAGAGTCTTCCAAAGAGGGAAAAAAGCACACTAGAGAGGCTAAAAAAATGGTGGATGATGCACGGGAGAATGTGGGAGAACCCTCTTCTTAGTGCAGATAGAGGAGGTGTGGTGTAGGTAAATTCTTAGTGCAGACACAAACGATTCCTCTAGCTTGAGAGAGAGGGTCTAGCCACAAGCAAACAATATATGGAAAATCTCCTTAATCTAGAGTCAATTAAGAGGGCCTACCTCTTAGAATGCTATTCCACTTGGTTATGATCCTGCTTCCTCACTCCAGCTATCTTCCGTTTCCTTCCTTCGAATACCTGAAACAAGCAAACAATAACAACAACAAATGTGTTAGGATACAATATTGTATTCAACGTACTTAATAGGTCAAGGTACATTAAGCCATAAATATATAAAATGACACTTCATGTCGGAAATCAATCGATAGTTTCATTTTTATAAATTAGAAAGAGATTACAACCGGTGCCTTGACGTTGCTGGTCTCCTCCGACGTTTCCGAGTTCCCATACTTCTACTAGCACTTCATGAATAGCATCAACAATGGAAGTTTTAATGCCTCTTTCCCTCTAGTCTCAAACCAAACCCAAAACATGCTGTTCTCCCTCAAACATACACTAGAAAGCTACAAGCTATAGATGACTTGCTGATCATTCAAACTCACTCCAAAACCTAAAACTCCAACTAGCTTTTGCTTGGGAAAAAGGGAGGTTTATATAGCTTGGATGGATGGGAGATGGTTCCTCTCATCATGGGAGAAGGTCTTATCTCTTGAGTTTATTCCATCTTAATAGGGGAAAGGAGCCCAAACTCACTTCCTCGGCTCCATATGGCCCAACCATCTACCAGACTTCCGTTACGAAGCTTCTAGACATGGAAGCTTCATCTCCTTATTTAAAAAACCTTCCAAAACAGGATCAGCGTGACTGGGAAAGGGCTCAGTCACTTCGTATGATGCAAGGGATAATTTTAATCTCTTCAAATCAGCGTGAGGAGGAAATTGGTCAGTAGCATCGGTCTTGTAAACTGGGATAAAAGGAAGATTCTTGGGAAATGATGTAAAGGGGAATTATTCTTCTCATGAAGAGGGACATATTGGTAGTTTCTTCATGATGGGAAAGCATGTTAGGTTCACTGTATAGGTCCTCTAGGATCATGGACAGGGAGTACAGGGACACTGACAAAATGTTTTGTAACAGATGCCCCCTAAAGCATGAAGGCCGAATTAGAGTGAGGGGTGAAATGCTTTATAAGTGGAAGCGGGGAACTGGAGTCCGTCATCAGAAAACCTGCAAGAAATCATAAATACATATAAATCACTGGAAAATTTGAATAATGATACATGAATCGTGGTAGGGATGCAACCATCTAGAGAATGATCATGTAAATGGATCCAAGGCATGGGCACATCCATCCAATAGAAAGGATCATAATGGAACCAAGGTATGGTCACAACCATCCAATAATGTGAAGGATAACATATAACAACTCATGGTATGGTCGCATCTATCCATTTGAAAGAGACATGTATATCAACATGATCATGTCACATCGCCTCACAACCTAGACTTGTGTAATCTTAGCCCAGGGTCTTGCACTCTAAATGACTTGATCAAAGTAAAAATCCTAACATGTGAATGAATATGTTGAAGTTAAACATGCTAAGAAGTCGCTTGATTACCGTTCAATCATGTGAACTGTTAACAAGCACAAGAGAAACCACCAATAATGACAATGGATCTTAAGGTACCGACATCACAGTTCACGAAATGTGAATAAAGGAACTGATGTCGAACACCCGTGAAATAACCTGGTCGAAAGCCAATGATGTGAGCTTGTTGTCGAGTGCGAAGAACTTGCCATTAGGGCATGCAAGCTCTAAGGTACTGGAAGGGAGTCTCTTGGTCAACTTCTTGGATAATGAGCTGAAGTTGACAGGAAGCGACCATGTCGAAGGAGGGCCATGATGTATCCCACATCATTGACACGAGACAAAGGGATGCAAATGATTTCATATGATACAGAGAATCAAGAGTAAATGTAACTGCAGAAGGACTAACTCTTGAACATATCGGCGACATGATTCCAGAGTTTGGAAGCTTTTGGATCCATAGGATCTGTGGTCACGATGACGTGGCAGAGATCAAAAGGAAGAAAAAATGAATAACCCAACCCAAGAAGGTCAATTATGAAAAGGATGATATTCCAACCCGACACGAAGCAAAATGTGTCATGTTCAAGAGTGAGCTACCGACACGATTGATAGAATTTCCAATTTTCCCCCGCCATTTCTGGTAGGTATCCTAATTATTTTTGATCACAATCTTGAAGGGGATAGCATGTGCTTGCACAGTAAGTTCATCCTTCGGACAAATCCGACCTAGTAAGTTTTATGAGCCCTAGGAAGGAGAAGCTCACGATCGTCATGGTGACGAATCCAATGTCGTTTAATATTTTAACAAGTTCAACAAAGGTGTAACTTGGTATATTTTTCATGTTTAGAGAGTTTGAAAAAGACATGGAAAATAAAACTCCACATGGTCCCTTTTCACACATTTGTGTCTCTTGAGTCCAAAAAGGTAGAAAACAATACTTGAGAGAACTGCTTGATCATTTCAGTCAAGGAGTACCTTTTTCGTAAATAGTTCATCCCAGCCCGAAAAAAGGGTAAACATATACTGGGTGAATGACGTTTCATAGCCTTTAACAAGTTCAAAATGACAAGATCTCGACAATATTTTCATGTTTTAAAGAGTCGAAGAAGAGCTTGAAAGAGGAACCTCCATTTTTATTCTCTTTTACAAGTCAAAAAGGGAAAAATACTCAGCGATCTTTTCATTTTAGTTTTATGAGTCGAGAAAAGAGTTGAAACATGACTCCAATACCATCATCGACAATTTGTCACTTGTCGTTGCACGAAAAGGTAAATTCATTATCTAGTTTCTAAGGCAAAAAAGGTCAAAAATACTTAAAAACGCTAGTATTTCATGAAAAAATAAATAAAAGGAGGGAAAAGATATTATTTTTTACCATTTACCATTTTGCCTTTGTGTGAAGAGCTTTTTACCCACTTGTGCACTAATTTTTCTGGAGCATATTGCAGGAGATCCTGGAGGTCATTCGCTAAGCCGTCAGTTTCAGGTAAGAGCCAAGACCTTAAGCTCCATTTTCATACTTTTTTCACATGTTTTTAACCATTTTTTGGATTTCACGAGGAGGTTTTGTCAAAAAAAATTCGCCCTCGGTTGGCGCGATTTCCAGGCACGAAATCGCACTGATTGGGGGTTGCTAAAACTATCAACCGCGCCGTTGGTGCTACTGTTTTTTAAAACAGTCGGTGCTACTATTTTTTAAAACAGTCGCCTCGGTGCTGTGAACAATTGTTTTCCTTGTTTTTGCTCAATTTTTCCGTTTGAACCCAAATTTCTCTCGCCAAAGATGATTATTGACTTGATTATTTGGTTTTTGCAAGGAGAAAATCATGAAAAATGGTGGATTGTAAGGAACGGGAGCATGAGGATATTGACCCTCACGCAATGGCTGTGCCAAATTTCTTGGACGCTTTGAGGAACTGTGGGCTCCTCAGGTTCTTCCTTACACTAGGTCTACAGGATCAACCCGAATTGCTACGGTATTTGATCAGTTGCTGGGACGTGAATCGAAAAATTTTCATTATTGGTGACCAAGAGCTGGAGTTGGAAACTTTAGACATTTATTTCATCACAGGACTATCTCAGAGAGGGGAGCCAGTAAATCTATATGGGTCAAGGCCAATTGGGGCAAGTGTGACTATGCTACCTGCAGAACATTACCCATAAGCACTCAAATCAAAAAGTGGCAAGATCAAGATTATGATTGTTCGAGATCTTGTGCTAAGAGTGTTGTTGTTGACCATCAATAGAGTGGTTGGGGCCCAAGTGCAGCATTCGACTGCACGGTGCCCACTATTTTCAATTGGGTGGAAGCTATGAAAGTCAACATGAAGTGCCAATTGTCAAAAGCTAAGGCGGGAAACTTGAAGCAATTTTGCTACGGGTCTGTGCTAGTGACCTTCTTCCTAGAGCGGGTTCCACTATTCCACTACTAGCTGGCTGAGGTGGAATTGCTGATGCCACGAGACCCACGGATGGACTGTTGGAGTGCGTTGATGCCCATGATTACTGGGGGACAATATATGTCCTATAAGCCTGCCTTTTTCTTGTGGCTATGACAACAACTGATCGTAGTGGAGGATTGGCCTTACAGCGGTACCAACTTTCACAGTGATCCAGATATGCCGCTCCCAAAGGGGGAGGATTATGATGATGGAGGTAAAAAAATAAACAATTTTAATTTTTTGATGTTTTTATTGTTTTTGAGATATATATGTTCATGACATTTTGATTTTATGAATAAAGATGTTGGATGAGAACGCCCTTCCGGGATGTCCCCGATCGCTAGGTGCATTGCTCGATAGTTCGAGGTCATTCCTTATCAGGAGGGAAGCAACAATGAGGAGGAGATTGCACATAATCTCGAGGGATTAACCCATGGGATCCCAGAGTATGCTCGAATGGGTGATGTCCCACACCAGTATCAGAGGCATACGATAGGGGTATCAAATCGGATCTACCGATTATTGACTCGCGTAGTCCAAGTAGTCACACGCCACCATGAGCATCATGCTGTTTAGTGCATAGGTCTAGCATTCCACATTTTTGAGGCCTACGAGTCACGGATGGATAAGGCCTGTGAGCCACTGATGTATTTTGAAAACACATATTATTTTTTGAGGTTTTGATGTATGACAAACATTACCGACACACACACACACACACACACACACACACACACACATACGTTGTACTTCCTTACTTACTATGGTACAAATGTTTTTGTATTTTGAGTTTTTACATTTTTCGCAAATATCTATCTAACACATAATTAGCTAATGCGTCTGTTAATGTATTCATGTGTCTAGGAATATGATGATATGTGATATAATCAAAATTTCTCTCTAGTAGATGAATAAGTAGATACATTCTCAATATCTAAGGGTTTCTGATGGAATATTGCCCATTGAGTTGAAGGACAACAAGCTGTGAATCAAGGTTGACAACCAATTCCCGGATGCCAAGAGCGATAACTTCTGACAACAATTCGATAACTGTGCTATACTCAGTGATGTTATTAGTTGTTCGACCTAGAAATATACCATGGAGATTGATCAACTCTCCATGGGGGTCATAAATGGACCATGCTGTAAATAAGATATTCCGAGTACTACGACAAGCACCATTAGCGAAATCGATGTGAGGAGACATCAACATCTGCAAAGTAGGAAAAAACATAATAAGTAGGAAAGCTTCTTGCAAAACAACACACCAAACCACGTTGTAAAAAAATGAATAACACACTATCGTACAAAAACAACCATGCAAGATGACCTAAGCATAGTAATTTTTGAGATAAAGCCCATTCCAGGGCTTGTCTAAAGGATTGCCCTCATAGTCAATAAGCTCATAGGCCCTTTTCTATAACACACGTTTAACAATGTAGGGCCCATGCCACATGGGTTCAAACTTGCCTACCCCAAACTTATCATTAACCTGATCATACAAAAGAACCAAATTTCCCTCAAAAAAATCTCAAGGGGAGACAAACTGATAAAAATGGGATTTGACCCTCTTTTTCTGTGCTTCAATGACCAAAGCAGCAAGATGATGAGTCTCATCAAGTCGTTCTAGGTACAAGAGACGCTCTTCCTAAGGTAAGGTCTCGGGGAGAAGTTCGACAACCAGCTTGAGGGATGGAATTTGGCACTCAATCGTAAATTTGCTTCCAAACCATAGACTAGCTGAAACGGTGTGAATCCAGTTGCGTCCTTGGTCGAGGTTCGGTAAGCTCATAAAGCTGAAAAGAACATGAGATTCCAATTTGACTTGTGCATCCCAATGGTGTGCTGAAGCATCATAACCAAAACTTTGTTCACAACTTAACCTTAGCCTTTGGCTGGAGGGTAGTATAGGGTTGAGCCATCGTGGCGCAAGCCCAGTGTAGAGGTCAACTCAGCCATCATCTAATCTTGAAAATGGGAGCCATGGTTAGTGACAATGGCCCAAGGCACTCCAAACCTGGAAATAACATGATTGAATAGAAATTGATCTGTTGTTTTACTGTCAGCAGAGTATGTAGGCATCGCTTCGGTCCATTTGGTGAAATAGTCCACAACAATGATAATATACCCATGCCCCCCGACTGAACAAGGGTTACAGGTCACATAGTTGATATCCCATTTGGAAAAAGGACCAACCATAATAATAGGGTGTAGGTGAGCGGATGGGGCGCACATCTTACGCTGATAAATTTGGCACTCATGGCACCTGCAAATGACAAGGATGCAATCCTTGAAGATAGAGGGCCAAAAATAACCAACGGGAAGGATTTTTGAGTAATAGCATATCTAGACAGGTGACCGCCACATGCGCCAGAATGGAATTCATTCAAGACTCTCTCAGCCTCCTTGAGAGTGAGATAGCAACGAAGAATTGAATCGATATCGATGCAATATAAAGTATCTCCAATGCTATGGTAAGGTTGAGATTGATGCCGAATGCGTCAGCGATCATCCTTAGTCAATGCAGACTGGAAGGTGGATTTCTGGAGATATGCAATGATATCACCATACCAGGGGTCGAGAGTGCTAATTAAGAAAATCGTCTCGTCCGGGAGCTACTCGTTGGCACCAGCAGGGAGAGAAGCGGATGGAAGGGAGCAAATCAACTCATCGAAGACCATTGATTTCTTAGATTTGGAAGTAGTAAACACCAAATCAAATTCTTAGAGGATAACAATCCACTTCGAATACTTGCCCCCTAGCAACTAACGAGTTAGGATGTAGGTCATGGGGTTTCACTCTGAAATCATAGTGGTAGTGTGGAGTAGAATGTAATGCTGAAAGCACTGAACAACCTGTACGACAACCAAAGCCAACTTCTCAACATGAGCATAATGCATTTCGATGTCGAGGAGATTGCAACTGAGCTAGTAAATAACATGTTCATTGCCTTCGTCGTCATCTTTTACTAGCACCATAACGATGGTACTAGAGGCGGCAACTAGATAAAAGAAGTAATCGTGATGATAGTTCAAGGGGGTGCACCAAAGGAGCATTGATGAGGACAACCTTTAGGTTATTGAAATACTTTTGAGCAACCTTATCCAAAACAAACGAGGTTCTTTTCTTGAGCAACCGGGTGAACCCTGAAGCTATCTTAGCATAGTTCGATACGAAACAATGGAGGAAATTTGCTTTTCCTTGTAGACTCTACAGTTGATACAATGAAGATGGAGTGGGTAAATTAACTATGGCATTGACTTTAAGAGGATCAAGGCAAATGCCTTATTTAAAAACGATAAAGCCAAGGAGTCATCTGGATTCGATGTAGAAGACACATTTATATGGATTCCGCTAGATGTTGTAGTGTCTACAATGAAGAAAAAATTGTCGGAGATGATCAAGGTTATCATGGTGTTTACGAGAATGAGTGGGGAGATCATCCAAGTAAGGTTGAACAATGTTTCGAACGTCGTGGAACGCATAAGACATCGCTCACTAAAATGTGGCCCCAGCATTCTTAAGACCAAAAGGGAGCTTTTTATACACGAAGGTCCCCCACGGACAGATGAAGGCTATCTTATCTTGATCATTCGGCACAATTTTTATCTGGTTGCTACCAGAAAAACCATCCATGAAGGAGAAGAATTCATTCCCATCACATTCATCACTGATTTGGTCAATGGAGGGAGTGGGGTAATTATCCTTAGGACAAGCACGATTGAGATCATGATAATCGATACAAACACGAATAGTGCCTTATTTCTTTGTCACTAGTAAAATATTCAACACCCAATCTATAAGAGGGATTGGATAAATAATTACAACTCTCAGAAGTTTTTCAACTTCACCCTTAATGGTGGCTGCTTTTCCAGGGTGCACTGGGCGAAGCTGTTGGCGAATGGGCTTCGCATGAGGATAAGTTGGAATCTCGTGCACAACTATACTTGGGTCAATTCCAGGCATTTCTTCATATGACCATGCAAAAACATCCCAAAACTCTTGGAATAGACGAGTATAGATCTTAATCTCTCCTAGAGAAAAAGTTACCCCAATATGGAAATTTTCAATGACACCAGGTTTGATAGAAATATCAATTGGCATCGTTTGGGTAATGTTACCCATATTCCCTTCCGACCAAACTTCATGAGTCATGATCAACGTCTGAAGTGGTAAGGACGAGAACTGAGAAGAGAACTCCTTGAGGCAAGTAGACATGACCGTCGGGCCAGGCAGGAATGAGGAATGATGATGAGTGTCATTCCAAGGTACTTCCTCCAGAGACATTTCTTCCATGATACTCTCATCAGAAAGAAAAGTATCTCCTAAGGGATCAGGAGATTCTGAATAACTAAGCCATGGGGATTGAGAATATGCATCGAGAAATGTTCTCAAAATAGGATGATCAGAGGATACCAACGTGAAGCCGAAACAATTTCCACATAATCAATTTCGGCGAAACTTAACGGCATAACCTCACCCCATGTGTTAACAAGATCCGGTGAAGGAATGGCCCAAGGAACAGACTTGACCGAAATCATGTTGATAAAGGCAACATGAGGAGGTGGGAGCGAAAATATGCCCATCAAGGCAGGATCTTTAAAGAGTCCTGCCCCCACACTCTCATAAGGAGCACCGGTGTGCTTGACATACAGAACATTGCCATCCGAGGAGGAAGAGGCAAAGAAGGACAGTTGGTCGACTGTGACTATCTTCCCTTGATGGGGAAAATGAATCACATAGAAAAGGGAGGAGGCTACAACATGCATGGCATGGGTCCAGCTCTGTCCGAGTAGAAGATTGTAGTTAACATTAGCATCAACGATCTCTACTTCAACATGTACTATATTTCCCACCAAACTAATGGCAAGGTTGGGAAGGACACCGAATGGTAGTGAGTTGTGCCCTTCAAAAGATTCCAGAGTGTTAGGGGACTAGTTTTAGAGTAGGAGAATCAATTTCCTTCCAACAAGCGACATACATGATTCAGGTAGAATCACCTTCATCGATGACGGTCCTATGAATGGTTTTCTCATTGATGATTACCTGAATGAGAAAGGCAATTTGATGAGGTAAACACGGAATGTGGTTTTATTAGAGTCAGCTAGATCAATACCCCCAATAGCCGACAGTAACGATTTCCACCGAGGACATATTTGAAGGACCTCGAGAGCAGACATAGCTGATGGCACTTCACCCAAATCCTTAGCAATGCTATAATGTTGAGTGGCTCAAGCGTTAGAATTGTACGAGGACTTTCGAAGCACACCTCGAGAAGGTGGTCGAATGGTGGAATTAGGATTAGGTCGCTCTATATGGAGAGGACCAGAACTAGACAGGGCGAAAGAAGAAGGGGCACCTTCTTTCTCTTTCCCTACTAACGGGGTAGGAGTTTGATCATCTTTCAATGTGGTAGCCACGTTGATTGGGATACTCATCTTGAACACTTGTGAACCCGAGGAAGCGGATGACTGAGGCTGGTTTATCATTTGAGTCTGCTGGGATGGAAAGGGATCTTTCACGATAGCGGGGGTCCCTTTGAGCAAACGACTAACTTTAGACCGTCTAGGACAATCCTTAGTATAGTGATCCTCCTTGCAGATAAGGCATGGATACTTGGGTTTCTGTTGGGAAACATCACCAACAAATGACATAGGAGGATCTTGTTTTGGGGCATTGGCTTTATCCTAGCCTTTTCCTTATTACCTTTAGAGGATTTATCCGCTGTGGTAGACTGGATAGCCTGAACTTCCAAGGTTTTACCAGGGCTAGATGAATTGTGAGAGGAGTCATTGGGAGCAGTGTTGAGGACCGACTTCTATTTGGAAGAAGATTTTGCAGGGGTCTGAGTCAGTGAACCAATTACTTCATCAACAGGAGGGGTATCTGGAGACTTAGATGTCATTAGATCAGATGATGGTCTGGGCAGATCGGGTAACACATCATATAATGTTCCATATTGTGAATATAAAAGGTCTAGATACTGGGCACGTGCGATGGCTTATTCCTTAGTGACGCATCCACCCATAGCAATGTCCTTAGCAATTATATTGACAAGCGATTTGGTGAACCACTCGGTCAACAACTGATTAGCAATTTCAAACTTGATCAGACAGTTCTTACGTCTCCATTCATGGATGTGATCAGAGATGTGGGTTGCAGTGTCTTTCTTGAGCGATGTTAACAGATGGGTACCAGTTTCATAGCGAACCAGTAGCTAGAAATGTGTAAGAAATGCCATGAAGAGAGTGTTAAAGTCATGATAGCTGCAACCCCTGTAAGAGTTCGTTGGAAAAGATGAAGACGAATGGAATCATCAACGTAGGAATTCGAGGAGCACTAGAGGTGATATGTCATCACGTGGGCTTGTGGATCCTCTTTCGCTTTTCCTTCAAACTTTGGACAATTTTTCAGTATCTTGGACGGAACTAGAGGCCAGTATGGCGAATGAAGAATCGGGTCATTCATGAGTCTAGACACATCTGGAAATTCTAGTGTAGCCAAGAATGGCAATTGGGTATTGAAAGGAATTTGAGGTCAATAAGGGGTCCCAACTGGCGGGGCCCATTCCTGCTGGTAAGAATTTTGTCCCCTTAGTGGAGGATTTTGTCCATATGGCATTTTATTTTGCCCCCACTGTAGGTTACCTTGCTCGTAGGGAGGATTTTTACCTTGAAAGCCTTGGAACTATCCAACAAGAGGTTGTTGATAAGAAACATACTAGTTAAAAGGCTGTTGAGCCTATTGGCCTTGGATATATGGATTTTTCACCTGATGTCCCTGAGCATAAGGGTTTTGGACCTGTTACCCTTGGACTTAAGGATTATGCATTTGTTGCCCTTAGACATAGGGATTCCGGACTTTCTATCCTTGGACAAAAGGAGGCTGAGCCTGTTGCCCTTGGACATAAGGATTTTGTGCCTAGAGCTGCAGGACTTGACCCTAGCCTTTCTCTTGCAAGGGTTTACCCTGTTGATATGAGTATAAGGGTTGCTGCTGCTTGGGTTGACCTTGTTGCTGCAAGGGTTGACCTTGCGACTGTAAAGGTGGTCCCTATGGCTACAGAGGTCGACCTTGTGGAGGCATAGGCTGGGAGGATAGCGGCGCATACTGCATTTGCGGCTGCATGGTTTGCTGCAGCTATTGCAAGGGTTTCCCCTGCGGTTGTTGCAGTTGTCCTTGCTATGGCACCATCTGGCCTTGCTGCTGCATGGATGGCCCTTGTTGCAATGAAGGTTGGCCTTGCTGCTGCATGGATGGCCCTTGCTGCAACAAAGGTTGGCCTTCCTATTGCAAGAGTTGTCCTTGTTGCTGCAAAGGTACTTGAACAGTTCTCGGAATGACAAATTGAAAGTTCTCGAATTGTATCTAGACATACCCACTGGGCATGGTAGATGGAATAGGCTGGACATAAGGTTTAGGCTGAGGGATGTATGGCAGATTAGCCATCACTTGTGAACCGTATGGAACATAAGGAGGTTGGTACTTACCTTGAGCCATATTGGGCTGCTAGTATTGGATGTGCCTTGACCCAGACAGACCAAGAATGGGTTGTTGGTACTCGACATGACTTGACCCAGACATATCAACATTGGGCTGTTGGTATTAGATATTACTTGATCCAGCAAGACCAGCAGGATTTGAAATGGCGCCTGAAGAGGGTTGGTTCATCCCAACCATGTGAGGTTGTGAGCCACTCACATTGGTCGTGCCAGACATCATAGAAACATTTGGAGTCTACCCCCCAGGCGGTGGCACAACCTACCCACTTACTAAAGGGATCGAAGAACTGACAGCGACATGACCCAAGATCGTTGGTTGAACCAGACTGGCTACTTGAACTAACGAAACAAGAGGATTTGGAATGGTGGGTTGCATCGGGACTGAAGTAACTGCAGAAATCACCGTCTGTTGGGAGGTTGAGTTTTGAATGAACGGACCTGTGGTAGGCATAACGCCAGATGCCCAAATAGGGTTATGATATAGTGATGAGGTAGTAGGCATGCCCAAAGCCAATTGTGTTAAAGTCACATAATTACATGGTAACTCAGAATGAACACTAGTTGGAATGCTTCCCGTGTAAGGGAAACCTTCAGGAGGGAAAGGATATTCCTACTCCTCGACTGTGCATGGAGTGGAAACCTCCGAGTGACCCAAAGAGGAGACTGGGATTTCACCTTCTGATTCCATGGGTGAAAATAGATGACGATGAACTACCAAAGATGTTCGAGGGGATAATTCCAAAGAAATACCTGGTTGATCATACAGACTGTATGGACACTACAGTGATATCACAACAAGATCAAACAAAGGATTTGGAGGGTAAACAACCAATCTAAGTTGACCTTCATAATTCGGCGGACTCTTGGGAGTTTGGATAGGATTATCCAAAGATTCCGGGCCAATGTCAGAAAGTGACCCAGTATCTGAAGGGGGAGGATGAGATGACAAAGGTTGAATACTCAAAACAATTCCAAGCTCAACACCTTGGTCCTCAAGTGACTGTGGAAATTCAGGAAAAGGCTCCTCAGACAATATTTCAGACGGAGGAGAGGAAGAGGAACTAGGTGAACCAGTTGGTTCAACCATGATGATTTTGTCTCAAATAACTAGAAAAGAGATTGATTTCAAGGGCTTTAAAATGTATTTAAAGGTATACTCACGATGTGGTCTAAAAATACTAACAGGGATGTTATAAGATCGTGGGCAACAAATTTTTAAGATGCAAAAACAAACTGGTGCTCTTTCATGTTTTAAGAGTCGAGAAAGAAGAAAAGGTGACTCTATCACTTTCGATTTGAAATGAGCTTGAAAGGACAAACACTCATGTGATATTTTATATTTTAGGGATTCAAAAGGATCAAAATGACTACTCAGGATGATCTAGGTAAACAGGATTACCAGGTAACCGTGAACTGTAGAATACCTTCCAACGAATCGAGAAGTATAGGCAGGCAATCTCCCTGAATGTTGTGTTTAGTGTATCATGTTTACAAGGCGGTTGACTCAACTTCCTATGGATAAAGGATTGCAACTTAGTGGGGTCTCCCTTTATATATTCGACGGTACAGGGATCACAAGTCCGTACTAGCGCTGTCTAGTGCCGAAGCGAACGACAACTGCTAGGTTTTAAGACGGCAGAACATGTCTCTTGCCTAGACCTTCTAAAATGTGATCATTAGATTTCAAATGCGCCTTAGGTTAATTAAGTACATTTTAGAGTTGATCTTGAAATTATGTCTCAGTTTTCAGGCCTTATCAATGTGATTCTAAAAAAGACCTATATGCAGCTAAATGAGACAAGACCCTTTCAATTTGATGAATTGTCTACACTAATGAGGGTATAAAACACACTCAAATGAAGCAAAACAAGCAATTGAAAGAAAAATGATTTTTTCACTATTTCTCTTTTGACAACAAAATGATTAAAAAAAACTCTTTCTAATTCCTAACTTTCCTATCAAATGCACTTCAAGTAGCCCTTTCACTAGTAAAGAGAATTCTTTTCTTTTCCAATGCAAGTGACAATGCAACTCTAGCCTTCAATGATGCTAACTAATGTAACATATTGATTTAGCAAAGTAGAATTATGTATTTTTCAATGAAATGATGGAATGAATCTTTCACAAACACTTCTCACTTCAATGAAACATTTCCAATACAATCAATCACAAGCAAACATAAAGCACAAAAAAGAATTCCTTTCAAACTAATGAAGCAAAGACTGAACCAAAAGCAAGATGAGCAATGTGATCTATGCTCAAAAAAGAGATGCTAAAAAAACAAATGAAACTTTTCAAACTTGTTAAATGGAAATCAAAGCAACAAGGACTAATCAAACGAAATGCAAGGAGAAAATTTGGCTATCGGCTTGACCTTCTGAGCACGCAAACAGGTGAATGGATGATGGCCTAGATACCTTAGAGTTATAAACCATCCAAGAACTTAGGAAACCAAGTGAAGAAAATGCAAATCAACCAAGCATGCAAACCAAGCTAAAAGAGCTTTCTAGTCATGGAGAACATAGTCAAAACATGCTAAGAGACAGAAATTTAAAGGGTAAGACACACTGACTATGATCTAGGGTAAACCCTGATCTCCACCTATAGGAATCGGCATGATTACCTAACTGAAAAAAAGCGCTAGAAGGGGGTCGACACGACTATTTTTGAGAAACTCGGGCTGATCGGATCAACTTTCAGAAAAAGAAATGCGCTGACTGAGGACTCAAGGAAAAAAAATAAAATTTTTCAAAGGCTAAGACCAAAATTTCCAGTGTAAATTTTAGGCTCAGAGCAGTAAACCAGGAAAAGCAGAGAACACTAGAGGGAAGGAGTGATACTAGAAAAGTTCATGCAAAACCATAAAATGACAATCAATCAAATGAAAGGATTGGTTCCCCAACAAAGTCTCCAATTTGTGATGTGGGTAAATTCTCAGTGTGGAGACAAACAATTCCTCTAGCCTGAGAGAGTGGGTCTAGCCACAAACAAACAATATATGGAAAATCTCCTTAAGCTAGAATCAATTAAGAGGGCTTACCTCTTAGAACGTTATTCTGCTTGGTGATGATCCTGCTTCCTCACTCCAACTATCTTCCATTTCCTTCCTTCGAATACCTAAAACAAGAAAACAACAAAAACAGCAAACGTGATAACATACAATATTGTATTCAACCTACTTAATAGGTCAAGGAACATTAAGCCATAAATATATAAAATGACACTTCATGTAGGAAATCAATCGATAGTTGCATTTTTATAAATCAGAAAGAGATTACAACTGGTGCCTTGACGTTGTTGGTCTCCTCCGAGGTATCCGGGTTCCCACCTTCTGCTAGCACTTCATGAATAGCCCCAAGAATGGATGTTTTAAGGCCTCTTTCCCTCTAATCTCAAACCAAACCAAAGACACACTATTCTCCCTCAAACATACACTAGAAAGCTACAAGCTATAGATGACTTGTTGATCATTCAAACTCACTTCAAAACTAAAAAATCTAACGCACTTTTGCTTGGGAAAAATGGAGGTTTATATAGCTTGGATGGATGGGAAATGGTTCCTCACATCATAGGAGAAGGTCTTATCTCTTGAGTGTGTTCCATCCTAATAGGGGAAAGGAACCCAAACTAACTTCCTTGGCTCCATCTAGCCCAACCATTTAACATACTTCCGTTACGAAGCTTCTAGACATGGAAGCTTCAGCTTCTTATTTAGAAAACCTTCCAAAAGAGTATCGACGTGACTGGAAAAGGGCTTAGTCTATCTGTACGACGTGAGGGCTAGTTTTAATCTCTACAAATCAGCGCAAGGAGGAAACTGGTCAGTAGCACTGGTCTTGTAAACTAGGATAAAAGGAAGATTCTTGGGAAATGATGCAAAGGGGAATTATTCTTCTCATGAAGAGGGACATATTGGGAGTTTCTTCATGATGGGAAAGCATGTCAGGTTCACAGTAGAGGTCCTCTAGGATCATGGATGGGGAGTACATGGATAGTGACAAAATGTTATGTAATAGGAGGTCACCAAAGAGGTACACTGGATATATGGCACTTATTGGTGCATGTGTTGTGGCAGAGCCATCTTCCTTTTAGGAAGCAGTGCAACAACTGGTTTGGGTTAATGCTATGGTGGATGAGTATGACTCCATAGTTCGATATAGTGTTTGGGATGTGGTCTCGAGATCGGAGGACAAGTCATGTGAGCTCCCATGTGCTTTACAAGGTAAAGTAAGCTATAGATGGTAGTGTGGAGAAGCATAAGTCTAGATTTATGGCCCGTGGCTTTTCATAGGTAGACAAGATTGACTACGATGAGACCTTTGCTCCTGTTGCAAGGTACTCCTCAATCAAATCTATTTTGGCACTATCAACACAAATGGGTCGGAAGATCCATCAGATGGATGTGAAGACTGCCTTCCTCAATGGCATGATTGAGGAAGAGGTGTACATAGAGCAGCCAAAAGGTTTTGAAACATTGGATGAAGAGTGAAGTGGTTGTGAACCTGTATCACATAGTGGTGGAAGGTAAGAGATTGAACATTGTACTTTATTTAGATGATCTTATACTGGTAGGTGATGAGAATCTCATCAAATATTTCCAGGAGGAACTTGCAAGAGAGTTTGAGATGAAGGACATGGGGCTCATGCATTACTTTCTTGGCATGGAGGTATGGTAGGGAGATGGGGAGTTGTTTTTATCTCAAGGAAAGTATGCCAACGAGATACTCAAGAGATTCTACATGGAGAGCAATAAACTCATGGAGACTCCTCTAGATAGTAACTGGAGGAAGGAGGATGCTACTTCAGGGGAAGTAGTGGAAGCTACTGTTTACAGGAAGCTTGTGGATTCACTCATATACTTGGTGAATACATGACCAGATACGTGCTATGAATTTAACCAGCTTAGTCAAGTGATGGTTAGGCCTACCAAGCCGTATTGGAAGACGACAAAGCATGTATTGAGGTACCTCTGAGGAAATACTCAGTTTGGGTTATGATACAGATGGACAGAGGGAGTGAAGCTTCAAGTCTTCATCGATGCAGATTGGGCAGGGAGTCCATCTGACAGGAAGAGGACATTAGGAGGGATCTTTAGTATTAGTTCAACGACTGTTTCTTCGTAAAACAGGAAACATAGATCGATTGCACTTAGTTCGGTAGAGGCAGAGTACATGGCTACAAGTCAAGAAACATGTGAGGCTATCTGGATGAGGAAGATCCTGGTTGGTTTGTTTGGTCATCAGATGGATTCGACAATGATTTATTGTGATAATCAGATTTGTATCAAACTCTTTGAAAATCTAGTGTTTCATGATCGGTCTAAGCATATTGATATCCAATATCATCGTCTTAGAGATTGTGTATTGAGGTGGATCATGTTGTTAGATTACATTCCCACAGAGGATAAAGATACTGACATCTTAACATAGGCATTGTCAAGATGTAAATTCGAGTTTCACAGAAATTGGACCACGGTAGTTGATAATCCATTTCTTGTTGAGAGGGGGTGTTGAGAAATGGCAACAAGAAATTGCAGTTTAATTTGTCCTTGAATTAAACTGTGAATTAAATTCGAATTCTATTCTCATAGCAACTTAAAATAGTTAAATTAAGTTTATTAAACTTACTTAACTTAGGAAATTCGAGTTGGAAGTATTTTTGTCGTTATGTGTATGTTCTCCCTACTTTGTAGGAGTCTAGTATGAGTAAATTGTGAGTTGTAAAATTGAGGACTTAGTTTCATGAGTTAGTTTAGTTAAATTAGTTCTCAAACTGATTGAGAGAACTAATAGTGAGTTAGTAGTCAGTGGTGACAATAATGAACTCCACTAGTGCTACTCTAATTAACTAAATATTTACTCATCAGTAACTCATGCATGTCGATTTTGAGAAAGACCAAGTTGAGAATAGAGTGCAGGGATAATGTACTATTTGTTTTATATTTTTATGAGTTGCACTGATAGTGCTTGCAATCAGGAACTGATCCTTGAGGGATTGTGTAGTTTTTAGAGGCTTTATTTCCCTTTAAATACAAACCATCCTCCATAGGAATTAGACATTGGAATAGAGACTTGGAGAGCTTGTGAATAGGCTAATATTTGGCCTTGAGCTTGCTTATGAGTTGGAGATTGAATTTGCTGAGTGTTGGGATTGTTCTAGTGAGAACAAGCATTATAATTTCATCTTGATTTTTCGGATTAATACAAAACAAATAGTGGGCTTTTGAGTTGTGGCTTCCCCCGGATATTTATTGTGTTATGTGCCTTTGATTCTCTTCCTCTATTGATTATTTTTTGCTCAATTTTAATGGGCTTCCATTATAAAGAGTAGAATCTATAGGATTTTCTACACTCCATCCATCGGGATGAAATAATTATAACATCACCTATGCTATGTGTCGAGCTATAATAGGTGACAAATGTCACTAAAATATGGGCCCTTTGGGTACCTAAAAGTGCCAAACATGACTGCCACATGTCATGCTCTGATTGGTTGGTGCTGACATCATCATCCTTCATCATATGGGCCAATCACATGCTACAACCTGTCCTACTAGAGGAGAGAAAAAGGGTCTTTGGAATTTTGGTTTTGCAACCATTTTCTTTGTTAATATTTTTTTTATCAAAAAACACCAGGTTCAAGCCATTACCTTTGTTTTTCTGTCGGGCCGACACTTCGTTGCACTCCCTCTTTGTTATCCTCCTGTAATGCACCTCTAGGCTAGCCCTCATTGGGATGAGTTGTCAGAGTGGGGACCTCTGCTTTCTTATCATTGGACAACTCTCTGTTGTTTTGTCCTCGTGCCTTGTCTCTTGACACTTTCATTGTGTAAGCTTTAAGCAATGCTCCGGGGTGCACCCATCAGGGTAAGCCCGTCATGATGGTTTCATCCTACTCCATTCATCCTAGTGCTAAGAATTTTGCATCATAACCATTCCGTTGGGGTAATGCCTTCAGGTGGGCTCCATCAACGCCCGATAGAAATTCTTCCTACTACTATGCTATCGCCTACATATGCCCAATTCGTTATTTTCAACTCCACTTAGGTTTACTGTTGGGTTTGGCACTTCTGCCAACTTTGGCTATGTGCCAAGGCTCCTCCAATCATCTTTTAACTATACTAACTTTGACTTGGGGTCACAAAATTTAAATGGCTCTAACTCTTGATTTAGGAGGCCATTTTCAGACTTCCACATACCATCAGAAACCTATTTCAGATCTCTTCTCAACTGAGTGGGTTTAACCTAAATCTAATATGATTTAATCTCCAAGAAAAGGCTCCAAATTATCTTCACCTTTATTGCTACCATGTTGATCTTCTTGTGACTGGTTCTTTTCCATGTTTTTCCTCTTTCCACCTTTTCCATTACCTTTGCCTTTTCATTTACCAATAATGACAACACCATTTATATTGCTTTGCAATTTCCATGGTTTCCTTTGCCAAATTTGTTACTTTTGCCTTTGCCACCAATGTTTTCCATGATTTCCTTTGCCAATATTTTCCATTGCCTTTACCTTTATCTTTTCTAACAATGTTAACATATTTACCAATGCATTTTCAGTTGCCATTGCTCACCTTTGCCAATATTTTCCATTTCCTTTACCTTTTCATTTCCCATCAATGACAACATATTTTCAATAGATTGTTCCTTCCATGCAAGTGTGTCTCCCCTATTTATGAACTAACTTGTGCCAACAAATAACTTGGTGACAAGATCTGTGTAGCATGAGGATTTGAAAGTGTAGTTTTATCTAATTTTGTAATTTATTTCATTTCATTTGTTTCAATAGGTTAAAATTCAATTATTTTTAAGGTGTTGTCAGAACCCTCCATCTACTAATCCATGTGCTAGATAGGTATTATCAACTAGGAATCGAAGCATGTTGAAGAATTTCTTAAAGAATGTTACTCCAAGAAATTCCACAAATCCTAGCAATAGTTGGAAACATCTCTGCATCTAAGGAGGAAAAAATCCTAACTTCCATCAAGAGAATAACAATCTAAGAATAACTAGAAGGGAAAACGTTTATGAACAACATTTATAAGAAGATCTAGAGGAGACTTAAGAATCATGGACCACAGCTGAAGGAGAGAAGAAATTAGAACATCAGATCAAGGAGTCCTTGGCACACCTATCATTATATCGTTTATGCATCCAAGAGATTGATCATCTGATAATAGAAGATTTCAATGGAATAGAATAAAAGGACATACAAAGTGGTCCAAATGAGCAATGAGCCAAGGACATCACAACTATATTGAACTTTGGTTCTAGACAATCATGACGTTGGAGCACCACTCTCTTCTTCAACAATTCTTGACATCATTTCAATAAAAGTAGTTGGTCTCATGTTTTAGTATATATCAATGAACATCTTTAAAACTTGAATATGAGCATATTTATTATCTTGTTATGCTCATCTCTTCACTTGAAATAATCCTACACTTGAGAAAATACTCCCTTTCTTCAGGTAGGGTAGGATATTGTAATGAATATGTAAATAAAACAATAAAGAGAAAAATATGTCCTATTGTGAAAAGCAATTTACTAGCGCAATTGGACACAAGATTTTCCCAAAAACAATGCAACTGGCGAGAAAAGTTCACAATGATTTCTGTAAGTTCATGTTTTTTCCAATATTTTATTATGGTTCTTCAAAATATTTTTGGTTTTGTGCTTCAGTTGGTTGATGGGGGATTCCTCAAGGCCTGTCTTCCAATAGATCTTGTCCCATCGACTTCAAGACCTTATTTGGGACTAAGATCATATATTATTTTGAGTGCCTCAGATCTTGCAAACATCAATGAAAAGTCTCAGATCTTGTAGGTGACACAACTTCAACACGTTCATTCGTACATGTCAAGATGCACTATTGTACCTTGACACTAATTTACATTATCAGTGAGTTGTCTCACATTGGATAATGATTGACATTAATAGCCAGTAATATAATGAATTCTTTCTATGTTAAACTTTAGGTAAATCCATTCACATAGATTGAATTGAACAAATCAGGGTTATATGTGAAGACTATATGGTTTTTAATATCAACAACATCTTTAAACAATTTTTTTATTCTAAAGTTTCTTTCAGTAGCATATTGTTCTAATAAAAATTGCCATTCAACAAAAACATGATGGCAACTATACAACTCCTCTTCATTCATTTTCTTTTTCCAACAAGTCAACAAATTTATATTAGTTATCATAGTCAAGAGTGGCTTACTCATTCTCAAACATTCAAATCTTCTCTTCACTCCATACACTCCATATTCAATCCTCAGTCAACATACATCATGTTTCATGGTTTCTACTTTAGCACATAGTTGAAGACTTCATGGAGCAATAGGTAATTAAATAATTAGGTTGAGGCTAGCCCTAGTTCATCCAGAAGAAGACAATAGTTTTTGTAGCTATGGAAACCTGTTGTAGCTATGAAAATTTGTTGTAGCAGTCCGTTTGATGGATTTAGCAACTTGTTTCAGAGAAATTTTTGCATAGAGATTGCAAACAAATGGGGATGAGATAAAAAAATTCTGAGACATGGGTTTTTTTTTTTTTTTTTATAGAATATGATAAATTAATAAAAGCACTAGCATGATTTAAAAAAAATGCATGATAAGTGATGCAAAATCATGTTTGAAAATTGATTTATTGATCGAGGATACTTTTGCTTATAGATGTATGAAAAGAATCACATGTAAAAATTGTAGCTTAACACCGAAATTTAATGTGCACAAAAGAAAAGAAGAAGAAATCACATAAAAGGCACAAAAAGAAGACACCAAGACTTGATAACGGAGTTCATCCAATTCGGACTACATCTCTGATCCTAGCTAGAAAAATGGGGAGACCTTTATATTAAATGGCATGAAAGAAGAGAATTACAATCATCAATTGCATACAAGAGGCTTATACCTCCAGTTTGACAAGTGGCTGTGAAATGGAGACCTCAGATGGAGAAGTGGGTAGCATCAAAGCGTCCGTGGCGCTAAAAGGGGTTGAAAACATCTAAAACTTGTCCCAACAGACAAAAATGCACTATCGGCCTCTTGCAAAACGAGACAGCGTGCTGCCAAATCCCTCCCTCCCCCCTCGTGCTTTTCCAACCATTGTGTTTTTATAATGGGTTTTTTGGAAAAAATCCCGTTTAAATCGGGCTGTCTTGGTTCAAAGTAGAGGCAGGTGGAGTAGAAGGATCAGTGGCACAACCAACCCTTAAAATGGCCTCATTATCGTTGTAACGATAAATACCCAAAATCCTGAAAAAAGCACTAAAATCTGGCAAAATCTTCAAGCCCCAGACTTCAAATTTTATTAAATCGGGTGTATTTTATTTATTGGGTCCGGGCCTGATATTGCAATCGGCATACCAGGGGTGCACAGTCCTGTTAAACAAGGATGACCAATCGCTGATCGCTGATCACTGATATTGGCATCAGCTGATCGCATCGACATCCTACTCACATATTGGCCCTGTGCTTTATCACTGATCGCATCACAAGTCGACCCTTGCCATCGCCGATATATACATATATATAACTCTCTGATCCAATTGCCTTCCAATCCGCCTATCTGATTTAATTGAAGATTGGCAATCAGGGTTTTCTCTAGGCCCTTCTTAAGTCCACCTCCATAAATCCTCTAATTTCGATTTTTGGCCTTTTAAGTCTTAAACCCATTTTTAAAGGAGAAATCCTCATTTTCTTAAGAAACAAAGCAACCTTCTTTTCACGATAACTTCACCATCCGGACTTGGATTGAAGTACCATTCATTCCATTGGAATTAGGATGACGAGATCTACGCTCTGGTCCTAAGTTGACTTCATTCTGAGCACTTTGATTTCTGAGCTTTTCCATGCCATTGTTTTTGAAGATCCACCTAGATCAATCCTCCCCATTGAGGAGCTTTTGGACCGCCAAAAGCTTTTCATTAGTCAATTGGCAAGTGAGGGAATTGTTCCCTCACTTTCTCTTTCTCCATCCATCTGGCCTTGCTGGGGTGAATTCCTTTGAAACCAACTCAAAGGTATTCTACATCTCCTCACCGTGAAGTCCTGGTTCTTCTGTTGAGGATGATGTCTTCAGGTAACTCATCGAGTTATTCTGGTGCAAAATCATCGACTGTAGGAAATGTGCCCACCTCATTAGTGTCCATGATCAACGGTGGTTCATACAGCTTTAGGTTCTCCACATTCACTATTGAGTACATCAGCATATATACCAGCAAGGCAAGACGAGAGGCATTGTTCCCAATCTTCTCCAAAATGGTGAATGGTCCATACCAGATTGGTCGCAACTTCTTTCCTTCTCCCTTCATCCTATCTTTGCTGATGTGGAACCACACTTTGTCGCCCAATTGGAAGTGGTGGTCGACTTGGTGTTTATCATGTCGAGCCTTGTAACAGGCTTGACTTTTCTCCAACTCCTCTTGCACTGCTTGGTGAACAATTGGATTCGTTGAATGAACTGCTGAGCTTTGTCCCTATCATTACATCCACTAGATCCATCTTCCCTTCCAAAGACCATATCAAAAGGGTCCTTTGGTAGGTAACCAAAACATGTCTCGAATGGTGAATGTTGCGTAGATGAATGCACTGCTCGGTTGTAGGAATGTTGTACATAGGGGAGATGCTTATCCCACAACTTGGGATGTTTCCCACAATAGCCTCAGAATAAGTGTACCATGGTATGGTTTACAACCTCTGGCTATCCGTTAGTTTGCGGGTGAAATGCTGTTCTTCTTTCCAATTTGGTGTCCATCATGCTCCACAAGCTGGTCCAAAACTCTCCAAGAAAGCGAGAGTCTCGATCTGACATAATTGATGTGGGTAATCCAAAGTGGACCCAAACATGTTGAAAGAAAAGAGAAGCAGTTTGCTCTGTAGTAATCTACTTTTTACAAGGCATAAGAATACACATCTTGCTAAAATGGTCAACGACGACATACAAATAGTTGTGACTCTTCCTAGACAAAGGTAAACCTCCTACAAAGTCCATTGAAACACTTTCCAATGGATGACTCGGAATAGGGAGTGGTGTGTAGAGCCCAAGTTTTCTATTGGAGGGCTTCGAAACAGAACACATCACACAACCCTTTACATAGCGAGTCACAATGCTTTTCATATGAGGCTAAAAACAAAATCTTTGTACATGACATAAAGTCTTTTCGACACAAAAGTGTCCAGACACAAGAGAGGTGTGGACCTCTCAAATTACATGTACACTTTCCCCTGTGGGAATACACAACTTACCAAGGTGATACAACAATTTCCCCTGCAAGTGATAGTTGTCCACCTATGAACCATGGGTTAGTTTTGCATAAATCTCCTTAAAGTTATCATCGTTAGCATATTGTTCAACATAACTCTCAAAAGATAATGAAGCATTATGTAAAATAACATAAGCAGAAATAGGAGGGTGAGATAGCATATTGGCCACTTTATTGCTAGTGCCCTTCTTATACTTTATTACCAGATGAAACTGTTGAAGAAATCCCATCCACCTGAAATGATGAGATTGCTGCAACTTGGTTTGTGACTGAAGGTACTGCAAGAGCTGATGATTTGTATGGATGATGGTCTCCTTGCCAATCAAGTAGTGTTTCCACTTTTCACACTCTGCACCAAGGCATAAAGTTATTTGTCATAGGTGGGATAGTTTATCACAGCTTGAGAAAACTTCTCAGAATGGTAACAAATCAGATTCTTTTGCTGCATCAGTATAGCTCCCATGGCATAATCTCTGGCATCGGTTTCGATCTCAAATGGCTGTTGGAGATCGAGTAAGGCTAAGACTGGCACAGTGCTAATCTTTTCCTTCAATGTTTTAAAGGACTTTTTTTGTCTTCCTCCCCATTGGAAGCCCTGTTTCACACTTGTCAATGTGTGCAAAGGTGTTGCAATAACAGAGAAATTAGCAATAAATCTCTGCCAATATTGGACTGCACCTAGAAAGCTATGGACCTCAGTTACAATAGTAGGCTTAGGCCAATTTACAATTGCTTCAACTTTAGAGGGATCAATTTTTAACTGACCATGACCAAAAATATGACCTAGGTAACCCAAAGAGGTTTTCCCAAACTCACACTTTGACAATTTTACAAAGAGTTTTTCTCTTTTCAGCACATCAAGCACTTTCTTTACATGACACACATGTTCAACCCAACTCTTACTAAAGACTAGTATATCATATAAATACACAAGAACAAACTCATCAATGAAAGGCTGAAATATATCATTCATAACCCGCATAAAAGTGGCTGGAGAGTTGCAAAGGCTGAATGGAATCACCATCCATTCGAATAGCCCCTACTTGGTCTTGAAGGTGGTTTTCCACACGTCTTGCTCCGCAATTCTGACCTGGGGATAGCCACTACGCAAATCCAACTTTGTGAAATAAACAAAACTCTTTAATTGGTCTAAAAAATCATCTATGTGTGGCAGGGGATAGTGATTTTTCACCATTATCTTGTTGAGCGCGCAGTAATCCACGCACATCCTCCAGGTGTCGTCTTTATTTGGCACTAAAACAATCGGTGAACCACATGGAGAGGTGCTTGTCCTGATGATGCCTTGGTCCAGCAATTCCTGCACTTGTCTCTTGATTTCCTCCATCTCAATGGTCGACATCCTGTACATGCTAATATTTGGCAGAGGGGCATCATGCTGTAGATGGATTTCATGTTGGATTTCCCTCTTCGGAGGTAATCCCTTCAGTTCCTGAAACAGCTCATCATAATTAGAAATCAATTCAGTTAATTCCTGTTTATGCTCCCGATCGCAGCCCTGGAAAGCATCAACGAATTCTGCCTCTTTTTCCCTTACAACCATAAGCATGCATCCTTTACTGGAATTCACTAGTCTTTTCATTTGTCTAGCGCTTACAAGGCTGGCATTAATTTTATTTTGATGAGCCCTCACTATATATTCTACCCCATCCTTGGTGATTTGATATTTGTTCTCATGACAGAAAAAGATTGCCTTTCTATCATACAAGTATGGGCTCCCTAACACCATGCCATAGATATCCAATGGTATTACATCCAATTCTACTTCGTCTACTAGCTTAGATGCAATCAAAAATTTGAACTTACATTCAATTTCGCTTTATCATGTATCCATCCTAGCAGGTAAGGATTCGGGTGTGGTTTTGTCTCTAAGCCGAGTTTCTTTACCAGGGATTTTGCAATTAAGTTTGCTTAGGACCCAGTATCAAACAGAGTTTCAACTTTGGTATGCTTTACAACAACTCTGATATGAAATAATTCAATTCTTTTTTGATCATTCGAAAGGGACTCATCTACAGAACTGGTGCCTTCATGCGATTTAGAATTAACAGGAGGTGTAAGAGTACCTTTTGTTCCTACTACTGTGATCAACGCTTTATCTCCTGAATCCGATCGAAGGTCTTGCTAGGCCGCTACCATTGTCTTCTGCTTCCCTTTTCCTCCATACTTCTTGGGACGCTTTTCTGGGTGCTGCTTCCAATAGTGATAATCATCGTGGCCTTCCTTCTTGCAGTGATTGCAATAATGCCACTCTCCTTCTTTGGCTACTGTTGTTTTCTTCTCCTTCCCTTTCGATTTCGCTTTGGATTTGCTGTTGGGAGGTTTGAATGGTGGCCTTCTGGACTGATCATCAATATGAATTGCTTTTATGCTGGCTGAATCAATAATGGTTGGTTCAAACAATAATAATGAATGCCTAATATAACTATGCAGTGAGCCAATATACTTAGTTACAACTTCAGGTGTATCAAGTGCAATACCCAAATTCACTGCTTGCTTCCTAAATTCTTCTGTAAAACTTTGAACATCTTGCCTTTTGCCTTGCCTTAAATATTGCCAATTCATCAAAGCTTTCTGCTTGTATCCTAAGGGATAAAACTATTCCTTTAACACAGAAGTGAAATCAGGCCATGAGGAAAATAGCTTATCCACATTATTACTACTCTGCAATTTTCTCTCCCACCAAACGAGAACTGTACTGCTCAGCTGTAGAGAGGCCAACTGGATCTTTGCCTCATCCTCTATGATTTGCTAAATCCTGCAGTAGACCTCAATATTCCTAATCCAATTGTTAAGCTTCTCTGCATTAATTTCACCATTAAACATAGGAAGATCAAATTTAACATCTAATTTAAAAAAGGGTTTCTTAGATGCATCCTTTGGATTTCTATGATTATGGTGGTGAGAGGAAGGAGAACCTTCACTCCCAAAAGGAGAAGGAGGGGGTTCTTCTCCACCATTCCCATGTGCTGAACCTTGTCCTTCTGGATTCCTCTCTTCCTCTTTCTCCGGTCTTAAAACCAGCTGATTGATATTCTCTGCCATTGAATAGAAAGCCTTTTTGAAATTATGCTCCTCTTCAATATGAGCTTCATCTTCTGCTATGTTTCTCCTTCGAGGTGCATGCCCTTCTTCTGGATCGAAAGGTTCTAGTTCCCCTTTGCCTCTTTGAAGCCCGTTTCTTGTTAGCATACAAACATGCAATTCACATCTAAAAAGCCCTACTTTGGTACCACTTGATCTAGGATACTTTCGCTTATAGATGTATGAAAAGAATCACATGTAAAAATTGTAGCTTAACCTCAAAATTTAATGTGCACACAAAAAGAGAAGAAGAAAACACATAAAAGGCACAAAAAGAAGACACCAAGACTTGATAACGGAGTTCGTCCAATTGAGACTACGTCTCCGGGCCCAACTTGAACAATGGGGAGGCCTTTATATTAAATGGCATGAAAGAAGAGAATTACAATCATCAACTGCATACAAGAGGCTTATACCTCCATTCTGACAAGTGGCTGTGAAATGGAGACCTCAGATGGAGAAGTGGGCAACATCAAAGCATCCGTGGTGTTGAAAGGGGCTGAAAACATCTGAAACTTGTCCCAACAGACAAAAATGCACTATCGGCCTCCTGCCAAATGAGACAGCGTGCTGCCAAATCCTCCCCCTATGCTTTTCCAACCATCGTGCTTTTATAATGGGTTTTTTGGACAAAATCCCGTTTAAATCGGGGCTGTCTTGGTTCAAAGTAGAGGCAGGTGGAGTAGAAGGATCGGCAGCACAACCGACCCTTAAAATGGCCCCATTATTGTTGTAACGATAAATACCCAAACTCCCGAAAAATCACTAAAATCTAGAAAAATCTTCAAGCCCCGTACTTCAAATTTTATTAAATCAGGTGTATTTTCTTTATCGGGTCCGGGCCTTATATCGCAATTGGCTTATTGGGGGTGCATAGTCCTATTAAACAGGGATGGTCGGCTGCCAATCGTCGATCATTGATATTAGCATTGGCTGATCGCATCGGCATCCCACTCACATATCGGCCCAATGCTTTATCGCCGATCGCATCACAAGTCAGCCCTGCCATCGCCGATATATACATATATATATAGCCCTCCGATTCGATTTCCTTCCGATCCACCGATCTGATTTAATCAGAGATCAGCAATCAGGGTTTTCTCTGCACCCTTCCTAAGTCCACCTCCATAAATCCTCCGATTGCGATTTTTGGCCTTTTAAGGCTTAAACCCATTTTTAAAGGAAAAATCCTCATTTTCTTAAGAAACAAAGCAACCTTCTTTTCACGATAACTTCACCATCCAGACTCGGATTGAAGTACCATTCACACCATTGGAATTAGGATGATGAGATCTACGCTCTGGTCTTGAGTTGACTTCATTTTGAGCACTTTGATTTCTGAGCTTTTCCATGCCATTGTTTCTGAAGATCCACCTGGATCATTTATAAAATTTTGAAAAAGTAATTGTTCTTTTTCTATAGAAAATTTCTAGTTTTTTTGTGGTTGCACATGACCCAAGACTAGATCTTGACATGGATATGGCTTCAAATGATGAACATATGGTCATCAATCTCTCAACAAAGATTTCCAACATTTTCAGAATTAGAGAAGGTTTCAAGCATGAATAAAATATCAAATTTTTATTAGTAAAAGTTGTTTTCAAAATCATCAGTAGCTTAAAATTTAAGAATTAGAGCTTTCCTCATCATACAATACCATTCCAAGGACTTTCAAAAGTTAAAATTGAGGTAAAATTTGTGTAAGAATTTTTAGTTTATTAAAATTTGTAGGAAGATGTAATGAATAGCCACTGCAGGTATGACCTTTGAATTACCATTCATACACTCCATCATTATCAGCCAATTTTCCACCAACCATAATTATCAATCAATTATTTTGTTGACATTTTCTTAAGTCACTCTTGGGTTACATTATTCCACTTATTTTTCCTATTACATTTTCTTTCTACTTTGGTGGAGTTTGTTTCCAATTTTTTATTGAAAAGATAAAAATGCTTGATTCTATCCTAGAATCCTATGGATATTATTTCCTTTGTGATTGGAATTATTGTTGGGAGTGTTGGTCCATTGATCCCCATTGCGGGGAGTTTCTTTTCAAATCCTGTACCAATACAATTGCTTGGGCATTATCTTCTTAGTTTTCTACATAATGTGCTATTGCTCCTCTTTGGTGTATCTTTGAATATAAAGTGGTGTATGTTGTGTTGGTAATCTTTTATTTCTTAAGATTTTTGGTGTCAAACTTAACTATGATTGCTATGCTCACTACTTATGTTTGTTCCAAGTGCCCTTGATTGACTTATTATTTCCAAAGGTAATTTGGAGAGGGATAAGACAATATGCACCATTACTATTGCAACTATATTTGAAGAGGAAGAGCTACCATAAGGAGACATTTTAGGTTTCATTTTGGGACAAAAAGTTAGCAAAAAGAAAGTATTATAATATGTTGACTAAGAAATTGAAGAGTTACATAGGAAAATGAAGATAATTTATTGCTAAGTGATCTCATGGTAGTAGTCATCATTCATAGGTGATAGTGTAGGCCTAGAAGCTACCATAAAAATAATTAATCGTTTCATTAAATTATTTTTATAGTAGCTTCTTGTGTTTTCTTTTTAGCTAGAGGGGTAATAACTGGAGTAGTTTACAAAATTTATGGGGGAAAGGATGGTTTCTCATCAGGGAAAGAAGGTTCAATTAATTTGTAAACAAATTTTATGGAGAGCATGGCATTATGGGAGAAAACGACCCTCAAAAGGTGGTCCAATGCATTTTTAAAAAACGTTTATGGAGAGCATGGCATTATTGGAGCAGAAAACCCTGTTGGTTATGGGTCAGCATTTGCCCCAAAATATGAAAAAGTGGAAGTTGCAATTGTGTAACAAATCAAGGATAGCTATATGAAGCACTTGATATGTTTGCATTGCAAAACATATTATATGTTTTTGTGCATGAGAATAATCTCTATAGCATGAGCAAAAAAATGGAGAGCATCAAAATATCCAACATACTATAAGCAAGAATGTTATGTCTGAGGTCTCAAGGTTAATGGCATGGATATCCTTGCAATGAAATAATTTGTGCGATATGCACTAAACCACCATATATCACAAGGTAGAAACTTTATATTGGGAAGGTCAATTCTAATCTACTTCCCTTACATTCCATGGATATTTTGTAGCCAAAGCTTTATTAAAAATATCATACCTCCCCAACATGAATATTTTCATGAAGTTCCTACAATTCCTAGGTTTGAATTTCCTTTGAAAAGGAAATATAATATGACAATGAGATTCATTCAAAAATATTGGTCAATAAATAGTACAAAGAGAATGTGATGGATGCATTTTTACCCATGTTGAAGCCCATGGAAACGTTGAGGCTCCATGTTAATGATTTCCCCAAAAAGTGAAGTATTTATAGATTTTTCTCAATTCTTTGAAGTTTATTCTCCTAGATTTCATGTTGTGGCTAGCAAATGTACCAACGAAATAAGGGATTTGAACTATCCATCAAATCAAGGAAGATATCACTCATTCCGAGCCCAAATCAATCTAGTTTTTTGAGTTATAAATCTTTGAGAGATATTTGAGCCTAATAAGTAGTATTTAATTTTGCATAGATGTCCAAAGCAAGATTGGAATTGGGATCATAAGTTGGATGTATTGAACACTTTGGAGCTAATATAACTTTTCTAGTCTCTTGTTTCTTATGATTCACTCTTTTTTATCATGTTAATACTTGTTTATTTGTTCTAAGTTCTAATTAAATAGCACATGAACCAACTAGGAGGCCCCCTACGAGGATGCACGTTGCCAATATTTTCCACATGGTAAATTTATGCTTCATTTAGTTTTTATAGAATAGAATAAATCATATTTTGATTGTTGGTGTTCAATAACTTCATTCTTAATTAAAATAATGGTTGTTAATTGATTATCTAATTGAACATGAACACTGAACCTTGCTTTATTGGCTTGTACAAAACCTTGAGTCCCCTATGCATTTGTTTCAACTATATGATCAATTTCGTAGAAGGATAGAGTAGCTCTATTGGATCAGAAGGATTGAGCCTTTTGTTACTTGTTTAGAAAAGAACCCCGAGAAACATGTCAAAATTTGTCCCAATATTCTCCTATTGTTGATATTTATATAGATTAAAAGTTGGATCGCATAGATTGAGCCTTATTTTACTTGTTTAGGCAAGAACCCCAAGCAAAATGTCGAAACTTGTCCCAACATTCATTTATTGTTGATATTTTCATAAATTAAAAGTTGGATTGTAGAGATTGAGCCTTGTGTTAATTTTTTAGGCAAGAACCCTAAGAAACATGTTGAAACTTGTCCAAACATTATTTTACTGTTGTTAATGTTAGTATATATGAGAAAAGTTAGAAACTAAGTCCTACCATATATTGTGCCTTACACTTCAGAAGCTTACCTATCCGAATTGATGAATTAGATGTAACATAATTCTAGTACAATTGAATTGGTTAGCATACATAAACCTATGATGAAAGAAAAATCTATGATATGAGAGCACATAATGAAGGAATGATACAAAATGTAAATAATTCAATATAAAAACAATGAACTTTCATTCACTTTAACATGTGATAATGAAAGAATAAAACATTCCATTGTGTCCAAATTAGTTTCAACGGATAAAACTAGACTTCATAGAGAATTACTCAATGAATTAAAGACAATTCCAAAATTGAACGAAGTATAGGGACAACTAGAGACTTATATCTAGTTGTTCATCTCTTTCCTTCTTCCATGGTGCTTTTCGTTCGCGGGTTTTGTTGATAGTTGATAATGAAAATGGAAAAATATGCCATAATGTGGATGCTAAAATTGCTAGGAGATATTGCAACATTAAGGGAATGATTCTATCGCTAAATGAAAATGATTGATGATGAATAAATGTAGGAATTGTTAAGTACATTCCAAGTGTATAAATAGGTGACAATCAAAGAACATAATAAGTGTAATGATTTCCATAATGGAAATATTAAGAAGGTGTATGAAAAGGGAAGTATATGTATGCTTGACATTTTTTTTCAAAATACATGGAAAGCAAAAGGAGACCTTATGAATATGGAAGGGAATTAATTACAATGAAAAATTATATGAAATGATGGAAGGTCCAATTGAAGTTGTAGTTGGGCACTTAATATGATATACACTAGAGGAGTCTATATGAAGCCAAAAAAATGATATAAATGTAGAATTATAGTGTGTTAGAATGTTTATTAATGAAGTCAAAGCTTAGGTCGAATTGGCCAAATAAGATGACAATGGTTAATAAGATTGTAATGTCAATATTAAGCTAGAGTCAACAAATGATGAGGATGGCCAACAAAGCAACCATGATAATGAAGGGGAATTTCTTAACTCATCTCTTACTATTCTCATATATATTTTTTTAATATTAAAAGAGTTGTGACATGTTATAAGTTGAAAGCATGGGAATTTTGGAGACACTGAGACATGTGGACTAGTAGGAATTATAAGAGAGTTAATTCCTAGTGTATACATAGGCACAAACACAAACATACACACACATTTTAAATTCATATGGAAATGGTTCGGTATACAAATAATAGGTTTATAGACTAAGAATAATTTTTTGATATATCTGCAATACAAATGTTATTATTGTTAAATGTGGCTAATGATGGTTATGTAACTAGAAGAAAAGTTGTGTTGTAGCAAACAACAACCCCAATTTTTACTTAGTTCCTAATAAATAACGGGGACCCTTTTCATTTTACTTATTTTCTAATTAAAAGTATTTTTCCTTTGTTAAATAAAAGGACAATAGGGAAATAAGTTTATAACCGCACTTGAAAGGATTCATAAACTTAAGTTGTTTCCTTAATCAGAAAGAATGTCATATAATATTATTAGGGCTAATTTTAAATATCTTAGGAAACGATAAAGATCTGATGGGCCCACTCTCCAAAGATTACTTTATACTTTGAGTGATTCCATTGGGTCACTCGTTATATCAGAACTTTTCATTTCGTAAGTTCTATTTTAAAAATGTTATGAAAGGCTTTTGCTTTGAAACATATCTATCGATGCTCCTTTAATAATGAAACAATTCTTTATATTGGGACTTTCGATATCGTAAGTGAAATTAAATCAAACCTCCAAAATAATATTCCCGATGTTCTATTATCAGAACCTTTTTAAATAATGATCCGAAATGACACCTCTGAAATTGTAATGCCTGATGCCCTTTTGTGTTATGATTATTCTACTTCGAGGTGATTCCATTTCGGGACTGCACATTTTGGAAATGATATTTTATAACTCTTCTGAAAACAAACTTTCTGAAAACCCTTTATATTTCATATATTTATATCAGGGATACTCATTTCAGGACCTTCCTTTATCAAAACCTTTTGTATTTCGGGGCTTCTCATTTCTGAGGATCACAATATCGTAACTCCATTCTAAATTGTTCTTCAATATTACACTCCTCAAATCCGACATGGCATCCTTCATATGGCTTCCCATTGTTTCATTTAATGTATTTTAATGTAGTTTTAATGATCTTGAAATCATAAACATTTACAATTAATTTTCTTTGGTATTTTCAATTCATTCCAAAAGGGATTTTTATTGTAAAAGTTTTAATCTAGCACATATCTGTTGCTAAGTAGTGTCTTCACTAATTCCTTGCACCTGTCCATTACAGGTAAACTCTGATTCTCAGCATTATGAAGAGATGACGAAGGGAAGTAAATCTAAGAAAAAGTTCCCCCCACGACAATCTTCTGGCCCATTTGTGGAAGACATTAATGAAAATATTCCATGAGCAGGTTTATTCTCCGACACTGTTTACATGAGAGATGTTGGGATTTCCTCCTAGGAAGTGATTTATCAGTACTTTGAAGATGACAGACCTGAATTTACAGAGAGAACAATTAGAACAGATGGCAAGGTGCCTGCTTTTGAGAATACTCCAAGAGATGAAACCAATTATTTTCTTCATAGAATTGTTGCAAGACCCAGATTAATGCCCTATACAGATATGGTATGCTGGGTTGTTGAGAATTTGAGTATTTCAGAAAGGCATATTTAGAAATCAAAGGGAACTTGGATAGGTTCTTTCACTAACAAATATTCGCAAAATATGTATCATCTCCCAAGGCAACAATGCATATATAGTAAGAAGTATGTTGAAGCATTTGTGAAGGAAAATAGACACCCGTTAGAGAAATTTATAGAGTGTTGAAAATACCCTAACAAACACTAAGTTGAGGAGTCCGGTAAATACTCAATTGATTCCCTTGCTCCTCCATTTTCCCAAGTGGAAGCTATGATGTGTTGGTTTCAAGCATAACCCAATGTGTCAAAATTACCTAATGATTGGGTGCCTTTAATTGATGGTGCGGTTGAAGGTTTTATTTTTGATTGGGCCACCATACTCTTTGATAATTTAGCTTCTCATATTCTAGAATTTAGGCAAGGCAGAAGTATCTCAGAGAATAAAGTTCCTCCTTTCTATATGTATGCATATATCATGGATGCCCTTTGTTTTAAAACGGATTTCCCAACCATGGGGTGGAAATGGACTATTCAGGACCCAAATCCCATTCATATTTATCACAATATTATATGGGAGTCCAAGTATTATGAGAATTTCTATCAGATTTGTTACATGTTGATAATTCCAATTTATGAATCCATCTTTGATTCTTGTCCTCCTTGAATATCCTAGGAAGCCATGGATGACCTTCAAAAGGTCAGAAATTGGTTCGGGGAAGATTCTTTTACTATATAAGAGGTTTTGGTAGCTTGGCTCATCCACATGTCTTGCCTCTATATATTCCTGACAAATTGATAAGTATAGAGGTTGCATACCAAACAGTGGGTTATGGCATCACCAAAGTATTGAAGGAATTTAATAAGAAGGAATGGAATATGTTCCCAGTTAAGTTTGGCATATTTTCATTAGCTAATTATCGACAAGAAGAGAAAGAGATTATGACCATATTAGCTCTCAAGTTGTCTACTATTCCGAATAGACAATATGATCTTGTTGCTACAATTAAAAATTTCACTGCTTCTAAGAATCTCAAACAATTTGTCCATGAGGAAGATAGTCTAGATGCCTTATTTGAATGGTCTTCCTCTTGTGCAGTAGTGTTAAGGACCTGAGAAGAGTAACAATTGTTCCTAGAGGAAAATATTTAGTTTGAACAATACATAGCTTCCAGCTTAGGAAATATTCCTCTGAATTTGTTACAATTGGCTCAGGAAAAAGTCTCAGTTACAAATGTTCATCTTGGTAGTTCTTCACAATCAGTTGTGCCTCCTCAATTAGAGGTGGTTGTGATTTCTTCCACATCTCAGGAAGAAGAATTTCTTTTTAATCCTATATTGGATGAAGTATGGAAAGAATGTAGCCAAAATCTTAATTCAAAGACTAATGAACCTCAGATGATAAAGACTTCACAACAAGTTAATGTTCAAGATACTTTTAATAATTGTGAGCGAAGTACTAGAAAAAGGAACTTACTAATAAGTCTGCTTATTCCTTATTTTCCCACCTCAGAGGTTGTTATGAATATTTAAGGGATTCCCCCCTTGGAAATTTTCTACAATCATCAACACAAGGCTATGGTGAAAAGGGAAAGAAAGAAAAGAAATCTCCCCCCTTTTGAAGTCCTATGGAAAGGATCTAATGCAACACCGACAAAGGAGTTGGGAAAACTGACTTAATTCACTGGTGCTTATGCTTCAACAACCATTGATAAGGTTGAAGAATTTTAAGAACTTCTGAAGGAAAAAGAGGAAAGAATCATCTTGCTGGATCGGTCTCTTGAGGTTGAAAAACACAAAATCAATGAGCAATGATATAACTGATTGACAAAGTTACAACATAAATTTGATTCATTGAAGGTACAATATGATAAAGAGTTGCAGATTAGAGATGATCAAATCAAGGAAATGTAGAAGAAAATAGAACAATTTCATGTCAATCCTCAGTTGACAGAATTCAAAAAGGAAGCTAAAGAATTAAATTCTCTTCTTGGGCATCAACAAAAAGTCTTACGGAATAAACTTATGATAATTCAGAATCAATGGAAAGCTACAAATTACCTTGTGGATCAATTTCTCATATGAAAAATTATTTTGAAGAAATGGATGAAAAGCTTTCTGATTTTATCACTTGGAAAGAAAGTGAAGAAGGTAGGACTACTAATCTACCAAAGATTGATGAGGCTTAGATGTTCATAATTTTCAAAGAATGGGAAATCAGAATAAATTAGGCTGAAGTAGCTATAAGTGAGGCCCAAAATCTTGTCAACTGAATGATTGAACTATTCAACTGTTGGGTGCAACCCAACTTGGCTATATTTTGGGTAGCTGAATTTTGTGGAGCGCGTAGTATAAAGGATGTTTCGGAGTGTGAAGTGGACCATGCAACAGAGAAACGAAGCACAACTAAGACCACGCAAAAAACACACCGCACAGTATAGGGGCTTCACGGAGAAGGCCCTCACTTTTTGTAAAATAATATAATTTGAATGGTTTTGGACCATAGTCCCTTGTATTTTGGAAACCATGGTATTAGGTCCATGGTAATGTAGCGATGTAATCCCTTGATGTAATAGTATATATAGGGATGAATAATAAAGGAGGAAGGCATCTATCTATGATTGATCCATATTTGTGTTTATGGTTGTATCTTTGTGATCTGTACTTCGAAGAAAGGGGAAAGGCTCTGCAGGTGAGTGCACGGAGGCTTGGGTTTGCAACTTAGTGCACAGTCATCTTGCAGTCGTGTGCATAGGGAAATACCTGTTTGTTGTACTAAATTCTATATTATAAGCAACAGTTCTTGCGGATGTAGTCCCACATTAGTATGGACCATGGTAAAATCTATGTCTTCATGTGTTAATTTGCTTATGATCTACACTTTATTTGAGTACTGTGAATTTTATGAATGTTTATATATGTTTTGAATTCTGCGAAGTAATATATAAGTACGAGGTAGCTCATGAATGTGAAGTAATTTATAACTGTTAAAGCATAAGAAAATACAGAATTTCCACATCGCAATATCCCTCAAGGCTGTAGAAACCTAGTTCTGCAACCTCCCATAATCACTTCGGGTGAGAGTATGACTTGCTTATAGGTCGTTGCTGAAAGGGCCAGTGGGTGAGGGTTTTGTTGGTGTGCAATAAAATTCGAACCTGGGTCAGCGCAACTTAATCCAAAAAATGGTTCCGTTGCTGGGGTTAGGATTTGTTTGAGGGATGTTTATGTGGCATTCATTGAAGAAAGAAATTCAAGATTAGGTAGAACAGAAGGAACAAAAATTTTCAGAACAAGGAAACAGAAGCACTCTTCTGTCAACTAGGAGGTGGTTAAAGAAGTATATTTTCAAAGATCAATATGCAATATTCTCCTGCTTGTTCCATGTGGATCTATACGAGTGATATCAAGGTTGACTAAGAGAAAACACTATTTTAAAGGAGACGAACCTAAGGAGTGGACTCTTGAACTAATACAGTGACTCAAGAACACTGACAATAGGATCTCAAGAGATGTTAAATTATGGATTGACAACATCTTTGGAGGATTCATTACAAAGTTCGCAGTAGACTTGATTGTGTCCTATAGCAAAGCAAAACGAAATTTTTTCAAAGGAATGCGGGGTAAGTTCTTGAAATAGCTAAACTTTGGATTAAGATGATTTTGTGAAAAGGGAATTTTATGAATGCAGACAGATTATTAGTTACTTATGTTTGGGAGAATATTCGAAGGAGAAATTGGAAAACCAAAAAGAGGGAAAAGATATATAGTAGACACTAAGAAGAGATATCATGGAAAATATTCGAATAATTTGATAGAAACTGACTATAACCCTCTTTTAAGAGAGTCTGAAAGTGAACAAAACGGCCCTGTGAACCTTGAAGGAACTCTGCAATGTTCACCCTTCCAACCTGAAAGTTCACCGAAGCCAGAATCAAGTAATAATCAGGGTTCTTTTGGTTTTCCCCATCCCCTTACCCCCATACCCCTCCTACCCGCCATCCCCCTCCCCTTACGAATCCCCCTCCCCCTACAAGAAGTACTATGGCCGATGATATTAAGATACCTATATTTAAAGGGATTGGATCAGAGGATCCAGAGCAGTTCTAGCTCTTATGCGAAGCAATATGGATAGTGAAGGAGGTTTATGAAGAACTTGCAATGAAATTAGAAGCTTCACCTATAGGGGATACCAATGCAGGTATGTAGCAGATCGAGAGTCAACTGGAAAATTTGACTTTGCACATACAAGATGAAAAGAAAAGTAAGGAAGTTCCTGAAGATGTGTGGTGTACAAATTGAAAATAAGAAGGTCACTCTAAGGAACAATGGATATGTAAAACTAGAGGTGAACATTGTGTAAAATATTGCTACCTATTGCATAAGTATGTCCACACTCTGAGAAACTTATATTGAAAATTTTGCAAATCAGTAAGGCATGATGAGAACAACTATCAAGCTTATGAATTGATGATGGAGTGCAGTATTGATGCATATAGAATGAAAGATGAGGAACATGGACATGAAGGAAGTGGACAACAATATGGTCTAGGTGGCTATCAAGGAAGAGGTCGAGGTAGAAAAGCTAGTGGAGGTCATGGACAAATTATTTGTTACAACTATGGCTAGACAAGTCACTTTGCAAGAGATTGCGAGAATCCTACTACGACATGTAATTATTGCAAATCATTTGATCATGTAATTGAGGAGTGTCTGGTACTTATGGAAAAAATGCAAGAAAAGAAAAATCAATAACCGACACAAAACATTCAGATGATGATTGTGGAACCAAGGACCGATGAACCTCACATTAATATTGTAACAAGGAGTGGATCTGTGACTAAAAATGATAAAGAAGATAGTAAAAAGGAAGCCGAAGCTACATGGGTTAGAAATAAAATTGAAAAATCCCTTGTGTTTGATATTCAAAAGGAAAAAGAAGTCTTTATGGAAGCGAAGCGAAGCTTTATGGATGTAGGAGCTTTGACATCTAGCGCGTAGCAAAATCAAAATAATAGGCGTGGTGTATCATCTTCAACACAAAGCCAATATCTAACAATACAGGAACAATATGCAACATATAAGGTAGATACTTTAAAATATTTTCTTCAAACTTGTATGAAATTGTTGCAAGATCAAATAGTTGTATAGGAATTGGTAAATTCATGTGCATCTAAATAAATACTGTGGAGTGAGATGCATAAAGTTAACAATTTTCATAGATAGAAGAGAACTGGAAAGGAAATGAGGCTTAATGCACAAATAGGAGAATATGGCATGGACCAAGTTATTTTAGATATGGGATATGAAGCTAATTTCCTCACAAAGCAAACATGGGAGTTAATGGGTAAGCCGAAGTTGTAATGGTCACCTATTCAGCTATGAATGATGAATCAAAAAAAGATTGTTCCTTTATGAAGATTATTAGGCATTACAATGGAGATTGAAGGGTGCACACTACCACTGATTTTAAAGTAATAGAAATTGTGGATGACAGTAACCTCTATCCTGCATTACTTGGAATGGATTGGGCATTTTCCAACATGGCTATAATCAACTTAAAGAAGAGGAAAATGATATATAAAAGAAACAATATGAGAGTGATTGTTCCCTTGGATCCATTAGAAGGAGTAAGGTATACCAAACCGATTAAAGAGGAGTACATCGCAACTGATATATATAACATCTATCAAATGACAACAAAAGAATAAAACTATGCTAATCATACTGAAGGAAAATTAAGTTGGGAGCATGATAGTTTGTGTGCTTCATATTTAGAAGAAGAATTGGAAAATTGGAAAAACAGGTTACATGAAGTATCTACGAGGTGATATGCAAGCGTTAATAAAGTAGTTTTATATATGGCAATTGAGGTATGTGACTTACCTTTTTATGATGGTTTGGGTGATATAAATACTATTCTTGAAGAATATGAAGAATAGGTACCAGAGTGTCAAAGATTGTTAGCTCTGGATATAGCCCTAAGAGCTACTCCTACTAGATGGTGGGGTACACATAAGAAGACTATAGGAACTTAGAAACAATGTCGAAGGTTGATATGGATAAGTTTTTCTCAGGTAGAAACAGAGTTGGCATATAAATATGATGGTCAAATTGATCCTAGAGAGCACATCCATCTTTTCATGACTACATGGAAGGAGATTCCACGAGAATAATGGGTGCATGGGTTCATCCATACATTGGAGACAATTCCTCAAAACTAGTACCTGGAAACAGAACTTCGACATGGTACGACGAGCTGGTCAGAGATCATTGCTGGGTTTATATTGACATTTAGATTTGAAGATGATTGCCCATGTATATATTCAACCCTTTAGATAGTTAAAAAGAATATTTTTTAGAATGAAATTCCACTCACTTGGCAGCCTGATTGGGTTGCGCAGCTACAAAATGTACTAGAATTATACAACATCACTGCAGAAGAAGATGAAGACCCTTGCAATATTGACATAGGAGAATTTGAAGGCTACCACGAAGTGAATGGACCTGAGTTAGAAATGAATGATATAACAAAGTCATTGAATAAAAAGAATGTGAATATAAGAACAAAAGAGGAGACAAAGTTTGCAACTATAGGAGATTATTGGGATGAAGAAATAGTCAAAAAAGTGGCAGATCGTCTGCATGAATACTAGGAGTTATTTCCCACTAAATTTTCAGATATGAAGGGCATAGTAGGAGATTTAGGAGTTATGAAGATTCCTCTAAAGCCTAATGAAAATCTAGTTAAGAAAAGGCCTTATAGAATGAATCCAAAGTACAAAGAAAAAGTGAAGAAAGAACTTGACAAAATGATAGAAGCTGGAATCATTGAACCTATGAAGAATCAGAGTGGGTAAGTCTTATGGTAGTACAAGAAAAGAAAACACAAGGAGAAATCAGGATTTGTATTTATTTAAGGAATTTAAATGATGCATGTATACATGACCCATTCCCTACTCCTTTCATTGATGAAGTATTAGGAAATGTAGGAGGTAATGAAGCATATTCATTTACAGATGAACTTTTAGGATACCATCAAATTAGAATTGCACTAGAAGATCGACATAAGACCACCTTTGCTACAAAATGGGGTTCATATTAGTATACAATGATGCCTTTTGGAATGAAGAATGGCCCTGCCATATTTTCAAGAGTGGTGGTTGCACCTTTCAAAGAATATATTCCCAAGTTTATAGAAGTATACTCCGATGATTGGACAATATTTGGGTTATTAAAGAAACATGTTGTGAGGTTAAGACTGATGCTCAACACATGTAGACAATATTTACTAGGAAATATTTTTTGCAAGAAAGGATTGATGGTGGATCCTGCAAAGATTTTATTATTGTGATTTTAACTCCACTAAAGATAGTAAGACAACTTCGCACCACATTAGGAAATACATGATATTACAGAAAATTTACCAAAGGATATGCACCGATCATTGTGTCTATGGAAAAACTGTTGAAGAAAGATGTAACATTCCTATGGAATGAAGAATTCCAAAAGAGCACTCCCTGTCATCCTTAGGAAAATGGAACTATGGAAGCATTCAATAAAATTTTGGAGAATGCACTGACCAAGGTATGAAATTTAAACAAGAATGATTGGGATCTTAGGATTCCAATAGTATTATGGGCTTATAGGACTACATGCAAAAATTTGACAAGTCAGACACCCTTTAGGTTGGTTTATGGGAAAGAAGTTGTGATTCCCATGGAATACATTGTCCCTACCCTCATAATTTCATCTTTTACAAATATGGTAGACCCCCACATAATGGAAGAAAGGATGTCATTGTTACTTTCTCTGGAAGAAGATAATTTTATAGCAGGATTTCATCAATAGGTACAGGAAGCGAGAGAAAAGGCTTGGAATGATAGGCACATTAAACAAAATAAGTTTCAGGTAGGAGACCCTATTCTCCTCTATGACAGTAGGTTTGTGAAATTTCGAGGGAAGCTCAAAACACACTGGTTAGGCACATATGTTATTAAGTATATTACTGATGGAGGCTCAATACAATTAGCGAAGTTAAATGGAGAATTCATTCAGGGAAAAGTAAATGGCAGTAGGTTGAAGTTGTACAGGGACAACCCTGCCCCTCCAACTTCAGCCTAAAGAAGAGAGAAGGAAAGAATTAGTGTCGCATGCAGTTGAAACTTGACACTGGAATATAAACTAATCTGCAAAAAGAGCTTCGACGAAGAAAGTACATCGCTACAATCAGGAATATGTCGAAGTTCACAGGAACCCGTGACGTAAGACAGAGGTGTGCTACAATAGGGGACGTGTCAAAGTTCACTTGAAAATAAGAAATATGTCCGTTAAAAAGGAAAAGGCATGCACATAGTTGCATTTAAGATGACAGACTGACAAAATTTAAGGGTAGATATGCATTTAATGATGAATTTGAACAGAATCAGGACAAAATAAAATCTAATGATGAGGTTCAAAGGCCATGATTGTTATAAATAACCATCTCCCACTCAGATTAAGAAATTTTCTGAATCGAGAGCTCAGGTGATTAATAGTGCGAAGAATTTGTAGGAAACTCTGTTGTGTATGTCGACTAAGCGATTATGGGAGGATATTGTGCGAAATTTTTGTGAGCAGGGAATGTCTAGAGTCATGGAAGCCACAAATATGTCTGCACCAGAAATTGAAACACCCACAATAGTAGCATTGTCGCCATAGAAGCCATAGACATCATCAAGGTAGAAGAAAACCAAGGAAGAAAGAACCAAGAAAAGGCTGGACAAGAAGCCTACTAAACCTGTGAAACTTCAGAAGAAACCTCAGCAAGTCAATATTGAAGAAGAAGTGGAGGAAATACAAGCTAAGGAAGGTGGTGCAACATTCATCTCACCTCTGCCCTCATACATCCTACCAAGGATTCCAAATGCCAAACCAGTAAAGGATTCCAAGGATGCAAAGTATGGGACATTCAAACCATTATTGCCAGACACTGTGTTGTTTTCATGAGATTTTTTAGGTAAAACCCCCAGCTAAAATTTATAGACTATGACTTTAATGACTAAAAGAAGTACCCTCAGTTTGCACGAGACTAGTACTTGCATCAGGTTCACTACCTAGAAGTGGAGTGACAAGATTAGAACCACAACGATGGGAAAATGGGTTGGCGCAATCAGGACTGCTCAACATGTTGAATGTGTTGCACTTCTATAGAAGTTTAGCAAACACAATGTGCATGTGAAAATTATTGGTATTAATACATGATGGAAACCATGGAGAAGGTGGTGGAAAAGACAAGGAGAAGGAAGTAGAGGAAGAGGAAGAAGAAGAAGAACACCATGACAAAGAACACTATGAGGAGGAGCCTCAAGGAGGCGAGGATACGAATAAGGAGAAAGAAAAGGCAGAAACAAAGAAAAATGTCATGGAGAAAAGGAAGAGCCAAGTTGAAGCCACCACCATTAAAAGTAGAAATAAGCATAAGGTGGATAAATCAAAAGAAATCACACCAATGGTTCTCACTGAAGGTGACCTGGATCAAATCGCAGACAAGGTTAAGGAGATAACAACATAATCCTGGAATAGGGTAGAAGATCACTATGGCGAGCTTATCACAGCTGTGCAGTAGAGTATTTCAAAGATGAAGATTGGGGGGCAAACATCCAGACCACTAGCGCAGATAGGCCAAGGAATCCACCGAGAAAGACTGATAGAAACTACCTCCAGGATGAGAATAATGTAGATACCTACTGGATCTCTATAGTTCAACTCTGCTAAAGCCAAGAAATAGACAAAAGGTTGGGACCATGTTAATATGAATTCCACCAAGGTATCACAAATTAGCTCAGAGAGCAAGAATAATGCACCTCGGATTTAAACATTAAGATAGAACAGGAGCGCGTTGCACTAAATAAATGGCTCGACTAGGCCATCAAGGACAAGGAACATGAAGAGCTACAACAACATAGATTGAAGGAGGTGGTTGAATCCACTTGCAAGGAAATTCGAGACATGGATGTTTGTGAGGATGAATCAACAAAAGACAAGGTTGCGAATCTCGGCCTTGTAGTCAAGGAGTAGAAGAATAAAATTTCTGTAGTTCAATTTAAGTATGAAATCCAGATCAGTGAGTTGCAAATGAAGTTGCATCCAGAAATGCTACTAGAAGTGTGCGAGTAGAGGTATATTAACTTAAAGAGTGGGATGGACAACATCTCCGCAGCATTGGAAGGTTGTAGAAAATTGTTGGATGAGAGCATGAAAGTTTGGACTTTGCTGCACGAAGATCCAAAAGTTCAGAGAATGCAGAAGGACAGACAAGAGATTCGGGCAGCTGCGAAGACGTTTCCAATCTTGCAAATGTTTATCTATGTATTCTCTTTAAATGGAATTGTTTTACATTATTGTTCACATTTATGTGTGTAAGTCAATCTTTCATGGTCATTATTGTTATGCTTGATTGAAATTTTCTTTATATTGTGAGAAATGATATCTCTAACATATGTGATGTTATAACAAATTAATTAAATTAAATTAATTTTCTTTAATTGAGTTAATATCATGATTGCATAATGATCTATATTGTTGTGTTAATTATGACATCTTTGTAGCATGTTGGGTCCCTATAATACTAGTGATTACCGCATTACTATTGTAGTTATACCCCTTATTTATATTGTTGTGCCCCTATTACCCCTATATTGTTATTTCTGTGCCCCATAGAATCCCTCTATTGTTATTTTTGTGGCTTTATATTATTATTGTTAGGTCGACTGGATTAGATTGTGACTCCATAGACTCCTATATATAGAAAGGGTTTTGTCATTTGAATCATCCAAGAATTGTTCATTTATGTAATGTAAAGGAGGTTTCCCCCTTGAAGAGGCTGAATTCTAAGGCATTGATCTATCTTTTCTATCTTTTCTTGAGCTGGTTTCATAACATTTGGTATCAGAGCTTTGGATTCTAGGGTTTTGCTGCTCCAAACAGGTCATCATGGAATTTTCGCTATAACTTTTTTCTGTGACATTTCAAAAGTCGCAAAAAAACCCATTTGAGAAGAAATCGCGTTGAACCTTGGGTCCGAATTTCAGAGCTTTTCACACGATATTTGCGGAGATATGATCTGAGGAAGTTGGTCTTTTTGCAGACTCCTGAATTACATTCAAAACAGGTGACTTGGGGAAAATCACCATAACTTTCTCTCTGGGGATCGGATTGAAATTTCGTAAGAAGCTACAGAAAGAGAACGGAATTTAGTTTCTTGTATGCGTGTTTCAGATCCAAAGGTTGAAACAGTGACTCGTGGCACATCGTACAAGTTCGCTCTACTGAACTAGTCTGAAAGCAAGTCACTGTGGAAGATTTCACATAACTCTTCCTTGGAGAATCCAATTGGGGTCAGACTTGTGGCATTGGAAAGAGGACACAGAGGGCTACTACAGCTCACAAATTCAGAACTAGATGATTGGAAAGTAAAGAGATACATCAGAGGCAATATCGAGCTCCTACAAAATGAAAAAAGGTGTGTAGATTTTCTTAAATTTTTGCTTAAGCTTGGTTTGAAAATTTATTTTCAAAGGGCATAGTAGAGCATTATTATCGGTAACTGATGCCCCAAGGAAAGAAAATGCAAACACCTAGTAAGGAACCTGAAAGCTCTAGCATGACTCATGAAGAAGAGGAAGAAATGCAACATGATATATCAAAATTACAAGACCAAGTGCAACAACTGTCCCTTGCACAAAAAGGAACAGAATCTACGATGGATGGTTTAAAGAAAGATGTAGAAGCTAAGGTGGATGGTTTAAAGAAAGGTGTAGAAGCTAAGATGGACTGTTTAAAGAAAGGCGTAGAAGCTAAGATGATTGACGTGGAAGCTAAGATGGATGATTTGAAGATAGATTAGAAGATAGACATGGACGAATTGAAGATAAATATGAATAAGTTGCTACGCGAAATGGTCCCTAAGGGTGAAAGGGTACTAAAGGAAACTCATGATGAGAACAAAAGAAATGTTAATCATGATTCCATAGACACTAATGTTGGATTGAAGAATCACCATATTCCAAAAATCGATATGAGGAAGTTTGATGGCAAGGATCCCGCCACATGGATATTACAGATGGAGCAATTCTTCGATCTCAATAATGTGAAAAATGCACAAAAGGTACGTATGGCAACTGTATATTTGGAACCAAATCAGTTTGTATGGTATCAATGGCTTTATTCTCGTAAACAATTTATCACTTGGGCAATTTTTACGGAAGAATTGATAGCACATTATGAGGATACAAAAAACAACACTTTTTTTAGCCAATTGATAAGTCTCAAACAAAAGGGTTCAATAATGGAGCACATTGAGGAGTTCCAAAAATTGAACATAAGGGTAAAAGATATTCCAGAGGAGCATAGGATTGATGTGTTCATAGGGTCTTTAAAGGATAATATCCAACATGATGTCCGCCTTTGGGAACCTGATTCATTAGAGAAGGCATTCATGTTAGCAAGAAAAATGGAAAGCAAAATTATGGCAACTAGGAAGCATACCATTCACAACTATAAAGACGGAAGTGTTGTTGCCCCTAGTCTTCCACAACCTACAAGGTTGACACCACAACAATTGGAAGAAAAAAGAGCAAAAGGGCTTTGTTACAGTTGTGATAGCAAATACACAAAAGGTCATAAGTGTGCTGAAAAGAAATTATTCTACATAGATTGTGAAGAGGAAGAAGAAAAGGAGCAAGAAAGGTCAAAAGAAGAGGATATACTCCAGGAACAAAGCCTAGATGAAGAACAAATAAATCTGACCATATCTTGTAATGCATTGGCAGGAATTACCACTCCTCAAACCATCAAGATAGAAGGACAAATCAAGAAGAAAAAGGTAATAGTGTTGATTGATTCAGGAAGCACCCACAATTTTATTCATTGTAGGGTAGCAAAAAAATTGAATTGCTTCCTATATCCAACACCAGAGTGTCAAGTGATGATTGCAAATGGAGGAACAATAAATTGCTCTGGAAAGTGCCATAATATCAAGCTATCCATGGGAGAATATGTATTGACTAGCCCAATGCTTTCCATTCCAATGGGAGGTGTTGATGTTGTACTAGGAGTCCAATGGCTACAATCCTTGGGTACAATAGCTTTTAATTTTCAAGAACTTTTCATCAAATTTTCTACAGAAGGAAAGGAAGTTGAATTAAGGGGTATTGCAGGGAAACCAGGAAAGATAATTAGCTCTAATGGCATGACTAAGCTTCTTAAAAATGAGCAAAGAGGTGTAATTGCACAATTATGTTCGCTAGATGTTTCCACATTGGAATCATCTATTTCTCCAGATCTCCAAAAAGTCATGGACAATCATTCCAAGGTATTTGAGACTCCCAAAGGTCTCCCACCTATGCGTGATCATGATCATGCTATTCATCTGATTCCAGGAAGTGTTCCTCCAAACATCAGGCCGTACAGATATCCCTATGCCCAAAAAAGTGAAATTGAACGTATGGTTGCAGAAATGCTAGAGGCTGGTATAATTCAACCGAGTCAAAGTTCTTTCTCAGCTCCAGTAGTATTGGTGCACAAGAAGGATGGATCATGGCGCATGTGTCCGGATTATAGGGAGCTCAACAAGCTCACTATTAAAGATAAGTTCCCCATTCCTGTCATTGATGAATTACTGGATGAATTGCATGGATCAATTTACTTCACCAAGTTGGATCTTCGTTCGGGATATCATCAAATCAGAATGAAGATTGAAGACATTCCGAAAACGGCATTTAGAACTCATGAGGGTCATTATGAATTTTTGGTCATGCCTTTTGGCCTTACCAATGCACCTTCAACATTTCAAGGTTTGATGAATTCAATTTTCAAACCATTCCTTAGAAAATTTGTGTTAGTATTTTTTGATGATATACTAATCTACAGCAAGTCTTGGAAGGATCATGTTGAACATGTTGACAGGGTGCTACAACTATTGGAGGAGAAACAATTATATGCAAAAAGATCCAAATGTTTCTTTGGAGTCCAGGAGGTGGAATATTTGGGTCATATTGTATCTCATGAAGGAGTTAAGGTAGACCCTAGAAAAATTAAAGCCATTAAGGAATGGAAAATCCCCACATCCATAAAGCATCTGCGAGGATTTCTTGGGTTGACAGGGTATTATCGCAAGTTTGTTAAGAATTATGGGAGAATAGCAGCACCTCTAACAACATTATTGAAGAAAGATTCATTTTCATGGACTCCGGAAGCAACAAAGGCCTTTGAACATCTTAAAGAGGCAATGTGCCAAGCACCGGTCTTAGCTACACCGGACTTCACAAAAACCTTTATTGTGGAATGTGATGCTTCAGGAAATGGAATTGGTGCTGTTCTAATGCAAGATGAAAGACCCATTGCTTTTGAAAGTCGTCCAATCAAGGGAAAGTTTTTAAGAAAAGCTATTTATGAAAAGGAAATGTTGGCAATACTCCATGCACTTAAGAAATGGCGACCCTACCTAATGGGAAGACACTTCAAGGTAAAAACAGATCATGATAGCCTTAAATACTTTTTAGAACAAAGATTATCCTCTGAAGAGAAACAAAAGTGGGTCACAAAGATGTTGGGTTATGACTTTGAAATCATCTACAAAAAAAGGAAGCAAAATGTGGTGGCAGATGCACTCTCAAGAAAGGATGAGGATGTGGAAGCATTGTTGTGTGCCATTTCTATTATCCAACCAGATTGGATAAATGAAGCAAGGGAGGAATGGAAGAATGACGAAGAAGTGTGGGCACTTATTCGAAAGCTACAACAAGATTCCAGTACTTCTGATACATTTAGCTGGCAAAATGATTCGTTATGGTACAAAGATCGCTTATACCTCTGTAAGAATTCCCAGCTAAAACAAAAGATTCTTATGGAATTGCACACTTCTCCCTTAGGAGGGCACTCAGGATTTTTAAAAACTTACCACAGGGTTAAGAAGGAATTTTTTTGGGATGGCCTTAAATCAGATATTCAAAAGTTTGTGGCGGAATGTTTGGTTTGCCAACAAAATAAAGTTGAAACAATTAAGACACCAGGTCTATTATAACCTTTATCCATTCCAAGCCAACGTTGGGAGGAGGTTTCAATGGATTTTATCACAGGTTTACCCAAGTCTGAGGGAAAGAGTGTCATCATGGTGGTAGTTGACAGACTTACCAAGTATGCACACTTTTTTTCATTATCACATCCATTTAAAGCCAGTACAGTTTCTACTGCATTTATGGAAACAGTTCAAAAGCTACATGGAAACCCAAAGATTATTGTAAGTGACAGAGATCCCATTTTCACTGGAAATTTTTGGACAGAATTATTTTCTTGTCTTGGTACTCAGTTAGCTCATAGCTCATCTTATCATCCTCAATCTGATGGGCAAACTGAGATAGTAAACAAATGTTTGGAAGGATATCTTCGTTTCTTTGTATCTGATAAACAAACACAATGGGTCAAATGGTTGCCTCTGGCTGAATGGTGGTATAACACTTCCTTCCATACAACAACAAAAATGACCCCATTTATGGCACTTTATGGGTATCAACCACCATCCATCACATCATATTTAAGAGAAAATTCTAAGGTTCAGGCAGTGGAACATCACATCGAACATCAACAACAAGTCCTCCAACTCTTAAATGATAACCTCGTGTTGGCACAAAATAGAATGAAACAACAGGCAGATCAACATCGCAGTGAAAGGAGTTTTGATGTAGGTGATTGGGTATTCCTACAGCTACAACCATATAAGAAAATGTCCCTAAAGCAAGCTAAGAAGGATAATAAATTATCACCAAAGTATTATGGTCCATACAAGGTGTTGCAAAAGATTGGTACTATGGCATACAAATTGGAGCTTCCTGCAGCTTCTCGATTGCACCCAGTTTTCCATGTTTCATGTTTAAAGAAGGTTATAGGCGACAAGCTCCCATTTCAAACAATATTTCCAGAACTTGACGAGGAAGGAAAAATTATATTGGAACCGGAAGCAGTCACAGAAACAAGAACTCGACAGCTACGAAATCAATCAATTTCAGAGTATCTTATCAAGTGGAAGAACTTATCCGCTGAAGATTCCACATGGGAGGATGAGAATTTTATGCAGAAGTATCCAGAACTACTCAAGCGTTGAGGACAACACTTTTTTGAAGGAGAGCGGCATGTTGGGTCCCTATAATACTAGTGATTACCCCATTACTATTGTAGTTATACCCCTTATTTATATTGTTGTGCCCCTATTACCCCCATATTGTTATGTCTGTGCCACATAGAATCCCTCTATTGTTATTTTTGTGGCTTTATATTATTATTGTAAGGTCGGCTGGATTACATTGTGACTCCATAGACTCCTATATATAGAAAGGAGGTTTTGTCATTTGAATCATCCAAGAATTGTTCATTTATTTAATGTAAAGGAGGTTTCCCCCTCGAAGAGGCTGAATTCTAAGGCATTGATCTATCTTTTCTATCTTTTCTTGAGCTGGTTTCATAAGATAGCACATATGTCATCAACTTACCCGGGTATAACATTAAATTATAGTAGTTATTATTTTGGTTACTTAAACAAATTAGAATTCATTATCACCTTCCATTCCACTCCATATAATTTTTCTTAAGGGAAATTGGTCCCATAATTCAAGTTAAAGTCATTATTCCAAATGGAAAAGGGCCTGATTTAGTATCTCGGCCAAGTGGTTTTCCCCAATGTTGCTGAATTCATTCACGACAATCAATATTTTTAGTCCTAGAAGGATGGCCAATAGAGTATGAATGACAAGAAAGTCTCCATCTAAATCTAGAGGTCATTTTAAGAGTCACTTCCCCTCAAATTCTCCTCCAACTTCCAAATCAGATTCTAAGTCCCCTGATTCTAGATATGAAGTTGTCCAATCTTCTTCTATGTCTCCTATCCTGACTACAAAATGACTTGGTGAAACTTTCACGCCTCTTCTAGATCATCTATCCAAAGCTCCTGAACTTCGAACTTTAATAAATAAATTGGAAGGAATTTCCATTTCAGGGGAATAAACAACTTAGACAGAACTTTCTGATGACAGTGTCACTTCATCACTAAATTATTCTATAATTCTTACCAGATCACAAAGTGAGAAGCATGGAATTAAACCTTTGGAATTTCCATTACCAACCCATATGAAAAAGAAACATATTTCTGGTACTGAGTCTTCAGCTAGTGAGAACATCTCATCTCCTCCACCTCATACTCCCTCTATTCAACCCATTTCTTCTCAACGTACTTTACCTTCTTCTTATCACCCTTTGACATCCTCTTTCACCCATATTCCTCCTCCATAATCATCCAGTGCTATTGTTGTCAGTAGTACTATAGGGGAAACTTATTCAATTGTTAATACTTCAACAACCCCTACATCAAGTACAACTTATTTTGGACTTAATATAAATCCAAGAATGACAAACAAACCAAATAAACGATGGAACAGTACATGAGAAATTGAAATGACACCTCCCCTGCACTCTCTTCCTAAGAAGCTAGAGAGGTGGTTTCCATAGTGTTGAGTGATAAAAGGTGTCTTTTTAACCCCTATTTATCCTACATTAATTATCAATCCAGGTATGATTTTTTATCTCAAGAGTGTACGCAGTTTGAGGCGGTCACTTGATTAAAGAGTAATTTTTTCTAGTTTGCACTATAGTGCTAAATACAAGAGTAAACGAATGCTGGAAATAGAATATACTTGTAATTAAAAGAAACCTTAATACTATGAAACTTAAATCATTCATTCATAAAACTACAACAATTTATCAGTTAAGGATGCAGTAGTGATAACTCTTTCATCTGTCAACTGATATAAATGAAATTAATCATAAATAGGATCTCTAATCTGAGAACTTAGATAGCGATAGTCAATGTTCTTTATAGTTATTGATATTTCAATCCACACTAGAGCAAATAATTGGAAATGGAAATTCAATTGGAAATGCTTACTAAAACACACTTGCTGCACTATTAATTAAAAGGTGAAAGAAAATCCTTGTAGAAAAGGAACAATGACTAAGTCTATTGGAAACTGAACAGTAAAGCTTAATCTAACATAAATGATTGAAAAACAAAGCTTACTCTAAATGAATTGAACAACAATCTAAAATATAACGGAATAGTAAAGCTAATTAAGTGGAAACACACAACGACTGTAAACTAAATTGAATTAGCAATCTTATCCTAGCAAAATGAACATTAACCACAGGTATAAAGGAACGACAATCGCAGTTATAATTGAACAGTAGTTAAATGAATATCAATCACAATTGTAAGTGAATCGTAGTTAAATGAACAACAATCGCAACTATAAATGAACTGTAGAATCCGAATTAGACAGTGCAATATTATTTCAGAATGAACAGCATGGCATCTTAAGTTATGAATAATAATCTTGCTATCTAATTATGATTTCAATATAACATAGCAATTCAGTGAAATGTTCAGAAACATAATATTACTGAATAAAGCGAGTTAAGGAAATGCAAATGAAATCAAACCACACACAACTGTGATTGTAAAATAGTGATACAAGAAGCAAGTGTATCCACTAGGGCCGGGCCCTTAGCCACCAGTGAAGCATCGCTGAGTTTACTCCAGGATCTGATAATGAAACAACAAATTGAGTTATATATTAATAATATATGGCAAAGTTTATAGCTATCGCTCTTTAAAGAGAGTCGATGATAAAATTTGAGATTACAACAGTAAGTTCTATAAATTGATAATATTATCCACCCCACGGGCTACAAGTGTTGTCCCTTTTTATAATGGCTAGGCAGAAGTATCAAGAGTATAGATAAGTCTTGAAGTAATGATCCCTCAGGATCAAAGGATCCTGAGGGATTCGCTATATCTTTGATCTCCAGTTTATCGTTTTGTCTTCTTGCGCTGATGCCGCGTTTTCTCTTCCTTTTCCTGGACCATGCGCTCCGATCTTGATCTCCTTGTCTGGATACGGCTTCCTGTCGAAGGGACAACAATTGCTTCTGCTTTGTCTTTTCCTCCCAAATAGTGATTTTCTATTTCCTTCACTTTCTGTATAGAAAAAGACAATAATTAGTTATTTTGTATCAATCACAAATCTCCTTAATTCTATCATAATTCTTTTACATATTACCATCTTAGAATGTAAAGGAGTTATGATTCAAAGGAAAAGATAAAGAATTAAATGGTAAAGACATACCTTTTCCATTACTCAACACATAGTATAACCTAGATGATGGTTTCCCTGCAGAGGAACATCTTCACAATTTTATGTTGGAAATCAACCTTAACGGGTTTTTCGAAGAGGATGTGCTTTGTAGACCATTTCCTTGTACATTTGAAGGATCAGCAAGGTCTTGTTATTTTTCCCTACTAACTGGATCAATTACCGATTGGGACACATTCGAAGAACAGTTCCTTAATAAATTTGGGGATGATAGAACGAATGCTACATTGATTAAGGATATATCAAATCTGAAATATTCCCCAAATGAGAAAATCAAATATTTTAATTCAATATTTAATAAATTATTGAATAAAATCCCAACTACATCCAGACCTGGTGTTGATGTTCTGATTGAAAGGTACATCAATGCCCTACCTTCAAATATTGTGATGTTTGTTGATAGAGCTAAAAATATTGTACTTGCTGATATTATGAAAGAATCTCTAGCTGCCGAAAAAGGGTACTAGCCCTTGAGAAGAAATATGTCGTAGAAGAAAGAAAACAAGCAAAAAAGGTAACTTTCAAAGAGGAACCCAAGAAGAAAGCTTCCAAAGATCCTTTTGATGTGGAAGGTTTGCAGAAAGTCCTTAAAACTATGTCTAATGAGATGGTAGAGCTTAAAAATAAGGTTGTTGAAACTTCAAGGAGATCTTATGGACCATTTAAGAGGAATCGACCACCCCAACCTCAACCACCTCCTCAAATATCAAATGCAAAATTTGATGAAGAAGATGAAGATGAAGAGACAACATTAGCTAAAGAAACAGAGGAAGAAGAAATAATAAAATCTCATGGCTTGTGGGATTATATTCTCACTACTTTGGAGAATGAAGCTGAAGAAAAATCTCTTCCAGATAGTACTCAAAGTAAACTACTCGTAGATACCACACCAACAAGAAAAAATTAGGAAAGTCCTAATAACCCAGCCAAGGAGAAAGGTACATCTAAAAAAAATTCTAATTTCTCCACTAATCCCACTCTCAGTACTTCTAAATCACCTTCTCCTTCTTCTTCTTCATCAAACACTTTAATAGTTTCTGATGTCAATGAATACAACATAGTAGAGGATATGAAAAATACCAAAGAAACTATTTCCTTATATCAAGTTAGTAAATTAAAATAGTAGCATAAGTTAATACTATATGAGTTAAATGCTATTCTTGCATCCTCATTGCCCTCAACTGCTATTACTTCTAAAATATAAAAAGGAAAAAATAAACCACCTCATGTCCCCTTAGACAAATTAAATTCTTCTGATGCAATCTTGATTGGAGACATATCTAATTCTCATACTCCTCCTTTACTTTTGAATTTTGAAAATTTTAACAAAAATGTTCATAACTGTCTAGTATATTTGAGTTATTCTTCAAATATCATGCCTTATTCAGCATGTTTAAAATTAAATGTAACACCCTAGAAATATGGTCTACAAATTGTTCAAATGGATAGAACAAAAGTCAAAGTTTTGGGAGAGATGAATGATGTCCTAATTAGTTTATCTTCCAATTCTAAAGTGTTTCATATCATTGATATCTTGGTGGCTGATATCCCTAAATTTTATGGCCTTATTTTAAGCAAAGGGATTGGTCTGAAAAGTTACATGGCTATTTCTCAATAGATTTGTATCACGTTTGGCTCCCTTATAATGGTAAACCAAATCAGATTAGAGTTGATAGGGAAAAACATATGAAGTACTCTCTAGCTAGTCTAGATGAAGAGAATGAACATGTAGCTTTTACAAATAATATTTTGGGAAATTATTCTTTAGAATATTTCTTTGAAAGTTTCCATCCCAATTTTCTCCTTTTCCTGTTGATTATGTATCATCAAAAATTAAAAAAAAATTAGAAACATATTCATCAAGGTGTATAAATATTGTAGAATATTTTGTGAACAAGTTTGATCATTTATTTTGGACACTCTATTTTGATGGATTGAAGTACAATTATGGTGCAGGAGTTGGTTGTATACTTGTAAACCCAAATGGAGATAAAACCATTCTTTCTTGTATGTTAGAGTTTGAATGCATCAATAACGTACTAGAATACGAAGCACTTGTCCAAGGTTTGTAAAACACTATTAGTATTGATGTGAAACACCTCAAAGTTTTTGGTGATTCTGAAATTTTTGTCAAACAGGTAAGAAATAACATCCACTATGTTTCTAATAACCTAAATCATTATCACTCCTTGATTCAAGACTCGACTTCACATTTCATGGCATTTAATAAAACTCCAATCCTCAAAATTCAAAATTCTAGTGCAAACCTTTTGGCTAGTACTGCGTCTAAACTCATTCCTTCTGAGGATTTTAGTCCAGATAGATTTTTTTATAGAATTGATTTTTCATCTTTCTATCCCCGATAACATCACTAACTAGTGAGTGCTTAACATTGACACTGATATTCTAAGTTATATGACTTCATAAGGGACTTACATAGACCAAATCATAGATGAAGATGAATATGATAGGAAAATTAATAAGTCCTCTAATGAAAATTCATTACCAAAACCTATCGTAAATTTAGAGGATTTGTATGACTTGAAAGATAGATTCAAGAAAAAAAGTAATTGTAAAATCCAAAGTAGCACTTTAAGGTTTTAACTCATCAATCTAGGGTCTGAGGAGAAGCCTAAAAACATTAATTTAGGACTTGGACCCTCTCTCGACGAAAGACTCACTTTTATCCATTTATTAAGGAGATACAAAGACGTTTTTCCCGGGAGTTACAATGACTTGAAAACCTATGACACTTCTATCATTCAACATACCATACCTATGTTTCTCGATATAAAACCAATTCAACCAAAACTTAGAAAAAATCACCCCAATATTGAAACACAAATTAAGGTTGAGTTGAATAAATTTCTTAAGGCTAAAATCATTTTTGTCATACATTCTAAGTGGGTGTCAAACCTTGTTCCAATTAGAAATAAAAATGGGGATATCAGGATTTGTATTTATTTTAGAAATTTGAATAGAGCATTCGAAAAGGGTAAATTTCCTTTGCCTTCGATGGAACAAATATTACAATCTATTGCAGGTCCCGAGCTCATGTCATTTCTAGATGGTTTCTCTAGTTATAACTAGATTCTTGTTCACCTGCAGACAGATTAAAGATGACATTCAGAACCAAATCGGGAACTTATGCTTATTAAAAAATGTCATTTGGTCTGATTAATGCTCGAGCAATGTTCCAAAGAGCTATGGATATTGATTTTAAAGGTCTGATTAATAAATCAATAGTTTTTTTATTTAGATGATATCACAATATATTCAGAGAAAAGAAGCATCATCTACATGAATTAAAGAATATCTTTGAAAGGTGTAGGAAATTTGGAAAATCTCTAAATCCTAAAAAATCATTCTTTTCTTTGAGTGAAGGAAAAATTATAGGATTTATTGTTTCAAAAGATGGAATCACTATAGACTGGGAAAGAGTTAAATCTATCTCAAAAATTCCCTTCTGAAGTCGATGAAATCTTTCATAGAGAAAATTAATTTTGTTAAATGTTTTGTTCGTGATTTTTCACAAATTGTCATGCCTCTTCAGAACATGATTAAAAACAAGTTAAATTTTAAATGGGGAAAAATTGAGTAAACATATTTTGAATCTATTAAACAAACTATTATTGATGCTCTTTCTTTTTCATCCCTTGATTATTCCAAAGATTTTGTTCTGTATGCTTTTGCCTCCTATCATTCTTATCCAACAGTTTTGACTCAATAGAATCAAGAACAAGTTGAAGATCCTATTTCTTTATATAGTTCCACATTAAAAGGAGCATAATCAAATTAATTATAATTTGAAATACAAGATTTCATAGCCTTTAAATCAATTAAACATTTTAGACCTTTTCTCTTAAAATCACATATAAATGTAATTGTGCATTTTCCAATTGTGAGACAATTACTTATTCAAAAAGAATTAGGAGAAAAGAGAGTTAATTGGGTCACAACTTTACAAGAATATGACCTTGAAATCAAACCAAATAAAATTGTTAGAGGTCAAGGTTTTTGCAGGTTGCTAGCCGATGCATATGAGAATATATCTAAAATTGACTCAGTTAATAACTTGAAGTATTAGAGATATGTGTTGTTGATACTTAATCCCAATATGCTTATCGGATTTTCTATTTAAAGAATGGATATGCACCAGTTGAACTTGATTTTAAAAGCAAAAGAGCATTGAGACTGAAAGTAGATCAATATCAACTTGTAAATGATGTTTTGTTTAAAAAAACTATGATTTTGTCCTACTTAGATGTATAGAAAAGCTTGAAGTTGTAAAGGTTTTGCAGGAATTGCATGATGGATCAACTGGTGGACATTATAGTGGAGACAAAACTACTTATAAAATCCTCCACGTTGGATACTATTGGCCAACTATATTTAAGGATACACATGCATATGTGAGAAAATGCAAAATCTCCCACACTACTTCAGGGAGAGAAAAGAGAGCATCCTTTCCTATACAACCAGTCAATATTGAACAACCCTTCGAACAATGGGGTTAGACATTATAGGTGAGATTGTTCCACATTCTTCTAAGCAACATAGATACATTCTTAGTGCCAATTATTATTTTACTAAGGTGGTCAATTCTGAGGTTATTATTGATTTTATTGATAAACACATTATTACCATGTTTGGCCTTCCTAATGCTCTTATTTTTTACAATGCTTCATATTTTTCTAGAAATACAATTATTTAATTTGCACTTAAAAGGGGTTTCAAAATTAATTATTCTCCAAATTATTATCCCCAAGGGAATGGATTCACAGAATCCACAAACAAAAACCTCTTGAGAATTATAAAGCGAACTATAGACGAAAATCAAAAGAATTGGCATAAAGATTTAATTTTTTCTCTATGGGCTGATATAATAACTCCCAAAGCTTCCTTAGGGACTTCACCTTACTATCTAGTTTATAGAAAAGACACTATGTTTCCCCGTAATGTAGCTTTACCTTCATTAGCCCTGATGCAATCAATTAAAGAACAACCTTGTTCTTCCCTTCAATTAAGATTGTCCCAAGTATTGAAATTAGAAGTAGGAAGAGATAAGGCAAAGCAGATTCATGCCAAACATCAAAACATTATTAAGTCATGGTTTGATGCAAGTTTGGTTGGCAATAAAGGTTTTGAAGTTGGAGATCTTGTTTTGAAATGGGACAAAGCCTATGAGGAGAAAGGTAAACATACAAAGTTCCAGAAACTTTGCCTTGGTCCATTTCAGATTGTGGAAAAACTTGACCCATCTACTTTTATTCTTCAAGATTTACAGGGTAGGAAGGAACCCCTCCTCGTAAATGGGATAATCCTTAAAAATTATTTTTGTTGAGAACTCATGCTATTTTTTAAATATGTAAATAATCATTTGTATAAATCGGTGTGTATTTAGATTAGTTTTGTTGAATGTTACTCTTTTGAATTTGTACTTGGGCTTCTATATTTATATTCTCTAATAATTTTTATGAAATTCATATAAAGGGAAAATTATTAAGAAAATGATCATTGTGCTATTTTTCAGAATTTCATAAATATTGTAATCTCTAATTTTTGTCTCCATTATTTTGTGAACTATTCATAACCTAAATCTCTAAAAAGACTATTTTGTCTCATGACTAGTCATATTTTAGAACAGTTAATGAAATAAGTAAAGACTATGTAAATACTTTAGCATCTTATGACTCTTACTATCATCCACAACTCTTAAGGAGAATATCTACCTCCCCATCCACTAATCAAATATTTTTAGAGTGTAATTCAAAAATATTAAACTTGAAAGATGAGGGGTCTCATCATGAGCCAAATTACCATGATTATGGGGAACTACTGGTATTGACATTATCAAATATGGGCACCAAGAGAGGATAATAGCTTATAGCCAAAAGTTGTAAGACAAGAGGTCTCATCACGAGTCAAATTTTTCAATATCATTAATACTTGTGAATGAAATTGTCAACATCTAGTCACCAAGCTAGGACAATGACTTTCAAGGAAAAGCAAAAGTTAAAATTTTGAACTAAATGTCTCTAAAATATGTTCTAGTGGATGGGATATTGGTATTTCTTGGTTAAATGGTAACCCTGTCGAGGCTATGGATGCCTACTGGAAGAAGTGGCACTATTAGTGACAATGGAGTCTATCTTAATGAAAAACTTCAAATAATTTTTATTTCATCATTATAACTGATATTATAAAATGGTTGTCAGAGATAAATAGAGTCCTTCATAATAACAGGTTGTGAAGTTTGCAAGTAATGACTTTTAATTTATTCAGATATTTTTATCAAAAATAGAAATTTCAGCATTTTAATATTTTCATTTTTATTTATTTCTTTTAAAATTTCATTAATTTATTTAGAGATAATTATTTCACCCAGTGCATCACCAATTGTTGTAGCAAACAAAAGCCGACCATTTTTAGTTAGTTCCTAATAAACAATGGGGACCCTTTTCATTTTACTTAGTTTCTAATTAGAAGTATTTTGTCATTGTTAAATAAAAGGACATTAGCGAAATAAGTTTATAAGCGCACTTGAAAGGATTTTCAAAAACTTAAGTTATTTCCTTAATCCGAATGAATGCCATCTAATATTATCATAGCTAATTTTAAATATCTTACGAAATGATAAAGCTCTGATGGGCCCACTCTCCGAATATTACTTTATACTTTGAGTGATTCCATCGGGTCATTCGTTATATCAGAACTTTTTGTTTTGTAAGTTCTATTTTAAAAATGTTACGACAAGCTTTTGCTCCGAAACTCGTCTATCGATGCTTTCCTTTAATAATGGAGCACTTCTTTATGTTGGGACTTCCTATATTGTAAGTGAAAGTAAACCGAACCTCTGAAATAATATTCCCAATGCTATATTATCGAAACCTTTTTATATCAAAACCTTTTTAAGGAATGATCCAAAATGAGATCTTCAAAATTGTAACGCCCGATGCCCTTTTGTGTTATGATTATTCTACTTCGGGTGATTCCATTTCAAGACTACGCATTTCAGAAATGATATTTTATAACTCTTTTGAAAATAAACCTTTTGCAAAATATATATATTTCATAGATTCTATATGAGGGTTGTTATCACCCCAAGAAACTCTCCTAGGTTGTATCTCAGAGATGCTTAGGAACATTACAAACTCAAAAAAATGTTGGATAAATGGTGGATGAATGAAAGAAATGCTGCATATTCAATCCAGATAAACACTTCTACTGTGCTTGAACCCAGACATGGGTGAACACCCACAAACTACAAGGATTTAGACCACCAATTACTCACAGTTTAAGGAAAATGTGATGATGGAGAAGACTGATCACACCAGCAGATGCACAGGACCCTATGATGGCCAGCTGCAACCAGTTAAAAGGTCTATAAATCTATTTTCTAATACATAGACAGGATGATAGCTCTTTGGCATTAAAATAATAGAAACCTGCAAACAAATTCAATGATACATGCTAAATCCTAACACAGAGGTGGGATGACAGCCCCTCTAATGCTAAACATTAACAGCACATGAATAAATGCAAAATAGGTGCAACCTGGAATAAGAAGAAGAAGTGGAAAGTGAGCAATCAACAGCAAAAGAAGCTTGTATTAGCTGGAAATGCAAACCAAAAGCTACAGGTTACATAGTAGTTATAGTCTCCAGAAGTTGAAGCTTACAATAGAATAACACTTATCAATCTATTACATTCTGTCTTCTGAGTTTATATAGAGGCTGATTAGAAAATTGCTCTGCTAACCTATCCACAGAGGGGTCATAACTGACCACCAACTACATTTACAATTAGATATGGTCTCTGATACAGTCTGCTGATTTTAATGGACAAAATTAGCCTTCCTATGATTTTCTGCAGTCCTTCTCTGAGCAAATAGAGTAATGAAACCCATAACCTTTCAATGCTTTTAACTGCTTGAGGTAGTCCTTTTCGTCCTTCGCCCATTCTGTCTTTAATTGTAGTTGTTGAAGCCTTAACTGTGCAGAGGGCAGGTAGATCATCCCCTTCATCCTTCGGGAGCACAAAATAGGTTATGGGCGAGAACAGAATGGTGGAAGCAGTCTTGAACCAGAGGAATGAATCTCAGTCGTCGGATCATATATATGGACAGCCGAGATTGGTTTGGAGTGGCTTATCGGGAGTAAACGGGAGCGGAGCATCACTGGCCATTGGATCTCGGGCGCAGAGATCCAACGATCGACGAGCACGTAAGTTGCGTGAAACTTAACGAGCGGGAGACCGTACACAGGGGCAGTAAGCGGTTTCCCCACACCGCCCACGGGAGGAGAGTGGTTTATGTACATGGAGGAGCAATCGAGTTAGATTGTGACGCATGGCAGGCAGGTCTGGTGGGAAACCACCTTCCCCGCTACTTAACAAACGTGCAAGTTCCAGCAGCAGGAGAAGCGTATGGCATTGGATCTATAGGAAATGATCGGACGATTAATAGGTTGCAGCACGTGCTTTAATAGATATGACGTGACAGATGAGGGCCCCGATGATAACGTTTTTATTATATGCGCACAGTTATATGTGTAAAATCATTAGTGCCTGGAGCTAAACAAAAAATGAGTTTATTCGGGGTTTAAGCAGGTTATCAGAGTTTTATAGGGTTTAAACAAAAACACCCAGGAGCTACATAAATAAGGGTTTTATGTAGGGTTTAAAGGAGAAAAATAGGGATAAGGGACTTAAAGGAGAATAAGGAGGATTTAAAAGGAAGGAAGAAACAGAGGTGTAAGGAGTTATGAGGGAATAATACAAATGAAGGAGAAAGAATATAATGAACTGTTGCAAGCTTCTTTGCAACCAAAAGCAGCACTGCCTGACCTGGTTTTATCCATCAAATGTTGCAAATTGTAGCAGAGCTAACATTGGCTCCTTCTAGGGATGAGATCCTACCTGTGAGTGTTGGCACTATGATACAAGTGTTGTCCTTGATGGCAACTCACACAGATGAAAGATCAGAGTGCAGCAGGTCAGTAGCAAAGAGTTGATGATCCGACTACAAAGAATGAAGAAAGTCGAGTATATACGCAAGTTCGCTATATACCAAGTAGGGTATACACACAAGTTCACTACATACAAAGGCACGTATACATGTGGGATTGCTGATCAAAAGTTGCATATGCGTATGCATGCACTTTCATGCACAGAAAAGTGCGTACATGTGGGAAAGATTATTTTTGGGTCCGTGGTATTTAGACCTATGGTTTTGGTCCTTGGTATTGCGTCCAAAGTGTTGAACCCAGGTATTGGGTCCCTAGTATTGGTTCTCAATGGTTTTGGACCATGGTATTGAGTAAGGCCTAAGACTATAAAAGGAGAAGAAGATCATTAGGCAAAGGCATTGAGAAAGTCTTGAATATCTGATGAATTATGAGATCTAGTATGCAGGTTATGGGTTCATGATGCATTTCTTGATCTAAGCTAAGGAGGAATCTCAACGGTTGATGGAGAACAAGATCTAAGGATGGATCGGGATCTTAAGGCTTGGAATGTTTATTATTATATGGTTTGATTATGGATAGACTAGATCTAAATTATTGACGCATGTTTTATTGTATGAATGTTATGATCTGGGTATGACTGATGTCTGAAACAGCCGCAAAGTTATGAGTAAATATTTGCAGATCTGTAAAGCGGGTTTGGTTCTTCATAGTAGAGTATACGTTATGAGATATGATAATTGAAGTTGCAATTGATCTAGTTATTGTTGCAGAGTTCTTTTGTTTGTTCTATGTTCTGGTGACTGTGTTGTTGACAGGTTTTCAGTGTTTCAGTATTGGGTGATTCAGAGATTGATGATGTAGGTGTAGTTGATGGGTGTATTTTTGTGATGATTAATTTTGTGCTTCAATGTTGTTGATGGGTCCAGTATGAAAATTGGATGAAACGTGGCCTTCAGATTATGATGATGTGTTCCATGAGTATCCAGTCTGAAAATTTATGAAATGTGGTACCTAGAGGAAGAAAGAGAAGGTTGTAGCCTTCTGTAGGTCGGCACCTACATACTAGTACATCAACTAGTACAAAAGCTAAGGGGATGGTAGCTCCCTTCCAGTAGCAGCTGGAAAACGAGTGAAGGTTGGAGCATTCAATAGGCCGGTACCTACGTACTAGTAAAAGGATTGGCTAGTACAAGAGCTAAGGGGGTTGCACCTCCCTTCCAAGAGAAGTTGGAGAACGAGAGAAGGTTGTAGCCTTCTACAGGTAGAATCCTATGTATTAGTATAAGACTGCACCAGTATAGAAATATTGTAAAAAGAAGTTTCTTATTAAAAGAAGATAGAGACGACTTGCAGCAGGTGGTTTTCACCCACATTGGGTATCCACCTTATATCATGGTGTTCATGTGTGCCTCTTGTGTGTGATGATCTGTTCTGTTTTACTGCTCCTGTTTACTGTTCATATGGCTAATAATGTTGTGATGCACTCATTAAGGATCAACTAGATGAATCATAAGTTTACTGGATATATGCTTGTTGCACTACACACAGTTGCGTATACACAGGGTTTGCCTTAACTGAAGTAGCGTATATGAATCTTAATATGAAAATGAAAAAGTTATATTGATTTAATAATACTGATTCACCCCCCCCCTCAGTATTATTTCCAACAATTGGAATCAGAGCAGGTCCTTCGGTAGAAGCTTGATCGCTTGAAGGAGATCCGTAGAACAATTGGAAAGAAGCTTAAGAATAAAGCGCCTAAGAAGAAGAAGACATCTTAGAAGAACTATGACAATGGGAGAATCGATTGGGGAATATGTGGGAGAAGCACTTTAGATTCAGAATCACTTTAGAATGAAGATGAACTATCAGGTATGAGTTTGTTATCCTCAGGTGATAGACTTATCTATCCATTTGAAGATGATGAAAGTGATAGTGAAACAACTGAATTTGCTCTTATGGGTGAGAAAGAAAGATATCAAATAGAGGCAGAATTTAAAAGGCTTACAAACAAAATTAGAGATCAACAGGATCTATTGCACAAAAGGAAATGTATCTTCAAAGAAGAAGTTACCAAACTAAAAGCTCAACTAGAGGAAGGAAACAAGGTAAGGAAGCTATTCAAGGAAAAGGAAGATCAATGTCAAAAGTTGCAGGATGAAGTGACATCATTAAGAAATGAAGTAAATGAAAGGAGCACAACAATCAAGAAACTCAGAGAAAGATCTAGTTACTATGAAAGTGTTGAAGCTACGATTCTCTCGCTAAAAGAAGATCTTGAAGAATACAAAAAGAAGAATAGAGAACTACTCCAAGCTCTTGAAAAACAAGAAAAAGAAGTTCTTGAACTAAGACATCAATTGGAATAAAGAAGAAAAGCTGAAGAAAACAGGAAGAAGCAGTATCATGAAAAGGAGGAGCAACATCAGATTGAGGTAAATATTCTAAAAGATAACTTTGAAGAAAAGGATAAGCTCTTATGATTTCAAGATAGTACTAAGATCTTGGATGATATTCTTAGTAGTCAAAGGTCTCCTACTATCAAAACTGGCCTTGATTTTTATGAATCTGTTGAAGATGAATCTAGCTCACAAGGAGAGGAAAGGAATTCTAATGAGAAATCTAAAATAATCAACAAGGAAATGAGAGGACTACCCAATCAACAGCCAAGGAAAGAAATTCTTCAAAGAAAATCTTTTACTCCTCCGCTAAATAATGTTGAATGTTATGTATGTCATAATCTTGGACATGTTGCAGCTAGATGCAAAAGAAGAATGGTTCAAGACCATCACACAGAAAGACCATCACGTTCCAGGTACTTTAAGGGATATTGCTTTGCTTGCAATATGTTTGGTCACAAAGCTGTTGATTGTTACAGAAGGAAAATGAAACATGTGAGATGTTATGCATGTAACAAGCTTGGACATATAGCTAAGGATTGCAGGAACAAAGTACGGGCACCATACCAAAAGGAGAAAACATCATCACACTTGAAGATATGGAAGAAGAAGGAAGTACAGACAGAAAGATGTGGCACAACACAATATATAGACATAACAGACTCAGAGGGAGCTGAAAGTGTAAAACTTCAGTGTCCTAAATCTCATACGCAAGTTTCATAAAGGGAAGTCGCGTATATACGTGAGTTAGTTACTGCACAGTCACGTATATGTTAGTTTGAGGAAAAGCAGTAGGGACAGGCTCAAAAAAAGGGTCTGATATGATTCAGTCCATTATTTGCTCTGTTTGATAATGGTTACAATCTGCTAATGATGTGTGGAAATGTCTTGACACTTGTAAGATGTTTTAAAGTGTTTTGATCCTAAATTAATGATGATGATGCCTTGATACTTCTTGCTGATATATGCATGATCAGATCTGACAATGAAGAGATGGCACAAGTTCAGGGGGAGCATATGCTTTTAATAATGCATTGTTGGCATTATGGCTAGTAGTCCTTGGTAATAATGCTTATATGGCTAAATGATATATCTTGATATGGTATGGTTATGAGTTATCCATGACAAAATCTCATATGATTCTTTGGGGTTACATAGTTGGTGTTCAGATCAGATTTGTGGTTGATTCTCTGATGATGCATATATGGTGCTTATATGGTAATCTTCATAAGGATAAGGAGAAGTACAAAGCTTGAAGACACATCTTCATTACTTGATGCCGAGTCACTCATATGCTGTTGTCATCATATGCATAAAGATCATATAATACAATTATGATGCAGGATTACTATAATTCTTGGCGCTCATGTGTATGAGGATTGTTGCTCAAGATACATAGTGCTGGATACATGAATGATTACTCAAAGTTTCATTGTTGGAGACATGATGATGATGAGTTCTTACCTATATGATGATAGGTTGATACTTACACATGTTGATTGATGCAGATGTTCCCAAAGTGATGATACTTGGATCATGCAAATCTTGATGAGATGGCTATGGTGTTTTTCACATATGATATAATGTGAATGATTTTGTTGACAGATGCTTATGGAGCAAATCATACATGGTCTTATTTAGATGTTTGGTCTCTGTTATAAATGTCATGTAAAGGTCATATCAAGACTCATTTTGTAATAGTTTGTCTCTATCTATTGTTGTCATTTGATGAATCCATTTTGGTCATATGATGTAATTTGTACCCCCACTATGCATGGGAAAGATGATGTAATATTTCAGTCATGTATAAACAATTGGTATCCCCACTTGGGTGGGTGGATGAGTCAATATTGGTATATCCCCACTTGGTTTGGAGATGGATGTATGTTTGAGTCTTTGGTGATAGGAAGGTCATTTATGATAGAGTCATGTTCTTCTTGTAGAACATCATTTTGTGGACCTTGCTTGATGAACAACACTCTTCAGCAGAGCAGAGATTTCAACATGTACTCAAAGGGAGCATGGACAGATTGGTACATATTGGCATATACAAAGGGGGAGCTCAATCAGTGATTTCAGCAGGTACTCAAGGGGAGTATGGACAACGGAATGTATATCAAGGAAGAGAATATCTTGGTTCGCCCTTTGCCCTTGATGTTAAAGGGGGAGAGTGACTTGGTATGGTTATTGCCATCAAGTCCAAAAGGGGAGATTGTTGGCATTATGATGCATGTGTTGTACTTGATGGCAACCCACTTGTAGCATAACATTTCACTTATACATAACTAGATGAATCTACAGAAGAGAGATCAGATGTGACAGAACACATGGGATGCAGGGTAGCTCAAAGGAATCAGCTCAGATGTAATGTACAATGACAACTCATTAAGTTGACAGTTCTTAGTATGGAAAGTTAGCTTTTCCATCAAGTCAAAAGGGGGAGACTGTTGGCACTATGATACAAGTGTTGTCCTTGATGGCAACTCACGCAGATGATAGATCATAATGCAGCAGGTCAATAGCAAAGAGTTGATGATCAGACTACAAAGAATGAAGAAAGTCGCATATATACGTAGGTTCGCTATATACCAAGTAGGGTATACACACAAGTTATACACGCAGGTTCACTTCATACAAAGGCGGGTATACACGTGGGATTGCTGATCAAAAGTTCCGTATGCGTATGCACGCAATTCCATGCACAGAAAAGTGCGTACATGTGGGAAAGCTTATTTTTGGGTCCGTGGTATTTAGACCTATGGTTTTGGTCCTTGGTATTGTGTCCGAAGTGTTGAACCCAGGTATTGGGTCCCTAGTATTGGTTCTCAATGGTTTTGGACCATGGTATTGAGTAAGGCCTAAGACTATAAAAGGAGAAGAAGATCATTAGGCAAAGGCATTGAGAAAGTCTTGAATATCTGATGAAGTATGAGATCCAGTATGCAGGTTATGGGTTCATGATGCATTGCTTGATCTAAGCTAAGGAGGAATCTCAACAGTTGATGGAGAACAAGATCTAAGGATGGATCAGGATCTTAAGGCTTGGAATGTTTATCATTATATGGTTTGATTATGGATAGACTAGATCTAAATTATTGACACATGTTTTATTGTATGAATGTTATGATCTGGGTATGACTGATGTCTGAAACATCCGCAAAGTTATGAGTAAATACTTGCAGATCTGTACACGGGTTGGCCTTGGTGAAAGCGCGTATGTACACGGGTTTGGTTCTTCATAGTAGCGTATACATTATGAGATATGATAATTGAAGTTGCATTTGGATCTAGTTATTGTTGCAGAATTCTGTTGTCTGTTCTGTGTTCTCGTGACTGTGTTGCTGACAGGTTTTCAATGTTTCAGTATTGGGTGATTCAGAGATTGATGATGCAGGTGTAGTTTATGGGTATATGATTGTGATGATTAATTTTGTGCTTCAATGTTCTTGATGGGTCCAGTATGAAAATTGGATGAAATGTGGCCTTCAGATTATGATGATGTGTTCCATGAGTATCTAGTCTGAAAATTTATGAAATGTGGTACCTGGAGGAAGAAAGAGAAGGTTGTAGCCTTATTTAGGTCAGCACATACGTACTAGTACATCAGCTAGTACAAAAGCTAAGGGGGTGGTAGCTCCCTTCCAGTAGCAGCTGGAAAACGAGTGAAGATTGGAGCATTTAGTAGGCCGGCACCTACGTACTAGTAAAAGGATCGACTAGTACAAGAGCTAAGGGGGTTGCAGCTCCCTTCTAGGAGAAGCTGGAGAATGAAAGAAGGTTGTAGCCTTCTACAGGCAGAAGCCTGTGTACTGGTATAAGACTGCACCAGTACAGAAATATTGTAAAAAGAAGTTTCTTATTAAAAGAAGATAGAGATGACTTGGAGCAGGTGGTTTTCACCCACATTGGGTTTCCACCTTATATCATGGTGTTCATGTGTGCTTCTTGTGTGTGATGATCTGTTCTGTTTTACTGCTCCTGTTTACTGTTCATATGGCTAATAATGTTCTGATGCACTCATTAAGTGTCAACTAACTGAATCATAAGTTTACTGGATATACGCTTGCTGCACTACACACTGTTGCGTATACACGCGGTTTGCCTTAACTGAAGTAGCGTATATGAATCTTAATATGAGAATGAAAAAGTTATATTGATTTAATAATACTGATTCACCCCCGCCCCCCCCTCTCAGTATTATTTCCAACAGTGAGGTCTCAAGAACCTACAGACCAATGCCTTCATACAAAACTCAGCTTAAAAACATTTGCCTAGTATCCATTGGGCATGGAGTCAAACCAAGTCTATACTAAAAACTGAACAAGAAACTGCTTACAATCATTAAAGCCTGAAAACTCAAAACTTCAAAAACTGCCCATCTGCTGGGCCATCAAAATTGTTGCCTATCATCCGGTTCATCATAGATCAGCAAGACAGGATTTATTTGATCCTCTACCTCAAACAGTTTAGGACATTTGAGCTTAGTAGGTAGAAATGGATCAACCTTCACCTCCCTTCTGTGTATATTCCTCCTTGGATGTTCTTCACAGGAGCCTTTGTACACCTGCTAAATAATCATGGCTGCTGTGCACTTGTCTTTGTCATCTGTGATCTGCACAACTAATATGAATAATGAACCACTGTTTTCTTGTGCAGGGGACACAGAGACATTTTCTGCTCCTGAATCTTTGTTAGAATAGTCCTCATCTAAGGAGGGATTCCAACACTGTACATCCTCTTCCTCTGTTATCAAGCAAGCTGCCCTTTCAATCTGAGTGGAGGTCACCTGAGCAGTTTTCAGAATATCAAGACTGAGATGATCAGCTTCAGCCTTGAGCATTGGATTTTGTTCAGCCTCAGTGTTTAAGTGGCAACTTTGAGGGAATTTCATTTGAGCATACAAAGGGACAAAAGATAATGGGTAGCTTTCTTCTCCCTTCTTAATCATTGGACTGGGGACCAAGGCAGGCTGGAAAATTGGTAGATCTGCATAGCCATCTGAAGATGAGCTAGCACCGAGCACAGATTCTTGGAGGAAGAAGGGATCTGCTGCTGGCTTCCACTGCTGGTCAAATTGTTGTTCTGCAGCTACAACAAATTGCTAAGTAGTGCCTTTGGCTATTGCTTTCTGATAAGCAGCCCTTGTTAGGAAAGGAGCACCTTCCAAAACATGGATCTCCTCCTCATGCTGCACTTCTTCCATGACTATATTATATAAAAGGGGTCTCACCCCTTTGTCTTCATTTGTAATCTTATTTCTTTGTAGAATCTGCAAATGCTCATTTGTTTCTTTATATGGATATGGAGTTGGAAAAGAAAAAGAACAATGAGCTCCAGCTTCTTTAGAGTACTTCTCAGCCTTTAGTTTGGAAACTTCAGAAGCCAGAACTCAATCATCCTAGCTAATTCATCGATCTCAGGCTCTGAGGATGATGAGGATTCTCCTCCCTGACTTCTCCTCTCGGAATCACTTTCAAATCTCTCTGTAGCAATGATGTATACTTCTACTTCAAAGGCTGCATCTTGCATATCAGCCAGAGAAGCACATTTCCTTTCTCTCAACAACAAGCAGAACTGAGAATCGAAAGCATTAGCATAAGTGAGCATAACAGAAGCAAGGGTAGGTATTACTTCAGCTGGCATTCTACTGTACATAAGATTGAATATGATTTTGAAATCAGACAACAACTCACCATCTTCTCTCTGCAAGTTTCCAAATTTAGTATGATATAAGAGCAGATCTTTATTATTACCCCAGTGCTTTAGGAAAACATCATCTAGAGCCTCAATGTTTGCAATGGACCTAGGGGGTAAATTTCTAAACCATTTTCTAGCTTCCCCATCTAGGCTTTGAAAAAAAACCCTCATCCAGACATCCTCTTCATTGATATCTAGGTTATCAGAATAGCTATAAAAGGACTCTAAATGCTCTTCAGTTGTTACTCCTTTTGCACCAGTAAACTTTGGCAAAAATTCTTGATAATCTCCCGCAGGCATGGCATTTAAAGGGACAAGCAAGACCAGAGGTCCATACCTAGCAGCAACTATTTTTTCTATCTTTGTGAGGGCTTGCTGGCCTGCCATGACTGAGGTATATGAAAGGGATACTGGTGGACTGAGTGGAATGAATCAATGAAAAGAATGACAGAAATAGAGGAATATGATGGACAACATGGATGCTTCTTTCAACTGAGGTCCAAAAGGGAAATGAATGACTAAGGAGCTATATGAATCTGTGAAGGTATTTCTACACTGGCAGAGATACATAAAAAATCTTTAAGGCTTACCTGACCCTGATGCTCCTTTCTGCAAAGTCTTTCTTCTGTTTAACGGTCTTCTCAGGATCAGGCACTGGTCAACTGCTGATTTCTAAAGATATCTGCGAGCATGCTTCACCAGCTGCGCCAGAACTTCAATGTGGAGTCGCCAAATGATGGTCTTCCTCCAATGGAGTCGCCAGATAGATGATTACAACCAAAATATGTGTTCAAACCTTGTCTATCATCAAAGCTTGAAGCTGTGTCATTCTCCCAGGGAAGCTGAGCTTCGATTCTCCTCTCCCCGGCAACGACACCAATTAATGTTATCACCCCAAGAAACTCTCCTAGGTTGTATCTCAAAGATGCTCGAGAACATTACAAACTCAACAAAATGTTAGATAAATGGTGGATGAATGAAATAAATGCTGCATATTCAAGCTAGATAACCACTTCTACTATGCTTGACCCCAGACATGGGTGAACACCCCCAGACTACAAGGCTTTAGACCACCAATTACTCACAGTTTAAGGAAAATGTGATGATGGAGAAGACTGATCACACCAACAGATGCACAGGACCCTGTGATGGCCAGCTGCAACTAGTTAAAAGGTCTGTAAATCTGTTTTCTAATACACAGGCAGGATGACATCTCTCTGACATTAAAATAACAGAAACCTGCAAACAAATTCAATGATACATGCTAAATCCTAACACAAAGGTGAGATGACAGTCCCCTCTAATGCTAAACATTAACAATACTTGAATAAATGCAAAACAGGCACAACCTGGAATAAGAAGAAGAAGTGGAAAGTGAGCAATCAACAACAAAAGAAGCTTGTATTAGCTGGAAATGCAGACCAGAAGCTGCAGGTTACACAGTAGTTACAGTCTCCAGAAGTTGAAGCTTGCAATAGAATAACACTCATCAATCTATTACATTCTGTCTTCTGAGTTTATATAGAGGCTGATTACAAAATTGCTCTGCTAACCTATGCGTGGAGGGGTCATAACGGACCACCAACCGCATTTACAATTAGATATGGTCTCTGATACAGTCTGCTGATTTTAATGGAAAAAATCGACCTTCCTCTGATGTTCTGCAGTCGTTCTCTGAGCAAATAGAGTAATGAAACCCATAACCTTTCAATGATTTTAACTGCTCGAGTCAGTCCTTTTTGTCCTTCACCCATTCTGTCTTTAATTTCAGTTGTTGAAGCCTTAACTGTGTAGACAGAGGTAGATTGTCCCCTTCATCCTTCGAGAACACAAACAGGTTACGGGCGAGAATAGAATGGTGGAAGTAATCTTGAATCGGAGGAATGAATCTCAGTCATCGGATCATATATACAGATGGCCAAGATCGGTTTCGAGTGGCTTATCGGGAGCAAACGGGAGCAGAGCATCGCTGGCCATTGGATCTTGGGCGTGAAGATCCAATGATCGATGGGCACGTAAGTTGCGTGAAAATTAACGAGCGGGAGACCGTACGCGGGGGTAGTAAGTGGTTTCCCCACACCGCCCACGGGAGGAGAGTGGTTTACATACATGGAGGAGAGATCGAGTTAGATTGTGACGCGTGGCAGGTAGGTCTAGCGGGAAACCGCCTTCCCCGTTGCCTAATGGATGCGCAAGTTCCAGCTGTGGGAGAAGCGTATGGCATTGGATCTGTAGGAAATGATCGGATGGTTGATAGGTTACATCATGTTCTTTAATAGATATGACGTGATAGATGAGGGCCCTGGAAATAACGTTTTTATTATATGCGCGCGGTTATATGTGTAAAAGCATTAGCACCTAGGGTTAAAAAAAAAATGAGTTTATTTGGGGTTTAAATAGGTTATCAGAGTTTTATAGGGTTTAAAGAATAATGCCCGGGAGCTACATAAACACGGGTTTTATGTAGGGTTTAAAGGAGAAAAACAGGGATAAGGGACTTAAAGGAGAATAAGGAGGATTTAAAAGGAAGGAGAAACGAAGGTGTAAGGAGTTATGAGGAATAATACAAATGAAGGAGAAAGAATACAATGAACTGCTGCAAGCTTCTTTGTAACCAAAACCAACACTCCTTGACCTGGTTTTATCCATCAAATGTTGCAAACTGTAGCAGAGCTAACAAGGGTTACTCATTTTGGGACTTTCCATTATCCTAGCCTTTTGTATTTTAGGGCTTCTCATTTTGGAGGATAGCAATATCAGAAGTCCATTCTAAATTTATCTCTAATATTACACTCCCAAAATCCGACATGGCATCATTCAAATGGTTTCCCATTGTTTCACTTAATGGATTTTAATGTAATTTTAATGATCTCGAAAGCATAAACATTTACATTTAATTTTCTTTGGAATTTTCAATTTGTTCCAAAAGGGATTTTTATTATAAAAGTTCTAAACCAATGCTTATCTATTGCTAAGTAGTGTCTCTATTAGTTCTCCGCGCCTGTCCATTACATGAAAACTCTGATTCTTAGCATTACGAAGAGATAAAGAAGGGAGTTAAAGCTAAGAAAAAACTTCCACCACAACAAGCTTTGGCCAATTTGTGGATAACATTGATGAAAACATTCAAAGAGCAGGTTTATTATTCGACACTGTTTACACAAGAGATGTTGGGGTTTCCTCCTGGGAAGCGATTTATCAATAATTTGAATATGAAGGACCTGAAGTTATAGAGAGAATAACCACAATATACGACAAGGTGCCTAATTATTAGAATCCTCCAAGAGATGAAACCAATTGTTTTCTTCATAGAATTGTTGCAAGACCCAGATTATGCCCTATACAGATATGGTCTGTTGGGTTGTTGAGAATTCGAGTATTTTAGAAAGGCATATTCAGACATCGAAGGGAACTAGATATTTTCTTTCTCTAACAATGATTTGAAAAATATGTATCATCTCCCGAGGCCATGATGCATTCTTATTAAGCAGTATGTTGAAGAATTTGTGAAGGAAAACAGACACCCATTAGAGAAAATTATATAGTGGCAAAAATACCCTAACAAACATTAAGCTGAGGAGTCAGGTAAGTACTCAATTGATTCCCTTGCTCCTCCATTTTCCCAAGTGGAATCTATGATTTTTCCATTGCACACAATCCAATATGTCAAACTTACCTGATGATTGGGTACCTTTAATTGATGGTGCAGTCGAAGGTTTTATTTTTAATTGGTCCACCATACTCTTTGATAATTTAGCTTCTCATATTCTAGAATTTAGGTGAGACGAAAGTATCTCAGAGAATAAAGTTCATTCTTTCTATTTGTCTACATATACCATGTATTCCCTTTGTTTTACAATGGATTTCCTGGCCATGGGGTGGAAATGGATTATTCAGGACCTGAAGCCCATTCATATTTATCATGATATTATATGGGAGTCCAAGTATTATGAGAATTTCTATCATATTTGTCACAACATGATAATTCCTATCCTTGAATGTCCCAGGATAACATGGACAACCTTCAAAAGGTCAGAAACTGGTTCAGGGAACAATCATTTACTTATATCATAGTTTTTGGTAGCTTGGCCCATGATTTGCATGTATTGCCTCAATATATTTCTAAAAAATTGATAAGTAGAGAGTTGCATACCAAATAGTGGGTTATGGCATCCTGGAAATATTGAAGGAATCTAATGAGAAGGCATGGATTGTGTTCCGAGTTAATTTTGGCATATTTGTATTGGCTAATTATCACCATGCAGAGAAAGAGATTATAGCCATATTAGCTCTTAGCTTGTCTACTATTTAAAATAGTCAATATGATCATGTTGATACAGTTAAAAATTTCATTACTTCTTAGAATATTAGATAGTTTGTCCATGTGGCAGATAAGCTATATGAATTATTTGAACAGTATTCCTCTTACGCGATAGTGTTAAGGCATGTAGAAGAACAATTTTCGTCAAAAGAAAAGATTCAGTTTGAACAATAAAGAGCTTTCGGGTTACCAAATCTTCCTCTGAATTGTTTATAGTTGGATCAGGAAAATGTCTTTGTTTCAAAAGTTCATCTTGGCAGTTCTTCACAATCAATTGCGCCTCCTCAACCAGAGGTGGTTGTGATTTATTCCACATCTTAGGAAGAATAATTTCTTTTTAATCCTAGATTGGATGAAGTATGGAAAGAGTTTAGCAAAACTATTAATTCAAATACTGATGGACCTCAGACATAGAGACTTCACAACAGGGTAATTTTAAGGATACTTCTAAGAAATTTGAGCAAATTACTAGAACAAAGGAATTTACCAATATGTGTCATATTGAGGTTATTCCTTCTTTTCCTACCTTAGAGGTTGTTCTAAATATTCAAAGATTCATCACTTGGAAATTTTCTACAATACTCAACAAAAGGTTGTGGTGAAAAGGGAAAGAAATAAAATAAAATTGGATCAATCACATGCATTAGTGTCCAACAATATCCCCTCTTTTGAATTCCTATGGAAATGATCTACTACAACACCAAAAGTGGAGTTGGGAAAACTGAATCAATTCACTAGTGCTTATGCTTCAGCAACCATTGGTAAGGTTGTAGAATTTCAAGAACTTCTAAAGGAAAAAGAGGAAATAATCATCTTGCTGGAGCAATGTCTTGAGGTTGAAAAACAAAAATTAAATGACCAATGGCAAGACCAATTGACAGAGTTAAAACACAAGTTTGATTAATTGAAGGTACAATGAGATAAAGAGTTGCAAATTAGATATGATCAGATCAAGGAAATGCAGAAGAAGATAGAACAATTGCATGTTAGTTGTCAACTGAAAAAATTCAAAAAGGAAGCTAAAGAATTAAATTCTCTTCTCGGGCATCAACATAAAGTATTCTATAATAAAAATATGATAATTCAGGATCAATGTAAAGCTGCAAATTACCTTGTGGATCAATTGTCTAATATGAAAAATTTATTTGAAGAAATTGATGAAAAGATTTATCATTTTCTCACTTGGAAAGAAAGTGAAGAGGGTAGATCTTCTAATCTACCAAAGATTGATGAGGCTCAAAAGGCCATAATTTTCAAAGAATGGGAAATCAAAATAAAGCAGTTTGAAGTAGCTGTAAATGAGGCCCAAAATCTTGCTAGCTCAATGATTTAATCAATCAACAATATTTTGCTATAGTCTAATATCATTCCTAACTACTTTGAAGATACCCTGTTAGACACCAAGATGTTATATAAGACGTGGCTTCATCACAACAAGAAGATGAATGAGATGATTGATCAATTTTCCAAAGTTAGTCTTGATCATCATTGGAAGTTTCTAGTGAAACCTCATAGCCAATGGTTATTCCTTTGATGCTTGTCCAACGTCTCCATGCAGATGTTACTATCCTTGAAAACTTATATTTTTACAGGACAAATGAGGATCAAGCCTAAACATCCACCGAAGCTTACCAGTTTGTTAGATATCTACAAATTGGGATAACTAACTATTGGACAGTCTTCTCCCTAAGCTTCGAAAATTGTTGCAATTATTTCCTGATTAGTCCACTACTATTGTTTTTTTTATAAGTTTGTTAGATGAATCCATTTTTATCCTTTGTACTAAGAATATAAATTACCTCTCTAAGATGGAGAAGGGGTTCTAAATTTTCGCAAGAACAAACTTAAATTGCACTATTGTATTTAAGTTTTTCTTAATATTAAGTGGAACCACTGGCATTTTTGTAATGAGCAGAGCTATAGTGTATCAAGTACTACTTTCCTATTTATCTATGTATTTTCTTTGAATGGAATTGTTTTACATTATTGTTCACATATATGTGTGTAAGTCAATATTTCATGGTCACTATTGATATGCTTGATTGAAAATTTCTTTATATTGTGAGCAACGAGATCTCAAACATATGTGATGTTATAAAAAAATAATTTAATTAACTATTTAATTAAATTAATTTTCTTTAATTGGGTTAATATAATGATTTCATAATGATCTATATTGTTGTGTTAATTGTGACATATTTGTAGCACATATGTCATCAACTTACCCAGGTATAATATTAAAGTATAGTAATTTTTATTTTGGTTACTTATACGAATTAAAATACATTGTCAACTTCCATCCCACTCCATATAATTTTGCTTAAGGGAAACTGGTCCCATAATTCTTGTCGAAGCCACTATTCTAAACAGAGAAGGGTCTGATTTAGGATCTCAACTGGGTGGTTTTCCCAATGTTGATGAAGTCATTCAGGACCATCAATAGGTTAATAACATTCCTAGATGTTGCAAATGTGCTACATATGATAGTTAATGTTTTTTCAAGAAGTGAGGACAAAAAAATGTTGATCAAAAGGTTGATAAGGGAGTATTTGAACTTCAATAAGACTCCAATTGATAAAGTAGAATAAATTAAATTGATGTTAGACATGCAAGTATGAATATGGCGTGCTTATGTTGCATAAATTCTAGAGAAAATTTAGGTAAGAATTAGATTAGTCAATATTTGATATTTGAATTGACATGTTGAATTAATGGAAATTAGATTCCATTTGATGTGGTAAAGATAGAATTCCTTGGACAATATAAGTTGTCTAATCTTTGGAATGTATTCATGTGAGATAAAATGGCATATCAAATTGTGCTGGTTTAATAACCAAAGCATATTATGAGATATAATCCTATTGTAGAAGAAAATGCCAATAAATATAGCCATATGTGAGGCCATAATGAGATTGGATATATATAATCTCTACACACATATCCAATGGTCTATTTGTATTGGTATATTAGTCAATATTTGATATCTGAATTGACATGTTGAATCAATGGAAATTAGATTCCATTTGATGTGGTAAAGATAGAATTCCTTGGACAATATAAGTTGTTTAATCTTTGGAATGTATTCATGTGAGATAAAATGGCATATCAAATTGTGTTGGTTTAATAACCAAAGCATATTATGAGATATAATCCTATTGTAGAAGAAAATGCCAATAAAGATAGCCATATGTGAGGCCATAATGAGATTGGATATATAAAATCTCTACAAACATGTCCAATGGTCTATTTATATTGGTATCCTAGATGTAACCTTCTTTCCAACACTGAGGGGAATGATTCTTGAGGGATCATAGAGTAAAAAAAGGGAATTCCTTCTAGGACAGTCGAGGGGATATTTAGTGGAGATGGGGTATATACCTAGTGTTATGTTAGTATAAAGAGAAGGGTGTTTAGATGGTTGAGAAAATTTTGGGGAGGTGGTTGAATGAAGTGCCAAGATATTGGCTAGACCTTTCAACTCATCATGGTGGAATACATGATACAAGGATATGATATGAAATAACCAATGCAAGGATGCATTCAATATCCATGCTTGAGTATCTATGGAGGTGTTCATGCATTGAGTACGCACACATACACGTCATTATACATGCTTGGATGAATTGTGTGAATGTATTCTTATGTTGTATTTCATTGAAATTAATATGTGAATAGCTAAAATGATGAAATTTCTACCAAATCATGAGATTGAGATTATTTCAAGAGCTATTGTTGATGGAATGAAAGAATTGCATGCTAGAATAATAATATTTGGATAGAATACATGAAAATTTTGTTAGGATAATAGATTTATGGAAAATTTTTATGCCTAAACGAAATAAAGCCACGGAAGAAGGATATTGTGATGACAATGGGACCCCATTGTTGCCACAAGTTATTAATTAGAGATTGGTAGTGGATTCTTTGTAGTAAGTTGGTCTCCTTACATGTGAAAACTTTCACAAGATGAATGTCCTAAGGGAATATTTACTAGAGAAGAGGATGCATGAGACTAAAAGGGTGAGTGTAGCAAAGAAGAGGCAACTTAAATGAATTTATTGCAAAACAATCATGTGGCATGATGGATAGAACCAAAAATTTTCATGTTAGAAAGAAAAATGAGGTAAATTCTTTCCCATGGGAACTTTGTGAAGAGGATAAATAAACATAAAACTAAAGATTCCTTTTTATCAAAACTAGTGAATTTTATTTATATAAAATACTATGCGAAGTGCACACAGATTGGTTTCACAAGTAGATAATTTTTGTAGTTCCTGGGAGCTACAATAACTTGATATTCATGATTTACAATTCAAAACCACCCAAAACACCCATTCTTATATAGATTTAATAGATAAAAAATAAATGAGACACTTAGAATTAGGTAATTCACTAGTTGACAAGTTTCACATTAATTAAAAGCAATCCTTTTTTCCTAATTGTGTAGCCAAATTGGCTTGGGAGTCAACCAATTTGTTATTATGCCATTGCACGTAGAGTCATTAAATATTGTAGTTAATTTTTTTATCCAAAGCTCTAATTATGCTAATAATGGCTTCTAATATGAAATATTTGGTCTTTGTTCGAAATTGCCTGTGTCTCAACACAATAAATGAGTTCTCTAGAAGAAGAAGATAACTTAAATGGAATTTACAAGCTAGGACAATGAACTATAGAATAAAATATACATTCTCTAAATTGTTGGAAAGAACTCCTAGTTACCATGCATACTGTCCTATAATGATTCCTCTGGTGTGAAACACTGCACCACCCAACACCTATCCAACAAAAAAATACCATGTAGATAAATATTGAATCAATAGTGTATAGTTGTTTTTGAATACATGCATGTGTTGTGGAGTTGAGAACTCTTGTGAATAAAATAATTTCTACATAAAAATGACTATAATGAGGTTGTATTTTGATGATTGTTAGTAGAACAAATAAATAATGAAGACATGAGTTGAGTACTTGGAAAGGAAACTAAGGATTGTGTTATTCCAAGGGTAAAGTTATAAACCCCATAAAATCATGAGAACATTGTTTTTGGAATCAGAGGGACACTTCTAACTACAACTAGTATATATATTAGATAGGAAAATCACAATGCTTAGGATAAAGGTTTAGTGGACCTGTGATATCCTTCAAAAAGCGTCCCATGAGTTGGTAGATGTGGGAGGAATACCCACATTTTTTTTGAAGTTTTTTGTGTAAAAATAAAATTTTGATGTAAAATGATTGTACATATGCATGGTTGTGTGCTCCGAGGACAATGCAAAAATTTTAGGTGAGGGGAATGTAACACCCCAGTTTCAATCCCTAGATTAACAATGTATATATGTGTATATGATGAAGGGTTGAAATTTTAACAAAGTAATAATATGTAAATTGGATAGTGAATAATAATAAAAATATGTCACAAGTTGTAAATAAAGTACAAAAGCATGGGGGGGTATGATTCCATAGGAAAGGAAAGAAAGGGGGTTTAGGGGAATCAAAGGGGCTATCCAAATAACATTATTTTATTCCTAGCCTGAATGCTTTTCTTAATTCATACCAACCTTGGACACATAGTTGGGTACGAAAAATGAAGGATGGAAACATAGGGGGCTATGATTGTACAACAGAGGAAATAAATGGGGCTTAAAGGGTTTATAGGGGACAAATCCATCTTATTATTATTATTTCATTTATATCCTAAAGTATTTAACTTGTGCCATCCTAATTCATAATAAGGTTCGAATTGGTGGGGGAATGAGACATGTGCGATTATTAGGAAGACATGTGGCGAGTTGTGAGCTTGTAAATATATTCAATTCCCTTTGGTTATGTATGAGGAAATTGTACATCATCCTTTTCTTAGGAGTTTGTTGGGAGAGGCTATGCTTCCATGAATATAATAGAAGTATGTGTATGTTTATTTAGGAAACTACATGGGGAATTATGCCCATTTTCATGAGAAAAATATGGCAATTGAGTGAACTCCTTTATAGTTTAGAATCCCTAGAGTACCCAATAGATATATTTGTTGGTTGATCTATGTTGGAGCCTTAGAGGGAATTGGGATAGCTTGGGGGTCCATGTGATAGAAAAGGGGATCCCATTCCTTAAGTGATGTAAGTAGGTCATTTTTATCATGTTCATTTCATTTTTCCCACATGTTTCCTATCATTATGTACACTTATTCAAAAAAATCGTGGTTTCTGCACTCTTCATGTCAACCCACAAATCAATTATGGTCATTTATATTAATAGAAATTTATAGTTAATGGGAATATTAGTGTCATCCCACCAGGTATTGGGAAATAAACAAGGCTCACAAATTTTCTCGATACACTTTTCTTCCTTATATTGACAAAGAGTTAGTTGACGGTACTCCTTTATCGTTAATAATGAATTTGGGAACCTTTCAAGTGTAACCTAGATTATCAGGTTTCAAGGATAAATATATTGGTTATCAAGAGTATCGATACTAGTTGTTCAAGATATTGGGGTTGAGAATATTGGGTATTGGGAGTATTGAGAGTTCTCAATGGGTCACATGAAATTTTGGTTCCATTCGATATGGAACCTTATTGTTGGAACTTTGACTATTATGTATCGAGGACCATTGTATCGATTTTTCAAAAAACACCTCTATTAATTAAAGTATTGACACAGAAAACATGTTATATGATATTAGACTCCCTCCTCATCTACTAACTTTTCAGTGTTGGGTGTTGATGTTTTTGGGATCACTACTTTAAAACAAGTCTAAGGTAAGGCTGAATTGATATGGAACTTCACTTTGAAACCCTATGAATATGATAACCTTTGTGATACTAGGAAAACTCCACTTGGATAACAATCATTGCACAACTTATTTTATGTGATTCCTCAACTTGAATTTAATACACAATCGTATAACAAACATATGTAGAATCAATTTCATAGAGAAATTGTTGTATGGAAATGAAACCTTAGAAAGAAGAAATACACATGCAATATGACTAACAGATATTATAAGTTATGCAAATTTATTAAAAGGATATTGAAAAGAAATTATCAAGTATTACAACATTTCCTCTGCTCCACACATAACACTATAGTTCACACCCTCTCACTTTATGTTCTCTGATCTCTCTCTCTCTCTCCCCCTATGTGATCATGTAGGATCAAGTTTTATAAAAACTCATCTATTTTGGTTAACAAATATCATCCAAATACTCTAAGTTTAGAGATATCTTAACAAACTCCTAGCCCCTCTAATTTCCCTAACAATACTACTTAAATGGACTTAATTGTTCTATTACATAGAAAAGAGGATATATTCATCAACTCTCGAAACAAACCAAATCTCTTTAGAACTATTAAATCTTAGTGAAATAATAAAATTACAACTTTAAATGACTATGAGGAACCCAATTTACATTTATAAATTCTAAGACCCTTTTTAGGTCAATTGTTTACATGCTTGGAAGAGATTCTCTTGCATCATTGGGTTGCAAGGGAAAAATAAATGTTGTATTTGGAAATATGTAGAAGTTAACATAATATAATGTGTTAGGGGATTAGGTTGTGTGAGACGATTAAATCCATATATAGGGGTTTCATCATTGTAGACCCATAGCATTAGCTTGGTTGTGGCCCTATTCTAGAAATATGACAAGAAACAATGAGCCTATGATTGGGTAGAATGTCATTCATTTGTAGCCAATAGGTGAATTACTCCAAGAAGATAAGTGTTTATGGTCTAATTATGTACATAATGAATTATTGTTTTTTATTTTATAAATTGAATGATGTTCAATGTGTATGCATAAGTATGCATTGTCATGTTTTCTGAAATTAACTCATAACAACTTGAGAATGAAGAAATATGGTAACAAAGTGAAAAGAAGTGGATTTGTGGTTTCAAAAAATATATATCTTTTAACCCTGTATAGAAATTACTTGTAAACGAATTCTTATAAAACAGAAAATATACGATGGCGAGAAACAAAAAACAAATATAGAGATATTTTCCTTTGGATCCCGAAACTAGGACTACTAGATTGATTTTTCATTATGTTCCTTTTAATGTTACAATACATATATTAGATGTTGAAGAATTCATAAACCCCAATGCATTAACCCTGGATTAGAACTTAACCATAGTTTCCTTGATTGGATCTACAAAATACCATGGGTAGAAAACCATCATTCCCAAAACCATGTGAAAAACCCATGCACAAAACCATATGTAGGTCTGCCCACCTAATATAGGGTCAAAAAAAAAATTTCCTCAGGGAGTTGCCTTAGACTTCATGCAGGGGGGGCTACGCTGCCATGAAACCCCCTGATAGGGGGGGTTGCACCCCTTGCTGCGCCCAACGCAATGAATAGGGGGGGTTATCGTCCCCCATGTGACCCCCCCGCATGTGCAACTATTCGTGGAAATAATATAACACACACCCAAAATTCTGTTGGGCGCAACCCAACTTGGACTAGATTTTGATGAAGACTCACGCATTTTAGGGAGTAGACTTCAAAGTAAAGGATGCAACAGAGTGCAAAGTAGAGCAACAGAGCATCAAAATGGACTGCACAGTAGATATACTACATGGTATATGGGCTTCGGAGCGGGTCAAAGCCCCTCCCTTTTTGTAAAAGAATATTATTTTGTATATGATGAATGGTTTTCAGACCATAGTCACTTTTATTAGGGGAGTCCATAGTATATGGACTGTGGTATTGCGATGATATATCCCTCGATGTAATAGTATATAGGGATGAATAATAAAGAAGAGAATAATCATATATCATCTTATGATCCAGATTTGTGTTATGGTTATATCTTGTTAATCTGTAATTTGGAAGGAAGGTGAGGCTTTGTTGTTGAGTGTGCAAAGGACTGAGTTCGTAGCTGAGTGCGTGGACTACTTGTAGTTGAGTGTGTAGGCCAAGAATTGTTTATTGTACAAATTCCCTGTCATAAGAAACAGTTCTTGTGGATGTAGTTCCACATTGGGATGAACCATGGTAAAATATGTGTCTTCATGTGTTTATTTGCTTATTATCTCTTGCAATATAATAGTTTCATTATAGTTGCATGTTATTACAATGCAGTAATGATTAAGGGTTTATATGATATGTTTTAAGCGATGAACGTAATGTGGTGAAGTATTGTATGATGGTAAAGAAATTTATGAATGTTAAGTATCATAAAACACAAAAATACCACATCACATCATCCCTCAAGGCTTCAAAAACTTGGTTTTGTATCCTCCCATAGTCACTTTAGGTGAGACTACGATCTGCTGGAAGGTCATTGTCGAAAAGGCCAATGATTAATGGTTTTGTTGGTAAGAAGTAAATGATCGATCCTGGGTCAGCCCAACCTAAAGCGAACAAATGGTTTCATTGACAGGAACGAGATTTGTTTAAGGGATATGTTTATGTGGCATCTGCTGAAGAAATAGATTCAAGATTGGGTAGAACAGAAGGAACGAGAATTTGCAAATCAAGAGAATAGAAGCCCTCGTCTATCATCTAAAAGGTGGTTACAGAAGTATATTTTCAAATATCAATACAAAATTTTCTTCGGTTCATTTCATGTTGAGATGTATGAGTGGATATCAAGGTTGACCAAAAGAAAAGATTGTTTTAAAGGAGACGAACCTAAGGAGTGGACTCCTGAACTGATACAATGACTCAAGAACACTGACAATAGGATTTCAAGAGTTGTTGATATCTAGATGTGGTGAAGTAAAATTATAAGTGCAGACACGAACAAATTCCTCTAGCCCAATGATGGGTCTAGCCACAATAGATACATTATGTGGAAGATTTCCTTAGGTTAAAACCAATTAAGAGGGCCTACCTCTTAGTCCGCTTATCCTATTTGATGATGTCCTTGCTTGTTCACTCCAACTATCTCTCACTTCCTTCTTAAAGTACCTGAAATAAGTAAACAACAACAAACAACAAATGTCACAATAGATAAATTGTAATTCAACCTACTTAACAAGTCAAGAAACATTAAGACATGAATATGTAAGATGAAAAAACATGTAGGAAATCAACTGATAGTTGCATATATTAATATCAAAGAGAGATTACAACCATTTGCCTTGACGTTGTAGTCCTCCTCTGACAAGACCAGGTTCCCACACATTTATGCTAGCATTCCATGATGGCCTCAATCAACAATAGTTTTAAGTCTCTTCCCTTTAGGCTTCACTCCAAACCAAATAACATAAGCACACCAACATCAACACTAGCTTGTGCTTGGGAAGAATGGAGGTTTATATAGGAAAAATGGATGGGAGATGGATCCTCTTCTCATGGGAGAAGGGCTTATCCCTTGAGCTAGTTCCATCATTATAGGGGAAAGGAGCCCAAACTGACATCCTCGACCCCATCCGGCCAAACCATTTACCAGAGTTCTGTTACAAAGCTTTTAGACCTGGAAGCTTCGGCTTCAAATTAAGAAACTTTCCAAAATAGGACAGACATGACTGAAACACAACTCACTCACTCCGGTCGCGACGAGGAGTAGATCTAATCTCTGCACATCAGCGCAGGGAGAAAAAGGTCATTAGCACTGGTATTGTAAACTGGGAAATACAAAAGTTTTAGGGAAAATGGTGCAAAAGGGAATTGACCTGCTCATGAAGAGGGACACAATGGGAGTTTCTTCATGAAGGCAAAGCATGATGGGTTCACTCTAGAGGTCCTCTAGGATCAAGGAACGGGGAGGATAGGGACAGTGAAAAAATCTTGTGTAACACTAGATTGATAGTGTCTTTTGAGGATTCATTACTAAGTTTGCGGTAGGCTTGACTGTGTCCTACAAAAAAATAGAAGGATATCTATTCAAAGGACCAACAAGAAAGTACTTGAGATCTTTAAATATATGGATTAAGATGATTTTATGTGAAAAGGGAGTTTTACGAATGCATTTAGATTATTAGTTTACTTATGGTTGAGAGAAGATCCGAAGAAGAGACTAGAACAACATGAAGTGGAAAAAGATATAAAATAGACACTAGAAAGAGATCTCATGGCTAAGATATGAAGACTTTGATAGAAACTGACTATAGCCCTCTTTTGAGTGAATCTGAAAGTGAAGAAAGCCTCCTTAAAAACACCGAAGTAACCCCGCAGTATTCACCCTTCAAGCCTGAATGTTTGTCGAAGCCTGAATAGAGTAATCATCAGGGTGCTTTTGGTTTCCCCCATCCCGCTACCCCCCTCCCCCTTCGAGAAAAAATATGGACGATGGTATTAAGATACCTATTTTTAAAGCAACTGAATCGGTAGATCTAGAACAATTCTGGTTTTTATGCGAAGCAGTATGGACAACGAAGCAGGTCCATGATGAAAATATAAATAAGGCACAACTTGTCATGACATTCTGGGATAGATCGTTGACATGGTACATGAATTATTCAAGAAATTAGATCAAATCATTCGCAGACATTAAAACAACACTAGTAAAAGAATTTAAGAAATCGAAGTTTGAATCATAGTGTATCACAGAGTTAAAAGAAATCAAACAAAGGCCTACTGAGTTTGTTTGGGAATTTGACCAGAGATTCAAGGTATTATTGGATCAGGTGAGCTTTAACATAGCTCTGCAACAACATAAGGAATGGTTCATAGCTGCGCTGCTACCACATATCAGATTTCCTTTGACGCAATAGAAGATAGAAACTCAAGCCGAAGCTCTAGAGCTGGCGATGAAATTAGAAGCTTCGCCTATAGGAGATACCAATGCAGGTATGTAATAGATTCATAGTCAGTTGGAAAATTTGACTCTACAATTACACGATATGAAGAAAAGAAAAGAAGTCAAAGAGGAAGTGTAGTGTACGAAGTGCAAATTATAATGCCACTCTAAAGAACAATGCCATCTCTTCAGACATTACATGGCTAGTGGAGCACCAAATCCTTTGAATGACGGATCCAGCCTATGGTACGAGATATGAAAAACTATAGGCAAACATTGCTCATAAAATTTCTATTTGTTACAAAAGTATGTTCAGACTCCTAGGAACTTGTATTGCAAGTTCTGTAAAGCGGTAGGACATGATGAGAACCATTGTCGAGAATATGAACTAATGATGGAGTGTGATGCTGGCACTTATAGAATGTAAGAAGAATAAAATGGACATTATGATAATGGATAACACAGTAGTGAAGGTGGTTATCAGGGAAGAGGTCGAGGTGGTTGATCTGGTCGAGGACGTGGACAAATTATTTGCTATAATTGCGACCAACCAAGACACTTTGCGAGAGAGTGTCAGAATCCCACTACGACATGTAAATACTATAAATTTTTTGACCATGTAATCGAATAATGTCTGGTACTTATGGAAAAGATGTAAGAAAGGAGGAAGCAACAGCCGACACAGAATATCCAGATGATGACTTCCAATAGAAGAACTGATGATCCCCGAATCAATATTGTTACTAGAGGTGGAGCTTTGATTGGTGATGACAAAGTAAATGAAAAGAAGGAATATGAGATTGCATGGGTTAGAAAGACTATTGAAAAAGATCCTATATTTGATATTCAAAAAGAAAAAGAGGTGTTTATGGAACCCAAGCAAAGATTTATGGATGTTGGAGCTTTGAAATCTAGTGCACATCCAAAACATAAAAGTAACCACGACATAGCATTAGCTTTGACACAGAAACAAGCTTTGACACAAGATCAGGAGTTAGCGAACCAAGAAGGTATTTTAAAGTAGTTTTTGAAAACTTGTATGAATTTATTAAGAGAACAAAAGGCTGTAGAAGGACTTCAGGAATTGATGAATTCATGTGCATCTAAAGAAATACTGCTAAATGAGTTGCGCATAGTTAACAATTTTCATCAGCAAAAGAGAACATGAAGAGAAATGAGGCTTAGTGCATAGATAGGAGACTATGAGATGGATCACATTATTTTAGATCTAGGATTTGAGGCTAATGTTGTGAAAAAGAAGACATGGGAGTTAATGGGTACGATGAAGTTACAGTGGTCACCTATTCAACTAAGGATGTAAAATCAACAAAATATCTTCCTCTTAGGGAGACTATCAGGTGTAACAGTAGACATTAAAGGAGTTTTCACTACGACTGACTTTGAAGTAATAGAAATTATGGATGATAGTAACCCATATCCTGTGTTTCTTGGACTTTATTGGGCATTTGGTAGGATGGAAATAATTAAAAGAAGAGACAGATGATATTCTAATGGAATAATGTGAGGGTAATTGTCCCCTTTATTCCATTAGAAGGAGCAAGGTATATATATCCATTTAGAGAAGAGTATTACATAGCTAATATAGATAATATCTATTAATTGAAAAAAAAGGAAAAATATTTTGTTAACCCTACTACAGAGGGCAGGCTAACTTGGGAAGATGACAGTTGTTGTGCATCAGACTCAAAAGAAGAATTGGAGAATTGGAAGAACAAGCTACATGAAGTATCTACAAGGTGTTGTGCAAGAGTTTCTAAATTATTTCGATACATGACATATGAGGTATGTAATATGGCTTCTTATGATGGCTTGGGTGATGTGAATATTTTTCTTGATGATTATGAAGAACAGGTTCCAGAAATTCAAAGATTGTTAGCTTTGGATATATCCCTAAAATCTACTCCTACTAGATGGTGGGGTACACATAAGAAGAATATAGAAGGTTGGCAAGAATGTCAAAGGTTGATGTGGATAAGATTTGGTCAGATAAACATAGAAATGGAGTTGAAATATGATGGTGAAACTAGTCCCAGGGAGCATATCCAGTTATGTACTACAACATGGAAGGAGATTCCACAACAAGAATGGGTACATGGGTTCATTCATACATTGGAGACAATTCCTCATAACTGGTACTTAGAAATAGAGCTTCAACATGGTACTGTGAACTCTACAGATATAGTTGATGGGTTTATATTGACATTTAGATTTGAAGATGATTGTCCATATATAGATTCAACCCTTCAAACAATTAAGAATAAGATATTTGAGAATACAACTCCAAGGACATTGCAACAACCTGATTGGGTTGTGCAGATAGAACATGCATTAGAATGCTACAATGTTATTGCAGAAGAAGAAGAATATCCTTGCAACATTGACATAGAAGAATTATAAGGACACCACGAAGTAAATTGACCTGAGCCAGAGATACCAAATATAACAAAGCAAGTAAAGACAAAGAAGGTAATATAGGATCAGAAGAGGAACCAAAGTTTGCAACTATAGGAGATTATTTGGATGAAGAAACAGTCAACAAAGTGACATAATTTCTTTATGAATATTAGGAGCTGTTTCCCGCTAAGTTTTCATAATTGAAGGGTATAGTAGGAGATTTAGGAGTTATGAAGATCCCCCTCAAGCCTGATGCGAAGCCAATCAACCAAAGACCTTATAGGTTGAATCCAAAATATAAGGATAACGTAAACGTTGAGTTGGATAAGATGATAGCAGGAGTTAGAACCCGTGGAAGAATCAGAATGGGTAAGTCCTATGGTGGTACAAGAAAAGAAAACTCAAGGATAAATTTGGATCTATGTTGATTTGAGAAAGTTAAATGATGCATGCTTACATGATCCTTTCGATACCCCTTTCACAGATGAAGTATTAGAAAATATAGGAGGTTAGGAAGTTTATTCATTTGCAAATGGATTTTCAAGATATCATTAGATTAGAATTTCACCTGAAGATCGATGTAAGACCATCTTTGCTACAGAATGGGGTTCATACCAATACACAATGATGCCTTTTGCATTGAAGAATTCCCCTGCTATATTTTCAAGAGTGGTAGTCGCAGCTTTCAAAGAATATATCCACAAGTTTCTAGAGGTATAATTTTATTATTGAACAATATTTGGGTTGTTAAGAAAACATAATAGAAGTTTAAGACTTATGCCTGATACATGTGGACAATATCGGATCTCCTTGAACTTGAAGAAGTGCATATTTTATGTACCTTTTGGTATATTGTTGGGATACATTTATTGCAAGCTAGGATTCATGGTGGACCCCGCAAAAATTGCTATCATTGTGAACTTACATCCACCGAATAAAGTAAGGCAACTTCATACTACATTGGGACATACATGATATTACAGAAAGTTGATCAGAGGATATGGTCAGGTTACTGTGCCTATGGAAAAATTGTTGAAGAAGGATTTCACTTTTCAATGGGATGAAGAAAGTCAAAAGGGCCTCGACATATTGAAGGAAATGATGGTAGTCACTCCTATACTAGTATTCCCTAATTGGAATAAGGAATTTCATGTACATGTGGATGCTTCTTGTATAGCTTTGGGAGTGGTATTGGCACAACTTGGTGCAAGAGAAATTGATCATCCTATAGATTTTGCAAGTAGGAAACTATCTAAATATGAGAAGAATTACAAAACCGCACAAAGGGAAGGATTGGTGATGGTATACGCCTTGCATAAGTTTAGACATTATTTGTTGGGGTCACTCAAGACGTTTACATATCATTCTTGATTAAAGTATTTAGTTTATAAGCCTATTTTATGAGGGAAGATTTGCAGATGGTTATTATTGTTCCAAGAATATGACTTTGAAATTATTGTTAAGCTGGGAAGATTGAATGCAGGACCTAACCATTTGTCAAGATTAGAAACAGGTGAAGAACCAACCAATATATAAGATAATCTCCCTGATGCACAACTATTTGCAATCAGAGTTGTAGATGACCATTTTGTAGACATTATTCAGTTTTTGAACACAAGAATGGCTCCTTCAGAATATACTATGAAGCATAAGAAATAATTAGTGGTGAAGGAAATTGATTTTTCATTGATAGCAGAACACTTATATAATATGGGACCATATGAGATACTACGTAGGTATGTTCCTGAACATGAAAGGAAAATCATTCTAACAAAGGCTCATGAGGGCACAACTGGTGGACATTATGTAGGAAAAGATACTACGCAGAAGATTTTGAGAGTAGGATTGTGGTGGCTTACACTACATAGAAATGCAAAGGAGTATTATAGAGCTTGTGATGTATGTCAAAGAACAGGAAAATCTTCAAGAAGGGATGAGATGCCACTAGTACCAAAGGTTACATTGCATGCTTTTGATAAATGAGCTATTGATTTTGTTGGACCTATCAATCCACCTGGAAAGAGGATTGGTGCAAGGTACATAATTACTGCAACTGATTATTTGAAAAGATGGGCATAAGCACAACTAGTAAGGAATTGCAGTGCAGAGACTGCTGCAAAGTTCATTTTTGAATACATACTATATAGGTTGGGGTTTTGTCCAAAAATTTTGATGAGTGACCAAGGTTCCCACTTTCTAAATAAAACCATTAAAACATTGACTGAGGAATTCCAAGTTTATCATCAAAAGAGTAGTCCTTATCACCCTCAGGCCAATGGAGCTATGGAAGCATTTAACAAGATTTCAAAGAATGCATTGATTAAGGTATACAATGTAAACAAAGATGACTGGGACTTCAGAATCCCAACAATATTATGGGCTTATAGGACTACATGCAAGAAGTTGATAGATCAGACACCCTTTAGGTTGGTTTATGGGAAAGAAGCGGTGATGCCCATGGAATGCATTGTCCCTAGCCTAAGGATTGTAGATTTTACAAATATGGAAGACCCTGACATAATGGAGGAAAGAATTCCGCAGTTGATTTCTTCGGAGGAAGACAAATTTATAGCAGGATTCCATCAGTAAGTACAAAAAGTAAGAGAATAGGCCTAACATGATAGGCATATTAAGTAAAATAAGTTCCAGGTAGGAGACCTTATTCTCCTCTATGATAGTAAGTTTTTGAAGTTCCCAAGAAAAATAAAAATGCATTGTTTAGGGCCATATGCTATCAAGCATATTACTAATGGAGGTTCAGTTCTGTTAGCGAAGTTGAATGGAGAGTTGATTGAAGGAAGATTAAATGGTACTAGATTGAAGTTGTACAAGGAAAACCCTACCCGTACAACTTTTCCTTGAGGAAGGAAGAAGAAAATTCTTAGTGCCACCTGCAGTTGAAAGTGGGCACTGGACTATAAACTTTGCTGCAGAGAGCTTCGACGTAGGAAGTTACTTTGCTATAGTCTGGAGTATGTCAAACTTCGTAGGAGACGCGACATGTGATGGGATTAGCAAAATAGTGTGGAACACATTGAAGTTCACTGGAAAACAAAAATATGACCCTTAAAATGGAAAACTATGTGGAAAATTGCATTTACGAGGATAGATTGGAAAGATATAAGGATAGATATGTGATTAATGAGTAAATCTGAACACAATTTGAAAAAAATAAAATCAAATGATGGGGTTCAAATTTAAGAATTTTTATAAATAGCCACCTCTTGCCCAGATTAAGGAATTTGTTTAGTCGAGAGCTTAAGCGGTGATAGTGCAAAGAAGTGCAAAGCATTTCATTGTGTATGTCGTATGAACAATATTGGGAAGAAATTGTGCGATATTTTCGTGAAAAGGGTTTATCTAGAATCATGGAAGCCACTGATACACCTGCAACATCAGCTAAAATTCCTGCAGTAGTGTAAAATACATCACCATCACTGCATAAATAGAGGAGATCCCCGAGAAAGAATTTGACTAAGGAAGTGAGAAGAAAGAAGAAACAAGATAAGAAACCCACTAAACCTTAGAAAAAGTCTAAGCCAATCAAAGAAAGTGATGAAGAAGTGGAGGAGATACAGGCAGAGGAAGGCGACACAATATTTTTATCACCCCTACCACCATACATCTCGCTGAGGAAACCAAATTCCAAACCTGTAAAAGAATCAAAATATGTGAAGTATGGCACATTTACACCCTTGTTTCTAGAAGCAGTACCCTTTAAAGGAGAAGTTTTAGGAAAAATTCCACAGCTCAAGTTCGTGGATTATGATTTTAACGATAGGAAGAAGTACCCTCAGTTCACACCATACTGATATTTGAAACAGGTGCACTACCTGGATAGTGGAGTGAAGAGGTTAGATCCACAACAACAGGTGAGTTGGTTGGCGCAGTTAGGACTGCTAAATATGTTGAACGTGTTGCACTTCAACATAAATGTGGGGAGCACAATGTGTTTAAGGAAATTGCTCGTGCTAGTACACGATGTAAATTTATGGTTGGGGAATAAGATCCCCATAGACCCTATGCTGATCTAGAGGATCACAAGATTTCCATACCAAGGATGGAACCCCATGGAGGAGTTCATTGGAAAGGATCAGGACCATGCTATAGCAAAAAGTATGAAGAAAAAGTTCAGGCTGGTCAAAGGAAAGAGAGGTTACGATATAAATTTAATTAGTGACCAAGCAGTTCGCTTCACGATGCACATATTGGCCGGGAATATTATGAGGAAATGTTGCACGAATGAAATTCATCTGTCGATGGTGTCATAAGCCGTGCAGTGTGCCAACGGGGTTTAGTATAACTAGGTTAGATACCTATGCAAGGAGTTCCTAGACAACTGCCGCGAGGTCCAAGAGAAAGGTACAAATTTCCACTACACTTGGTTGATCTTAATTATTTCTATGTTGGCGTGGAGAGAACCAAAGGAGTCATAGTTCCCTCAGGTGCCTATAGATACCTATGAAGCCACGAGGTATGCTTTGCTATGGTTTACCACCAAAAAGTCGTGTGCATAAGAAAACAAAATATTTTTTGTACTGTACCACATGGATTTACATATGCTAGTGAACCAGCATCCCTAGCTCTCGTTGAGCTTATACGAGCAGTATAGATCTATGGTGAAGTTAAAAGCATATCTTCACAAAGCATACATATAAGAATGCAAGGATACAAAGAAGAAATGGCATTCCTTGCCATATATGGTGATTGAATATGATCTTGTGGTGCAGATATAGAAATGGCCCGAAGAATGGATGACTCTACTAGAGGTAACATGAGACAGTGAGATAGAAGGAGAAGAGGTGGACACTTTGCAGCATGGCAAAGCCAATGGAAAAGATAAGGAGTAGGATGAACATGAGTCAGAGGAGGAAGAGCAGCATGATGAGGGTTAGCAGGATCATCTTGAGGGAGATGATCAAACCAGGAAGATAGAAAAGGCAAAAATAGGAAAAATTTGCCGCAGAAAAAAGGAATGCTGTTATACAGGAAAATGACCTCCTCATCATCTTAGAGGATAAATACAAACAGGTTCAAGACATGACCTAGTTCACAGGCCTATTTTCTAAGGTAATGCTCCCTAGGAATTAGCAAGAAGAGTTAGCATGCTCCTTATGCATGAGACATGGGAATTAGTCCCTAGGGTAACTCACTATTTTTCCCAAGGGATAGCGTTGCCAAAGTTTTGTGAGATTCCAGAGGTCAATAAACAGGTTGACTGATTGACATTCCACTTTTCACGCAAATGTCAGCCTAAAATTTAGGAAACATCTACCTTCGACCCGTCTAAGGATATTTCCATTCCTAGCGAAGTCTAATGGAAGTGGAAAGAGCAATAAAGCAAGGAAACATCCTAGCTTTTTCCAAATGGAACTCATCAGATAATTGGCAAGGATAAGCCTCTCATCATCTATATATTGGAGGCTTGGGCATTATGAAAGAGGTCGAAGGATTGTCAACTGATTGTCAAAACTTTGTATGAGATATAGTTTCTTTGCTACCAAGAGGTTAAGAAGAGAGAGAGAGAAAGGAGCTAGAGGATTAAGGGAAGCTTGATTCACCAGATGGTTGTAATCATTCTTTCCTATCTAATAATATAGACATGTTATGTTGTCTACTCGATGGTGCCAATGTCGTGATTGTTTACATGTTGATTTAGTACCATTTTTTATGAGTAGCTTAGATGCATGTCGTTTTCATATCTTTATGTATTAATGTTTTGATTATCAGAGTTTATATGTTGTAGTATTACTCTTTGTCTTGTTTATATGCAGGTGTTGATCTAGGAGCTAGCAAAGGGGTCTTCTGCTCTACTACATTGGGTTCTCCAGCAAGACTACATCAAGATATGAGGTAATCTCTCCTTTCCTGCTTTCAATATCATGCATTGATATAGATAGGCACATGCTTCTTTGTTCCGACTGTAGTTAATCTAAATGATCTACCTTGGATCCTAGGAAGATCCTTGAGGGTATTCCAACCACAACCACCTATGCATTAATCCCTATACCAAAGGCAGAGGGTGAAACTTCCTTAAAAAAAAGAAGGAGAAGGAAGATAAGACAAAGGATCTCATGGTCTTTATTGAAGTGGAATTATATCAAATCGGGGATAGGATACATGAAGTAACAACAAAATCCTAGGACATAGTATAAGATCACTACAATGCACTTCTAACTAGTGTCACAAAGCGGATCGCAGAACTGAAGATACTGGAAGTCAAACAAGCCGTGTAGATAGAGGAAAGGGTTGGAGAATAAAGGAAGATAGCACCTACACTTGCAGTGAGGCTAGCACAAATACCTATAGGAGTCGTACATCTCGACTCCACAGAACTACAACAACAGGCTAAAGAATGGAAGCATGTCAACATGAACATCACAACAGTGCCATTGCCAAGACTACGTAAACTGCACTTAGAGATTATAGACGAAATAAACCTAATGGAACGACATACATCGCAACTAAATATATAGGTAGAGAAAGAGCGCGCTACACTTTAGCAGAAGCTTGAGTAGGTGATGCAAGAAAAGGATGAAATGGTAGAGGAATGCCAGAAGATCAAGGAGGTGGTCGAAGCCACATGTAAAGAGATTCCAAACCTTGATGTCTGAGAGGAAGAGCCAATAGAAGAAAAGGTCACGAAGCTCAGCCTTGCAGTAAAGTGGTATAAGGAAAAAATTTCCAAAGTTAAATTCAAGTATGAAATGTAGATTAGTGAGCTGCAAATGAAGCTGCAACCAACTACGCCACAAGAAGTAAGGGGTCAGAGTGAGACTAACCTAAAGACTTAATGGGAAGCATCTCCATAGAATTTGCTGAATGTGGGAAGTTTTTAGATGAAAGTTTGCAAATTTGGATTTTTCTGCATGAAAATCGAAATGTACAGAAACCGTAGGAAGAAATGCAGCAGAAGCAACAACAATTAGAAGAGATTTGGGCATCTGCGAAGACCTTACCAATCTTGCAGAGGCTCATGAAAATAAATGAGAGTAAGGCCCTCCAGAAGAATATTGAGGAACTAAATAAGGAGGAGCATATTTTGATAGAGAGGACACAACCTTGGGAGGAAGAGGCCCTCCAATTATCATAAGCAGTGGATGAAAAGCTTCAAGAGCTTCAGCAAAGGGAAACAATGTTGGTCCAAAAGGCTGTAGAACATGTGACAAAGGCACTATTGGAGGAAGCATGCAAAAAGGATAAGAAGGTGACAGAAACTCTGCAACAATTCAACTAGACCTACAACAACATCGCAAAAAAAATTAGAGGTAAAGTAGCTGAGTCACTCGGGAAGAGTCAGATGTGAGTGTTGGGGGCTTGTTGGGCGTAGCCCAACTTGGCCTAGATTTTGATGAAGACTCCGCATTTTTGGGAGTGGACTGCAAAGTAAGGGATGCAGAAGAGTGCAAAGCGGACCACGCATTGGAGTAGCGGAGTGCCAAAATAGACTGCATATTAGATATACTACATGGTATATGGGCTTTAGAGTGGGTCCAAGCCCCTCCCTTTTTGTAAAAGAATACTATTTTTTATACGATGAATGGTTTTTAGACCATAGTAGCTTGTATTAAGGGAGTCCATAGTATATGGACTATGGTATTGCCATGATATATCTATTGATGTAATACTATATAGGGATGAATAATAAAGAAGAGAATCTTCATATATCATCTTATGATCCATATCTGTGTTATGGTTGTATCTTGTTGATCTGTACTTTGAAAGGAAGGCGAGGCTCTACAACTAAATGCACAGAGTCCTAATTCCATAGTTGAATGTGCAGGCTTCTTGTAGCTGAGTGCATAGGCCAAGAACTTTTATTTGTACAAATTTCCTATTATAAGCAACAATACTTGTGGATGCAGTCCCACATTGGGATGAACCACGGTAAACTTTGTGTCTTCATGTGTTTATTTTCTTATTTATCTATTGTATCATAACAATTTTATAACAGTTGCATGTTATTACAATGCAGTAATGATTAATGGTTTATATGATATGTTTTAAGCGATGAATGTAATGTGGTGAAGTAATGTATGAATGCAAAGTAATTTATGAATGTTAAGTATCAAAAAACACAAAAATACCACATCACATCATCCCTTAAGGCTGCAGAAACCTAGTTTTGCATCCGCCCTAGTCACTTCGGGTGAGACTATGATCTACTTTCAGGTCATTTCCGAAAGGGCCAACCATTGATGGTTTTGTTGGTGCGCATTAAAGGATCGAACCTGGGTTATCCCTACCTAAAGCCAACACATTCTCCCACTTATTGTTTTCTTTTCAACACACAGGGTCACATGAGAGCTTAGTCATTAGTCCAACCCTACAATGCCCATTTTTTCTCTACACCAAGAAAAATTCTCAGTGCTCACAAACTTAGTCAATGCATCTGCAACATTCTTCAAAGTGTCCACCTTTACCAACAACACCTTTTTGTCCTCAACCATATCCCTCAAAAAGTGATACTTAACATCAATGTGCTTTGTCTTTGAATCATAAGAATGCTTCTTAGCCAAGAAAATTGCACTTTGGCTATCATAGTCTATCCTCATAGTTCATTGTACCAACCCCATACTTGAACACAATATCTGCAACCAAACTGCTTCCTTGCTTACATGAGTGGATGCCATGTATTCAACCTTTGTAGTTGAAAGAGCCACTATAGACTGTCTTTTTTTAATACCAACTGATTGCACCTCCAAATAGGTTAAACACATACCCACTTGTAGATCTTCTCCGATCTAGATCTCCAACCCAGTCTGCATTAACAAAGCCATGAATGTCCAAAACTCTGTTCAATCCTGGTCTTCCTTGATAGCACAAACCATAATCACTAGTTCCACGCAAATACCTGAAAACCTGCTTCATTATTAAAAAAGTTTTGATCCCGGTCCAATAGTCAAAATTAGTTGTTGGTCAAGTTAGCCGTTGGAGGCTCTACTCAGTCTATTTAACATGCTAAGCTGGATCTGTTTCTTCAACTTGTCCTGACGATGAACCACGCTGGTTGGTTCGAAACGCGTCGACAAATGGTATTTCATGTGATCTTCGCCGAAAAATATTTTTTAAACTTGATATGGATCACAGAAGCCTCAAATCTACAACCTGCTTCATTGTTGTCCAATGCTCATTCCCTGGTTTTGACACAAACCTTCTCAATACTCCTACTACATGTGGAATGTCTGGCATAGTACATACCATTGCATACATCAGGCTACCAAATACACTTGCCTATGGAACACATGGCATGTCCTCTTCCTCTTCTTGTGTCACACTGTTCAACAGATAACTTTACACCTACAGGAATAGGAACCTTCTCTGATTTACTATCTTCCATATTAAACCTCTATAGTATTGTCTCGACATACTTCCTTTTGTTTAACCAAAGCTTCCTTTTTTCTCGATCTCATTTAATTTCCATGCCCAAAATATAGTTTGTAGCACCAAGATCCGTCATGTCAAATTGGAGAACAATTGGGTCTTCAAATCCTAGATAATTTCTTTGTCATTGCCAATCAGTAACATATCATCCACATACAATACCAAATAAATAACATGGTCACCAATTAATCTAAAATACACGCATTGATCTGCTTTGTTTCTAGTGAAGTAAAGTCCCTGTATAAATGTATCAAATTTATGATACCACATCCTTGGTGATTGTTTTAACGCATACAAAGATTTTTTTAACCTACATATCAGTTATTTCTTTCCCTTCACCGCAAAGCCTTCAAGTTGCTTTATTTAGATCTCTTCTTCCAGATCCCTGTGAAGAAATTTTATCTTCACATTGATCTATTCTACCTCAAAATAAAAATTATCAACAATAGATAAAATTAATCTAATAGAAGATACCTTGGCAAGAGGAGAAAAAATATCACCAAAACCAATTCCTAGCACCCGAGAATAACCTTTTTCTACCAACCGAGCTTTGTATTTCTCCACCCTGCCTTCTTCATTCATATTCTTCTTAAACACCCATTTGCTTCCAATGGGTTTACTTCTAGCTGACAACTCCACCAGAACACAAGCCTCACTTTTGTCCAAAGATGTCATTTCATCAACCATGGCCTCTTTCCAGAGTTTTCCATCCTCTGAATCTACTGCCTCCCTAACAATTCTCAGATTTTCATTAGTAATAGATAAATAAAAATTTGAACAGAAAGCAGATGGACTATACCTTTTTGGTTTCCTTATTTCTCAAACTGATCTTCTCACAATTGGAGTTTGTGGCTCTTCATCTTCTCATTCTTGTTCTATTGTAGAGTTTGATTCTTCCTCCTTTAGCTCAAACTCTATCTTCTCAGGTTCCTTTGGTAGGACTTCATCTTTAATAACATATTTCACCTCTCTAAACACCACATCTCAGTTGTACACAACCTTCCTTGTTTTTGGGTTCCAAAGCTTATAACATTTTAAACCATCCTTATACCTAATAAATATGCACCTTTCATATTTATTATCCAACTTGTTTCTTTTCTCCTTTGGAACATGTACATATGCATCACAACCAAATACCCTTAGATGTGAAAGAGAGGGTTTCTTACTAGTCCATACCTCATGCGGATTCTTATCCTCCAACATTGATGAAGATGATATATTAACCAGGTAACATGAAGTCTCAACCTCCTCTACCCATAATTTTGTCTTAACTCAGCACCACTGAGAATGCTTCTTGTCTTTTCCATCAACGTCCTGTTCATTCTTTCTTCAACCTATTTTTCTGAGGTGTCTATGGAGTAGTCTTATGTTGTGCTATAAGACACTTCTTATTGAACTCTTCAAATTCCTTCTTACGGAACTCTCCACCATTATTTTTCCTCAGCACCTTTATCTTCTTCTCTGTCTCATTTTCCACCAGAGCCTTAAATTCTTTAAACATGTCAAAGACTTCAAATTTCTTCCTGAGGAAATATATCCATGTATTCCTTGAGAAGTCATATATAAAGGATACATAGTACACAAACTTTCCCAATTATGGAACCAACACAGGTCCAAACACATCACTGTGCACAAGCTCTAATATCCCTTTCGTCCTCTTAGCACTAGAGGGGGAACTCACACGATTCTGCTTCCCATATACACAATGTTCATAGAAATCAAAATACAGAGAGAAATTAGACATACCTTCTACCATACCATTACCATGAAGTATTCGAAGGCCCTCCTCTCCAATATGTCTGAGTCTTTGATGCGATAGCATGGTATTTTCTCCAAAGACAACTAGATTTTCTACTCTACTTTTAGGAACCACAAAACTGTTGCACCCAT